>ML133395.1:978074-1578074 GCA_003864495.1 Nemopilema nomurai
TAGCAAGAACATTCTCTTTGAAAAAGATAGGCATATCTTTGCGACATCCAAGGCCCCAATAACTTTCGTAAAGAACGGTGTTTTCGACGACCGCGAGACTGAGTTGATGAATGTACGATGGCGAATGTTTAGCTTCCGCTTTCAAATACCACCGGAGAAACAAAAGGCTGTCCCCATCTGTGCACGTTGCTTTGCAAGCCTTTTGTTGTCTTGAACACTATAACATTGTTTCTTGCACTATTGTTGTTGATGCTGCTCGTTTTCGTTGTCATTCAACCAACGAGTAACGGTTGGAAAATGTTTGAAGATTTATCCACAGCAGGACTTTCCTTTAACTTGTTATTTTGAAAATGTCATGCAGGAGTGTGCAGTAGTTTAATCAACATTGTGAGTAACCTATTTCTCGGCTTTTCCTTTCTTACGTCAAGATACAAGAGAAAATTTCACGTTCAACGGCACTTTGAAAGTTCAAATGACATCATTCAATATGTTACTATCAGAAAAGCGTTGAGCGTGGAGAAATCATGAAAATATGCAGCTTCTATTCTATTATTGTTCAAAGAAATTTCCTGCAACATCATATATCGTGATGCACACCTATCTAACTATTTACTTGGGAGATTTGAATCTTAACTGCTTTGTATTTCATCGAAACTCACAAGTTTTCCAACCGTTAAACGTTGAAGAAATGACACTTCAATTCAATTCAATTCAACTTTTTATGCTGGTCTAGTCAAAGTTCTATCGAGGCACGGTTGTCACTGCGATGCATGTTGTAATGGCCGCTGTATAAGAGCATACTGTGGACATTTGCTGTACTAGCCATTGTTTAAAACAAGCTTTTACCTTCCCTGTTTCAAAATATACTTGTTTTCCCGGCAATCAACAGTAATTGCCAAGAAAATAAGACGGAACATTGAACATATACCGATTATGACGTCACACGTTAGTCGTACACCTTCGATTTTAATTCCATTGGAATGCTCGCCCCCAAAAACCCTAGAGTAGTTATACTTTACATGTCAGTCTTTCGCACACAGAAAGAATGCAAAAAGACAATGCCCGCCAAAAGTGTTGGAACAGTCCAATCATCTTTCCTACTAAACGTCTCCCCTCCCTCATATACAATGTTGGTTTCCGACTGGAAAATGAAAACAAATGTATGTTGGAGCGCAGATTGTGTAGCCCATGTTTAGCGACATGTTCACCTACCTTTACAACATTGTTTAAGGGGGAGAGGGGGCTCTGTCTGCTTGAAATAGGGAATTGAAGTGAAAATATGCATTTATTACGAGTAGAATCTCGGTGTTCCAACTACTTTTGGCGGGCATTGTCTTTTACCAATTTCAAAGGCGGGCAAATAGAGCATGACCAAAAGGCTCTTTATAGGGGTTTTCGGTGGTGCTCATTTCATTGGTGAAGTCAAAATTGTGATTTGGTTGACTCGTGACGTCATAATTGCTCAATGGCCCATTTTTGGCCCCATTTTACAGGTTTATGGAGGTGTTGAGGTATTAATTTGATAATCTGCAGACAATCAAGTTGAAATCATATTTGAAGACAATTATTAGTTTTTATGCAATGTATTAACCTTGTATTTCACATGAGTTTGAAAAATCTGGCTTAGAGAACAACAAAATAGGGAGAGCAGTCTTTTCAGGTGCCACCATAAAACTTGTTGTCGTAGGTCGTCGAAAGGGACGCAACATTTGCATATGTCGGCCAGCAAAATGTGGCAAAATATTCATTTTCGATCCTCTTCAGTTCATTTTTAAGTCATTTCTTTCTCCTGCTACACGTTCATATGCTTGGCTTGGTGTGGAGGACAAAGACATAATTCCTGAATGATTTCAGGTACTCGCCAATAATTCTACCTTGGAGCGATATGTTACTTCCCTTTGAAGGCCATATTGTTCATTTTGCGGCCCCGAAAACCTCATATAGCAAGAACATTCTCTTTGAAAAAGATAGGCATATCTTTGCGACATCCAAGGCCCCAATAACTTTCGTAAAGAACGGTGTTTTCGACGACCGCGAGACTGAGTTGATGAATGTACGATGGCGAATGTTTAGCTTCCGCTTTCAAATACCACCGGAGAAACAAAAGGCTGTCCCCATCTGTGCACGTTGCTTTGCAAGCCTTTTGTTGTCTTGAACACTATAACATTGTTTCTTGCACTATTGTTGTTGATGCTGCTCGTTTTCGTTGTCATTCAACCAACGAGTAACGGTTGGAAAATGTTTGAAGATTTATCCACAGCAGGACTTTCCTTTAACTTGTTATTTTGAAAATGTCATGCAGGAGTGTGCAGTAGTTTAATCAACATTGTGAGTAACCTATTTCTCGGCTTTTCCTTTCTTACGTCAAGATACAAGAGAAAATTTCACGTTCAACGGCACTTTGAAAGTTCAAATGACATCATTCAATATGTTACTATCAGAAAAGCGTTGAGCGTGGAGAAATCATGAAAATATGCAGCTTCTATTCTATTATTGTTCAAAGAAATTTCCTGCAACATCATATATCGTGATGCACACCTATCTAACTATTTACTTGGGAGATTTGAATCTTAACTGCTTTGTATTTCATCGAAACTCACAAGTTTTCCAACCGTTAAACGTTGAAGAAATGACACTTCAATTCAATTCAATTCAACTTTTTATGCTGGTCTAGTCAAAGTTCTATCGAGGCACGGTTGTCACTGCGATGCATGTTGTAATGGCCGCTGTATAAGAGCATACTGTGGACATTTGCTGTACTAGCCATTGTTTAAAACAAGCTTTTACCTTCCCTGTTTCAAAATATACTTGTTTTCCCGGCAATCAACAGTAATTGCCAAGAAAATAAGACGGAACATTGAACATATACCGATTATGACGTCACACGTTAGTCGTACACCTTCGATTTTAATTCCATTGGAATGCTCGCCCCCAAAAACCCTAGAGTAGTTATACTTTACATGTCAGTCTTTCGCACACAGAAAGAATGCAAAAAGACAATGCCCGCCAAAAGTGTTGGAACAGTCCAATCATCTTTCCTACTAAACGTCTCCCCTCCCTCATATACAATGTTGGTTTCCGACTGGAAAATGAAAACAAATGTATGTTGGAGCGCAGATTGTGTAGCCCATGTTTAGCGACATGTTCACCTACCTTTACAACATTGTTTAAGGGGGAGAGGGGGCTCTGTCTGCTTGAAATAGGGAATTGAAGTGAAAATATGCATTTATTACGAGTAGAATCTCGGTGTTCCAACTACTTTTGGCGGGCATTGTAGCAGCCCAACCTGCTTGTTAGATAGAACGCAACATCGTTTGAAATCATATTCATTTTCTGAGAGAGCGTTTCATCTTCACATTTGGCTCAACAATTCGAAATTCTCAGAGCCGATGAGAACTATGCCTTAAGGACGATTTCTCACCAAGCAATTTATTGGCTGCTTATGTTTCTCAAGCATCGATTCCCGCGGTTCTTGGCATTATTGACAATTCTTGGCAAGTCTATTTCGCAATTCTACACTTAACTAGAGTGGAGAGATTATACTAGGCGAATGAGAGAGAGTAACATTATGTGAAAATGTCGCACAAATGGATTCCGTGGTTTGAAAACAGAAAATTCGATGAAATCAAGTAATTCGGTGTGTTTAAGCTCTTCTGCATTTACGTTTCTAAAGAAACGAAGGCAAAACCCTTGCCTTTCCGAACGTTGGCTGCTTGCAGCAATCAAAAGCACCATGCTTCTGATTTGTAATTGCTGTATAGAGAACTCCAAAAGATGCTTTGAAAACATCCCGGGGTTTGTACCTAGGAGAAAATGTTTATGATGCATTAGGGGATTGTTTTGCTGCTTGAAAAAGAAACCTTGAAACACGATTTTTATCCCAGGGGCTAGAAAGTAATTAACACGTCAGGAATGATAGTGTACATGGGGGGAAGGGGTAGGGAGCCTCCTCTTGCCTTCATCTCATCCTCAGTTTCAATCAAGTCTTCCTATAAATGATGATTTCAACTTGGATAAAAGATAATCACAAGGATGCGAAATTCAACAAAAACAAGCGACTACTTGAAATCGCTCGATGCATGGCCAGTCAGACTGTTGTCAATAGAAGTTCACTGTTATCTGTTAGCAGAAGTATTTTGCTTCAGTCTAATTGATTCACGTAGCAAGGTTAACTAGTTTTCACTTCATGTCAAGTATGGGGTCTCTGACTTGCGTGGTGCACTCTCCGTTTTGTTAGTTTCAAGCAATGACACTTGCTTGTTAAAGGGTACAGGGGTTTCTTAAGTTATCATGCAGAACTCAGGAAAGACAGGACCAATGCATGAGCCCTTTCGAATAACACCTCACTCGTGAAAAGCATTAAAGTTAAGATTAAAGGACTTCCGGTCGAAAAAACTAGGAACCCATGACCAATTTTCAGAAAGCAAAGCAGAAGCACCAATATAAAAAAAAATTCAAACGCGAATTCTACAATCAAAAACATGTTACATAAACTGCAAATCAAATTCATACGAGAGGCGATATCATTTAGCCAAAAATCTCTATTACTACATCAGCTCTAAAAGCCTTGGGGAGAATACACATGCTGGGAAAGGAAGGGTTTAAGCATGCTGTGAAACGAAGGAGTTGAAACATGCTAGATAAGAAGGGTTTTACAATTCCTGGGAAACGAGAGGGTCTAAACATGTTGTTGTTTCATATTTCATAGGATAATTTTGCATAATCTAAGGAAATTTGCGGACTTCCCTCTATAATAAGGGCCTTTACAAAGTATACCTAAACTGTCGTCTGCATTTGATACCTCACTGCAGGAATAGAGGCTAATCAACTCAGTCAATGGAACGGAGGAATATTTTTGTCAGTCGAAATTAGGAATACGGCAAAGTCATACTACATATATCACTGATAAGCGAACACCAATCTTTTCAAGCTTTTATAATGATAAGGAAAGACAAATGCAATCTGATCAGACGTTTGTGCACTTTCACACGATAAACCTGTTGGGCCAGAGTGAGTCCTTGGCTACTTCGTTAATATAGTCACTAAAAGGACCATGTAGGTGCGAAGGATACAAAGGCGCGACAGGTTAGTATGGAAGATGTCGCCATCACTGCCATGGAGAAAAAGGATGGGTTTCGTTACCCATTGTTAGTGGTACTCCTTATCATTCTAAGAATCTACATCTATATTCGCCTGCAAAGATTCTACCTTGATGCTTGAAATCATACAGGCAAGCATCAAGTCAGAGGGCTGCTTACTGTAATATTGCTGTTAGAATTCAATAAAAAAACTGAACAATTGATTGAGCAGTATCAGCTTTCTTAATGTTTTTGTTGTTGTTGTTTCGTTCTTAGAATGATGTATGGCTTAACCCGCACATGGTTGTTGAAACCTTTTTTAATATCCACGTTGATCGTAAATATGAAGGAATATACATTACTTGTGTTAAAGTTAAAAGGTCTATAGATGGTTTTCCTTCTGGCTTGAAGTATTTTAAACAGGTTATTACTAGACGCTGTGCAAATTGGATAGATATTTTGATTGCTACTTTGTGTTGATCAAGATGTCAAATACAAAGGGTCAGGTACTTAGAACTTTCAATTTCCCCAAGTTAGACCGTTCAAATTATAATGAATGGAAAAGGTATATGAGATGGTTCCTCATGGGTGAGGATTGGTGGAGATTTTTTGAAGGTTCAGAGGTCAAGCCAAGTGGTGAAAACGTAGATGCCAATATAATTTCAAAATGTATTTTGTTGGAACAAACTTGGAGTCAGAGCTTCAAGTATCAATAGACAATGTGGAAAACGCTAAGGAAGCATGGAAAGTCATTTAGGATCAGTTCCAACGTGTTTCTCTTATGCAAAGAACACGTCTTCGAAAGCAATATTATCAATTGAAGTTTCAGTATGATGATTATATACACATCCATATTAGAAAGTTGTGTGAACTCCAAAACGAAATAAAGGAGTTAGGAGGATCTTTGGCTGATAAGGACTTAGCAATGACACTTCTAGCCAGTTTGCCTTTTGAAAGATATCAATCTCTGATTGTTTCGTTGGATGTCGCTAGAGAGGACACTTTAAGCTTTAATAATGTGGAAGCTCTGTTGCTTAATGAGGCTGATCGTCTAGCAGATAGCAATACAGAAAGGCAACGTGTTGTTGCTAATTTTGCTTCAGTTACAAAGCCAAAGCCGAAAACAAAAGGGCATTTAAAGTGCTATGCCTGTGGCAAAAAGGGGCATTTCGCAAAGGATTGTAGAAATCCACAAAAGAAAGAAAAGAATGCATCACATGAATCAGGATATTCAAAAGTTAATGCTCAAGTTGCCCAAATTACAAAGGATCAAAGTAAAGAGGTTGCATTTGCTTTATCTACAAAAAGCAATCATTTCAAAATGAATGGAATTTTGATTGGTGACACTGGGACAAGTCAGCATATGGTTTCTGACCATAGTTTGTTTCAAGATTACTATGCTTATAAAAAACCACAAGAAATAAGATTGGCAGGAGACTGTGATATGCAGTAGGTGAAGAAAATAAAAGAAAGTGAAGCTTGAACATGGAGAAATGCTTGTAGACCTCCAGAAAGTTTTGTGTGTTTCAGACCTTACAGATAATCTTTTGTCAGTCATTCAATGACAATGCATGAAGCTATTGTGACTTTTACCAAAGGGTAAGAAAGTTGCAGAGGGCACAGTCTTAGGTTTTGGACAAAAATATGAGCGGCTTTTTGGAGTCAAAGTAGTACTACCAAATCGTGTTTGTGAAGCAAAGGTAAAGCCACTTGATGATTACTCTCTACAGTTCTGGCATCAACGCATGGGCCATATAAGCAAGGACAGTATAAGTAAGTTACAAGATGTAGCAGAAGGTGTCAATCCTATCAAGAAAGTCAGCTACTGTGTAAGTTGTGCTCAAGGAAAGCAACACAGAAACCCATTTCCATCAAGCTCATCCCATTCAAAGAAATACTGGAAAGAGTACACAGTGATGTTATGGACCTTTTGAAGTTGACTCTATTCGAGGGTCTAGATATATTTGCTCATTTGTCAATGACAAGTCACGTTATGCTTTTATATACATGCTACGTAGAAAAGGAGAAGTGTTAACAAAATTCACAAGTTTTGTTTCAATGGTAGAGGCACAAACAGGAAAGTCAGTTAAGATTATCAGAAGTGATAACGGAGGTTATTGAATATTCTTCTGAGGCATTCAACATCAGTATTCTGCTCCATACACGCCTGAACAAAATGGAGTTGCAGAGCGATTCAACAGAACAATATCTGAGGTTATGCGTGCTAAGTTGCATCCGGCAAAATTACCTAAGAAGTTTTGCGCAGAAGCTTTGAATACCACTGTTTATCTCAAGAACAGATCACCTCATTCATATATCAATGGAACAACACCTTAAGAGATTTTTCACGGACAAAGGCCAAATTGGGTGTCTTGCATTAATCTGGGTGGCTGATCTTGTATTAATCTATTATTGTGGCGGTAATTACCAAGATGATGAAGATGACGAGATGGAGGATAATTCTGATCAAAGTTCAGATGCACCAGTGAGTAGAGATATCAGAACAAACAGACAATTTGGTTGAGGTGGAAAATACAGCTCATCTGGATGCTTCATATGAGGAGACTTCATATGAATCAAGTTCGTTCATTGCCAGCAAAAGTCCATCAGCATTGCCTCCCTCAAATTAATTGCCTCATCATTGTAAGCCTGCTGAATCGCTAACATCAGCAGTAAGTGAAGCAGAACATTTACCAAACATGCACAGTGACCATAGCAAGCAATGACATGATGCTGCTGATGGTGAGCTTACATCACTTGCTGATACCACACGAGACTTAGTACCTCTTCCCGATAACAAGAGTATTGTAGGACGCAAGTGGATATTCAAGGTCAAACGCAAAGCTGACAACACAATCGACAGATTTAAAGTACGTTTAGTGGCACGGATTTAAAGCAGTTTTTCACCTGTTGCTCGTTTTACGACCTTAGGAATGTACTAGCTTTGACTACGTTATTAGACCTTGAATCGCACCAGTTGGATGTAAAAACAGCATTCTTAAATGGAACTACAGAAGAAATAATTTAGACAACCGGAAGGCTATATTGACGAGAAACATCCTGATTATGTGTGCAATTGAGAAGATCTCTTTATGGATTACGTCAAGCAGCTCGTTGTTGGAATAAAGTAATTGATGAGTACTTGAGATCAGCTGGTTATAAACCCAGCACCGCAGATACGTGTATCAACATTAAGCAAGAAGGAGAAAGGTATGTGCTGTTAGCAATATATGTAGGCGATATACTAATCGCATCAAATAACACAAGTGTGCTGCAGAAAGAGAAGGTTCAATTTAAGAAAAAATTGGATGTTGTTGACCAAGGAGAGGCTCATTATATTTTCGCATATCAATCAAGTGAAGTCGTTCAGCAGGAACTATGTCAACCCATGTACATTGGAAACGTTCTAAAGAGATTTAAGATGGAAAAGTGTAATCCAGTTAAAACACCTTTGAGACAGGAACAAAGTTTTCAAAATTATCAAATGAGGAAGAATGTTGACAAAAATATCTATCAGCAAATCATTGGCTGTTTGACATATGCTATGACTACTGTATGTCCTGATCTGTCAGCTGCTGTTTCGTTATTAAGTCAATATATGTCAAATCCTGAAATCAGTACTGGATTGGTGTTAAGTGTGTGGTATGGTATTTAAGTGGGACGGTTAATCATGGACTATTCTATGAAGAATGATGTTCATGCAATTTTGAGTGGGTATAGTGATGCAAGTTGGGGGGACTATCTACATGCAAGGCGTTCTACATCAGGATATGTTTTCAGCCTGGGTGGAAATTTAATTAGTTGGCGTACAAAGAAGCAGTCCTCAGTTGCAAAGTCTTCAACTGAATCTGAGATTGTAGCATTAAGTCAATCTATCGACGTTGATCGTAAATGTGAAGGAATATACATTATTTGTTTTGAGGTTAAAAGGTTTAAAGATGGCTTCCCTTCTGGCTTGAAGTATTTTAACAATTGCTTCATACTTGATGAAATGATCTGAAATCAATGTTCAGAATCTGAAATAGTACAATACCGTTTCTTTGTACATTGACAAGTCAGCTATATTAATTTCATTGTGGTTTGAAATTTTGAACACTTTAGTGGGATACCATGTATAAATAGTTGCCTACAAAAGCACCAGAAATAACGATCTTGTTATCAATTTTATTCCTCGTCGCTGCACACAACATCATCAGAACCAAATGTATCACCTTCAATTGTTAGTTCAGATACCGCATTGGTGGCCTGTCTCCTCAAAATTTCAGCCCTTAAGTCTGTTAAAATGTCAATGGGAGGGTTGCTATTACTATCACATGTTAACTCATTTATAATATCTGTTCCAAATGCGGAGTAGCAAGTAGGATAATTGCTTTGATAAAATTGCTCTTGCTCAAGGTTTTCTTCAACATTTTGTCCTTCTTCAGAAACATCTTTGGTACTGTAGTCTTTGGGCAAATCATCATCAAGCCTTTCTTGGATCCTTTCTGACAAATAAGGCAAGGAACTTTTCTTCACAAGGTCAAATGGTAACAGCCCAACTGGGTCCTTTTTGTGTGAAAATATAGCTTTCAATTCACTCATTAACATCTTGCTTTCTCTCTGATGTTTATACTGCTCTTCCTCAAAATTAGATAGGTTATTACTTTTAGTTGCAGTTCCAGCACCATCAGGGTCACTCATAGCTTCAAGGAACAGATCACCTTCAACCTCTGTCAATGAAGTGTTTGGCGAAACCTTCACATCATTTGAAATGGGTAAAGGACATGTATCAACACCAGCTTCCTCTGTTGTATCATCCTTCACAAAATTAGCCACTTCAAATAGCTCTTCAATATCATTGACACAATCTTTAACTCCTTCTAAGTCATGTTTGATTCCATCTAGTAAATTCCTGATTTTGGATGTTTGGATTTCACCAATACGTGACAAAATATCTAAATGTGGAGTTCCTTCATCAAAGATATCTTCTATGAAAATCACCTGTAACTGTTTCAAGAAGCCAATAGCAGATTTCAAATGAAGGAAAGAGCTGTCAACTTTTAGATCCCAAATAAATCTTTGCTCAATAGCCCTTGGCTGCTTTATATCTTCTCTCTCTTCAAATTCATTTTCCTTGGTAAAGCAGTACACTGATTCAACATCTTTAACAGTGTTCTCAGATTCCTTTATAGCTGCTACAAGTAACTTTTTCAAGGACTTCAGAGTAGCCATCAGCTGGGTCTGGTCATCAGGGATCTTTGTTTCAGGAGTACACTGCAACAGCAGCCTTATAATCTGAAACAGTTCAACAAGCTGTGACCTCATTAAGCATATTAGACCTTTGATCATGGCCGATGTTAGGACACCTTCATCTACATACGAGTCTCTATCAAATGAAGACTTGATATTCTCACTCGCCACACTGCAAATCCCATCTTCTGTGTACAACAGTTTAAGATGATTTGGCAAACAATTGACTAATTGCAAAGCTAGGGACTTTGTACTCTCAAAGTAAGACAAAGAGTGTTTCTCTAGGCATTTCCTAAGAGCTGTACACATTCCTCTCTTTCTTGGGGCACGTTTTAGCATAGGCATGCTTGGATGGTAGAAAATTGACCCCATTGAAATGACTTCACATTCTCTTATAAGCAGAAAGCACTTATCAAAGGTTTTGCAAATTGATTCACTACTGCAAATAAACTGATCAGCAACATAAATTGCATCTGCACACAAGGAGCTCACCTGTTTTGAAAAATAAAACTTACAAAAGAGATGTGATACAATGGTAGCCAATATCAGCAAATTGGCAACTACCAATATGGAGAAGTGGAAGGGCAGTTGATTTGATTGCATTGCACTTCCTAATGCAGCACTTAATTGCAGAACCATTATGCTCATTAGTGTCAAGGAAGGCCATTGGTTTTTCTTATAGAATCCCTCCTTTTTAGCAGTGTCTGCAAGTCCTCCTTTACCATTGTCCATATTACTACCAGTTAAAACATTCTCAAAAGAAGAAAATTTACTAGAAATCATCTGTGCAGTGGTTTTTAACTCCTTTGTTGCGGATGAACTTGGTGTGAGCATCCCAAAGAAACACTCTCTCGATTTTGTTAAGCAAGCAGTCAATGTAATGTTACCAACAAAGAAGTTTGTCTTGGTTGAGGCTCCATTGCCTAAGTCTTTCTTTGTTTCTGTAGTGGCGGGTGCAAGGCCTGTAGAGTATGAGCTGAAGTCGTCATTTCCGATCTCCTGCAAGTACTTCGACAGGGGCGAGCTTTCAAAAAGCAAGTCCTCACATTCAAATTCAGCTTCAAATCCGTCTCCCATCTTGTTGGAACAGAAATATTGATTAAAATTGCGTCAAGTTTTTTTAACACAAAACAAAATATTGAAGAGAGGAGAGGGCACAGTTAACATCATCACGAGGCACTAGAAGGCTTCGCAAACGAGGCAGAGAGAGCCTATCGCTTTCAAAACAATAAAAAGTCTTTTCAAGGTCGAAATGTGAGGTGAGGATTGAGCAAGGAAACCATTGTTCTCGTCAAAACCAACCACAAACTTGGAGGTTGTAGGGTAAGTCCTATTATTTGTATGCATGTTTGTGAAGAAAGAGTAAACTATGTTTTACTACTGAGCACAGTTTTACGTTCGATTAAATTGAATGGAATCAGTTTACACCTTATCCTTATACGGGTGCTCTTTTGGGTAAAACAAGCGCAATGTTATTATTTTATGGATACCTAGAAGCATGCTTGTCTGCAAAAAGTGTCCATGTGACCACATGACACGGAACCTCCAATTCAATTTATGGATTAATAAAGAACGAACATTTTGTTTCAAATTGTAAGCTGATCAATAGCAGGCAGAGTTCGTTTCTTATGGTTGTTTATGTTGAGAGAATACATTTGCCTGTGGCAGTGGAAGAGGCTGGAAGATGCAAGTGTTAATAACATAAGCAAGACTTCTCTTATTTTTCTGCTTAAGCAAAAAACAACTCAAGCAAAAAAGTCTATCTGTTTTTAGGATGCACTATATTTACTTTGATTAGGCTTTGCTAGCCCCAATGTATAGTCTTGTATGCACTAGGTATCTACTTTTTAAAGATTTTCAAGAAAGCTGTTATCAATTTAAAGGATTCTTTGCTTGTTTTTTGTAGATACACAGAATAGTTCATTAGTCCAGATGGATAGCATGAAATTTCAGAAGCTGCTGATAATTCTATCGCCTCTTCTCTTGTGCAGGGCAGGTACAGTTAAAATTTTCAGAATTGAAATTTTTTTGCTTCCTAAGTACTTTCTAAAATCAGAATTTAGTTTAAAGAACAACCATTTCCATTTTTAGTGAATGGTTTTATTAGTTATTTAAAGAAATTCTATCTAGATTCCCATTTCATCTAATTCCTCTAATGACAAAGGTCCATGGTAGGCAATGTATTAAATTATGTACATTCTGATCAAAGCACCCCCTTTGCAGTGTGTACTTTCTGTCATCCAGATATTAAAAATCATAAATTTTATGCAAGTGTAGAGTATAGAGCTGGCTGCATGGCCCTTGTTTTCCATGTCTGTTATGAGTTTTGGACAGCTTTTTTTTTAAATTAAAACCATCTTGATTTTTTAGCTTATGCTTTTATCTTTGCTAGTATCATTCATGCAATTGTTTGTTTTGTCTAGATTTAGATAGTTATCCAGATTTGAATAATTCAGCAAACTTCACAAGTACAACAAAGCCATCTGTAGTGACACCATTGGAATTAGAAGCGAATGGAAGCACAGGAAATACTATTGACTGTATGTTTCTCTACTTCATTTCAATTAAGCCCTTTTTGGAATAAACCACTGCATACTTTCATATTGTTTGTTATCTCCTTTCCCCCACACAGACAGAAACATTTCTCACCAAAGCAAATTTTTGTAACTGTTTGAGGCAGTCACTGGCTGCAAGTAGGAACTGTGCTTATATCAGGTATGGTTTATGATTAAAGCTAGTGACAATTTTTAGCTTGGAGGTACAATCAGACTTTTTTTAGCATCCAAGTGTTGATAGATAAGAACAGAAACTGTCTATAAATTGGCTGAAAGGTTTTTTTAACTAAAGTATTTTCTGTTAGATCTCAGATTCAGGGAACAAAAGCCCTCCAGTGTTGTGCAGCTTGATGTAACTTATGGCAACTCAGTTGTTTTGGACTGTGAAGCAGATGGAGAGCCACCAATTTTGTTTAAATGGGAAAAGTATGGTAAACCTCTGGAAGACATTTCCTACAGAATGGTTGGAGTAGCACATTCAAACCTGTCTGTTCTTCTGCTGAAATCAGTCCTTTTTGCTGACTCAGGGAGCTATTCATGTGTTGTGCAGAATAATTGGACAGCAATACAGCAAACATTCATTGTATCAGTTTCAGGTAAGAAGTACAATTTTTAATGATTTTCACTAGTTCTTCTGTATTCTCTGGCAAGGAAATCATAAGCAGATGGAGGTATCACAAAGAGTTTTACCACAGAACTTATAGTCGCCCTTTTATTTTTGGATTGTTAGTTTATCATTTCATTTAAAGTTAAAAGTAAATGTCACTTCTTTTGTTATTTGCCCTGTGCTTTTTTTATCAATAGCCCCTCAACTCCCCTCAAGGCCTTACTAGGAGCCAATGGTATTTTGTGAAGACTTCTTGTTATCAAAGAAATTGCCTTCTGGAAATTTTTATCCTATTAATAAGAGCGGTTCCTCTAGTAAATAACACAACTAGTGGTCATTACCATAATATTCATAATAATAACTACCAACTTTTTTTTAATTTCTTAAAATGTAGAATTGGTAAAGAAAAGTAGATATTGGAGCCTTGTGGTCTTGCATATCCTGCAGAGCCAACATACATCATTGTGAAAGTTTGATTGAGTTTCTGTGAAAATTTAATGGTATTTACATCAGTTTCTGTTCAGCTTCCCTCTAGTTTCTGGAGCCCTACATTCAAGGTTAAACATGCTAGTAGAAAAATGTTACATTTTACTCGTCTAGTTTTGATTAAACATTTTTCTCAAGCTTCTGAAGTTTTTAAGACGTTCTTGAAAAAATTACCTACCGCGTTTTGTTAGTGTATATTTTACTTTGTGTAATCAGAAAGAAAAGAGACTTTAAAACCAAGGATAGAGCATTTCTCACCAAGAAATGTCACAGTTACTGCCGGTAGCAGAGTCCATTTGCAATGCAGAGCAGAGAGCCAGTTCAACGACACAGCACCGTATATAAAGCTGGTAAAGCATCGACGAATATTAAAAGTTAGCAATGGTTCTAGAACTGCAAAGAAAATAGACAACATCAAGGATGCATTTCCTTATGGAGACATTGGTACGGTGTACGAAGTCATCGAGAATGAAGATAGTATTGATCTGCTCGAAACAATAAAGTTGGAGAGAGCGTTTTCATCTGAACTTGTGCTAAATCAGGCTAGAATTGGTGATGACGCAATCTATTCCTGCTTGGCCTTCAATGACGTTGGATATTCTAAGGAGATCACTTTTCTCCGTGTACTTCCAGGTGCGTCTAAAATTCTGTTCTAATCACTGATTCGAGGCTTATTTCAAAGGCTCGTTATTACATACTTAAGTGTAGCCTCATGCGATTTTGATAGTAGGTCTTTCCCAAAACAAACAATGCAACCAGAGTTGTTCGGTTCTTTAAGAATTAGCTTGCCAACCCTGCTCTTAAGAATGGTTTTCAAGATTTCTAAGTGTCAAAGTTTTGTTATTCAGTGCTTTACAGTTTACAATTTTTACTTATCGTTGGTTTCTGGCGAAAAGGCATCAGCATTAGTTTAATCCAACCCTCATCTTAAAATTAATTCCTGCAAAAGCTCCATGCATGCAAATGCACATCCGAGAACAAACGAGTGAACTTTCTCTATCCCTATACTGGATCATGTCTTGACTTGGATTTTCAAACACCAATCTATTTTAGAAAATACCCAATTTTAAAATGTCTTGCTTAGCTTTCAGCTTTTTTCTTTAGCTGGGTTTTTTCAATTCTAAGAGATACCTACGGTTAGGAATATAGGTTATAGTTGGTCGCAATAAGTTTCATGTTGATATTTATTATCTACATGGCCATAATCTGAGGATGAAAAAGTATTAAATGTATTCCGAACTTATAATGCCGTTTTTCGTGCAATTTTGAAGTTTTTATTACGACCTCTCACTGCGCATTGTCGATCCGACTCGTCAGAGAACTCTTTGCTCTGACTGTCTGCCCAGTGGCTATAGAAGCTCTTCGATGAAAAAGGTCCGATCGCCTGCCGTTTCTATTTGAGCTCAGTATTTCACCATTTGCCGACATTTTTGCAACAAATTGGATAATATAAATTGCACTTTCTATCCATGAGGTAGACTTAAAACATATGCATGAAAATTTGATGGATATGATAAAGGTATCACAATTTCGTACCACATATTGTTGTTCTAAAAGGAAATGCCAAATAATGAAGCATATTATTGCATTGGTTGCCATTGGCGTCTTTTCCATTTATTGCCATTTATTTGCAACTGTCGTGTTGCTTCCGCCATCGATGCTTCACTTTCTCGCTTGTTGAATGCAAAGCCTTCCCTTCAGAGCCGAAGCCATCGATCTACGCACTTGCCCTTGCTTATGCTGCCAAATATGGAAAAGCAGATGTCCCTCCACAGCTACCGCTTTCCGTCACAGTGGCTCTGCCTGTCGGTATAGTTGTCATATTGGTCATTAGTTTAATTTGGTGGAAGGAGAATGTGAAGCGCAAGTTGGACAGAGAGAAAATCAGTCTTCTGAACATTAAGAAGATGCGAGAACTAGACAACTTCAGCAGTCTGGAGCACATGGAAAAGTTTTCTTCTAGGCTTGGCACAAAGGCAAGTAAAAGGGTCGTCTGTTAGTATGTTTATGGGCCTATGCAGGGAGCATCATCTTAGATGGACCGATTCATTAAGAGGCAGAAGGCTACAATGGTTTGCACTTGTGATTATATTTAACGCCTGTTGATGTTTCCAACCCTAACGAGAATGGGGCAATGCATTAACTTTATCTGGCCTTTATTGAGCTCAAGGTGCCTCGATTTGATAGTTCTAATTTATCCTTAATCTTGACCCTTAGCCGTCGTCATATATCAGTGGAGACACCCACAGCCGCGTAGCCATCGATCACCACGACGACCTTGACGATGATGACATCGATGAGCACGAGCATGACCTCCTTTTGAGCAATGGCCACCCATTCGTGCACACACCTCAAGTTAAATCGGCGTCACCGCGTGCTTCCGAAATGATCCCACTTCGCGACATTGACAATGCCCTTTCGGAGACGCCCGTTACTGGTCGAAGCAGCGGCCAAGACAGCCAACCCGAATTGGAGTGGGAGCCTGTAGACCTCAAGCTAAATGTCTCGTTATCAAGAACAAGTGAACTGCCACAAATTTTAGATACGTCAGCTTAAATATGGCTTTACCTGCAAATTTCAATCGCCCTACGAAAGATGAAGACAATGGAATGCAGGTGCTTGAAAACTGTATATTAAGTATGTTGATGGTAAACGACCTTGGGTTTTAACAACCAATTAACAACAGTAAAAATGTTATAGGTATTTAGATACCCAACAGTTTCTGGAAATAGCAAATGTTCTTGGTAACCAATATAAACAGATCTCGATAGAACCGCCCACCATGGGTGATAATCACGAATGCATTCTGATCCCATTGCCAATGTGAAGTGCGATGCAACAGAATTTGTACCAACAACTCAAGAGCTCTTTAACGATATCAGAGATGATTCACCTTTTTTGAATATGCAGTAATAATGCAAGCGGGCTAGCGTGACAATTTTCAGTGAATGCACAATCACAACTTCTTTGCATACATTGAACGCTACGAAGACTTCACTTAAGAGATGTTGACCGTTACTTATTGTTAAAAATTGACATGAACTTCCAACCTCTTTTTCCTTTCAAGAATCGCTGTGAGTGGTAAAGTTTATCGATAATAAAACAAATTTTATCGAGTCAAAGTTAACTCAAATATTCTTCAAGCGCCTGCGAGTTAGCGATTTTCCAATTGAAAAGAATGAAACATGATCTAATTTTTAGAAGTAAACGACCAAATTTTAATTGAATCTCTTGTAATCACTGCACTTGCAGAATGTTAATTTTGTTAATAGCTAAATTCAACAATATTTTTTTGTAAAATTGAAGATAGATTAAGCTTGACATGTCAGTATTTTGAAAACAGGCTGAAAGAAAAATGATAATATAGATGTACATAGCACCTTATTAATCTGGTTGTTATAAGAGAATTATCAGTAGAAGCTCCAGGAAAAAGCGTTGTTTTGTTATGCCATCCTCTTTAGTTAATGTCATCTTCTTTGAATTGATGAAAGGAAGTTTTTGAAAACGGAAAAAGCTTAATAGTTTATTGGGTTTGGGCTTTAGCTACAGTAGATATTTTGAGGAAGGAGAACATCACCAAAACAGCCACCGTTCTTTCACCGATTCAATCTCTAACTTTTGAGCTGGTTATGGGAAATGTTCACCTTTTTGAAAGCAAACATAGGATTCCTGCTGAAAGTTTGACCTGGTATCCGACCATGTCTTGGGCCTGACACGACTAGCGAATCTCTTCCTTTTATTAACCCACGAAATGCAGAAAGCTTGAAGGTCGCCTCTATTTCCCCTGAACTCCGCATGCAGATTCTAAGCAAATGGGATTCGGCTGTTGGCTGCTGATTGCAACCCAGCGCCGTAGCCTCGCTCGCGCGGCATCCGGGCGAATAGGCTTTTCCTCGTGACGAAACATGATTAACACGCGTGCTCCCAATCACAGAACTGTGTCAAAAAATGAGGACATTATACATTTTAGAACTCTATTATTAAAATCATGAAAAAGATATTGAATTAAGTTGACAATAGCATATTATAATGCTGGGAATAATTTTGCAAGAGCAATGCATTATAGATTATAATCATGAAAGAAACAAAGAGTAAGTTAAAGTTAATGAAATATAATTGTCTTATATACATCCGTAATAGGATCAATTTTAGTCCAGCTTTTGAAGCTATTTGCTGACAAAATGATTAATGTAAGCCGAAAGGTGCTTCAAGTTTAACTTCTAGAACCTAAACTTCATTGATTTGTCCAACTAAATTTGATAGTTCGTAGAGACGAATCTTCAAAATGGTTCAGGGAGTCTTGAGTGGTGTTTTTCTAAAAATTCTAAAACATTTTCTAAACAATCGAAAGGCTTTGTCCGTAGCTTAGACAGAAACTTTAACTGCGATTGTTGTTCTTTTATAACTTTAGCTATGGGAACAGGCAGTAACTTCACCCAGACACCACGGTGAACCACGCTTGCAATCACATCGAGTCTTTCTCACATCGAGTCTTTCTCACATCGAGTCTTTCTCTACAACTTTTATGCTGACTATTGAGCTGCGACGAGATTTTTCAGTTACTGGAATCGACCGAATTTTCGTGAATGACCGTCGCCACGCTTCTCCTCCGCTGCTTCTCGATTCCCTGTCTGCTTTGTTCTGATTTTCATCGACCGACAAATTCACGTACGTTTGCTTAGGTGATTTGTCCCGATACATACCACTCTGGTTCAGTTGGCTCGTATCCATTTCAATGTCAATGCCGTTGAAATCGTAACTCAAGCCTTCATTGGCCATTTCTTTCTTTTTCCCAGCTATCCCTGCAGGTGCCTTTTTGCCAGCGGTCATAGCTCCCGATCCCGTATTAACATTTCCATTGCTTGTAGTAAAGGTTGGTTTTGCTTTTTGACCGAACTTTGAATTTTGGTCTCCTTTTTGCTTTGTAAATACACCTCGTGGATTTGAAGCCTCACTTTCATATTCTGCGAAACCGTTGTATACACTCCTTGTGGCTAATTCTTTGCTGCTTTCCTTAGAACTAGATAAATCATCGTCATCAAACCTTCCTCTCTGGGCACCGATGTTCACAGAATCACCAGGAACGACATGATTCTCTGTTCTGCCAGCTTCAATAGAGCCTCCGTTGCTATCCGCATTGGTTGACAGCATCTCTGTTTCAAACCTTTCAAACTCATCAAGCGACGAGGCACGTTTCAAGATGACCCCTTGAGTGGACCGAAGGGTCTCCTCATTTGCTACTTCATCTTGTGTATAATCCAAAATATTTCTTCTTTCAATAGATTTGTGGACGTCGAGATCCATTTCATCAAGGCTGTACGCCGGAGCATTTTCTAAACCTTCCCTTTCAGACCTGGCGACGATTTCACCTTCTTCAACAATTTCCTTTGCTTCACTCAAAGTTGTCTTTGGTTCATTGTTGCGGCTGTCTTCCAAAATTTGCTTTCCTGCAATTTGATTGTCTGCTTTGCTTAAATCTGTTCCCTGGCTCTCTGTCTTAGTCGTTTCCAACATTTGACTGCTTGAAAGCTTAACGTCGGAGGCAAATTCATCTCCAGTTTCATTCGATTTCACTTCTGCATTGCCATCCTGTAAGTCGTTTTCATCTCTTGTCATCATGCTGAAGTCAAAGTCAGGCATGCTCTCTGTATTCTGCTCACTAACAGGAATGATTTCATCGTCTTCTGCAAAATCACTGCATTATTGTTCACTTCATTCTCCTTAACTCTTTGAGGGATTTCTCCTCGATCTTCTGCCTACTTCGAGATGCCCTTTGCACGATATTTGCGGACGTCGAGCCTCTGGCGACTAAATCTGATTCGTTGTGCTTTGCTTTCCTTCCTGGATCATCATCAGCCGCACGGGCTCCCACTTGCCTTGAGCTGCTGCTTTTCTGGCTACTTGCGAAAACAGTTCCGTCTGAGGCGGTTTTTCCAGAGCCGGGAGACTTGGTTGCACTTGTAGACAGCCCACGTTTCTTAGAATTTGCCGTGAATGATTTACTGCCTTTCCGAAAAGCAGCAACAGCAGCAACCTTGCTGTTTGAACTGAATGCCTTTGCATTACTTTGCCCAGAGCTGCTTCTCCTCTCCTCCACAGTGGAGCCTGCCTTAGCCACAATTCGATCCCCAGAAGGTGCTTTCTTCTGCCTTGTGTTAAGATCATTCCTTTGTCTTTCAAGTTGCAACAAACTCGAACCTCCTGGCTTTTTACCAGGATTTCCGGACTGAATCGGCCGCAGAGTGTATAGGACTCATTGTAGGAATTTTTGGTTGGATTCTTAAGTCGATTTGTGGTGGGCGTCTCTTTCTTTTCCTCTCGAAATTGGCCAGACTCAACCTGCCCACTCTGTTTGGACGTAGCAGCAGCCTCATTTGCATTCGCCATCTTAGATTGCTCCTTGTCAGTAGCTACACCATCTGTTTTGGCATCCCTCATCAGCCTCTCACTGGCCTCCTTTCTCTCGCTCCTTGCATTGGTTATCTCGGGATCATTAGATGCATCTGAGTTCTGGCTTTTGATCTTTAGAGTCCCTTTGCGACGAATATTGCCAATACCAGCGGCAATCATTGCAGCTTCCTTCATGTCAACTTTGCCTTGTGATGCTGTTTTGCGAATGGACGGCCGTTTCCCAGGGGACTTCCTAGGAGACAGGCCTTGTGTTTCTACGCGCCCATCGGCTGATTCGGGTTCTGCCAGACTTCTCTGCTCAATGTTTGAATTTGAGACCGCTTTACGCACCGGTCTGGCACCAGCACTTGCCATTTGCCGCGGGGTGCTACTCTTCGTCCAGGAGCCCGCGGCGCTCGTTCTTGGCGTAGGCGTTGAAGCCAGAACTCTGGGTTGAAGATCTGATTTGGTGGCCGTGTACAGGTTGGTCTCGCTGGCTCTTCGGCTGGACAATCCACTGGCAGAGAGATGGCTGGGGTTTTCGTAATAGCCACTTTGGAGAAGGTCTGCCGACATAGACACTTGAAGCCTCTCGTCACCTAAAATCAAACGCAACTTGAATGAATACAGGATCACAGCGATCAACCACGGCTATCAATCACAGCCATCAACCACGGCTATCAATCACAGCCATCAATCACAGCTATCAATCACAGCGATCAATCACAGCTATCAATCACAGCCATCAACCACGGCTATCAATCACAGCGATCAATCACAGCTATCAATCACAGCCATCAACCACGGCTATCAATCACAGCCATCAATCACAGCTATCGATCACAGCCATCAATCACAGCTATCAATCACAGCGATCAATCACAGCTATCAATCACAGCTATCAATCACAGCGATCAATCACAGCTATCAATCACAGCCATCAACCACGGCTATCAATCACAGCGATCAATCACAGCTATCAATCACAGCTATCAATCACAGCCATCAACCACGGCTATCAATCACAGCCATCAATCACAGCTATCAATCACAGCGATCAATCACAGCGATCAATCACAGCTATCAATCACAGCCATCAACCACGGCTATCAATCACAGCCATCAATCACAGCGATCAATCACAGCGATCAACCACGGCTATCAATCACAGCCATCAATGACAGCTATCAATCACAGCCATCAATGACAGCTATCAATCACAGCGATCAATAACAGCTATCAATCACAGCTATCAATCACAGCCATCAACCACGGCTATCAATCACAGCCATCAATCACAGCTATCAATCACAGCTATCAATCACAGCCATCAACCACGGCTATCAATCACAGCGATCAATCACAGCCATCAATCACAGCTATCGATCACAGCCATCAATCACAGCTATCAATCACAGCGATCAATCACAGCTATCAATCACAGCTATCAATCACAGCGATCAATCACAGCTATCAATCACAGCCATCAACCACGGCTATCAATCACAGCGATCAATCACAGCTATCAATCACAGCTATCAATCACAGCCATCAACCACGGCTATCAATCACAGCCATCAATCACAGCCATCAACCACGGCTATCAATCACAGCCATCAATCACAGCTATCGATCACAGCCATCAATCACAGCTATCAATCACAGCGATCAATCACAGCTATCAATCACAGCTATCAATCACAGCGATCAATCACAGCTATCAATCACAGCCATCAACCACGGCTATCAATCACAGCGATCAATCACAGCTATCAATCACAGCTATCAATCACAGCCATCAACCACGGCTATCAATCACAGCGATCAATCACAGCGATCAAACACGGCTATCAATCACAGCCATCAATCACAGCTATCGATCACAGCCATCAATCACAGCTATCAATCACAGCGATCAATCACAGCGATCAATCACAGCTATCAATCACAGCGATCAATAACAGCTATCAATCACAGCTATTAATCACAGCCATCAACCACGGCTATCAATCACAGCCATCAATCACAGCTATCAATCACAGCGATCAATCACAGCGATCAATCACAGCTATCAATCACAGCCATCAACCACGGCTATCAATCACAGCCATCAATCACAGCGATCAATCACAGCGATCAACCACGGCTATCAATCACAGCCATCAATGACAGCTATCAATCACAGCGATCAATCACAGCGATCAATCACAGCGATCAGTCACAGCTATCAATCACAGCGATCAATAACAGCTATCAATCACAGCTATCAATCACAGCCATCAACCACGGCTATCAATCACAGCCATCAATCACAGCTATCAATCACAGCGATCAATCACAGCGATCAATCACAGCTATCAATCACAGCCATCAACCACGGCTATCAATCACAGCCATCAATCACAGCTATCAATCACAGCCATCAATCACAGCGATCAACCACGGCTATCAACCACGGCTATCAATCACAGCCATCAATCACAGCTATCAATCACAGCTATCAATCACAGCGATCAATCACAGCTATCAATCACAGCGATCAATCACAGCTATCAATCACAGCCATCAATCACAGCTATCGATCACAGCGATCAATCACAGCGATCAATCACAGCGATCAACCACGGCTATCAATCACAGCCATCAACCACGGCTATCAATCACAGCCATCAATCACAGCGATCAATCACAGCTATCAATCACAGCTATCAATCACAGCGATCAAACACAGCGATCAACCACGGCTATCAATCACAGCCATCAATCACAGCTATCAATCACAGCTATCAATCAGAGCGATCAATCACAGCGATCAACCACGGCTATCAATCACAGCCATCAATCACAGCTATCAATAAGAGACACACGTAGCTGTGTGATTAGGATGCTATGATCAGCTTAGTTATATCTCAATCAGTTACAGCCTGACAATGAATGTACAAACGGAACGCGGCCAATGTAAGATACGATGATAATCTTGTAGAAAAGAATAACCATTTAATGCAATTTAGAGGAAGTGAAATGCCATGAGTTCTAATGCAGCATAACGAACCTGTATAGGAGTCTTCGCTGTCGTAGTGGGATGCTTGCCGTGGAGTGGATTCGGCGCTGTGTTGTCTGCGGCTCTTTCTGGCCCACGCATTGAGGTACTGAACAGACGGCCGTTTGCCCGTGTGCGGCATGCGCATAAACACGTCAGCGATGTCTTCCAATCTGCGACGATCAACTTCGCTCAGGCGACTTTCTCTTGCCGTCACTGGATCTGTAACACAAGCGACAGATAAATGGCGAAGACATTACAACGAGTCGATGCATTTTAAGTGCATTATTGTGAATTGGTTTGTGTTTTTTCATATAAAGAGATCTCGAGAAAAGAACCATGAGTCGCAACCTCATCATATCTTGGGAGTGTTCAACTATGACATCTTTTATTGTAATAATCACTTCTATGACTATTATTATTGCTATTATTTTCACAACAATTCTTGTAATTATCATAAATACCATAATAATAAAACTACCTTTGTTGTTCTTTCTTGTCACTATTATAATGTTTACTTTTATTACTAGCAAGTTAAGGAAGTTTAATAGACTGCACATCCTTTGGTTGGCTATCTAAAGACTCACATGGGGGACCAGGCCACCTCGACGTGTGAGATTCAAAACCACAAACATTGTTCAAATGAAGCAAAGAACCAACTGCATCCATTTTTATAAAGAAGCATCAACAAACACCTTACCTACTGAAACAGACACGTCCAGCCTAAGGTCTTCTTCAGTAAGCCTCCTTTCAATCAGATAGTCTTTCGTAACCCCAATTACGATCGGCAAATCTACATGGATTTCTTCCCGAAACAACTGATACATTCCCACACGTAGGTAATAATCCACGTTAATGCGATTGCTCCTTGTTATTGTAGGGCCCACTTTAGGAATCTTGAATGGAAGATTTTCCCAGCTCACACTGTTCCGTGGCAATATACGATCGCCGAAATATTCAGCAACAACATCTACGTATGTGCGTGTTTCTTTCTTACCCCGGTAACGAGTTCGTTTGAACAGTTTCGCATAGACGCTTGTCATGATGCGGTTGGAGTCGTTCTCGGCCTCGCAGGAAATCAGAATGCTGTTCCCTTGGTTGTAACAGATGTTGTCCACATAGGCCTCGATGGACAACATTCCGTCAGAAATGCACGTCCCCAGCTCTTTCTGCGTCTGGCACCCTGGTCTGTACGAGTACTCGGGTAAGGATGTGTCGATAACCTCGTTAACAGTGATTCCCATCTGCCTGGTCACGTTGGCTTTCCAAGGCCGAGTTATGGTAGCTTCCACGAAGTAGTGGATGAAAGCGAGGCCCTGCTGACGGTCCTTTGGGCTCTCAAACGAACACGGAAGGTACTTGGGCACCAAGAACTGAAAATCGTACCTGTAAATTCCGTGCGGGTGTGTAGGGACAGTATCGACTGATTCCCCATTTTTGTAGCCGAACAAAATCTTTTTCAAGTCTACCACGCTTTCCTTCTTTCTGTGCTTCTGCTTGCCATTCATGCCATGAATATTGTTTGGCTGGGTGAAGGCCTCTCCATATAGGCGCACTTGGATGTTTTGCATTTCAGCCTCGTCTTCAAAATCAACGGTGACACATCCTCTCATAATTTCTCCTCCGCAGAAGCACTGGCGGCCATCTTCGAGGGCCAACTCAAAGGTATTAAGGTTCTTCATGATTGTTAACGACTGCCACGTGGCTACTCGAACAGTGAGGGAGGTCTGTTGAAATGAAAACCAGAAGTTTAAAAGAGAGCCAACAAAGCAAATGGAAAAATCGCCCAACGGAATTACCAATAAGTCAACCATTCGAAAAGGTGGTGAACCTCAAATATTTGACATCAAAGAGGGGACTATGCTCTTGCCTGCTCTATAGGCTCAGACTGCCTACGAGTGGGGCTTCCCAGGGGCCAATTGTATGCCAAAGTACATTATTCTCTACCATATGTAGTTGTCAGTAATAGTCATTCACACACTTGGGCACACGATGAGCTGTACCTGCCTGGATTTAAACCCAGCAGATCCAGGTCACAGCCTACCTTTTCCATTTACAATTACAGGCAAAATAAAGTTAGCCCCTTCTAAGCAAGATAGGAACCTTAGACGTTATAATATTTAGAAATATCTAAAAAAGTGGAAAAAGGATATCTGAGAATAAGGTGCCAGTTACACTATACCGGATTGCTATCGGAGCGGAGTGATTTTCATATCGGATAGGGGTTTCAGTTACACTACGCCGCACGAATCCGGTACACAACGCTCTGATTAGCGGAGTGAAAATCACTCCGCTCTGGAGGTGATACGAAAATCACTCCGGAGTCACTCCGTAGCGGAGCGTTGTAGTGTAATCGCAGTAATCCGATATACTCCCCTCAGAAACCTCGTTTCAAAGTTTGGCACCTAAATTCAAGATGGACGACCTAGAATTTCAAGTAGCTCTTATGTCAGTGTTCATCTCACTCGCCAGTATTTTACAATTGTCGTTTATTTTTTATTGACACACTTCGCATCTATATTTGATGCAGAGACAAAGATATGCAGAGGAGGCTATATTTGCTTTATCTAGCAAGGCAAGTCGCAAAGCAAAGAAAGAAAAGGCTCGGCGAAGGTTTTGGCTAAAGCCAGGGAGATGCGACAGTTGATGGCTAGGCTTTCAAAAGGGGCTGCCTGTTCCTGCAGAGTGGAAAGAGAACTTGCGAATGACTTTTTCCTTTTTCGAAATTTTCCGGATTGTTTTTCGCCATTCTTGCAAAATTTATTGAAAAAAATATCTATTACACCACAACACAAATCTTCTACAAGATCAAGAAAGTGATGAATTTTGGCGCGCTTTGTAAACAAGCAAATACGCATTGCATTGAGATCAAAAATGCGGAGGAATATGGCGTAGGAGCAAGCGGAGCGTCTTAGTGTAACTGCTACCCTAATTATCACTCCGGAGTAAAAATTACTCCGTTCCGCTCCGCTCCGATAGCAATCCGGTATAGTGTAACTCCAGCCTAAATGTTGCCTACAGGATGAAGGGGGTAGGTAGTCTTAAGAACAGCAAGAAATGAGCTTCTGCAGTCACCAAATAACAGGATTCATAATAACAGGTTTCATAATAACAGGTTTCATAATAACAGGTTTCATAATAAAAGCCAATCAACAGAACGGACAAGCCAGCCTTGGTATTTACACAGAAATGTTACGCTGCTAGCTTGTTCGGATGAAGAGTCGGTTGCATCATGCATAATTGAAAAGAAACACCGTTCTGGTAGAAAGATAGTCACTGACAGCTTTTGGTACTCGGCTGATAAGATACTTAACCAGTTTCAACGGCCTGTTATCTAACGGAAAAATATTTTTTTTAACAATTCATAATTACATTGTGAAATGACTGTAAAAAGATACATAGTTAGAGTAAGATTACGATTTTAGGGGTATCAACATGTCTGTAGCAGCCATTGTGCCAAAATTGTGTGCCAATTTTGCGCCGAATTTCTTGTTAAAACATCCTGATTTGTAGTAAAAACAGGCAGTGCAAGCTTTTACACTGTTGATCATTCATGTAAAACTCTGCGTTGTTATCTGCACCCTAAAACTAAACCTGCTGTTTGAAGGGGATAATTTGCAACCAGCATTAAAAGATGCTTGATTAAATACATGCCAGGCTCTGTTCACGGCCTTTGAGGTTGCGACTACTCCACCGCATTTTTAAATGCAAATCAGTTCACTACACAGCTCTCCCACGAGCACCTAGAGCATTGAGCATTCAAATGGCCGCCCTTCATGGTTAAGGGCAGCAGCAGTTCAAGAGTGGCAGAAAGTAACGAACGTATCATAGAATCATCTTGTTTAACTCACCAGAAAGGACGCTTTAGCAATTCATGGAGTCGAGCTTCCGGTTACCCTCGTCGCACGGTATACGAACTGCTTCGCGATTCCACATTTACAAATATATGGCAAGACTAGCAGCGCTGCATTATTAATTACTGGCTCGAAGTCACAGTCGGGAGATCCACTAGCATCCATTCACAGTGTTAAGGTGGTCGGATTCATAGAACAATCAAAAGAAGTAATTTCCCAGGAGGATGTTATTTTCAGATTCAACCTGTTATTTGACACAGGAAGAGAGGGTTTGGTCGAGGGCTTCCAAAGAAAATCCATTTTATGCAATAACCCGGTGCTCGAAACAAAGGCTGATTGTTGGTCTGCCGTGTACGCCTCATGTAATTAGGTTTTTGGTACCTGGCTTGAGCGATGAATATGATGGTGCAGTAGGCACATTGAGAGATTGCACAAGAAAAAAGCATTGAACATTCTAAACCGATCCCTCTGACACTGAGCTTTTGAGGTTGTTTGCAATAAAGGCTGTTTTTAAGAATCTCTTCAAAAATGTTGAATGAAAGTTGTGCACTAAAACCTCTAAAAAATGCAAAACTGACATTTTCCATCCAGGATCTTTTCCGTCGGGGTCTTTGTCCTTGTCACCGGGCCAACTTAAAACGGAAGTTTCAGAATGGGAAGTTGGATGGTCATCACGAGAAACACTGGTAGAAAAAGGCGGGTGGATAATTGGACAAAAAACGAAAGATGAAAAGAAGAAGGTACCTGGTGAAACGAAAAGTGAGAAGCAACTAATAAAGTAAGAAAGTGGAAAGTTTCTTGGTAGCAACAATATTCGTGTGATGCCATTCGTGTGATAATATCGCATTGACAAAAACTGAATAAAAGGTCCACTACCTAATTTTTCAGTTTGAAACAGCAGGCATTGCTGCAATCGCTGCACATGTGTCGAAATACGATTTTAAATGAGGACGAATAAAGGGTTCTTTTAAGGCAGATGACCAAATGAAACGATAATCGACCACGAATGAAGCTATAAACATTATCTGTGAACAACCAAAACAGGAAATTAATTAAACACGACGAAATTCAAAACGGTACAGAAAGGGTGCTCGAGATAAGACGGGCCTAGAATAAACCTCGAGAGCTCTAGAGATAACCCAGGGAGCGGGGTCAAAGACTGTCTTTCAGACTCTTTACTCTAGCCACTGGTCAAAAACCAAAACTGCATTAGTGAAACGGTGAGTGTAAAAAACGTATTTACAGAAAAATACAAAATGATGTAAGCTGCTTTCGGACCAAGAAATGTAGAATTTTGGGGAGTGAGACACGGGTTTGGGTCATTCTTACTTGACTATGCAAGAGACTTCCCATCCCTTCAAGATACGTATTCTAGGAAAAAGCTATCTAACACCTGACCGTCTTGATTTCTGAAAACGTACAAGGTAACAGAATACCAAAGAAGGTGCAAACTTGACCTCCAACCTATATAGGGGTAATTATGTACAACAATAAAAAGAGCTTTTCAGAAAGGAAAGGAACCCTTGACGAGGATTAGTTTGACATCACTTCTCTGTAGTGTCATCCTCTACAAAGTCCTTTGCTTGATCCTTCGTGATGGACAGAATATGACTGACTTTATTCTTAAACTGAACCCCATAAAATTTGTCAGCTGATTCCAAAAGCTCCGGTCGAAACGTGGTTGTAATGAACTGTGCCTTTCCTGCTAACTTGTGAATCATGGCTACAGCAAAAACAAACAAAAGACATTTAGGGTAATGAAAATAATACAATGTACCACAGTGACAAAGAGCCATGTCACATTCAAAACAAATCTTTCATGACTAGGTTCAAGATTTCGTTGTCAAAGGATATGGGCTTGCAGATTAGGAATGAAAAATGTATAAGTTCGAAGGATTGAATTTATCTCACGAAAAAAGACAAGTTGACATTAAAAAAAGACAGGCTGACATTAAACAAGGAACGGGCGTTTGACATACTTGCAACAGCACTGCGATACTGGGGGTCGAGCGCCTGATCAATTTCATCGAACAAGTAAAACGGAGCCGGGTCGCACTTTTGGATTGCGAAAATGAGAGTGAGGGCGACTAGCGTCTTTTGTCCACCAGAAAGTTGATTCATCTCCAGCGTTTCTGCGCTTTTCCCCGTAAATGATATCTAACAGGACAGAAACAGTTGAGTGTTGAAACTAATTAATTATGTTAATGAAAGCCCCAGCAATTATGACTTACATATAAATCATGTTTGGGAAAGATTTCATTGTATAATCAAAATTATTAGCAGACTCAGTGTCAAAATCTGCACTCTTTGACTTTTTTGGGAAAAGTGTAGACGGTACCTTGATGGAAATGCCGGTGAATTCGTCAATCGGCTTCATAGATCGTTGGCTGGATGACGACCTCTGCGAAGACGCAATGCTCTCTTCGTCGTCCTAAACGGTGGGTTAACTTTAACTTTGACAGCAAACACAAAACATACAATTGGAAGCTTTTTGAGAGGAGCATAAGAGTAAAACTCCCCACAACTGGCAAAAAGGTATCTTCCTGCTGGCTACAAAAATCTAATCAACTTGCAATTTTGGATCACGACTTAAATCAACTGAAAAGTTTGCAGCCTCTGTGGAATTTGCTTCTACCTACGTTGAAATGACTGACACATAGAATGCGTAGACTTTATCATATAGCAATGTTCAGTATAAAGCATTCTTCTGGCAAACAGGAAAACAAAACATCTTCATCTTTGCCATTGTCAATTCAACAGTTTATAAGATGTTGATAATGAGCCATCTATGAAATGAGCCATCTATGAAATAAGCCATTATTAAGATTCTAAAAGCTCAAAAAATAACAGCACAGTTGAGAAAACTCGAGGAAACAATTGAATTTCGGAGTAACTTACGGAGGCGCTTGCGGAAAAAGGTAGAAATGAAATTGGCCCGTTCTGAGTAAAAACTCATTGAATGAGGGCAAAGCAAATAAACTAGGTAAAAAAAGAAAGGGATTAGGGAAAATGTCTCTTTCTGGGCGGTTAGCACGAATAGGGGCTCACTTGTGAGTCAGCTGCATCGGTTTTCATGATAAGGGTCGCCTTGCCAGTGGACACCAGTTGTTTGAAGATTTCGGAGAAATGATGAGAAACCTAAGGAACAGGTAGCGAAATAAAAATACGTAGTTGTTGTCGAACGAATTTGTAAACAGAAAGACAGGAATTGAGCAAGAAAGAGTCATCATTCAATGAACACACTGTAAGATGCTGAATGAACGACACCCGCCATTGTCAACTGCAACGCGACCTCGTCAATGAATTTATGAGTTCAGGTCAAACAGGTGCGTATTTTTCTATTCGTTAAGAATGATGTAGAAGCTTAAAATATTTTCAGGCAACGGTCATCAAATGTTCCTCTTTTGTGGCTTGAAACAATAATGTTGTCAAGCACGAGTTGGACATCACGAGCCGATGAATCAGTCATTGGGCAACATTGCATGTGTTACGACTGATCTGAAGTCTGGGTTTGCACAACAGCAACAAAACCAGGGCGAACTCAAACAACCACTGATAGCCCCTTGATACGAAAAAGAAATTGTAGGGTTATAGGGTCAAATACGAAGTGTAGCTTAGTTGGAATAAAGCGGTGCAGCGCTCATAAAAGTTAATGCACACGAGGAGTTAGCAGTGACACCCTGGGATGTTACCAGCTGCAACGGACGAAAACATTGGTGATTTTTAGCTGCAAAAAATAGTTGGCTATTTCATGGTCACCTGTTTAAATGTAAACAGGATGGCCTCGTGTTTTCTCTGTTCCAAGACTTCCATAAGATCCTCGATGGCCTAAAACGATAAAGAATTCTTAAATATGCTGTGTAACGACCCCAAAAATTACTTTAAGCATCCAGTGACTAGACTTGTTGACATCTTTACCGCCTACACTTCAAGTCTCATTACGCAAAGTATTCTTATTCTTTGTGAGCTTTTAAGTCATACTACTCAACACGGATGTCTTCCTTCGTGGGCATGGGCCCCTATACTCGGATTTTTATTTGTTTCTCGGACAGAACAAAATTTACAAAGCAAACAAGAGCATTTCATATTTCCGTCATTGGTTACTATCTGTCACTGCAGTTTTAAAAATGCTTTCTTAACTGAAAGCAACATCATAATCACTCAATAATGAAAGTCCAGTTGCCAAGGCGAAATAGAACTTCCCCTACTTCATGTGCTTTATCAAGCTCTTCCTTTCTTTTAATGAACTTTTCCTTCTCCTCTGAAAAGCTGACAAATTGGTCCATTGCCTTTTTATTAACATGACTGTATTTTTTCAAATCTGCATTGCATTTGTCAAGCTTTTTCCATAACTACGACAAGAAAAATGGGATTTACAAAGTATACGAAAAATGAAACTTGCACGATTCGAAAAAGGCACTCGATTAACAACAACTGCGCAATGCGCATCGGTAACTCTACCTAACAGGCCAATATTTGATGCAGGAGAAATCAGGCAGCCGTTTATTGTAGGCGATTACAGCTCATATAGCACTTCCCTACATCTCTCCATATAGCACTTTCCTGCAGCACTTTCCTATAACACTTCCCTGCTTCAGAAATACCAAAGCTGCTATACCCATATCTTTCTTCATTGTTTACCTGTTTAACATTGACTTTCCGATACTTCTCAAAAGCTTCGGCTGGTAGACTTCCTAAATCGCGTATTTTCTTCATACATTCTTCTTTCTGAAAAGCAAGGATTTGAGTTCATTGAGATTTTAATAGCAGGTGGGGAAATCATTTTGGCCACCTTACCAGAGATTACGAGAAACTAAGAAGTTTGGAATCAGCCTAGATACGCAACACTGTTTCCAGATGAACGCTAATTGATAATTATAATGGAGAGCAATAGTCCGCCAGCTATCAAGACAGTTTTAGTAAGCAGGAAACTCCGCAGAGACGGTTCTAGAGATCTCAATACCGTCAATACCTTTTTTATCAGCAAACTGCGCTTGTTAGCTGCTTTTTCCATCAATTTTGAATCTTCTAGGATAGCCTCACTTTTCTCTCTTTCTTCAGCCTTTAGAAAATTGAAAAAACATAGTAACACATCTACAGATGAATGATCGACAAAAGCAGTGACATGACAGTGTCGGATTTTACTAGAAACCACACAAAATCGTCCATAGAGGACGTGCAAACTGTTAGGCGTCTCGACGTAGAGATAAACAAATGGCAAACCACAAGTTTGGTATGGCGAGTTACCATTATCATGCAAAGGCCGACAGCAACAAGATGGGTCTTGTAAAAAGGGCTATCGGTAAAAGAAGTGTAGGTACTCTAAAAGCTCAACAAATGTTTTCAACTCGACCACTGGCTTTCAAGCCCCCTTCACCCTTTCCGTGAAGATGCCTGCTTCGATCCACTTATCCCTACCAATAAGTCAATTATGTATAACCGGGCAGCAACTCTATCAAACAAACTCCTGGAAGCCTGATCAGTTGTTCATTCAGTACCTAGTCTGAATCGTTAAACTTGTAGCTATGTTGGCAAAGGCTAGAACTGCATCAAATCTTTCATACTCAGCATATAATCAGCAAAATCCAAAAACTACACTGAGAGGTCAGCAATTTCCCTTTTCATAAACCTCCGTGAATGCGGGCATCTACAGTGTCGCTTTGTTCATCAAACTCTTTCGCAAACAAATCATTTTTCAAAAAGGTCAGCTCCGTAAGCCCCTTATTTTGACCAGGTGATTATTTCTGAAAACCGCCAGACCCACTCAGCTTCCTAGCTGCGCAATCAAAGATGAGGCGAGGGCGAGGTGCGTTATGGACATATTACATCCGTGGGAGGCCAAGAGCTAGATTCCTTTGTTTTAAAACGCGATGTGTCTTTTTGTCTCGAATTTATCATGTTTCCTTGTGTGGGATTCATGTTTAAAATTCCGAAAATTACGAGTTCTTTGCGTCCGAACAGCTGCACAGTTAGTTTGATTCAGAGAAGAGCATAAGCCAACAGATCTTGCTTTAGCGTGCTGGACAACATGCGGCACGGACAATGAGACCAACGAACAGATCTCAACGCTTGCAATCACGAGGTCGAAGAAAGTTTCACAAAAAGATGCCAACAATTCAAAATCAAAAATCAATTGCCAAGCAGTCTAAGATGCACATAGGTTCTTCATAAAAGTGGATGAGAAAAGCCACGAATAATTTTTTGTTCGCATATTTACCTTCCAATGCTCCAGCGATTTCTGCTGTTGCTGTAAATCCTTCTTAATTATATCGAGATTCGCATCCAAATCTAACAGGTGAAGAAAAAGCAGCCATTTCCGTTATCGAGAAAATCCACAATTCAAAGAACATACAAGCATATGTGTCACTCTTATGTGTATATGATTTTTATCAATCTTCTTCTTATTGACACTGGGTGTCATTGGTAAAGGGTTAAGGGCCAAGTGGCACATGCTGGAACTTGGGTCCTCATCCGTTCGTCGTCCTTAACTACTTCTGATTTGCTTACAAATTGCGGAAAAGCTTGTGGAGGAAAACACAACTGCACGGTCCTGATAACATAGCTCAGCGCAGTATATTGATAGCGTTCATTTAAAGAAAGAGAGTTTTGCATTAACCAATGAAGCCACAGACTTTAGAACGGGAATCAATTGAGTCATTAGAAAAAAATCTGGTTCTGGTCACCTTGTGCCCTTGTTGCGGTTTTCTCCAGCGTTTTATTGCAACTGTCCAGCTCTTCATTCTTTGCGTCCAACTGCCATTGCCGCTCTGCTGAATTGACTTCTTCCATACTCTAAGAAGGATTTGAATACGCTCATAAGGAAGACGAACGTGCAGCCAATGTTACAAGCGGACTTTGCAAGAATGGTCATTGGAAGTTGAATTTCTGGGTAGAATGGTCCTCATGATAGATAAAAAAGATTAAAAAGCAAAAAATTGAACGCAGCATGTCAACACGGAAAAGGTTTTACCGCTTTCAATTCCTCCTGCTTTTTGTACAAATTTGTATGCAGCATGTTCTCTAGCGATTCCTTTTGGGCCTCAAGCTGGAAATCAAAGTATGTATGCCATGTAATAAAGAATCTACTGGAAATCAAAACGACCGTTAGGATTAATTGTATGATACAGTAGGTAATAGTATTGCTAGTAATGTCATGTTACCTCGGTTCGTCGAGAGAAAGCAGCCTTGATTTGGTCTTGCAATTGAAGAATTTCATCGTTGAGACGCTCAACCTGACAAGTTAGTGAATAGGAGGTGTTTAGTTTAATAACTTCTTGCAGAAAATGCTAAATTCACTAACACTGATTCCTCTACACAGAGAACGTGTAGAGGTGAAAGCAGATTCAATCTCAAAGCAATACAAAATAAAGACAGTTCCAAATATGGTCACAGTAAACATACGAAGACAATTGACCGTTACCTCTTGCTGGTCCTCCAGGTCTAGCTGAGAGAGCAATTCAGAGCCAAGTTCTTCGGTTAAAGACTGCGCCTGCTTCTCATACCTTGATAGGTCAGCTTGTAATGAGTGCAAGACGTTCTCCTGGAAATAGAAAACGCGCAAATGCATTATTGCGAATAACACCGGCAACTTCTATAAGTAAATGTCTATTAATAGATTGATTAAGTTTAGAAATTAAACCGTAGTTAAAAGGCGTGACAATTATTAATATCCTTCATGACTAAAGGAATGTCCTGTAACACAACAAAAATGCTCTAGTGATACATACTTTATTTTGAAGCGAGCGTTCCAGTCCTTCTTTCTCATTTGTCAAATGTCTGACATCCTCTTTCTGTCGCTCGTAGGTTTTCCTAAGAAAAAAACAAATGTGAAAAAAATTGTTTAAAACGGTTGAATGTGATACAGTAAAAGTATGAAAACTGAACAAGGCGGCATATCAGCAGCGATCTATTGGGACGTGAAAAAGACATACCGCAACTGGTCCTGTTTCGTCTCCACTTTCTGAAGTTCATTGACGATCGAAGTGACTTCGGCTTCTTCAGGTGGGTGGCCGTTAAGGAAAGTTCTTTGAATTATGTGTCATGCACCGTAAAGGTAGCCTGTTTCGCGAAGGAATAGTCGACTGTCTACACAGGCTTTAGAGAAATAAAAAGGAATATTCTAATAAATTATTAAATTCTTAATTCCTCTATTGTGGTAATTCAAAAAGTATCTGAGATGACGCAATTTTCTGGGCAGGAGCAACGAACAACTTTGCTTCGCAAGGTTACGGTAAATGCTTCTCACACGATATTCGGTTTTCTCTCCTTAACAGCAAAACTATTAACGGAATTATTCCAAGCACCAGGACGTGGGAATTCCAACCATATAAAATGTATTGGCAAATATTGTATAATAAACTTTTCCGACAAATTTTGTCGGTTAAATGAGTGTACCACCTTCAAAAGATATTTTTACTCTTACGTTTGCGCTACCAAAATCTGACCTGCATCAGAAGAAAGCGCAGGTCCTTTGCTGCCAAAGGGAGTCGCAGATTATTCCAATTCTTCCACCTTTAAAGCTATACCCTGTCAAAAATTGACAAACAATTTTATTGCCTCTCATAGCAGTATTTCTCTACAAAACACGGACCAGAGTAAATGCAAAAATCTTGAAGCACAGTTTGGTTACCCGACATCTTCTAGCCGTGTGCAAATTTTTGAGCCATTCGATTGGTTCCGTGCGTACAATAAAGCTTGTTCGCACCTTAATATAGTGGAATTGTGTAAGTCCATATAAAATGGTATTTTACCGATCACACTTGCAAGGTACACTCGTAAACCACAGAGTAACCCGGGTCGAGTCACTTGAAGCTTTAAGATCAATAAGCCAGCTTAAATAGACACAGACGTACATGGGATACTTGGATGTGCCATGCGATTTGTAAAAAGACATGCGACCACAACTGCAAAACAACTATAATCGGCGCAACTCGAAAAATTTGTGTTTTCGTCCAGAAAACGTTTACTGTAACCTTATGATTATAGCAGACTTCTCGAGGCTCCCTGGCAGATTCTTTCAATTCTACCTTTGATTTCATAACAATTCATTACTCGAGATTTCAAAATTTGAATTTTTTGATGCACGCACAAAGGTTTAAGCATATGACGTTTCCAAAGGATATCAGTTATCTTTTCTTTAAGAGCCTTGAGTTGCCCATCTAGTTCCTCGACTTTTCGCTTTGCTTCGGCCAACTTCCTTTGCAAGTCAAGACGTGACTTTTGAGAATCATAGAAACCACCAGTCAGAGCTCCTCTTCGGCTGTGCTGATCACCTTTAAAAAACCGAACGATTCACTTAAGACACCTGAGATCTGCCATTGAAAAATTTTCAACATAGGAATACTTTTAAAAATTGCGGGCACAAATCCGTCATCGCGGTATTTTTCGGACTATCTAAGATGAAGATGCAGTTTGTCGCTTGGCGTAGGACAGAGCTAGCTGTTCTTTCGATCATACATTCATAATCAAAGAAAAGCAAATAAAATAGAACAAATGATCGAGAAACTCAAAGTGTGCCCTAAAAACATTTTTGGAGTTGGGTGTGAACTTTAGGCTTCAGCCAAACCGGTTTAGCCAGAATAAAGAAGAGAGCAAAAAATTCGTCATTGAATATATAATACTTGAAAAGGTTAAAACTGTAACCAATTCCAAAGTTTATGAATGCATGATAAAATTCCCAACAATTGAAGCATTGGTGGAATACTATGTAGTAATCATGATAGAGATTCAAAGTGAAAATTGTGCACTGACCTTCCATCGTAACACAATCTAGGTTTGCACTTTTAGAGAACTGCGAGGCGATTTCCATGTTTCTACAAATGAGCGTCTTTCCAAAGGCCAACTGCATTGCAGGCTTGAACATTGGATGGAATTTAACCTTGCTTATCATTGGAATGACATCCTACCAAATAGACAAAGGTATGGAAATCATTGTGTTGATGAAAGTTAACAGTTTATGAAAATGCAGTTAGCAATGTAAATAAAAGGCATTTTGGCGATGTAATTATACAAAACATCAACAAAAGACAAACAAAAACATTGTGCACCAAAAACAAGTCCAACACTTTGACGAAATTTCCTTTTCTTTGCAATACAAAAATCTCGTTCATTTCTAAAACTTTAATGGTCCATTGAAGGCAATAAAAATACTCACAGCCGATTGCGGATAATCGAGGTCTCTGAATTTCAAACGATTGAGAGGCATAAAGGTGACTTCACCGGGCAACTTCTGCTTGTTCATAATTGATAACACTTGAGCACCGATTTTGTCATTGTCAACAATAATGTTAAACAGCCTGCAAAAAGTGAATAGACGCGATAAATGAAATGTCCATGGCAAAACCAACAGAGGCGCAAAACAGTTGCTACCTTACGCCGATCTTGGTGATAAAGAAGTGTCAAATGCCAAGGAAAAGTGGGTTGATATTAAGCACTGGACACATTCTAGGGTCTTACTGCATGAAAGTTCGGCGCTAAAACGAGCCCAGCAGAAACAAGTGGTCGCTTTGGAATACCGAAAGCCCAGTCTGCGATAGAGTGATCTTTGGGCTGTGCAGATGGGACACCTACACAGCCATGAAGAGGGTGTTTGAATGCAAACACCAATTACATGACATGCACGGTCTTCATACAATGATGACATCTCGAAGGTGAAAATGGAGAAGGACATACTTGTTGCCAGCAGTCACCTCAATGGCAGTAAAGAACTTGTCTTCGCAAGTGAAATTGTCGATCAGGGGGCCATACACGCCATCAATGTTCTTCTCTTCAATGATTTTCAGCACGCTGTCAATACCGTTTGCCACCGCCTGTTTCATGACAATTGAAAACAGAAACATGAAAGCTGGAAGGTATGGGAAAAACTCAACTACTAACAAAGTCGAAATTTTGACAAAAAATAAACCGTGAAGCAACGATACAATCAAATAAAAAAATAGAGTTCACTTAGAAAATTGCAGTTTTAACATAAGACGACTGGACAGTTGGTAAATTAGAGGCAAAGATTTGTAGACGATAAAAGAATGAATGTTGAATCAACAAACAATACCTTGCTCATGGTTGATCTATAATTCCTTTCAGCTCTCCCTAGTTCTTCCTTTGTCGTCTGCAAGCTCTGTTCCATCGCGTTCTCTTCCCGCCACAACTCCCTGCAATTCATATCACCACTTAAAATATCTTCCATAACGGAAATGAAATATGCTTTATCCCTAACACAGGCCATAAGGTAGCCAATCCCTATAAGCATAGCATTCATTCAGTTAAAGGAAACCCTAAAAAGTTAAAGTAATTAGGCTGATTTAAATCACGTCCAACAAATACGTCAATGCCTACTTTCTCCTGTTGTTATGTTCATCCCTCTTGTTTCGCAAAATCCTGAAATGGGCATTTGCATCTTCCATTTGTGACTTCCTCTCCTCCAAATTATCACTTCTTTCCTTTAATACGAAAATAAAAAGTTGATACTTCCAGCGTTAGAAAATATCGCGTGGCATAAAACTAATTATTTTGAGGATAACTTTACATTTTAATAAGAAAATATATCGCTAGCTAAAGGCAATCAAAAACATCACGACAATAGAGACTTGAAAAAACAAGGTCGTCAGAAATGTGCAACTAAAACGCGATGATTGCAGACCATATTTTCTCCCTCGATTTGTTGCAGACGATCCCTGGCTTTCTTCACTTCATCAGTTATGCGTGCAACCTGAAAGGCATCAGAATACGTTTTAGATCAATCCCTCAAAGGAGTGGGGGAGACTGAAAACAAGAAATAGGAAATGAAGTTCTCTTATATTTCCATTAAGCTGCGACATTATGACAAAATGGCCCTGTTACTAAATGAGACCGTTGAATCTGCTGGATTCAGTGAAAGTATTTCTGCATTAAACACAAGCCTTCATCTTACCAACCAGAGGATCTGTTTGAAAATTCAATGAACCCAAAACTTCAAACAAATCCCAGTATTGGGGATAACAACGATTGATTTCAATAACATAATGATTGCTTGTTTTAAGTTTTGGGCAACATTTAATCATCATTCAGGGAAAGACAGCATAATGAAAGTGATAAGGTTATTAAATGAAGAGGTAACTTAATGAGGAGGACAGTTTTGAGATAGTGGTAACTTTTTTGGATAGTGTTAGTTTTTTAAATAGTGGTAGCTTCTTTATAAAATAGTGACTTCATTAGATAGTGATAGTTAAGGCATTTAAAATAATGAAAAAGCTATAATTACTTCTTAATTTTACCTAGATTGAACTTTTGCTCCTTAATTGCTGAACTAAACAGTAATGTACACTATTAAGCAAAGGAGAAATGATTTTAGCATGCCTTTTGTTGCTTCGTCTTGATTGTCTTCGACAGGGAACTCAGCTCCTGCGAAATACCAAACATATATTAGGGACATCCGGACATCCCAACATATATTAGCGCCATATTTGAAGCACAATCACGAAGCAGCGTCTGAACTCGGCTTTGATCAATTGATCACTCAGAGAGCATGAGATTGAAATTAGATTCAGCTAATGCACCCGTGTGCCGGCCAGGGAATATCTGGCATCAAGCATAGCACTCTTGTAGCTAAAAACTTCATCAAGCCAACGCCCAGTTAATGATATAAATATATATCAATGATATAAGGTTAATGATATAAATGACTCATTGGACTTGGAGCACGTCCAAAACAGATAAACTTGGCCTGATCCAACTCTTCTGAAATTGCGCCTCTTATCTTGGAGTACAACTTTGGAAGGGCATCTTGGGTAAAGTATTCTCTGCTAGGTATAAGGTAATGTGGTTCAAGATGGGCAATTAATTCAACAAAACCTTGATCTTATACGGTCGAAAAGGGCTGGTTCTCAGGTGCCGTCATTTTGATGATCTTGGTGGAGATTGCTAGAGAGTGCTGGTCATTTATATCCTTAATTTTCTTTGCAGGATATCTTCCTCGAAGTGTGGATTGCACGCTTTGCATCTCTTTCAATTTTCGTCCCATAGGAATAAAGCTGCCAGACAGTTTCCTTTTCTCATTTTTCACTTTCTTGCAGTCAGCATAAGCGGAATTGTATTTGGTTGTATGCCAGCGTATTAAACGGTTATAGAGGGGCGTTGTAGCTTTTCGGGCCCTTGTCTTTCTGTCCTCTTTTTACGCCTGTTACAATTGGCGCTCTCATCTTCAGCTTTTTCAACAGAAAAGAATTGCCACACTAAAGAATGTGATTTGAACTCTGATTTAGCTGCCATTTCAAGGTACAAAAAAGAGTGAAAGGTTTCCACACGAGAGAAGAACACGTTTTTGTGCATGGCAAGTTACGTTCGATTATTCGATATTGCAAACGAGAAAATCACACATTAAAGTTTTATGTAGGTTGCGTGAGATTGCTTCTTATACGATTCCCGATGGTGGTATTTACTTGTTACTTTCTTAGCTAGAAAATTCTTACAAATGGGTCTATCTTTCATAACAATTTCCTTCTTATAACAGTACCAATTTGTAACAACAAGTTTCCCTTATTCTACTAAAGTAAGATGAAGATGTATTCAGGAGAAAACTTCGCTTCCTAATTGAATAGAAATTTAGGATTGAATGCCTTTTTCCTGTGAATCTAGCCACTTTTAAATAGATTGGTAAGAGAAATTTTTGTTATTTAACTTAAGTTAGGAAAAAGTTGTATTCTTTAAGACCCATTTTCAGTCAGCAAAGTTTCCCGAGTGGAAACTGGTCTTAAAGGATAAGTATTTCTCTTCTCTTCAATCAGCTTTACGATCAAACGAGCACAATTTGAAAATAGATCTGAAATAGATATGATTACCATCACTAGACAGGAACAGAGTTTGATATTTTCAAGGCAGTTTACTTTTCGTTCCCCTGGCTCCATATTTTCTTGGCTGAATTATGGAAATTTTAGAGCAGAAAAAGTATCCGCTAAATCCGGTTTCGGCCGGACTCTGAAAATGCTGATCCGGTACACCCCTAACATAAGGCATTGATTTATGAAGTACATAATTATATCACTGTATAGATCTAAATAATATTCAACGTGGAATAGCTTGAAAAAGTAAAATAATTTAAATTCTATCAAATACTATATTGAATGAGATGCCGTAAGAAAAACTGCATTCTGATCGGTATTGAAGACTCCATTTGCTGAAAATATATCAATATAAGAAAAACGGGTTGTTACCATGAAATTCAGCATTTTACTGGGGCTGTTTGAAACATCGAAATTCAAAATAAAGGCTGGAAAACCTTTTTAATCCACTGATCTCTGTCTTCCTTGGTTCTGAACTCAGATCCTCTGCCTTGCTTAGCGTACAAATCTTCGCGTCTTTGCTCCATTGAATTCATTCTTCGAAACAATGAAACCAACTTCAACGCAAATTCCGCTAATTTTAGATGACAAAATACGAACAGATGCCATGGATATGATAAAATGCAGTTAGGATGTTACAGACATTTCTATGTTCATGGTTCAGTAGGCAGTCAGTGTAATGTCCAATTCCATTTGGGACAAGGTTGGCATTTGTGATAATTTATTACATGCATATTCGACAGCTGTAGAAAGAGACACGTGTCTAACAATATGTATACCTCTATCTAATAATGTCGATAAATGGAAATATGCTCTGGATGGCCCGACAAAACATGATGCTGTCAACCGATGAACAATTTCATTATTTACCGTCGCTGACAGTCCTCCTCCGTCGCCTTCTTTTCGCCATACTCGGGAAGAATGTCGGTCAGCTCTTCTTCCTTGCTGCGTATTAGTTCTTCTAACTTCTTCAGCTCACGCGAATTCCGTTTCTAAAGGTACAAATGACGCGAAAATATAGGGCAAGAATAGCAATTCGATCAGCAGCAAGGAAAGGAAACCTAAGACCACAGAAACCATCTGAAGACGTCGACGATTCCAGCTTAAAATGGGTAAAAAGCCTGCATTCTGATAATTCAGCTAACACATAACAAAAATGAATTATTTCTGTATTGATATCTAAGAATATATCTCGATTCAAAATGTTTCACAGAAAGGCAGCCAAGTCATCGGAAAGTGACGCATGAGAATGAGAGAAGGTGAAAGCGCCTTACCCTCGTGTTGATATCCTCGTTGACGCCCTCTTCAAGATCACGAATATCGAGCTCCAGCTTCGTCTTGGTTTTAATCAGGTCGCCCTTTTCATCCAAGACTTGCTGCTTTTCAACATCTGTCATGTTTTTCTGGTCGCCCAATTCTTTCATCTTCCTACTAATTTCCTAAAAAATGGCAAACTCTAAAAACTCAAAATTGCCAATTTCAACTTTTTTCTGTCTACAAATGTTACTTCGAGAAAGCACCATTGCATAAAACTCTGGACATTTGTTGTATATCACAAAACAACCAATCTCGCCTATAATTTAACTTCTTAAGCAACCTTGCCCTGGTGGTTGAAAGGTCAATGTCTTAATAGGCATAAGGGCAAATTGCAGCATTTTGACACATGACAATTATTGTGTAACTAACCATTAATCGCCATTTCCTTACCTCAATTTTATCTGTTGCCTGACGTACAAGTTCATGGAGCTCACGACCTCTGTCTGTATTGCCTTGGCGATTCCTGTCAAGCTAATGCGAAAGAACATTAGGATATTTTGAGCAATTAGGATACAAAACACAAAAAATAGACCAGCGTATTTTCTGAGCCATAAAACAGTAGAAATGTAACATGATTCTTTGACTTAAGGCACTATCGTGAACACTAGAGAGAAGAGGATTCGGAATATGAAAGCTTATAAAGAAATTAGCCCTTTCACACTTTTCAACTAAAATTGGAACAACAGCATCCTATTTCAATGATTATAATAGTCAATTGAAGTAGAAAAAAGAAAGAGCATTCAACTAAATTTTAGGACAGCCAATCTCCCAGCGAGATGAAAAAATGTAAGGCTGAGAGATGAAGCATTTACTATCCCTATCCCCTGTTGATCATTAAGTACGAGGAAGTACAAAAACAGAAGGCATAGATTGCTTTAGAGAAAGTGAGCAGACAAAAACATGGATGATCACTCAAAAAATGTCATCTGCCAGATAAAGATCACAAAGACATCATGAACATAATCAAAACCAGGGCTGCAATATTGTTCCAAGTGCCTAGCCCTTCAAGTCAGAACTCAATGATTTTATTATTTGTTAATTAGGAGTTCACTTGTTAATTGTCAGTGTTAATTGTTAACTAGGTTCATCCTCCCAGTTGCTAACGAAAATAAAATTTGCAGGATAAACTTTACAATACCTACACTTTTTTGAGAAATAGATTTCTCCACGGGAAGTTGGCAGGCAATGTGATGATTTACAAGAGTATAAAATGGGATTTAAACCCACATAATTTTTAAAGCATGATTGATGTTCAGCTTAATCTGAAAAGTTGAACACATCTAACTTAAAAAAGTGGCTAACAATTTAAACTGATTGCCAAAAAATATCAGTTTGTAGCTGGTTACACAATCAGTTTTTCTGCCATCAGTGAAAATGTCCATTGTACTCCATGTTTTATAAAAAAATATTTCACTCTTACATCTTCTAGCTTGTCCTTGGTTTCTTTAAGCTCTTTGTCGTGAATGGTATACTCAAGACATCTGCATAAAAATAGAAAGGAATTAAAATGAAGTTTTAAGACCTATGAAATGAGCCGCCTGCTGAAAAGAGACATGCATGTCTCAAACATGCTTGTCAATAGAATGTATAGGTCTTTCGGTCTAGGGGAGTAACTAGCATTTTTTTTGGGGGGGAGGGGGAGGGGTGTTGGTGTTCATAAGATTTTGCCTGACATTTTCGCCACTGCCCAACTAAAATGTTATGAAATCTGTTTTGGGAGAAGCCTTCGTAGTATTCTTTCCATGTTTTAAAAAATTTATGAAATTTGTTGTAATTTTCTGACATTTTATGCATTTTTGTTTTGTTTTGTATTGGCCTTTGAACCATAAGTCAATGCCTGTTTATATGTTTATTATAAGGTCAGTTCACAAGTAGACAATTTGCAGTTCAGTCGCGTTAACTTCCTTTTGTAAAATATTGCAGTGGCAACAAGGATAAGCGACTATTGACAGCAGATGCTTTTATCAAGGTTCCTCTAATAATGAGCCATTGGGTTTCGTCGTCCAGACACTGGTAAAATTGTGGCATCCAGGATGGCTAGACCACTGTGATGCTGGTGCTGGACTCATTCAAAATCATGATGAAAGATGTATAACTGGGTCGCAAAAAACCAATGCTAGTTTTCAAGAGTGGTTAGCTAATAGGCGTGTAGGCTGGTGGAGTCACTCCAAATATTGATTTATTTAAAATATCGACGAAGAAGGACTCAAAATATAACAGTATTTGAACAACATCTAAGGCTTCGCGAATTGGCCCAAAGGACCTCCACACTGCATCAATTGTCTCGCTACGATATACCTAACAAGTCTTTGAAAGATTTTGGAGGCTTAGAGATTTTGCCCAACAGTGCGAACATCTTGTCTGGCGTTTGCTCAACAAAATATGGGTTTTCGATTATTAGGGGGGTGTCACACCCCCAATATTTACGCCCCTGTTTCGGTCATACAAGGGTTTGCATTATTTTACAAATCTTATTATGCTCTTCTAGAAAAAACATGATTCAGATCATCAGATGATTGAACAAAATTACTTCAGCAAGATAATCTATGGTTTTTCAAACCTAATTTTATACTGATTATTTGCTATTTTAATGAAAGACACCTTGAACAACAGTGCCATTCACATTTCTAACCATCAATAAAAAAGCACAATAAAAAATAAAGACTAAGGCTTTGTACTTCTTCTTATAATGCAGAAATTACCTTCGGTCTTTATCTAGCTTTTGATACTCTTTGAGCTCTTCTTTTTCAGTCTCAAGGGTTTCCAATCTTCCTTCTATATAGTTCAACATCTCAGAGATTTTATCACGATTGCCCTCTGCAAAAACACAAGAAAACAGCATGGTAAACTAGCTAGCTAGCAAGTAAAGTAATAACTATCATTAATGCCCCTAACCATAAGCGAACATGAATAAATGAAAAAAACAAACATGAATTCATACTCTTTTTGCTGATAAAACGTGATTGATAAATTAGTAGTCTATTTGCCACCAGAAGTCAATGTTGAGACACATTATGCATAAACATGAAAATTGAGATTTTTGGCTGTGCAGCAGGAGGGACTCACTTTTTACCCATGGTGACCAAATTTACTACAATATTTTGTATAAAAATGGCATGTTTACCTTTCCTAGAGCCATATGATAGGGCCTTTTAAAAGAAGTACATTGGAAGGGAATAGTGGCAGGTCAGATGATGAATTTGCTAGCAATTCATATGCATTATTCACATTACGCATAAGTTGACATTTAAAAATGATGTGTTTGTGATCACCCAAAAATTCAATTTACTTGACATTTTTAAGTATCTCAGTACAGAAAGGTACTGCTGTTAAACAGATTGAATTCATTTAGGGAAAACAGACGAGCTTGATTTGTTTACCATTATCTGCCTGAAACAGTATATTGCAAAAGGCTAGATGACAAACAATCGTGAAGAGCCATCCCTTATCAGTTTATGCTATTGGAAAGCAGGAGCTTTATTTAAATCACATGTTTTGATATGAAGGAAACTTCACTTGGAAGGAAACTCCCGCCTAGAACATCAAAACAAAAATTGATACCTGATTCTTTAAGAATGGCTTTGCTCTGCTCCTTTTTCTCATCATAAACACGTGTTCCTGCAACTTCCCTTAGAAGCTTCAGTCTTTCATGGTCTTTAGCCACAGCAAGCTGCATAATCTATAAGTTGCAAAAATGTATCATTAATACATTGAGCTTACTAGAATGGACCCTTGTATACACATTTATAAGAGAATATGGAGGACATGGCAAATGAAATTTTTCGCATAATTTGAAATCCTCTGAAATTTGAAATTTGTCTAAAATAGACTTCTTGTGAAGAAATTTTTGCAGCTGCGACAAACTGCCAGTGTGTTTCTGCCTACAAGGGTTATCATTTGTGCAACAACATTTGTTCAAAGGAAGTTATTCCAGATCTTAAGGAACACAGGGAACTATTTGAGAACAACTGCCTAACTTTTGATTATCTAAATGCGTGATTACAGCAAGTTTGCAACTAAAACATTTGATGTAATTATTAATAATGTCAACAATGAGGAAATAATGTTTATTTTCATTAGCAGCATAACCTTTCATACAGGAATACCACAATTTTTAGTAACAAACAAAGAGAAAACATGTTTAACTAGCTTAGTAAAAACATAAATGTTAGAAAACTTTAAATCAATAAAAGTTTGCAACATGATCTTCCTTTCCCTTGTGGGCAACACATGTCATTGCAAGGCAGTCAACTGCCCATTCAAAAATTTGGCAAGGGTTAACACCTGTGTAAAACGAAAAGGCCTTATCAAAAGGTACTCTTTCAGAATCTTTTGTAAATACACTACAAACTGAAATCTAAAGAGTTATGATTAAAATCTTTGCAGTCATTTTGACTGCCATCATGAACAATAGTCATAAACAAAGCTTTGTAGAATGTGAGTGCTTGGGACATGGTGCAGCTTACTTTTAAAATTTATTGCAAACAGATGTCTTGCTTTGATTGACTAGTTGCTGACTAATTTTGTTTGAAAAAAGAGTCTTATAAAATAGGCAATTTTTTCAAATGCACAGACACCAGAAAACTCACCCTGCCTTGCTTAACAATGTAATATGGGTTGCTTCTCGAAAAACCAGCACTTTCAAGAAGATTCATGACATCTGCCTTGGTTACATTTTTCTTGTCCAGAAAATACTGATCTTTTTTAGACCCAATTACTCGTCTTAAAGAAACTTCTTCCTTCTCAATCTGTTAAAAAATGTGGTAATATTGTATATACATATATATGTATATATACTTTGGTTATATTACAAACTACAACATATTACAAACATGTTGAAATTTGCAATATTTTTCATAATTTATCAACAAAACATCTACTATATATCAAATGGTGAAAGTGAACAATCATTTAATATAAATTTTACAACTTCAGAATTTTATTCATTCATAGAATGATGAAATTTTATTGGCCATATTTTTGAAATTACTAAATATCTACTCACTGGTATTCTGTTATCAGCATTGTCAAATATAATTTCCACATATGCAGAAACAACTCTTGGACCAGTTCCTTCCTAGAATGAGACAGGTAATCATATTACCAACAGCAATTTCAGGACCAGTTATTTCTTGAATCTTAAATAGGAGTTTACACAATAATCAGGAAACAAACACAATTTTAGAAAAGGCAATAAATGCTTACATGAAGTAGCTGTTGCCTTTCCTCTTGGCCCATGTGACTGAACTCATCACTCAGCACAAACTGGATGGCTAAAATGGACAGCATATATCTTAGAAAGAAAAACCATGCCTAATGTGTTAATTTTTTGTAGAAAAATTTCAGAGCAAATTTCTGAAAAAGTTAAACCTTTTTGCAACTATACCCAAAACCTGAAATTTTAAGTTTTAAGAAATAATTTTCAACTTTAAAAATTTGAAGTCAAGAGAACATCCATGTTAAACAAGCATCCAAATGTACTGAATTAAAAGATAATGACAGTACACTAACCCATGATTTATTACTTAATAACACAATTATTCAAATGATTATTTTTAATTGACAATTAACACATGTACACACACATGTATACACTACTGCCAGAAAATTGTTTGAGTTTTTAAAACCAACCAGGGATTAAAATATGTTTAACTCACCCAGGAAAAAATTACTCTTTCCTGAACCATTCCTTCCAACTAGAAAAAACATTAGCAAAATATCCAGGCTCATATGAATCAGCTCATATAAATAGAGATATATACACACTTTTTATGAGAATAAAGTCTATATGAATATTGAGGCACAAAATTGCTAGAATTTAATAATAATTTTAGAAATGCCAAGCTCAACCTTCATCAAGACTAAGATTTATCCTCAATCTGAGTTTTCTCAATCACTTTGATGCTATATATATTTATATATTCTAAAATACACTTAGCCGCTCTGTTAAAAATTCATGATGAAGCAGAATTCATGTTTCAAAATTCACATCAAAACAGAATTCATTTTTTTCTTTGATCTTAAGGCGAGTAATATTTGAAAACTTACCAACTACATTATGGCGTGGGCTGAATGGATCAATAATAGTTTGATCTCTGTAGCTTCGGAAGCCTTGAATTATAACCTTAATTTGAAGAAGAAAGATATGCATTCACTAAAGAATTATAATACTAATAGCAAAACGGCTGGATATCTACAAGTAGATAACAACAAACTTGCATGACATCCACAATCCTTCGTAAGGGAGTGAGATCTACCTTCTCTCAAAAATCTGATCTAGCCATACCGACTAGAAATGAAATGACAACGGCTACATATGTTCCTAAGTGTTTTTGTTATGTGTGGGATTCCAAGAAACATGACACGGATAAAATTCAAAATATTGTGCCAAAACCGTTTAGGCCAAAGTAGCAATGAGGTTGTTATAACGGCACCTAACTGTGATATCTGATGTTTATGCTTACCTGTTTGATGTACATGTTTCACAACGAACGCCCTACTGATAACCGAAATTCTCAATGCAAGGATCTAAAGCTTGCTCTCCACTGCATTTAGGGATAAAGCGTCCCCATTCAAGATGGCTGCTGCAGCTGCCTTATAATCGAACGAAAATATATTTGGCGGGAAGGTAGTTTCCTTCGCAGGGGTGCCACAGGTCTTCGTTGCGGAGAAATCAAGATTCGCTTAGAGACGGTCAAAATTAATTTAGAAAAGTGATTTTAAGAAATTTGGAATCTTTTTCCTGTATTCATATAGGCTCACTAAAATAATACTAAATCTCACTGAATAGTTTAGGAAGGGAACCCAGGATATTATTGTGATGAGTGTACATTTATAATACATTTCTCTATTCGTGTTATTCAGTTATTTCAAAAATTAATTGCATGAAGGCAGTGCTATCTAGTGTGAACATATTTAAAAGTATACATTTAAAGTTTTTTTGGTCGAAAATTTGCTTCCTCGATTTTTCCTAGCATTGCGCTCTATAACTCCATTGATTGTGTGGTGTTTGTTACTGTGGGCTTGTAGAGGCACATGGCTTTTCATTCACTGCTAGTTCATTGTGGCTTGAACTAATGGTTTTACAAAAATGACCAAAATTAACTGCCAGTTGATTCATGTCTCAACCGGTCGATCTTTAGACATTATAATGCAGCAAAGATTCTGAATACCTGGCTTATAAAGAGGGGTGACAGACCACCTTCATGTTGGCGAAGGGCACATGGTCTAAAGTGAAGGAACTTTCATAAAGACAGTAGTGGGCATGTGTTCTTACCTTCTATGAAAACATAAAGGAATTATGCGCCTGAAATTTTTCCACATCGCTAAAATCGTTTTACAGGGAGCATGTCTTCCAAGGATTTGAGTCTGGTTGTTGACAATTTTGATAAAACAATTTTGAAACGAGCCTGTGCTACCTTCATGTTTATTGCTGGGTACTTTCAAATTCCAGTAAGAAATTGTGAAAATATGCATTTCCCTACGCATGCGCAACCACTTGGGGAAAATGTAGGCAATGACGCAATCGTCATATTTCAGGTTTTCCTTGCATAAAGGAAAGAAGGTAACATCGAAATTACAAAGTTATGATATAAAAATGACAAGTTGGACTGGTGAAATTAGGCTCCTTCATGAACGCGAATTGGGAACCAAATTTTGGCGCCTTTTCTGAAGCATCTTCATGATTCTGAAGGTGAACTATCTGCCCCTGAGCTGCTATGCCTCAAGACGAGTAGTACTTAGTCCCCCGAGCAACCTGCGTAGTACTTAGCAAACTCTCTAGTAGCAAAATGAATGACGCCTGGCAAAATTCGTCATTGAAGGGATGCAATTTCAAGTTTATGAAAATAGAAAGATAACTGAAAACCATCGTTCCTATGGGTTAATAAAGGAAAGCTTAAAGAGCATGTTTCTGACGACAGTCATTATTGTTTTGCTGCCTGGAGGTAATTTCCTGGTAAAAAAGGCGATGACAGTCTTCAAAGTCAAATTTATAGCTTTGCAAGGAAGTCCAAGGAAACCCAAAATAAACTAAAAGTGGTTCCTGATTTTCAATAGTCCTGGTGGCTCTTTCCCCCTGACAAATGCAGTCAAAATGCACCTCACCTTACCTCAGTGAGTCACTACATAAAGTGATTGGATTGACATAACGATAAACATTTCAAGATAAAAACTGTGCAGATCAAACATTCCGTTCTCATCGAACATCAAACGTGCAAACATTGAAATTGGCAGTTGTCCACGTCGAGATTAGATCAAATTTATGCCCCGACGTTCAGCTCTAAGCAGTGTTATTATTTGTTATCACAGTCAACAGAAGAGCCTTGATTAAAGAACAGAATTAATCAAAAAGATCGTATCAATAAATGAATCATCGTCTTTCATGATGGACTTAGCGCTGGTGAAACGGTGAGTGGTAATTGTTGACTTTTGCTTCAAGACTTGTTCACATCCTTTCTTGGATTTTCCTTAGAATTTTCTCCAAATTCCCCGAGATTGTTCAGTTCCCGTTACGTGGGTTGACTTGAGGCTTCGACGCTAGCTTTTAAGAGATCTTTGATAGCAAATAGTAAAGCCGTTCATTAAACCGCCTAAGCTGATGTTTTCTTAATGTATTTATGTACTTGTAAAATGTTCTTAGGGGTGCTTCGATGTTTATTCACGGTAAATAGGACTTCCAATACCATTTATGATAGGCAGTAGTAATGAGAAGTGGCTTTGTGTCATTTTTTCGCTAGATGACTGAGAGATGCACAAAAATCGCCATTTTGCTAGCCTGGTAACAATTTTTGAAAAACAATTCAGCTTTAAAATATTTCTAAATTATATCAATCCAAGTTTGTCGTACATATTGTTATTCGTATATGCTAAGGTTGCGATGCACTCTCCATTGTGTTTCATAGATTGGGCATAAATTAATTGGCAGTGGCTATTAACCCAATAAACTAAAACAATTCTTCTTGAGATCTTTTCAGTTCATGGCAGTGGCTTGTAAAGAAACATGTGAAAACGCAAGAATAAGCGTGAATCCGTCTTGATATCTGCGGTAGCTACTTATAACTTTCTGCGTCAGTGCTGACAGTCTAAAACTTTAATGATGCCTTAAACTTTAACAGCCAAATAATTACTACTGGGAGCATCTTCGTAAGTGTCCTTAGTACTTTGGCTATTAGATAACTACGAGCATTATTTCGTTTTTTTTTCAACACCCCCCCTGACCCCTACCCTCCCCCAATAGGCATTTGCTAAGTCTAATGCATTTTGCAGGATTCTGCTTCCATTCATCAAATCCAAATGTCTCCCGCATTCACTTATTTGTCCGAAGGTACTTATGTTAATCTTTAGCCTCCTTCGTCTCAGTCGGTAGTCATCGGATTGAGGCGTCGTTGCATGAAAGGGTAAATATGGAGAGGACAGACGATGAGACGGAGTTCACCCCACAGAAAGCCTATTATGATTCCGAGCTTGGAAGGATAATCATTTATGCCAATAAGTCTGGAGTTACTAAAATTGAATTCATGGGACAGGTTGCGGAGGAAAAATGGGATTCTGAGCCAAAGCAATCAAATGACAGGACCACAGAAGACTTGAACCAATCTGCAAACATGCACATAAGTACTTGCAAAAGGTGGCTCCACCAATATTTTGACGACCCAAGCAAGCTCGACGATGTGGAATTGCCTAAGTTGGATGTCAGTGCCCACCGCAGCAGGCAGTTTCTTGTTAAAGTTTGGCAAATTTTGCGGGAAAGGACCAGTCCGGGACAAACTGTCACATATGGGAAACTTGCTGCTATAGCTGGAAATTCAAAAGCTAGTAGATCTGTTGGACTCGCAATGAGAAGAAATCCGTTCCCTATTATTGTCCCCTGTCATCGGGTTATAAGATCAAACGCAAAAATTGGGAATTACAGTGGACTGAATGGCACAGCAACAAAAAAGTGGCTACTCGACCACGAAAAGTCCTTTTGCATCAAGAAAATTATTGCAACTTTGCCAACATGAAGCCAACGTTGAAAAGATAAGGTCAAATTCTTGTTTCTGCAGGTTCACCCACGCAGAGCTTATATTTAGAAGTTCAAAATCAATTCTCTGCGGAACAAAGAGTTAGTTATTATGTTGGCATTTTGAAAGCTTAAACTCATGGGTATTTTGCAATTGGTGGTCTGTGTTCAGCAGTTGCACTGCCTTAGTTAAGCTAATGATTAAGCCATTCAGCCCTGATATACATATACACTTAGATTCATTTTACTGTCACTCTGGAGCCCAGGAAACACAAAGATAATTACCTATGAATGCAATTTGTGACTGAAAAATCCATACCCTAGTAATCCATGAAAAAGTATACCAAATAAACCTAAAAGACTGACAAAAAATTAATTGCCATGAAAATTCTCCTTGTACCCTAGGTACTTAGAGATTCTACTTTTAGATTGTACTTCTTTCTTTAGCATGTAAAATATTTATCTTCTAAATTTCATTGTTACCATAAACACAGCTGTATTTTTTCAATACTGAAATTGTATTGTATATGGGTGCAAAGCTATGTGTGTGCCCAAATATTAAAATGTACCAAAAGATATCAAACACAATTGTTTTAAGTGGCCTTTATCCCCATAACTGAAAATTTGAAGAAAAATAAGAATTTTTTGACTTCATTGTAAAATATGTTCCTAGCTATAGTTTTTATGCATGATGATTTCTAACAGAAATTTCCTCCTTGTTGCTCAATAAGAGAAATGTAAATTGTAATAACAGGATTTTTAGAATGTGTATTATGTGTATCTTGTGTGGAAATTTAATGGCACACTTCTAGCTATTATACATCTACTTTAAATAGCCCTGAATAAAAATGAAATCACCAGTGATTAATGTGTACAATCTTCATCTCTTTTTAATCAAACTTTTTATATTACATAACTCAACACAATACTGAATATTTTACATCAAATTTACAATATACAAACTGGGATATCATGTTAGCTAGAACAAATTTATTTTTACTTTGAAATAATTATGTATCCAAAAAAAGAGTTTGAGTGGTTTACTTTTTAAATTGTTTTGAAGGATGCAAGCATTTTGACTTCGGTATATATTATTCACCCTCAAATTAAAGCCATTCAATTGCCAGACTTAGTACTCTAGCATTCTTACTAGTCTTGCATTCAATATGTTATTCTATGTCTGAAGTCAGCATGAAGTGTGATTTCATACTTTGCTTAATGATCCTTTCTACACTATATTAGTATACAAAATGCTGATCCATTATTCTTTTTAGGGTTTCTTTCTTCTATTGTTGTCTCTTCATAAGTCTTCCCATTATTTTCCTTTTGATGCAGGTTTTTTGGCTTTGAATCCTCTATGTCATTTTTGACAGCATCACTGGAGCTCCTTTGGTTGTCTTTTTGCACTTCCATTTCATTTATTGGTGCTGAAATAAAACACATTTAGTTGTTTATTGTGACATATTTTTTTAAGAGCACATTCCTTTTCATACATGACTTAGACCATGTTAGTGAAATATTGGATTGAGTTGCAGAATGGTTATATACCATCAAAAGGGTAAACTACCTCCTTCTGAAATGTGATCAGCAAGGCCTTGCCACTTTCCTTTGTTACCCATAATTCCATCAAGCAGAGGCTGCAGGTTTTTGTTCAGTTTTGGAAGAAGCTGAAACATAAAGATAGTGCAAATTTATGGACATGAAAATTTGGACAAGTACAAAAAGTTCGATAAAATTGTTTCATTTCAGGCAGTGCTTATGACCACATTTGAATTAATGTTCTAATGAATCCTTTTAAGTCTTTATTTACTGATACTTTATTCATTTAGGTTTTACTGAATAATTTATCCCCAAAGGAAACCTCATTGTCATGGATCCAATTTGGCAAAAGACTTCAAGAACAATAGCAACATCTTCAGCAAGTATATATTGTTGATATCTTGAAACCTAGCTTGAACGGTACAAAAGGGGCTACTATTTCTGCAATAAAATCTTCTGTTGTAGTACATCACTAACAACAGGATAATTCTGTTAACTTGAAACTTCTAATGATTTAAATTGTACCTCATAAAGTGGCATGCACACAAAGTTGATGAATCCAACTTGCATCTTTGGTAGCTCATCTTTCTTTTCTCTGTCCATCATAGGCTTTAGATGTATAAAATTGTCTTCATTAAACAACATTCTTTATATTATTTTCAGATAATAAGTTCTATGTATCGCATCTGAACAAGGCAGTGGTGTGATCTGAGGGAGCATCAATGCGTTTGCTATGCGTTTTTGTGGTCAACTTCTTGAATTTGATTTCTACGCATTAAAACTTGGAATCTATTGTCTTCTTGGCACCAACCACCAACTGCAGATCCCCTACCATTTGTGATAGAATTGTGGCACGTATTTACTTTTGTGCTGCATTTAAGAACAAAATAATCAGAATTTCACTATCAGTGCTACACGGTGCTGTGACACTACTTTGGAAATTGAAACTAGCAACTGTCAAAGGACTTACAACAGGCTCTAAGTTGAGTTGTGATCTTTCGATGTCTCCTTGGGCAAAAAACTCACTGGCAACCATCTCTGCAACCTTAATGGAAGTTTTTGAATAAATATATAACTGAGAAGACGCTGGCAACACTAAGAATATGTAGGAAAAAGAAGGGCCATTTTAGTGTGTCAAAATGATGCAAAGACATTGAAAAGTTATGCCTGAATTCAAACTATTTTACTATTGATGTTCCTTATAAAGTATTGTTAAAACAGATGAGCTTACCCGGACTTGAACATTCCAGGGTTTGGTGATCGCTGACAAATCACATGCAGTCATCAGCATCGCTCTAATGAAAACAGCAGACTATACCCATTGACACAATCAGTACTGTCAATCAAATGGTCAAGAGGGAACCTAACGAGAAGTGGCCTTTATACATGGAAAAATTATGATGACCCAGCTTGCAAGCGGAATTGCTTCACTAACATCAATGTTCTATTACGTTATATTTTTTGCTAGCTCTCTTCAAGATCAAGGTGGACAGGGTGAGCTTTGCCTCTTGGCAACAACTGATTTTGTCTTTCCTCTCAAAAATTATTATTTGAAGATTTGATGTACTAAAACTTAGCCAGATGCATTTTAGTTGAGTTTCGGAACCACCAGGTGAAAAACACCAAAATCATACTCTACTTCTCTTGATGTAAAAGTTCTCAAGGATATTCCATCACACTTGCTTGTAAGGACATCTTCTCTACTGTTTTCGCTTATTATTAGATAGCTCCTTTGCCTAGTTGAAGCATTGGAGTCTTCATAGGTTAATTTTGAATGATTTAAATGGGGTGCGTGTCTTGTTTAGGGGGATGATAGAGACATACTGCTATGAAAAGGTGGAGGCGTATGTGCCCTTACTCTGCTAGGTGGCAAATCAGTTTAGAAACTCATTTTCTGGAAATTCTAATGAATGTATTTGCCCACATTAAGGAACCGTGAAAACAAATATGTTTCTACTTGAAAAGTAACATAGGAACAAATTCCAACTGGTTTTAAAGTAGTAGTACTCCAAATCGAAAAACCTTATGTACAAGTCTACCTGTGTGACGTAAACATAAAAAAATCCGAAATCTCTTTCAGTGTTTTGTTTTATATGTTCCCATAGTGACTTGCTTCCTACTGACATGGAGACTTGAAATAAAGTTTGAGCTTCTTCCTTGTGAAAGAGATTGGTTACTCCTAAATTTCTTAACCGTATACCTTAAAACTTTTGAATTTCTCTTGTCGTTCCAGTCTACGTCATTTGACTCTATCCGTTGTTTGAAACAATCTCGTTGCCTGTTTGAGAGCAAAAATCAAATTAAGCGCACAAGTGCCTAGTCAGAATACCAAAGCACATACATAGCCATTTTCCATCACCAAAAATGTCATAGCTTATCGAATGAATGGTAACAAAACAGTTTTCTTAACTAGAGAAAGTTGGAATGCTGATACAGTCGTAAAATTTTCGTCTATGCTGTGTAAAAAAGGATGCAGCTGGTTTGAAGTTTTGAAAGGTAGATGGCCAATCTATTACACATCGGATAACAGTGGAAGTCAAAAGTAGTTGTACATAATGTATTTAAATCACTTGGCCGTCTTTTCATGTATGCATTTAAGAATAAATCTATTCCTTGGACAGAAAAATGGTGGTATATTTACAGCGGGAATCGTATGATACCGTGTATAGAAGTAGGTGCTGCACTTCCAAATGCCTTTGCACATATACACCTCGGTGTAAGCATACATACAAGCAATATAAATTCCAAAATATTGAGAGGAAAAGGGGGATTAAGTTAAAAAGCCCTTCACCTACTTGAAGTAAAGAGCAAGATCAGTTGACAATATTGCATGTTTAAGAACAGTCATGGCTTCTTTGTATTGCTCTCGACTCAGGGATCCAAATAAATTGTTTCCCTAGAGTGAAAATTAGAATGGTTCAAAATTGGGACTTATCTGTGCTAAAAAGAGACACTACTACACTACGTTATTACCCATCAACCTGCTAATCATTTCGAAGATTGGGAGCACAATTTTATCGATGTTTTACCCCTTGGCTAATGATTTTCTGAAAGGATCTGAAAGGAAAAGTAGCGGTTGACAGCTGACGTACCTCGCTGTTTAGAATCATCACTGATTGGTCGAAGTGATGGTGCTCCATTGTTGACGTAGAATACAACTTTGCGATTGGCGAATCAACTCTATAATCAAATAGTAGAAAATTTGTTTAAATTTTTTAAAATAAATGAAACAACTCTGCCGAAGTGAAAAGGTTGCAATAATTGAAGCACTGGGATTGCTTCTTGGTTTCTAGGAAAATAGAATCTGAGTAGCTGATGATATTCTGCAAAATACAAAGAATAGAGAGAACACCGAATCTTAGGCAAACATGCTTAAATTAGGAATATTTACTTTGTTTGGAAGCTATTGTTCGTTCCCCGGTGGTCAAGGTCGTGACAAAAGCATGCAACCAGAAGGACCAGAATTTCCAAGTCGGAGAACCAGCCTCCCATCTGACCACTCTGTCGAAAAACCAACAAAAATTTTGAAAATGTATATAGTTTTAAAAAATGGGTGCAAATAGAAGAAGACATGTTTGCTACACAACAGCTTCCAAGGCAGGCTTCCTTTTCAAGCAATACTAATAAGAAAATTTGCAATTAGCAACTGCGTGTGAAGTGCCAGTGTGTTTTATTTGAAAAGTGCAGGCTGCACCTGATGGACTGCTCGGTAGACAAGTCATGCATCGAATGCTAGACAGTGCAACTTTGTCTCATAACCTAGAACGTATTTCGACAGCGAAATGATTGAAAAAGTATGCATTGGCTATTTCATTAATAAATAGATGTACAAAGGATTATATACCGTAAAAATGGCGTACATCGTCTGTGCTACGTTAAAAGCATGTCTCCAGTTGTGGTAAATCACTGGTCTGTAATTTCTTTTTACAGTTAGAACCCATCTGCATACAACCTGTGGATTGGAGTAGAATGCCAGTCAAGTTTGGCAGAGAACGCCACGTCTTAAAAATGACAAAGAGGTTCAAGTAACAGCTGATAGTCTAGCAGTCTGAAATTTGTCATGAGGCAGGTCGTGCTTTACAATAATCAATGATAAAAAATGCAAGAGGTGTGCTGATCTTGACAAATGTCAAAGAATATTGCTTCAGTTATTGATTAAAAAGTTTGAAATTTTTGAAATGCTTCCTTTGATTGGAATTTTTATAAGAATAGCTATTAAAATACCAACTGATATTTAAGTACCAATTGGACTGACAATCAAAATAGCGAATACATACTTTGTATGGAATCTTAAAGGTGGAAATTATGTCAAGATCGAGAAACATTCTAATGGCTGCGAGGCATGTCTCATCGTCAGTCAAATTGTGGTCATCAAGTGAAAACGAAGTTAATTCCAATCTATCCTTTTCCGGAACTTCCATGGCCTAGAAAAGTGTCCAAGCTAGTCAAAACACAAAGTTCATATGCCATGAGATACAATCCTGAAACCTTTAAGAAATGAAACAAATAGCTTTTGAAGAAAGATTTAATGCATAAAAGTGAGAATGTAAGAATGTGAGCAACTTTTAAAAGTTTTAATGCATAAAAGTGAGAATGTAAGAATGTGAGCAACTTTTAAAAGTTTTCATGCATAAGAATGTTTATTAGATGTTTGCAGATTTGCTCTAACCAACGTTACTCTTTACAGTGCATCAATGTAATTAAAAGAAATCAAATTTGAAGAGAATTAGAAAGTTTATCTACTTGAATCCGCTGAGTGTCTTCTAATGGGGCGCTAGCGTGATATGACAAGAGCTACAAGAGAGAAATATAGTACAAAACATTTCTTTGAAGATTGGAGCCACATAACCAACCAGAATTGGGTATTTCCGCGATCATCCGTTGCACTCTGCTAGAGCACCTTATTTATTATCTCTTAAATGCATTAGAGCTAATTAGGCTTGATAAAAATACTTGTTCTGGCGAAAAGACGGAGAAGCTACAACTTTGTAGTGGCAAGAAAGACATTAAATAGATACACAGCCAAGCAGAAAAAGGACTGAAAAATAAATAAAGAGTTTTGAATAGAATTTGGAGTGTAAAGAAATCTAACACTGGTAATAAACATAGAAACATTGAAAATTGATGCAATATTGGAGTGTGATATCATAAAATGTGTTGTATAATGATTCACTATGTAAAATGCTTGGCTCTTTATATGACATGAAATGATTGACTGTAACACACACAGAAGAAAAACTGCATAAACAACATTGGTTACCTCGATTGCTAGCGTCTGTTTAGTTAAAAGGTGAAACACTTTTTCATACATCTGGGTATTGTAGATGCCCAGGCCACAAAATATGGCAAAGGCCTGCAAAAGAGCAGCAAACCAATGTCACATTTTCTGCCAAGGTAATGTGCGATGATTCAGCGCGAATGTTTTAATAAGAGAATTAGCTCAACTTTTCTGCACTAAATATGTTTACGATTAGGTTCACCTGAAATAACCCATCGTCGTTATCAGTGAAGGGATGACCATTTCGTTTATTCGTCAGCTGCGCCACTCCTAAAATGTTCATAAAGCAAAGAGTCATGTGAGACAGATATTGGTTCAAATGTTGGTTCAGATTGATTTATTGCAAAATGAACTAGACGATTCTAAGTTTCGTCCCAAAGTTTCGCGTTAAATATTAGATAGCTGACATAAGCAGAAAACTATTTCTAATGACGGCATCTTATTACTTATTGACGTTGATGCATCCAAGAAAAAGCACTTTCCTTACTTCGTTACTTGCAAAAATTAAAATCAAGGCTCAATAAGACATCGAGGAGAAATTTATTTTAAGTTAAAAAGTTAGAAACTGTAGCATCAAAGCTTGTGTCATAAATTTATACACAAATTCGTTAAAACCAGAATTTACCGATCACTTTATTTTCTTTATTGAATATCGGGGTGCATAGCATTGACTTGACTTTTTTTGAAGAGCACGTGTCAGTGTCCTGAAACAGAAATATTTGACCTAGAATAGCGAGTACTGTGAAATGTTTTAAGGCATGGCGAAGAATGCAATAAAGTAGAACAGATCCGAACACGGCCTGAATGCATATGGATTATAATATTGACGAGGTTGCCTTTGCATGTCTTCTAAAAGACTTGATTAGGTCATGTCAAATTGATCAACAAGTGCATAAACAATGGTTGACGGTGATTCAGTGGAAGACCTGGTGCTTGCTCTCAGGGGTCTCTGACAAGTACGAGAAACACAATTATTAGATAATCAGTTCATGCTTTACATTATTAGGTACTTGCCGATAATCAGAATAGCTAGGGAATTAGCAGCTCCCTGTGGGTACTAAAAGAAAGCTCGCTGACAATGAAATATTGATTGCCTCTGTAAGCAAGCATGAATGTGGAGATTGTGAAGCAAAACTCGAAAATGAAACTCCGTCTTACGATCTCTATCTTGAATTCCCCAGCTGCTGATTCCATATCGGTGATATTCATTGCCTATGAAAAACAGACAAAATGATCTTGCATACTGATAAGTTCATGATTTAATGCAAAGATAGGGATTCATAAAGAGACTAAACAACTAATTAATATCGTGCATTTGGAATTTTGCCTAGACTGTGATTTCTATTGACTGCCTCTTAAATACTAAAAAAGTTTACAAGCCATGGAAGATCCTATAAAAGATTCTACAGATTTCGCTCTTCATTAAAGTGAAGGAAAGGTATTCAATCTTCAACGGTGGACAAAAAAATGGAAAATATTTGGTATGATAAGGAACGTTGACAGGAATTTACACTTGTAGGCCTAATGAAAGTGAAATACCGTCGATGATGAAGCAAGGCAGAGAAAGTTTTTAGGCCTTCAAAAGTATTTGCGACGCAAAAAGAGACGCACGAATTTGTTCGTGGTAGTACCCTTTTCAAGCATTCTTCAGACAACCCAATGCTCTTTGAACATATTCACAGATTGCTGCAATATGCTATGCAAAAGTGGTTGTATTTCAACTACAACCATTCTTTTCAATAATATTCATTAAAAGCACGTCAGTGTACACTGCACCATGGGCCGTGGCAAGAGTTCACTCATCATAGCAAGGCATCAAATTTGAGCACAGTCAATTCAGATCTCTTTCCCAACTCGCCCCTATCAAATTACTAATACTTTGTTACTACGACATCAAGCAAAGTGAAAAGTGAAACGTCTTTGCTATATTTGGGAGTCATTCGATCTTGCATTTGGTGCGAGGAAGTGCAAATATTAGATTCTGTTTTAGACAAAGTAGATTTAAAAACCACATAACGTCTATCCACATAAAGACTATCTGTAGATGGATGGATCGCCGTAAATCACCAGATGGAAGGTTTAGAAGGGGAGAGGCTTCAAGGGTATTTGCAGGTAGATCTGAAGAGTAATGAAAAGGCAAATTGAACTTGCAATACCTCTTGAGCATTCACAACGTGTGCGGCTAATCCTTGGAACACGCTGCTCAGGCTTAAACTGGGAAAACAACGCGATCGAATCACAAAACAAATTGTGATTGCATCAACAGAAGCAATTCGACTGCACTATCAAAGCAATGTTATTGCAGCAACAACAACAAAAATGCGGTTGCATCACCAAAATAATGCAATTAGATCACCAAAACAACGCGATTGCATTACCAATGCAAACGCATCTACTAGACAACTCGATTCCATCACAATAACAACCAATTTCACCACACAAAATGTGATTCCTTTTTAAAATACTGTTTTCCAGGTTTGTCTTTCAACTATATAAATGGAAAGTCATTATTTGAATAAATATTTTCTTTTGTAGAAAGAATGCAGTAAAGTATTCACGCCAGTTTTAAAAAAGACCCTCGATTTTAATAACTTCAGCTACTCTCTATAATGGAAAGGCAAACACACAATTGACAAACCTTTCATCTTCAAATCTGCCCCCGTCCTTTGAGCTGAGGTTGAATATTTGACCAAAGACAACACCCTTGAAAAAACAAATACCTCTTAAATTACTCATGAGTAACTTACGTAAATGTAAGATATGCAATTTTACCGATTGATCACCGATAAATCCAATTCTTTTCCTATTCTATCAATAACACTTGTTTTCTTGTTGAAGAAAATCATTATTCAAAGAATTCTTGTTAAGTCTGCTGACTGCCGTATTCTTTTCAACCAGCGAGCCGGAGTTCGATTCCGTCCAAGAGTGGTTCGATACAATTGGGTAGCACCCTTGTGGAAGAATTCTTTCCTTTCCCGGTCGACTCTCTTAGAGTAGCGCGACCTTCACTAACCTCGTTTTCCTCAGCATCCATATCAACCAGGTAGACCGTGCAGCGTTCACAATCGAGCAACTCCAAAGCAAGTGCCATGATCCGCTTTACCACATCTGTGACAACTTCTGTTGTTTCAAAAATATTTTTTGCCAATGAAACCAACGCCTACGAGTTAGATACGAGCAAAATAGAATTTCAAAACCATCTCAAATTAATGAAATACACAGTGACAAAAACATGAAACAAGATTCCTTCTTTAAATGCTAGTTCAAGAAGAAAATTCCTCGATCCTTAAAGGGATTTTTTTTAACTCATAGTTTAGCAAAGGTACTTTTTTTACTGCACGTTGCTCAATAAAAACTGGAAGGTATAGACCAGAAGCCAAAGAAAGGAACGAATAGATGATCTCACATGGCTAAAGAGGGAGCAGTTTTCCTCTAGAGTAAAACTATTCTTTCTTTCAAGCAGAGAGGAAGACAAACCTGGTTTCGTTTGAACTCCTGAACGGAAAGTTCGAAGAGTTGTGCATTTGTGATTCCAATGCCACAGAATGTCAAATAATCTCGAAATACCTTGAGGAAGGAAACACAAACATTTAGCAATAAAGAAAAGCTTTCCCCTCACCAGAAGGTTACTCTTTTGGGGGAAAATATAGAAAAATCTACACAAAATGCAATGCAACACTCTTATACGTGCAAATGAGCTTGAAATGCAGGTGACCAGGAGATTTTGCCAATAGATGAGCATTAGACTATTTATGTCAATGATTAGCCGATAATGAATAGCCGTCCATAAATGAGCATTAAAAATTCTGATTAATGTAAACTATGCCGTGTAAACGGATTTGCTTTTGAATTAGTTGATAAATGGGCATCAAAAGTAGGCAGTTTGTTAATGGGTACTATATTATGTCAATAGTTGTGTATTAGAAGTTCTTAGTTGATGGGTGCTAGATTGTGTCTATAGATGAGCATCAGATTACTTTCATTGCATGCAGTAGATCATCTAAAGGGCTGTGCCAGAACCGTGTCTATTAATCTGAACAGGAGTATTTTGGTCGACGTTTAGTCAACGAGTTCTAATCACATGCTTACAACCTTTGAGGTGTGTTGTTATTATGGGATGGTACCCTTCCTTGTTAAACGGTCGGCAACGGGCTCTATTTAGCCTCGTTTAGATCGTAGTTGAATTGAAGCGAGAATGTCTTCAGAGTGCTTGAAAGGTGCTCTTTTAAAAGGCTCACAACTGTTTTTCTACCAAATTAATCCATCATAACTCAGTGTCATTTCATTAAACTTGTTTATATCTCTCTCAAGTCTTTAGAAAGAGACTTCAGAGGTGCATTTTGACTAAATTAGATTATGCACATGGAGACAATCACTTCAAGACAACCCGCGGTGAATGGAAACAGTAAACCTCTTTGCCAGTTTGGCTCTACCAAGAAGAAAAAGAGAAGGAATTATGTCGCGGCATTTCTATGAATTTCAAATAAAATTTTTCGGCTTTTCTTACTAGCGAAAAGGAAGCTGCTTTGAAATGAAAGTCTTTGACGAGGGCAATCAGATTAAACGCCTTTTTTCTATTAAAGATTGTTTACAGTTTATTTTGTGTCGTTATTTTGGAAAGGATTAGATTGTTAGAGAAGGTACAGAAAGACTCAATTCACAAATAAGGAAAGGAAGCCAGTAGGACACATTGACAGATAAATTGCTGCTGTTCATTTGCATTTTGCCACAACTCAACTGAACCCAGTGCCTTGAGTATGCGGACATTATGTTGTTCTGTGCTATTTTGAAGCTCTGAAACAGCTTTTGTCGTTAACTGAAATTATGAAAATCATAGACCCTTAAAACTGGAGGCCAATGAACCACTTGCAATTCTTGTTCACATGAAACGAAATTTTCAAATTTGATATTTATACCTCTGCATTTAAATTCTTCAACAAAACCATTGAAATCCTGTAAGCCTACATGCAAAAAATAATCACTTTGTTCTCCAAATTTTAATTTAACTTTCTATGAGGTTCTCGGTCTTCGGTAAGGTGACAAAAAGTTTAGCAAAAATTCACCTTTCTAACGAAACGGGAAATTGAGGTGATCGTGTTGTTAGGCTGAGAAGGTGGATTCATAATTCCTTGAAGCCTTTTAAAGAAGTAATGCTGAAATATAGGAACTTAAAGTTTGCGCTTTTATAAGAGTTTTTCACTTAAACTTTCTTTTTGTTTCCTTTTAAGTTTTTGAAGACCAATAACTTGTCCGTAATGAACTCCAATTTAAAGAATAATTGCATTCATCAAATTAGGTGTATTTTGCTGCTCCCAGTCAAAGAAGGAATGACGTCTAGATCATAAAATAGGCTTGGTGGTGCTAAACACAACATAGAGTGACAATGGCAGAATCGAAGTTGCATTTCAAAAGTATACTGTATAGACTTGCTGAAGCACCAATGCCAACTTTACGATAGCTCCTATATCCTTAGTGTAACAATTCACGCTAAAGAATTGTTTAACTCCTATTAAATAAGTAATTTATAATTTTCTGGTCACGTGAACTGAAAATATGCAATGTTGGAATTTTCACTTTTTGATGAAAATGAATTTGAAATGAATTTTTAAAAGGCATACCTCTTCGTCTTTCTCTGTAAACTGGTGAGTGCCACTTCTCTTATTGATAATCTGCGCAATGCCAATGACCTTAAAGGCAATGAGTACAGAAGGTATTGAAGGCCATGCACCAGGTAGGTCTCCCTGTGCAAACGGCAAAGAAGAGGGGCGCTGAGGACAAATTGCTTGATCTTGAGTGCTGGCTTGAAAGCATGACCCACAAACTCAGCGGTAGACCACTTGACGTACAAATCAGGGGTCGTGAGTTCGAGTCTAGCTCGGGTCGGTTACTTTTCCGCACTCTCTACAACTCGTCGTAAGATATCCAGTTGCCTATGACACATATTCGTTCCTGACCACTCCTTAAAATGCAGTATTAAGGTATTCGTCGCAAATATATGATGCCATGTGGATAAAAAGCAATTGAACAGGGTAGTAAAATTTTTGCGTAAAGTTTGAGAATCACATTCGGTTTCAAACCTCTATATTGTGCATCTACTTGTTACTCAGGTTTTGTTTAGTGCATACAGTCCAAACCTAAATCTCGATTGGTGCATCTAATCAAAATTATCAAGCCACATTCCATCTTACCATTCCATCTGGACTTTTTATTGGCATACAAAGAATGCTGTGTGTGGTATAGCCAGTCTGCTTGTCGATTTCACAATTAAATCTTGGATCCTTGGTTGGAAAGAGACAAAGAATTAACAGAGAATGAGAGAGAAAGAATTAAAGATTTTTTTAAAATTGGCATGGTACGTTTCGACAGAAAAACTGATTTCCTACTACTAGAAATTGCCTATTGGATACATCCTTGTACAAATCTTGCTCAGTTCTGAACACTTGTGTTGCCAAATTTAATTGAACAACAACTCATTTTACTGTGTTTACCAATACTAGAGGGAAAATCCAAGGTTTGAGTGCGTTCGAAAATTGTTCTCCTTTGTAATCTTCTTTTCATACATCTTTTTAAAGAGTTGATAAACGAATGCTTGACTGGAAAATATTTGTCACCCGAGACAATGATCAATAATACGCCCATTATTCAGGACTTTCCAAAGCAACGTTCTTGCAATGCATGAAGTGTTCCGTTATAAGCTCTTTTGTTACTAGCATAAGGTTTACGCACAAAATTCACTTGCATGCTGTGCAAATGAAAATAAGCAGTGTAGTGAATTCCCTCTACTCTTAAAGAAGCTTCATTTTCAAAAATGTTTACCCTTGTTAAATCGTTGTTGTACGCTAGACTCTTTTATGCTGAATGGAATATATACGAATTTGAATTGTAAACGGCATTGTCCACAGTGTTTGTATTGCTTTTCTAGGGTTTCAATAGAATTGGTTTGAAACAATGAGTTTCCCCGGAATGCAATTGGATTTTAACTATAAGACCATCTAGCCTAGATCTTCCTTTGAAAGAAATTATTTTCGATTCTAATTTGAAAACTGATCGCATTAACGGAACGCAGGGCTGCTCGCAGACTCAGGCTCACAGAGTGCTTGAGTCGACTGAGAATATAAATATTGACAATGGCAATGAAACCTCGTAAGCCTCCCTGATATTGATGCATTCACCCGTCAGCGCCGTGGTGCCAGCGATTCCAACACCAATAGGTATAACTATTTCCTTGCCTTCAGGCCGCAAAGAGTCCTCAAGTGTGGAAGTCGTGGTGACGTCAAACAACCTCGATACAAGATATCTTTTAGTCGCCTCCCCTTTGACCAGAAATAGGGAACATCTGTCCCCATTCGTAAGTAAGCTAACATTAACAAGAATTTTGTGGGATAATTTGTTGATATCCAATTCGTTGGCGATATCCCGTATCAACTGCATGAAGAGGTCCTTCTCGCTGAGCGATTGAATTCCTTCACGTTCATTTTTTGATGATGCATTTTCCTGATGATCATCACATCGTCCTACTTCTTCTGGTTCTGAATCTGGTTCTGAGTCGGCCCCGCTCGTACCGTACAACCGCACTAGATTCAACCGGTTAGTTGGCGATTTTGACAGCGGGTAAACGTTTATCAATGGCCGCAGGATGCTGTCCGTTGACGAAGTTGAAATTTTTTGCAGGTTTGTCACCGGTTGAATGGAGGGGCGATGAGAACGTCTCCCTAGCCATTCGTCCACCCAGTTTGATCGTGCATTTTGAACAAAGTACTTCTTTGCAAACTCAGGATTTTCGTCCAGATATTTTTCGAGATCAATCTCATCAATATTGTTTTCAACCATTGTATAACTGACACTCCACAATTAATTAAGCCCCTTGAAATCGATCGGCTCGATGTAACTTGTAATAAAAACTGCAAATGAAATCTGTTTTCGAAGTATCATCCCGGAGTCGGTAAGTCAATACAATGCAGCTGACCTTCTGCAAGAAATGGTGTTTCAAATCCACCTGCAAGGCCAAGACTGCAGAGAAATGAGATTCAGGCCAAGTGATGTCGTTACCAATGGCGATTGCTAAATCATATAAGATTTGCTCATTTGATCGCCTGGATTTAGGCGCTTTCAACGAAGAACTGTGGTTTCCTATCGACTGGCGTGTTTGTTTGATCAATAGGTCTCTTTATTGCCGCAAAAGAATCCCTGCAAGACGTATCCAGGGTGATAATATTGACACTCATCTCATGCACAAAACATAAGGTTTGTTCGAATGTTATCGCGCAGCGTAGAATCCGCTGAGGCAGGTGATCTCGGCGTATCATCGTCCACTGGTACTAGCATTTGTTTCTGACATGCAGGCATTCATGGAAGATGGTCAAGAGATGTCCAATATTTTGTCTTGCTGGTAAGACAATGGAGAAGGGAAAAAAGGAGGCAGTCACGCGATTCGTAAGACAATAGCAGAAACGAAGACAATGCTCTAAGTCCTGCCAACATCAAATATCCTTATTGGATATTTAACGAGATTACATTGCAGCAAAGGCCCCAAAAACCTTGCAGCAAATCATACTCAGGACAAAAACAACAAATTTTTTTCAAAAATAATGATTCAATCTAAAAAGGTTTTACAAAATACGCTACATCTACTGAAAATGCAACCAATTACTCTTATTCAATTATTGTTAAAAATTCGTAAAACAAATAACCAATTTGGGTGATGACTGCAGGACGTGTCTCATTAGACGTGTCAAGGTGACCTTATTAAGTGGGTGTTTGAAGGGGGGGGGGGGGTGGTGGTGGGTCGGTGGTGGTGGGTCGGTGGTGGTGGCGGTGGTGGTGGGTCGGTGGTGGTGGGTCGGTGGTGGTGGGTCGGTGGTGGTGGGTCGGTGGTGGTGGGTCGGTGGTGGTGGGTCGGTGGTGGTGGGTCGGTGGTGGTGGGTCGGTGGTGGTGGGTCGGTGGTGGTGGGTCGGTGGTGGTGGGTCGGTGGTGGTGGGTCGGTGGAGGTGGATCATTGTTAGCATTGTGTTTCCTAGACACTGTCAGCCTGTCTGTCCATGCCCGGTTATTTGTGCTACACCCACAACCTGATAGAATATTACTTGCTACTTAATCCTAACGAATCTAAATAAGTTGAGGGTTCCTACCTACCCACAAAAATTCCTAGGGTAAAACGACTTTGTCAATAACATGAATAACACCGTTGCTTGTCTTAATATCTCGTTGTAGCACTGTACTGTCCGTGTTGACTGTTACTTCGCCTGTTTTCTTCTTCAATATGCGTAATGTTTTGCCATTCATTGGTCGCAGTCCATACTCAGTATCTGGTTGTAAGCTAGTTGTGAGCAGCAGACCTTTGTAAACATGTTGAAGTATGAACCGCTTCAACTTATTAGGATTAAGAAGTAACGAATTCTTTATTTCAATTGGCAGGGCATCGAAAGCAGCATTACTCGGAGCAAAAATGGTGATCTGCTGACCATCTTCCAGGTATGATCTCAAACACGATCGACAAAGATACTTGTTGAAGCTTTGCAGTTGAGGGATAGCCTTGACCACGTCATAGAATGGCTTTTTATCAGCAAAGAGGACACTGTTTATGATGTGTATGATGCTGTTTCCTGCAGGGTGGTCACCTGATATGACTTCACTTTCATCAAAACTCGCAACCTGCCAATGAATGAACACTTTAACATTTGCACAGGGATCATCATATTTGATTTGATGTAAATGGCAAGAAGCTATCTAACGTTTGATAAAGTTAATGAAAGATAATAAATCAAAGTGCGATGTTTTAATCTTGCAATTGTGAGTGGGATATGTCTGCGTAAAGTTTGTAATTCAATCGAAGTAGCATTGATGCGAACAGACCTAATTATGTTTCACTATACCAAGAGAGAAAAACTATTGATTGTAAAATATTATTTCCTGGAAATCAAAATTAAATGAAAAGCCTAAACAAAAATTGAACGTAGAAAGTTTGCCCTTGCCTTTCCGAGTTTTGTGTAGATCACCGGATCCTTGCCAAGTGTATTCAAAGCTTTTCCGTTTTTAAGCATTTCCAAGGTGTGCGTTCCTTTGAGAAAATGACGGCGAACAACGTTTCTCAGAAAGCATTGATCTCTAAGTCGGAGTTTTTCATCATCTTTCAGCTTGATAAAAGCTTCATTCGTTGGCAATAACAATGTCAACTGCCTGTCTGCCTGTGAAACATCATCCACCATATCGAGTGCCAACACCAAATTGACGAAACTTGTTGCATTCAAAGCGATTGCTCGTTCCAGCAATCGAGCGTGTCCTATCGAGGTAGAACAAAACTTACACCACCTATCCTTAATGTAGGAGGCAAACACTTTGGCAGTATAAAAATCTTCGATTCTTTTCTAAACTGTAAAAGCCCTTTTCTGATTGTCTATGTCTCCATAAAATGTTTGACGAAGAAACAGCCGGCTCCATTGTGTAAGCCAATTCGATGAATGTTCCAATTCTACAAGTAGCATTTCTAAACAAACATGCAATTGCTGGGTTCATTTCAGAAATCAATATGCCATATGAAACTTATCTTGTTTTTTCAATGAAACTTGTGAGAAATCCACTACTTAGGATAGAACAAAAATTGTTAATGACTAGAGTGCCATTAACCTCGGAATAACAGATGCAGCATTTCAAGTACGGGTTTACAACAGAAGGAATCAAAGACTGGTGGATAGAGCAAGCTTTGAAGCCAGGTGACTATTTTATCATCAATACGTATGTTTGATTAGGAGTGAACATGTAACAATTGATACTGAACCTTGTGTTTTTCCTGTAAATGCCATGTCAAGCACATTTTCCACTTTCCTAGTCGCCCGACATGTCTCTTTTTCTATCTTTAGAGAGGAAAGTTGATCCCAAAGTTTGTTCATATTTGATAATGTAGTCATCACTCTCTGCATAATAAAAATGTGCCAAAAATAGTGAAATTTATAAGAATTAAAATTGAAGGAGCTTAAATTTGAAGATTTTACATGAAAATATTTCTAAAAAATGCCTTAGCAAAATTAAGCTTTATTTTCTTAACTATGCTCGACTTTTATACTTCGTCTGATTTTATATTTCATATCAAGCAACCAAACGTGGTTAATGTTGTGAGATATAATGATATATGAAATAAATTTGAACAGTGAAAAAATGGAAGATATGTTGAAATCGTAAGATTGAGAAGCATGGAAAGATACACAGCTATAGCACTTACCTTCATATAATTTTGGTTTACTGAGTCTAAGGAAATAAGAAGGAGACCGTTACAGCAAATAACAAAGAATATTGAAAGTTTCGAAAAATTCTCTGTGTTTAGAATAAACCGTTAGTGGCCTCGTTACCAGGTTTACCACCCTCTTCCTTCTCTAGTTCTTTCTTGTTTTCCACCGTACAATAAGTTCATATTTTTGAGTGAGGAGTTAATAATAGGAATGTTCTCAACAGTGACAGTCTTGATAAGGAATCGGACTCTAAAGAAAGCTAGCAGTAGCAATGTGATAATTAGAATTCATTTTTGGTCAAAATGACTAAAAACATTTTTGTAGATTCTTAAATGTTATTTTTAACGATTCCGCTCAAAACTTTTGACTAATAAATGGTATAATATTGGTATAATCATATATACATATAATTGCGCATATCTGTTGGCAATTTATTCTAGAATAACAAAATTTGCGAATGGAATACCTGGGGGGCCAACATAATGCTTTCTTGCTGCGCCTAAAATAAATTGGGCATTTTTAAGTCTTCATCAAAACAAAATGTCTGCGGTGATTCTTGGTGTTAATCATCTTATTCCGCACGAAATACAGTCTTGAAAACAAGCATGTTGCTAAACTTTACTTGCAGGGGAAACTATTCCATTCATTATGAAGCCTTTACGGTTTAGCGGTTTTTAGGCATGATATCCAAAGGGGTATGGCGAACTACTTCTAGAATTTAACAATTCTAGAATACACATTCAGGCATAAAAAGCATTTCGTCTTGGTAATCGATACTTACGGATCTGACTGCAAACTTCTCCAACCATTCGATGAGGAAACTCGCTTTCATTAAAGGATTTGATATCCTTTAGGATATATACGTTATCTTTGTTGCCGGCAATCTTTTCAAGTTCTTTCCTTTTCACTGCAGTGCCAAAGCCAATCACAACTATGGGGACGCCGGATTTTTGCAAGCGTCTTGCTGCCAAAAGTGGCGATGTACCGGGTGGTCCCATGTGACCGTTGTCAGTCAGGATAAAAACTGCTCGGGAGGCGTTTCTACGACTGGTTTGTGCTGCGGGATAAGGGACAGCTGATTACAAACTCATTGTCAACACAACAGACATCACTATGCATATGAAATAATTTTTAAGGGTTAATTATATTTACACTTCCAAAAGTACGACTTTGCGCAGATGTAGCTTTTTTGAATGAGGTTAAAGGCAATAATTGCTTTTAAACTTGACATATATTTGAAATATTATTCAGCGTTATTCAAATTGCCATCTGAAGTTCATTATTCATACTTTTCGCGAAAGCCATTATACAACTTTTGCTGCTTTACAACTTGCGAACCCACAAGCTCTTTGAACAAACTGACTTGCATCTTCAAAGTTAAAGTTTAACCAGCTTTTTCTCATAATTGACACGATTAATAGTTGCTAGAATACTATCTAGAATATAGAACGCACCTTCAAAGATGTGCGGAACTCTACGTAGTCCGAGGTCCAATCTGCTTGGGCCACCGATAAATGGCGCACGCCGTAAAGCATTCTTTATTGCTGGATCTGATTGCAAATTCTTAAATGACGTCACAGTTTTAACTTGAGATCCGAATAGAGCAATTGCCACTTTGGTGTTTCCTGTGCCAATGTTGAACTGGTCCAAAATTGCTTCAACTAAATCATTCTGTGTCTTGTAGTCGGCCCTCATACTCTCTGATGAGTCCAATAGAAATACTACATCCACAGCATTGTCGCACTTGACATCCTTAATTTCTGCAATGCAAAGTTGTATGGATAACGAATTGCTGACTATGAATGCCGTCAGTATACTTACACAGTTTAGTAAAAGGTATGACATTTTCAAAGACAATAGCTCAACTTCAATCAGATTTCTTATGGTTCCCAAGTCAGTCCAGTTTGTATGAAACGACATGGTTACTCTGTGTTTGTTTGGTATAAATGGTAGCTATGATGTTTTGATAAAAAGTGAATGCGATATGAATCTAGTAGCATCATTGTAATCTGTTCTGTCGACACTCATCAGAGTATGCCAACGTCGAAAAGTCTTAGAATGCTGCCAAATGCACATAGCCAGTTGCAGATCGAAAACCACGTGACAGATTGAAAAGAGTGGCGCATGATTGCCCTACACATTCCTAAAAAAGATCCCAAGTGAAAGACGATCTTCTGCTGTCTACGCAGCAAAGCTCCTTTTAATTCTTTGATGTTCCATGCTGTGAAACTGACAATGAGATCAAAGCAAAAACACGAAAGACCATAGAATGGGACAAAATATACCTGCATGAAACTGCTTGCAAGTGGCTCTAAGTACAGATCTGGCAAAAACGTCAGCTTCTTGAGCAGGTGATGCTTTGAAAGAACTGCTGGGACTGATTTTTCTTAACAAACTTAAAGGAGCATATTTAGTTCCAATAGCAACTATTTTGACTCCTAGATCTCTTAACGATCGCGATGCATCCTCAGGCCGTACTGCATCAGCGCGGATAGACGCAACGGGTCCTGTTGTAAATATCACAAGAAGTCTTGCTGTACTCATTGATTTTACTCCTTTCTTCATGAAATAGTTCGTGGTAGACATCAGTCCTTGGTCTACTTTTCGCTCGCCACCGATGTGTGGTAGGAAGTCAATGAGGTCATTAATTGGTTTCAAACTGTCGTCTTGGTTGAAGTGACCAGAGTGTGATGATGATGTGCCGTAGAGAATGAGTTCGATGGAATACTTTGGCACAACAGACTTCAGCTCCTTCACAAATAGCTTTGAAATCTCTTTCTGTTTATTGAATGAGGACGTGTCTGCATTCGAAGAGTCTATTGCTATGACCAAATCCATGTAATTCCCGCAATAAGGCACTACAAAACAAGATTATGTTTCAAATCTGCATTTTTTACTGAGAAGAGTAAAGAGTATGACGGGACTATGTGAGTTCCAACTTGTAAACACACTTGAACGTTGGAACAGAGGGTGTTCTGCGAGACTGTTATAATGACTGTTGTGAGGAGGCTCTAGCGCTATTCTTTTTTCAGCTCAAAAACGTATTAACAATAAAACGCATGGCCAAATCATTTCGTTGGAAAAAGCCCTTCAAGTTTAAGATTTCAATTATAGTCTTACCAGCTTCATTGGCGGTGTCTGAGGTTGGGTGATGAAGTAAGCCGTATCTTGATGGTGGTCGACGAGCTATAACAAGACATATAGTGTAAAAAAGCAAGAAAACTTCCTTTACATTTCAGTGAAAAGATTCAGATGCTCATAAAAGCATAATTAAAAAATGTAAAGGAAATGTGCATTGCTGAGATTGCGTAGATGGTCCGCTATATTTTAAACTTTAGAATACATTGGACATGCAATATATCGTACATTTTAAAACACATATGATTTGGAAGTGACTTACAACTGATCTGACAAAGTGATATTGCAACACGCACTGCTTCCTCTGCATCCAAAAGATTCTTAAAGTCATTTGTTAACAACAATTCGTCTTTGTAGTTTGTTAGGGATGTTAATGCGTTTACAGTCTTACTCCTCCCAGCTGCTAGCAATAACAATTTGACATTATTTATTTCAAGCTCTCTCTTCATGAGCAAAGCAAAGGTTTCGATGTTTTCCAACTCAGCAAGCCCTGAATCCAAAACCATAACTATGATTTTCTTTCTTGCAGGTGTAGTTTCTGCAGCTAGAAGAAGGATAACTTGTTCCAACGAAGTAGCTATTTCTGATGAGGTAAATTTTCCATGATATTGATGTAAAGATGCAAGTTTGCTTTCAAGTTCTTTAACTGAAGATGCAAGAAATGGACCAGCGTTTGAAGTAGTGTTTAATGTTGCCACTCCAGCTCTGCTCCCAGTCCTTTCAAACAGCGTGAATAAACGCTGCACAAAATGCTTTCCGATGGAGAACCTGCCTCTGTTGAACGTCGATGTCCCGATTACGAAGCCGATGTCAAATGCCTTTGGGCATGGCTGCTGCAACACCTCATCTATGTTTGGAAGAAACATAATTTGCTTTAAATTCAAGTTGAATCAATACCAAATTTGAGCTTTGATATTCAATAAGATTTTGCTACTCCATAAACTTGCAATAAGTAAGCGTCGCAACTAAAATTTAGTGCGAATGTTAATAGAAAGCAAATGAAGTTGCTAATATTCGCTTACCGGCAAGTAGCATCGATTTATGCACAATCCCGTTCAGGTATTCAGGCTGAAGTGCCTCTTTAAAATTACGGACCATGTAGACGTCGTTCGGGCTTTGGACAATTCTTGTTATATAAGGAAAGTTGTTGCTTTTTCCAACAGCAACAACAACGACTCTCAAACCAGCCTCGAGTAGCGGCTCCATTGCTGTCGTTACAGCTGCTATATTAATGTCTTTTAATGAAGCTTCGTGTGTTACAAGAACCATAACTTTTGGCACATCGATCTTGGCCCCGGCTTGAGGAGTAAAAAGCTTGTCCCTAACGAGCTCTAGCTTCTCCTCAAGAGTGTCTATATTGTTCATAAGGTGATAACCCTTCAAGCTCTTTTCGAAGGCGAGACCATTGAAGAACTTGTTCAGGGGAATGGTCATCCATCTCTCGTCACTAAAGAGCAAAGCACCTACTCTGTTTCTGTCACGTGATATGTTGTACTGCTGTGCAAGACTGCCTACAAAGTCTTGCAACTCTGTGATATCCTTCGCAGGGAAATGCACAGAGGTGTCCATAACCAAACCAATTTCAACTCCATTTGATCTCTGAGCTGAAACCAAATTTTATAAAGAGACCAAAATCAGAAAAAAGGAACGGGAAAATTAGAGATACTAAACACAACGTAAAACTGGGCCAGTACTTTGGCATGAATGAAAGCATTAAAATTATTTAACGTGCAGAAATTTAAAAAACACAATCAAGAGTGGTAGTGAAATAATCACTGGTTGGTTCTTGTACTAAAACGGGACATCAATATTGTTTGACTTTTTCTCTATACGACCTGCGTTGCCTAAAAAGGTAGTCCAGGTAAATGAAGAAGAAAAACGAAAAGCACATTAAACAGGGAAAAGCAAGTTCCCTAAGGATTTACCAATTTTTCTGCATAAATCTAAAGTGATGTTCTTGATGAAGTCAGCTGAAAAAAGTTCTTCAAAGTCTTTCGCGTGGTAAAAATCTTTCCTGTTGGCTACAAGACTAGATAGCTCATCAGTGTCAATCTTTGAGCCAATACCTATCACTACTACTTTCATACCATCTTCGTGAAATGGTATCATTGCATTGTAAGGTGATGAGGCATCGGTACTCGAGGACTGCTTGCCATCGGTTAGCAATACAAGCAACTTGTTGGCATGTAGCCGCATTCCATTGCTTGACGAGAAAAGTTCGCTGTATGCCGTTTTCAGGCCCCTGTCAATTCTGGTAATTCCACCAAGAAGTTGCAATTCATCGACTGCTTTGTTAAATGTTTGTGAAGTTGAATGCTCTGATAGCTTGATACTTAGTTCCGCTTTCTCACTAAATATAACTGCTCCCGCTCGATTTCCGACTTTAGTTAAACCAAGATGACTTGCAAAACCCTTTACAAAATCTTTTTCTTTTTGATAATCCCGGTAAAGGCTTGCTGATGAATCGATAACAAATCCAACATCAGTTTCGCTTCCACACTTCGGTCGCACTGAAAAAAAAGATTAACATGAAAGATAGATAGAATATCTTAGAATATCAGGTAGCAGCTAAAATATAGATTAAGCAAATATTAAGATGAAAAAATCTTTGCCTCATTGACAAAGCCGGGCGCAAGACCATTTTATATCTATGCCATTACCAAACGTAAATCCCTAGAAAATTAGACTAGTCAAACGTATCTAAACATAACTTGCTGGATAAAGGTCTTTGCTACAATGCTGACAAAAAACTGATTCAAATTCGTCAATGGAAAAAGCAAGATCTATTCAAAGAAGCCAAAGACGATCTCAACCATTACGTTCCTCTTTCTTATATTTGTGACGAAACAAATGCAGCTGAAATCAAGAATCGACAAACGAAAGTAATTGGCCAAGGCTAATCGAACAAAACTGGATCAACTTGCCTTTCTTGCAACTTTGACTGGAGACACTTTGCACGAAGGCGCTCGACTTGAGCTTATCGAAATCTTCTGCCAAGTACAGATTTGTGTCCACTCCTGCTATGCTCTTAAGTTCATCTGGCTTTACACCGGGGCCGATTCCAATGACGACCAGTTTAATGCCTTGGTCGCGCAGTTGTTTCGCCACTGTAGCTGGGTTTTCAGCATGAGCATCTGGAGTTTGCGAGCCATCAGTAAGAAGGAACAACAGCTTCGGTGCGTCTTCTCGGGCGCCAACCATCAACTTTTCCTTGGCAAGGCGAAGGGCCTTGTCGATTCTGGTCGTGTATCCCATGAGTGGAATGCTATCGACTGCCTTGCTGAAATCGTCGATGTTCTTGAATTTATCGACCGGGATGCTCAGCTCAGCATTGTAACTGAACGTCACAACCCCGGCACGGCTTCCTGCCTCCGATATGCCGAATGACTTTGCCAATTCCTTGACGAATTCCTTTTCTTTTCCATACTCGCGGCGCAGACTTCCGGAAGAGTCGAGGATGAAGCCGACATTTGCGATGTTTCCGCACTTAGCAACTAAATGAAAAAAGCAAAGAGTGGATCGTTGTCAAGATGCAGTTTTTTACGGGAGAAATACTGACAGAAACATTCCGCTCGATAGTGGGCTCGTCAATCGTGACGCTAGCCTCAGCAAAGAAAAGCAGCGAGATACCTGACGAACGCACCGAAGGTAACGACGTTCGTAGCGCTATTATTGCTACCGACACAATCAACTGCATGAACAATTCGATTTACAAGTAATCTTGCAAACAGTCTTAAAATTCAAATCGAAACGGCGCGTCTTACCACTTTGTTTGCACGCAGTCTTTGCGACATCTTCAACGAGCGTTCTTTCCACCAGGTCGTCGAACTCCTTCACGGAGAATATGTCGCTTGGCGCTTCTACAATCTTGTTCAAAAGCTCTTTATTTGCACCTTCGCCTGCTACAACAACGAGTAACTTGATTCCAGCTTCGTGGAAGCGACTTGCTGACAAGGCTAGGGAATTGCCATCAGCTTTGTTCAAGTTGGTTGCCGTCGTTATCACAGTGAGAATCTGAGGAACGTCCAGCCTGGCTCCATTTGAATTGCTGAACAGATCGTCGTATGCTGCCGACAACGCCTTCTCTAGCTTAATGTTGCCACCGATGGCTGCCGTCTTCTCGAGAGCTGAGTCAAAGTCTTTTTTTTCGTGTGCTCGTCTAACCGTATGACTAGTTTTGGCGCGTCGCCTGCAATGATAAGGCCGGCTCGTGCACCCTTATCTCCTATGTCGAAGGTGCCAGCCACAGCGCTAACGAAGGCTTTCTGTCTGGCTTTTGCTGCATCGTCAATGTTGTCTGAACCATCGGAGATGAAGCCAAGATCAACACGCATGCTACATGCAAAGGCTGGGGCAGCTGCAAAAGAAGCGTCGAAGAATAAAGTAGCCATGACGTTTCTAGATGGGTTTGCAGGTGCAGAAAACTCTTTTCTATAACACGTTCGCAGGCGTTGCAAAACAGCACAAAGAAGAGAGTTGCAACGGAAGAAAGGAACCTCCTTCTTTGTACCGAATGCATGTACCAGCACACAATGTCCATCCGACCAAGTCATTGCAGCTACAGCCGTTGCATCAGTCAAGCTAAATGTGCAGCAATTTCTCACAGGTGCAGCAACTGCTAGCCAGCTAGAATTTAGCGATTGGCAATCTACTTATGCTTACGAATGCTGCTTAGACACTGCGAAAACGACTACACGTACTTACCTTTTTCACAACTGCTTTTTGAAACATCATCTATGAACTTACTGGACTTGAGCTCATCAAAGTTTGATGCTTGATAAACGTTAGCTGCTTTACCGGCGATTTTCAGTAACTCTTGGTGGTTGGTATTTTTGCCGATTCCTATCACTAACAGTATTACTCCCTTGTCTCTTATTTCCTTGGCTACGACTGCAGGATCTATAGCATCGACGTCTTTCGTCTGTGATCCATCTGTAAGCAGTATGAGAAGCTTGGGAATACCAGCACGGGCACCGTTCTGCGGACTGAACATTTCTTCTCTTGCCATCTTGAGTGCTCGGTCGATCCTCGTCGTTTTGCCAAACATTGGAAGGTTGTCAACTGCATTCGTGAAGGCTGGCAAGTCCTGTCGCTCGTTTAGCTTCACACTGTGCTCTGCATTCCGGCTAAATGTGATGATGCTTGCTCTACTTCCATTTGGTGACAAGTCTAAGCTCTCGACCACTCGCTTTACGAATTCTTTCTCTTTATGATATTCCCGCCTCAGACTCCCAGAAGAGTCGACGATGAAGCCAATGTCTATCTGATTTTTGCACCTTGGCCCTTGGTACAAAAAAACAACGCATGTTATAGTGAGCAAGGCAGTCTTTTCAATCATTCATATAGCAGCCACATTGGCATTAGAACGAGACGGTCGTTTGCAAAGGTTACCTCTCAGTCTCGAGCGATCATCTTGGAAAACTTGATTGTGAGCCCGTTGGCATGATCTGTCTATGACAACGACTTGCATTCTGGTTCTATGACAATTTCCCATTGTCTGTTCGCAGTTAAGACTGCTTTACGTACTTACAAGCTGAAAGCTACGAGCTTACCTTTGATACATGAAGCATTAGCAACTGCATTGATGAAGGCTGGTGAAGTAAGCTGGTCCAAATCGTTGGCAATGTAGAGGTCGCTTTCAGACTTGACGGCCTCAAGTAGCTCCTTCCTTTCGAAATTCTCCCCCACTCCTATGGCCAACACCTTGACGTTAGACTCGTGCAGAGGCAGAACGGCATGCCGAAGCGATTGCGCTCCAGTTTGCCTAGACTGCTTTCCATCTGTCAACAAAACTACGACTTGTGCGACGTCACCTCTCATTCCATGTTCTGGCTTGAGAAGACCTTTGAAAACCAAATCGAGCGCCATGTCCATCCTTGCATCGCCGCCAAGCAGCGGTAGATTGTCTACAGCTTCTTCAAAGTTCTGCAGTCCGCTTGTGTTAGAAAACGTCATGCTCACCCGACTGGAGTTGCCGAACAGAACAATACCTGCACGAGTTTCCTCTTTGGAGAGATTGAAGCTTCTTGCCATTTCCTTTACAAACATTTTCGCGTCGTCGTAGTATCTTGCCATGCTGTCGGAAGAGTCGAGCACAAAGGCAATGTCTACCCTCGCCTTGCACGTTCGAAGTCCTTCGTCTGCCAGTCGCGCAGCTATGGAAAAGCAACACAACAAGAAGAGGATTAGCAGCGCAAAAGCGCTATACCTTATCCTTTGGGCGCACAAGGCTCCCGTTTGGTAAAGCAGTGCAGAAAAAACATGGTGAAATTCTAACTCTGACAGCCATGGCTGCAAATACACGTCAGTAAATGACTATTAAAGCAAAATCGCTAGGCACGCACCTGATGTGCAGAACATGCCGGCTACTTTCTTCACGAATGGAACAGAAGTAAGCTGTGGGAAGCCTTTTGCAAGGAAAACGTTGGCAGTATCCCCTGCAATGTGAGCAAGCTCCGACGGATTTACTCTCCTACCTATGCCTATAACAAATATTTTTACGTCGAACAGTGTGCGAATCTCTGATGCAACTATGCCGGGATCGACGGCGTCTGGGTCTGCGGTTTGTCTCCCGTCTGTTAGCAAGAACATGATTTTCGGCCTGGAATTGACAGAAACTTTGAATAGTTTCTCCTTAGCCAGCATGAGAGCTTTGTCAATCCTAGTTGTGTAGCCCATAAAAGGAAGCTTGTCCACAATCGCCTTGAACTTGGAAGTATCTCTAAAATCTGACAAGTCGACACTGAGCTCCGCATCGTAGCTGAATGTGATGATTCCCGCCCTGCTTCCGCCTTCTTCAACTCCTACCGCGTCGGCGAGGATTTTGACAAATCTCTTCTCTTTATTGTAATCCCTCCTCAAGCTTCCTGACGAGTCGACAAGGAAGCCAATTTCGGCAGCATTGATGCATGGCTCAACTGAAAAGCAAAGTGAGCAGGGATTTCCATCAAAAAGATAAGCAGAAAGTTTCTAGTACGGTAGCAAGCGTTGACAAGTGTGTTGCGAACTACAGTCGCTAGTAGAAATGTCTGGTCTTGACAAATTCTCTTGCACACCTGATTCTCAAGAGTTCACAACAGCTTTTCGACACACATCAAACAGAAGTTAGAATGCGACCTCTAGCACCATCACAACCGACTGAGGTCAAATCGATAGATGCCACCCGGAAATCCGACATGAAGAAACCACACTGACAGATCGCGTCAGAAACATTCACTTGGAGATTACATGAAGAAACTCACTTGTTTGCAGGCACGCAGACTCGGTGATTGCGTCAACGAATTGGAACGATTTGAGCTGATCAAAGTCTTTGGCCAAGTACATGTCGTCTTTGGACTTAACTAACGAGCCCAGCTCAGCAGGGTTGACACCGCTGCCTATACCAACAACGATTACCTTTATGTTGGCATCATGGAATCTTTGAATGATTTGCGAGGGCGGCACTGCATCGGCATCTTTCGTCTGCTCGCCATCAGTAAGTAGGACGAGAATCTTTGGAACTTGTATCCTCATTCCATTTCTTTCGCTAAACATTTCGTCGTAAGCCGTCGTCAGGGCTTTGTCTATGCGTGTAGTGCTTCTCATCAGAGGCAGTGCGTCAACAGCTTTGCCAAAATCGTCAGCACTGTTGTAGTCGGTGAACTTGATACTAAGTTCGGAGTTATAACTGAACAAGACCAGTGCCACGTGACTTCCCTTGTCAGAAATGTCAAGTTTTCTTGCCACAAGGTTTACAAAATCTTTTTCTTTTGTGTAATGGTAAGCCAAACTGCCTGACGAGTCGACAATGAAGCCTATGTCAGCTACAGCCTTGCACTCTATGCGTTCCTCGGCTGGAAAGAAGAAGCAAGACTGAATTAATTACATACACGCTGCTTGCTGCTTTGCTGATCAAGTACTGCAGATAGATGACAGCAGGGGCAATCAACAACTACTTTGCTCTTTTTTATGTTTGTCCTTGCTCTTTTTCAATTGCAGCTGAAATCAAGAATCGACAAACGAAAGTAATTGGCCAAGGCTAATCGAACAAAACTGGATCAACTTGCCTTTCTTGCAACTTTGACTGGAGACACTTTGCACGAAGGCGCTCGACTTGAGCTTATCGAAATCTTCTGCCAAGTACAGATTTGTGTCCACTCCTGCTATGCTCTTAAGTTCATCTGGCTTTACACCGGGGCCGATTCCAATGACGACCAGTTTAATGCCTTGGTCGCGCAGTTGTTTCGCCACTGTAGCTGGGTTTTCAGCATGAGCATCTTGGAGTTTGCGAGCCATCAGTAAGAAGGAACAACAGCTTCGGTGCGTCTTCTCGGGCGCCAACCATCAACTTTTCCTTGGCAAGGCGAAGGGCCTTGTCGATTCTGGTCGTGTATCCCATGAGTGGAATGCTATCGACTGCCTTGCTGAAATCGTCGATGTTCTTGAATTTATCGACCGGGATGCTCAGCTCAGCATTGTAACTGAACGTCACAACCCCGGCACGGCTTCCTGCCTCCGATATGCCGAATGACTTTGCCAATTCCTTGACGAATTCCTTTTCTTTTCCATACTCGCGGCGCAGACTTCCGGAAGAGTCGAGGATGAAGCCGACATTTGCGATGTTTCCGCACTTAGCAACTAAATGAAAAAAGCAAAGAGTGGATCGTTGTCAAGATGCAGTTTTTTACGGGAGAAATACTGACAGAAACATTCCGCTCGATAGTGGGCTCGTCAATCGTGACGCTAGCCTCAGCAAAGAAAAGCAGCGAGATACCTGACGAACGCACCGAAGGTAACGACGTTCGTAGCGCTATTATTGCTACCGACACAATCAACTGCATGAACAATTCGATTTACAAGTAATCTTGCAAACAGTCTTAAAATTCAAATCGAAACGGCGCGTCTTACCACTTTGTTTGCACGCAGTCTTTGCGACATCTTCAACGAGCGTTCTTTCCACCAGGTCGTCGAACTCCTTCACGGAGAATATGTCGCTTGGCGCTTCTACAATCTTGTTCAAAAGCTCTTTATTTGCACCTTCGCCTGCTACCACAACGAGTAACTTGATTCCAGCTTCGTGGAAGCGACTTGCTGACAAGGCTAGGGAATTGCCATCAGCTTTGTTCAAGTTGGTTGCCGTCGTTATCACAGTGAGAATCTGAGGAACGTCCAGCCTGGCTCCATTTGAATTGCTGAACAGATCGTCGTATGCTGCCGACAACGCCTTCTCTAGCTTAATGTTGCCACCGATGGCTGCCGTCTTCTCGAGAGCTGAGTCAAAGTCTTTTTTATTCGTGTGCTCGTCTAACCGTATGACTAGTTTTGGCGCGTCGCCTGCAATGATAAGGCCGGCTCGTGCACCCTCATCTCCTATGTCGAAGGTGCCAGCCACAGCGCTAACGAAGGCTTTCTGTCTGGCTTTTGCTGCATCGTCAATGTTGTCTGAACCATCGGAGATGAAGCCAAGATCAACACGCATGCTACATGCAAAGGCTGGGGCAGCTGCAAAGGAAGTGGTTAATAAGAATTTTGCTTAGTATTCCATCAAAGTTTGCAAACTTCTTAATAGGACTAAATAGTTGGTATTACTGGTCGGTAATTTATTAAGTGATTGCTTTCTGGCGTATGTAGTCCCCCTTTAAATTCTGAAGAAATTAAACTTGTTTGTACAGTTGGTGCTGATGAAAAACTTCTTTTCAATCAAACAGGAGCTCTGAATTTGAGACATCAAAACACTTTGTTGTTGAGAAGATTTGCTGGATAATTTCATTTTGACGCATATCAAATTCCTTGGGCCTGCAAATTGCTCTGCTGAAGTAAAACACTTTTGACTGTGATGTAATCAAATTTACGATCCCAAAATTAGAGAGCGTCGTTTATTGTGCATGTTAACCGTGTAACATAGTCCATTTGAACTTTATAGACAGAAACGTATTCTTGTTATACAATATATTTTTACCATCTTGCTCTGCTATGATAAATCTTGATTCTTGTCTAGACGATATTTGTCTTTAGAATGCTTTATGCTTTGAAGAATTCTCGAATTGCAGAATTTTCATACCTCGCTGACAGGAAATCTTCGAAATTTTGCGGACGAATTGTGGAGACCTCAATCGATCAAAATTTTCCGCTAAAAACAATGCCGATTTGTCGCCTGCAATGCGTTGCAACTCTTTCAGATTCAGCTTTCTGCCAATTCCAATTACTATAAATCTTATACCAGCACTTCGCAGTTTCTCTGCAATGGCAGTGGGGTCCTCTGCGCCTACATCATTTGTCTGGGAACCGTCCGTTAATAACAAGACTACTTTTGCCGCTGAAGGCCTTGATCCATTTTCTGGCTTAAAAAATGAGTCTCTGACTATTTTCAAAGCATTATCTATTCTTGTCCTATGACCGAATATTGGTATTCTATCAACGGCTTCTTGAAATCCTTCTTTAGAATAATATTCATTCAATTTAATGCTGTGCTCTGCATGCCAGCTAAATGTTATTACACCGATTCTGGTGCCATTTTTAGACATTGCCAGGACATCTGCAAAATGTTTCACAAAATCCTTTTCTTTTTCGTATTCTCTTCTTAGACTTCCAGATGAATCAAGAATAACAGCGATATCCATGTGACTTTTGCATTTTGTTTCTATCAGTAGGAAATAAAAATTTTACAGGGCATGAATGAAGACTTATACCGAATGGAAAAGACACCTGGTTGCATCCATATGGTCTGTTCGTTAAGTTTTCCTTGTCAGCATTGTCACTAAATTGTCTGCCTCTAATGCTGGCTACAGAGGCAATTATTTTCATTCTTAGATAGCGAAGTATTTGATAAGTAGAGTAGTTGTCTAGTAATCAAAATAAAAAGTAGAATACCTTCAGCAAAAATAGAGGGCCAACCTTTGCAAATAGGTTGGTCGTAATATACTTTTTAGCTATTATGCTAAAAACCATATAAATGTTCAGTTTTGTTCATGTTGATTGAAGCTTTTTCCATGTTTGGGTAAACAATCAAATCAGTAATTAATGCGAATAAACGAACAAACCCAATCAATGCATAAAATGATAAACCAAGAACTATGCATTCCTGATTCTTAACGATTCAAAACATTAGTCAAAATATACATGGACAATTGCTTTGAACTGCAGAGAAAGTAGCACCAAAGAGGGAAACCATAAGTTTTGCTTTAAAATTATGACTTCTCATGTTTTGTTCAATGCTAAGGTAAAATTTTCTTCAGTATATAGGGTTAGCATTCTTCTCCAACATAAACGTCTTGCGTAGGTCGGTATGTATGTGATTAGCGAAACAGATAGAACTGCTGTTTCAATAAGCATCAGGATCCAGAATCCAACTGAACGAGATCAGCCACATAGAACCTGCCTCCAAGTTGGAAGTGCCTACTTACTTGCACTAAAATGACATTATAAGTTTTCCATTCGCAAGATTAGTGCAATTATTTTTGTATTATAAGTTCAGAAAGCATTTCAAAGTATTGTAAATGAAATCTGCTTAGCATGTTACCTGGCACACATGCGGAACTGGCAACTTTACTTGAAAAGTGATCCGATGCTAGGTGATTAAAATCTTCTGCTAGAAATAGTACTTCTTTCATTCGGGGTACTTTTGAAAGCTGATTTTCTTTACTACTGTTAGCGTCATTGGTAACTGCAACTAAAACCACTTTGACGTTTGCTTCATGAAATGGTTCTATAGCACTTTGAATCTTCACATACAGCTCACTTTGAAAATTCACACTGTCTGTCAATAGGATAAGTGCCTGCGGTGCGTCAGTTGACTGAGAGACAACAAGGCTTCTATAGGTCCTTTGTAGTGCTTTTATAATGTCTGCATCACCACCTTTAAACGGAAGACTGTCAACGGCTGCCAGAAAAATAGACGAATTTCTAGTTTGAATTGAATTCTTGGCGGTATAGATGAGGGTAAAGTGAGTTCCTTCTTCTGTTAAGTCAAATGCGGATGCCACCGATCGAATAAATCCCACTTCACTTTCGAATTCGTGTCTAAGTGAAGTTGTGGAGTCCAGCAGGAATGCAATCTCAACGAACGATCGGCAGCTGAATGCTGGCGCACTTAATAACACATCTACAAATGAATTGATAGTGAAGTATTTCAATGAGAGTGTGCATAACGCAATAATGTTAGTGGTTATCAGAATTATCAGATAGCTGACACTACATATTTACCTACACTAGGTAAAAACCTTAAAGAAAAGAAATGGCACCAAAATTTTTGTAACGCCACACGCTAATCTAAACATTAGATCCTAATGTGTTTCACGGCTGGTGTAGGATGCTCATCAAATTCATTTCTGTTTCTATAATTCTGATGTTTTTGACGCATGCCAACAGGGTTCTCAAACATCATTCGAAAGCCAGAAAATTTCCGGTGGGTCAAGCAGTCAATGTAGCAACCACTTCTGCAATTGTAAATTGCATACTGTGTTTAAAAACAAAATGAAAAATAATCGATCAAGTGAAAAATTAAATATAAAATCTTAAAACTTAAACCAAATCGATTTCAAGACATTATGAGAAAATTGTATCTGCCATCTTCATACCCTAAATAATTTTAAATACACATGTTTCTGCTTTACGTGGATAAATATTTTTCAAAAAATCTAATGCCTTATCTATGAGTTTGGGAACTTGTCTAAATTTATATGCAAAATCCCACTCTACGTAAGCGCACTTGTCACCGCAATATTTTCCCTCAATCTACAAATGGCCTTTTTTGTCAGCTTTAGGTCATTTTGATATTTCATGACAACTATCGGACGGAAAAGTTCTCTAAAAATGCGATCGAAAACTTTGTTTGCAACTATATAAATGACTTTAACTCAATTTTTTGACATTGAATTGTCAAAATCAATTTGCAACTTTGTTGATATAAAAAGGTTGAGCATTTATAATTTCTCAGAACTCTACTAGAAATCAAACTTTAATCGTGGAAAGGGCAAAAGAAAAGGACATTCTCCTCTTTTCAAGGAAATTGGTCGGGAAAACCCTCACTACCCTGGTCCTGCTCTAATTTCCTTGTTGCCTGTTAGTGGTCCAGTTCATTATCTAAGTGAAAGAGGTCCGTATATTATCTAAGCTGTAGTAAGTGTATGTGTTAAAGTTATTCCTTATACGCTGCTTTTAAAATCATACTGCAAGTTAAACATTAATTTTAGCAGGTCTTTCTTTAGAAAAGTATTAAAAAGTAGGTGAATATTCCATTCAGATGAAGCATTTTAGTTATTATTTTACTTTTTGTCTTGCATGTAAAAAAAAGGAAAAAAGAAGAGTCCTCACTTGGTAAGCATGCATTGCTTGAAAAGTTGGAAATGAAGTCTGTTGATATAAGATCTCTAAAGTTTCTTGCTAGGAACACTCTCGACTTCCCGTTTGTAATATCTATTAACTCCTCCTTATTAACTTTACTTCCAATACCCACTGCAAAGATTGTTGCACCAAACGCCTGCCTTATTTCAGCAGCAATGCCTGATGGTTGGACAAAGTTTCCTCTTTTCGATTGCTGCCCATCTGTCAGCAAAATTAGTATTTTAGGAACAATGCCCCGGGCTCCGTTTGATTCAAGAAACATTTCATCACGAGCCAATTCTAAGGCCTTATCGATTCGAGTGTTATGTCCAATGTAAGGAAGTCCTTCAACTGCCATTGAGAAGCTTGCAATGTCATGTCGATCAGATAACTTAACGTTGAGAATAGCGTCATTGCTGAAAGTGATTATTCCAATCCTGCTACCATCTGGACCGATCCCAAATACTTCCGCCAGGATTTTTACAAATTCCTTCTCTTTTTGGTAAAATCTTCGCAAGCTTCCAGAGGAGTCCACCAAAATGCCAATATCTGCTATATTTTCACACCTTCTAACTGCGAAATGCAACAACATATCAGTTACTTAACAATGGCTAATTTTGGGTAGCTTGCGCAACCCATTTTCTAAGTTGTGAATTACAATGTTAATATATATATTATTTATGCATTTATGGATTTCCGTTGCAAGCCAATACATACAGAAATCAATTAAAAAAGAAGAAGAAATATTGAAAATAAGTTATGAAAGTAGAGAAGCCGTAGTTCAAAATTACCGAGTTTTACCTTGTTTCCTTTGTTTTCCAAATATCAATTGGCCTTAAAGTCTAGTAGGCTACTTTTCTGTCAAAAAAGACTTCATCGGAACATGAAGAGCTTTTTGGATTTGTTAAAAAAGGAGCTACATAAACAAACCTGTATGCAAACAAGATCTCCTTGTAATGCTGTCAACGAACTTGGACGATTTGAGCTGATCAAAGTCTTTGGCCAAGTACATGTCGTCTTTGGACTTAACTAACGAGCCCAGCTCAGCAGGGTTGACACCGCTGCCTATACCAACAACGATTACCTTTATGTTGGCATCATGGAATCTTTGAATGATTTGCGAGGGCGGCACTGCATCGGCATTTTTCGTCTGCTCGCCATCAGTAAGTAGGACGAGAATCTTTGGAACTTGTATCCTCATTCCATTTCTTTCGCTAAACATTTCGTCGTAAGCCGTCGTCAGGGCTTTGTCTATGCGAATTCTATTGCCTTTTTTGGGGGGTAGCGCCTCGACAGCTTTTCCGAAATTGTCAGCATTTTTGTAGTCGGTGAACTTGATACTAAGCTCAGAATCAAAGCCAAAGGATACCAATGCCAAGTGAGTTCCCTTGTCAGACACATCAAGCCTTTTTGCTACTAGCTTCACAAAATCTTTCTCTTTATCGTAAATGTAAGTTAGACTGCCAGACAAGTCAACAATGAAGCCTATGTCAGCTACAGCCTTGCACCTAATAGGCTTTTCAACTAGAATATAAACGAAAATATAAGAAATGTTATAATTACAAATGACAATGTCTGAATGTCAACTCTCCTTTTTCTGTCCTGGAGGTTTTCGAAAGTAATGCCACAGATAATGCAAATTCTGCTGCCGGAGGAATTTAATTGTGAAGCTTTACAAAATCTATCGAAATATATTACTCATTCATCTGTCTACTCTGCTTCTAATGACTACCGTAATTGCATCCATAGACATTTTGAAATTTCATCTTACCTAAGCCACATAACCTTTTCGACAGTAGAGAAAGAAATTCGGCAGATTGTAATACAGTCATATCTTGAATGGATAAGGCCAACTTGGAGGCACTAATGAGCTGCTTGACTGCCTCTGAATTTTCGGTTCCCACCGTTATTGTAACCAGGGAAACATCCAATGAATGTAAATCTTCCAAAATTGATTGGCGCATGTATCTGCCTAAGTTTTTCTTCTGATCTTTGTCAACTAACAGAATCAGAAAAAACGGCAAATTGTTCTTGCCACCATGCCTCCACATGTCTTTCATGACACGGAAGCCACTGCCTAAATTGGTTTCGGCGCCTGTGTATTTCAAAGTACGAACGGAACTTTTGAAAGCACCGCTTTCTTCGTTAGCATTGAATAGCACGCCGGCCTCAGCTCCGTTGTTGTAAGTGACAACTCCGGACCTGCTGCCGTCTTTTGTCAGTGGAAATATGTCAACGAAGTACTCCAGGAACTTTCTTTGTGACTCAAATAGATGTGGAGGTACCAAGGAATCAACAATAAATCCAAAATTAGCAACGTTCCTACAGCTTGCAACTAGAAGAAAAAGATATGAAATAATGTATCATAACCGATCCTGCAAAGACTTTCGATTGGTAAGACTTGTCTTCAAAAATACTGATTAGCTTTCTTCGTAAAAGAAATTATAACTTTTCAATTCTTCAATCAAAAGAAAACGAAGATGAACAAGAGCTTTGTAGGGAAATAGAATAGATGAATTTCTAATTCACAATTCAAAATAATGCATTTCTTGGCAAACTATTGCGCAAAAAATGAACAAAATTAATTCTTTTCCATTTTATTTCTACTTTTTTAAGAAAAATACTTCAATCTTGAAATAAATTGAAAAACCTATTTACCTGCTGAACGACAAATACTCTTGGTGACGTCATCAAGAAACTGTTTCGTAGCTTTTTCATCAACCGATGATCGAAGCACAAATTGCGAGGTTATATCATTCAAAAGCGTCTTTGAAAGTATGTAACTGCCGAATCCAATTGTTATTACTGGTATTCCAGCCTCTTTAAACTGCTCCAGCTCTGACACGAGGAGATGGGAGTCTTGATTAGTCAAGTCACTAATAATTACCACGATTTGCTTTGACGGCAACCTAACACCATTTTGTTGGTGGAATCCCTCGTTATAGGCCTTTCGTAATACCAATTCAATGTTTGATGCAGCGCCTATAAACCTTAAGCGATCGACAACAGTCTGGAAGTCCCTTGTATTTCTAGCCCCATTGAGTTTGAGTTTCAACTCTGCTTTTTGATTGAACTCTATGATTCCTGCTTGGGATCGTGAAGGTGAGATCGTCAATCTTTCTGCTATGCCATTTAGGAGCTTTTTCGCAATGTGCTGACTCTGCTTGCTTGTTGTTCCGATCGCAAAAATTACATCTGGACGCAACTCACATTGCACCGGGGTATATACTGAAAAATTAACAGGCATAAATTACACTTCAAGCAATCAAAAGTCAAATCAACTGTCAAAACGGTTTGTTTCCCAATACCTTATACCCGAAAATGGCCCCCAAAAGTCCCCCTGCTAGAACTGCAAATTGCCAATAATCCCCTTAAATAAGCCACACCATATATGCTAACTAACTTTTATACTTAGATTATGAAAAGAATGAAATGTGAAAAATGATCTTTTTATGTGGTATGTTTGTTATCTCCCATCCAAAAGTATAAAAACTAACGTGCTTTCCATTTCTAACGAAACGCTGAGAACAAAGTCGCATTTGAGCTTAATTTTTCAAATTGGTTTCTTTAAAACGATTGAAAACAAGCTTATTTGGGCAGATAAAGATATGAAGTAGTAAATCACAAGCAAAAGAAAGTGGAAAGTAAATAAAATGATAAAAATCCCAATTGGAAGGTCCTGTAGAAATGCTTTCATTATTTCTAAGTGACTTTGAACTCTATGTTTAGCCTGTGTCGGCTACTTAAATGTTCTAAGAGTATGGAAAAGGTCGTACCACTTTCGCATACGACATCTGATACTCGCTTCGTAAAAGCATCCGACTGGAGACTAGTGTAATAATTGGCCAGAAATACATTGTCCGGGTGACCTGCAATTGAAGACAATTCCCTTCTGTTAACATCGGACCCAACTCCAATAACAAATATATGTCCACCAAGTTTCCTGATTTCATCTGCAAATAGTGTTGGATTTACAAATGATTCGTCTGAACTTTGCGAGCCATCAGTAATCAAGAAAACCACTTTTGGGTGCTTGTCCTTGTCTACCTGCAATTGGGCTAGTTCCAACTTTGCTAACTTCAAACCTGAAATGTAATTCACAATACATTAAATTAAAATTCACAACCTCACGTTACTGCGTCACAAAAAATACAGAGAATGAACAACTATCAATGTCACAGACACTTAGCAAGTCGTTCTACAATATATAAACAGAATAAAAAATTTGTACATTCACCAGGAGCTTGCGTAAGCAATTCACAGTTCAGGCACTGCTTAATTTCAAATGCCACTGATTTCATAGCATCTGAGCTATGTTTGTAAACATGCCAATCAAAATGGATCGGATCAGAAGAACTTCCGAAATCTTTAAAATGCCAGGGCAAAGGATAGCAGTTTTTATTTATTTTATTGTGGTAAATCTAATGAACTTTCCAATTTTACAAAGCGTTTCTACTTTACTCACTACAAATAACAAAGTGCTATAATGCAAAGTTTTGTCTCAAGGGTAATGTAGCGTCAGTTATGAATAAAACTGATTACTTACATATTAATATTTTTTAATAGCTCATAACTTATATGAATTGCTTGATGACACTAATGCAGCAAATTAAATACCTTCGTCGATTCTGGTGATGGAGCCAAGAGGATTGATTAAGCGAAGCTGATCTATCAATTGCCTCTTTCTGACGTAGTCACTGATCCTGATGTTGTTTACTGCAAACTTGCTGAATGTTATGACGCCAGCTTTGCTAGTTGCTGCTAGGGACTGAACAAAGCGCTTGACAAAGTATTTCTCCTGCTCAAAATGTTCCGTTGCACTCGCAGAGCCATCCAGAACAAACAGAAAGTTTCCTCTACTTTTGCAACTAGGAACTGAAAGCAAATGACAAAAACTTGAGTCTGAAGTCATCTTATTACAATTTTTATAAATGAATTTGTTCGTATTGACTTCTCATATTAAGATTCAAAGCAGCATCGAAATTTATCTCAAGGAACGCTTCCTAAATTAAAGAGAATCTTTCAGAATTAACGAATATCTACTGGCTGTTCATAAGACAGACTGATCAAGATCTTAGATGATCTTAGATTCTCCTGACCAACGATTTGCTCTCGGAAAACGCAACACTCAAACATGTGGAATCAAAAGTGAAACAAATACCAATTCAACAAGATTACCTTAGATAACCAAGACAAGAAGATTACCAAAGACAATTTGAACTCTTTCCTTAGAAAAAACCTGCTCCTTAGGAATTGTCCACATAGAGTACATAGAAACCGAAGAGGCAAAAGGCTCATAGTATGATTGTATGGCTTGCTGATATGTTTGTGATAATGTAGTTAGATTCATGTAAAAGTATACTGTGGCGAAATAAGTGGTGCCAATGAGGTACATGGTTTAACACGCAGTTGGATCTTTAACAGGATACGGAAAGATGCCAACAATTATAGTCAGCTCACTTCATCTTTGGAACCTTTAAATTTCAGTAATGGCCGATTGATTATTGCATTTGACCAGAAAAATGAGACATTACTCATGGAAATTCTTTTTGATCAATTCACAGACCAAGTTTTTATTTCTATCAAAATTAATTGACTATTTTGTGTGTAAAAACATTTCACACATTTACACACACACAAGTCGAACTACTTCCAAGTGATTATCAAGATAGGAACTAAATTTTCTTTTGTTAAATAATGGAGCAAATAAAAAGACCAGGTATGCTTGACTTTACATACCTGGTGCTTCACAAGATGCATCAGCAATATTTTTCACAAAGGTTTTCTTCTTGAGCTCATTGAAGTCCTTTGCTAGATACAAATCGTCCGTCCTTAATATGATTGATTCCAGCTGAACAGGATCTACTGCCAATCCAATTCCTATAGCAATTACTTTAATACGATCTCTATGAAAGGGCAAGGCTGCAATCGAAGGCTCAATAGTATCAGGTGCAGCAGTCTGCTTGCCATCTGTCAACAAAATTAGTACTTTAGGAACATCAACTCGCATTCCATTATTCACGTTAAACATTTCTCTGTATGCAACATCAAGAGCATTGTCAATTCTTGTGATACCGTCTAGCAACGGCAGATTAGCCACCATTTTGTTAAAATCTTCTTTGTTATTGTAATCTGAGAACTTCCTCACAAGAATTGCTTTCCCACTAAACAACACTAAGGCTGCTCTGATTCTTTTATTAGCTTTTTCAAAATTTTTCATCAGCTCTTGAACAAACTCCTTCTCCTTTCCGTACTCATTCTTCAAGCTCCCTGACGAATCCACGATAAATCCAACATCGAGTGGTTGCGAACAAACCTTAGATGAACCGATTACTGTGAAGAAAAATAGAATATGGAATTAATATTCAGCATAATATAGCAAAAGTTAAAACAGTGTGCTGTAAAGAAGATAATCAAAGAAAATTTATAAAGGGGACAACTTGCCATAAAAAGCAAGTGACTCAATGCACAAATCAAATTTAAACAGAAAACATTTATGTTTAAGTAAGCAAACTTTCTCTGCCGATGGGGTATATTTTTCATAAAACCAGCTTTGCATATATAGGTTTGACGATCATTTCCTCTCTTACATAATTCTAACAAGTGAGGAAAATTTTACCAGGATCAACTCTCATACCTTTCTTGCAACTTTCACTAGCTACCTTCTTTACGAATTCTGGGTCGATGAGATTGTCAAATGTATTGACCCGGAAGACATTCTCTGTAGGCGCAGATAGATGATTTAGTTCAGGTGCAATGGAGTCACCACCTATTCCAATAAAATAGATCACAATTTCTGCTTTGCGTAGACTGTCAGCTATTGCTCTAAACCCAATAGAACTGGCCTCTTCCAACTGGCTTCCACTGGTGAGCAGTATTAGAACTTTTGGAACCGCCTCCCTTTGTAGCGAGAAGAGAGCGAGAATCAAAACCAATATTCAGTTCATTTGCAAAATTCTCAGCCATTTTGGCTCTATGCTACTTCTCAATCATTTTCAAAATGTAAGTCGAATATAGACTGTCAGCTAGTATCTCAGAAAATTTGAACAGGATATTCAAAGGACTTTTCATATGTAGGTAAGCAAGAGAAACGTTACAGTAATTATGTAGTTATTACTTATAATCTAAAGCATTTTGAAGCAATTATGTTTTAAAGAGGAACTTGCCTCTTATCTACAATCTCTTCTATCAAATATCGTAAACAATTTTTCGTAAAAGCGCCGTTTGGTTAAGTTTATTTGATAATCTAATGAAGACAATCCTGAAAGCAATTAATGAGAAACAGAATTTCGCCCCAAACTTTTTCTGATGAAAAGCTAATTTTGGAAATCCGTATAAACATCTAACCTAGCGCCGTTTTCCGGTTTGAAAAAGTCATTGCTAGCCAGTTTGAGTGCTTCATCGATTCTTGCCGTTGAACCAATAATTGGAAGGGCGTCAACGGCACTTTTGAAGCCCAACAATGTTTGGAACTGAGACAGTCGGACATTGAGGTTGGCAGTTTCAGCAAATGTGATAATGCCAGCCCTGGTAGTGAACTCTCCGATATTAATAGAATCACTTAACGCCTTGACAAATTTCTTTTCCTTGTGGAATTCTCCCCTGAAGTTGGCTGATGCATCCATAATGAAACCAACGTCAATTCTGGATTTGCACTTAGGAACTGAAATATAATACAGGACAGTCACAAGGCAATCCCATGGTTTTCTAGAAGAATACGTCTAACTTGAGACAATTGTAGCACAAAATGGAGTCCAATGACAAACACAAAGTTTTTGCCAAAATTATAACTCTTTACCAGGATATATTAAGAAAATTTGGACATGCCTGAAGAAAGATACACGTCATTCGTATAAATTGCAATTTAGCCACACTTTCCATTGGTTAAAAATTAATCGATCCCTTTATAGCCGGATAATTTTAATCGAAAGTTGTCTCGTGGGAATAGAAAATGTTGGACTAACCTGCTCCATAACAGATGTCTAGAGTAAAGTTCTTCAATATATCTTCATTTTGCAAATCCTTAAAGTTTTCAATCATGTACACCCTACTCTCATCTTTTGTTATTGCTGATAATTCTGATCTGCTGGCGCCTTCACCGATCCCAACAGCTAGAATAGGTATTCCCAGTTCATGAAACATTTCTGCCGAGTTGATCGCCTTTTGCGTCTCTTCCATGTCGTTTTCGCTTCCAGTTGTGATAACTACCATAATTTTTGGGTTCTTCGCAGACTTTGACTCTTCTTTAAAAAGATCTGTCATCGAAACAGATAGCCCTTGAGAGAGAAGCCTCTTTGTTCCAAACGGTAGGAGAAAATCTAGAGACTGCTTGAAATTTGAAGGGTTTTCATAAAAGTCGAAGGGAATTTGCAACGTCGCTGTATCAGAGTACGATACGAGTCCTGCTCTCGGTCCAGGATCTTTAAAGGAAAATGCTGTAACAATTTTCTTAACGAACGCCCCTACTGCAGTAAACTGGTTCTCCCCAATTATCGAATTATCCAGGAGGAATCCAATGTCCAACACAGAGCTACAAAGAACTTCAGGTTTTTCTGCGAAAGAAAAGAGATATCTTTGAGCCATTGAAAATGAACATTGGCAAGATTTTCATTAAAGAAATAACTCTTAGCAGCAACTTTATAAAGAGTAGAAATGTAACGCAAGACAATCTCTTACAAATGTCACAACAATCTAATTACCTTTCAGATCTATGGTGTTACAAATTGAGTGGATTACGAAAAAGTCTTTTATGTGTCTTACGAAAAAGTGTAGACTATTTGTGAAGTCTCTTACTTGATGCTAGTTTGCACGTTTTATTTAGAAGGCGCTGCCTGAAATCACCATCGATCAGCTCCGTGAATGAGTTTGCTAGAAAGAGGTTCTCTGGGCTTCCAGCAATTGACGCCAACTCGATGTCATCGACCCCCAAACCGATGCCAATTGAGAATATTGTTACTCCCTTTTCTCGAAGCTCGCTTGCAATGAAGGTGGGAGAACTCGCAAAAACACCCTTCGTTTGCTTTCCATCTGTCAGGAGAATTAGGAAATTTGGAACATCTCTCCGATCCCCGTTTGCTTCAGAGAAAAGACTTGAGTTTGCCACAAGTAGCGCCCTGTCTATGTAGGTCTTGGAGCCCATAAGGGGTATCTTCTTTGTTGCTTCTATAAAAGATGCTGTGTCGCTGTGGTCGGAAAGCTTTATGGTGAGCTCGGCAAGGTAACTGAATGTCACTACACCCAGCCGCACTCCACCGGCACTGACTCCAAAGTCAGAGGCAAGCTTGCGCACGAATTCGACCTCCTTGTAGAATTGACTGCGCAAACTTCCAGATGAATCCACGATTATACCAATATCGGCAACAATTGCACATTTTCTCGAGTCTTTTGCGCAAATGCCTATTAAGTAAAAAATTAAACTATTATGACACGAAAAATTAGGTTGGTATGGAATAACTTTAAAAATTATTCTTTAATTTTAGAACCAAGTGACCCACGTTCTCTGACCAACTCGTGCATTGCTATTTTCACGACACCAGAATTACAATTGATTAGCTGTATATAATTTTTTAAGACCCATATATTTTATAACGGTGCATCTTCAAAGCTACCTAAGAAATAATTAAGTTTTGAAAGTCCGCGCCTTTTGCAAAGCCGGAAGGTCAGCGGCTAGCTAGCCTCCTAACCCAAGACAAAGTGGTAGGAAAATGGCTGGTCACGTGATGTAAGGGTGTACAAAATGGACCAGTAGGATATTATTCCATGACAGTGTTGCACAGCGGCAATGCAGACCACTGACATGCGCGTGAAGGGGATTCCCAAAGGAACACATTGGACCTAGGCAGTGAACAAAATTCGACTGTCGTTGTCACTTCAGTACTTGGCCGGAATTTACAAACTGACAAGATCAAGCTTGCCACATTTCTTAAAGGCGTCGTCTGAGGTAATAGTACCAAATTCGGAATTAAACTTTTGCAAAAAACGAGACTTCGATATCAAATGAGGTTTTGCAGATGCTTTTCCTGCTGCTGGGTTTTTGCATGGGCAAACTGACACTGCCAAAATAGAAGCAGGTATTGTGACCTTTAAACACCAGTGCGCCCTTCAGCTACCATTCCTAGGGTCATTTTCATGGTCTTACCAAGGATCAGGCTGCCCTTGCAGAAATATCCGTGAAAATTTGCACGTAGGGTATCGAATTGCGGGTTGCTTTGTGAAAGATGGAAAATATTGGTCAGAAGTTAACCAAGATGAGTAGCGCTTTGGTTCAGGATTTAGTCTCGACGCCTTCGAAGCGGCGTAGCTCCTTCCATTTACTACGGGGCTTTTGACATGGGATTTTGACTGATGCCTGTTGTAGCAAGATTTTCCAAGGAGAATCGGTAGGTGCAATCGAATTTCAGATTACTTCAGCAAGCAGGAAACGTATGCTCAAGACAATAGTAAGGTCTGGTAGTTCGTCGGTCCCAGGAATCTAAATAACCCTTCCCCCATCACCGCCAACAGCGCCATACAGCCACAACTTAATTTTATACTGACTTGAGGGATAAGTGGTAGCTCAATAGGAGAATTCGTACAAGTCTGTCTAACTCAAAGATCTTCTATCATGTGAGCTTCTGTCAACTGAAATCTAAATAATCTGTGCGAGTACGAGTCTAAGCTTTGATCACATATGAACAAAAGGTTTTGAAACGGCTCATTTTGTTTCACTAGAGGTGCCACACAAATATGAACTGGTCCGCTGATTTGTTTGCAATCTGCAGTTATGCAATAGAAAGTCTTATCAAAACACCTGAGAGGCAGTGATTAAAAGATTATGATTTAGACCTTTCAATACTTCTTGCTAGCCTAACCGCTTAGAAAAGAAAGTGCTTTTTGATTGAAGGAGTGATCAGAGAAGCCGGCAGGAGGAACAGCGGTACTCAATCTGACGGAACATTGCCAACAAATGCCATCTCAAGTTGCTTTCTAACCTCCAATGTTCAAAGAGCAATTGGTTCAATTGACTAGCCTTTCAGATACCAAGATTTTATACGTTATCGCCAAAAACCTTCTCTATAACCTACATGAACAGCTGGATAGTAATCCACGTTTTCACAGCCATAACTAGTCTTTAGCCTTCAACATCAATCAAAAATACGGAGAAACCGTAAAAGATACGGAGAAACCGTAAAAAATGCGGAGAGAAAGGAGAAAAAACGTGAATCAAATCTTTTGCCTAGTCTGCCTACTTGTTCGTTCTAGCCATTTGTTTGCCCTTTTCTTCAAGACGCGAGAGGGAGGGGAGGGGCAGATAGGGCCCATAAAAAGGCATTGTAGGTGAATACATAAAAGATAGATAGCGAGGAATGGGAATCTATGGGGTATTCAGGTAAGAGTAGGGGAGGAAATTAAGGGAATGAGGATTGCATTTGAAAAATAAACAGCTAGCGAAATCAACCACATTAAGGTAAAAGCGAGGAGAGCGTTGGCGAGACTGTGGTGTGCTCGAGCCTGCAGCTTGAAGGGCAAATCTCAGAGCTTAGAGCAAGTATGAAAGACTTCGTACCTAGTAAGGATGCCAAAATGACTGCAATGTGCAAATATCTGCATTTGTCCAGAAGCATCATTCTTGCCAATCACCTCTTCAATGCAATATCATTCCCATTTGTTGATTAATGAGCATAAACTCTGTTTTCGGCAAAATGCTTTCGCCAAACACCAGGCTAGCTCTCTGAAATTCAGTGCACGTCTTATAGAACCCGCAGTGGTAGAAACAATTTGGATCCCTCTGAATGTCCCTAAACAAAAATATGGACGTATGGTGAATCAACTGTCGTTCACAATGTGAAAACAAAGCCCAACTCATTATTTGATATGCTGCTTATTTAACAACAAAAGAACAGTGCATCGCAGAGTAGGATTCATTTGAAACAAAGACGTTAAGTCTTTTAGCCTGAACAAGTACCCTTATTAATACCAAATTGAAGTAGACACAAGTAGACACCTAGTCTTTGTCCAAAGAACAACTAAAGAATGTGTACGAGGCATGGTTGCACGAAATGTGCACATAATAGCAAAAACATGGAACTGTAAAGTACAATCGAGTTGCTTTTCAAGCACAGTCAGGCCATGGAATCGACGGTCAACATTAAGTTATAAAAAATTGAAAATGTCATCTCAACAAGATGGCAAAGCAAAGTGTACCGCCACGGTCCCTTTTGCAGTGTCAATGACTTAAGCCGAATTTAAACTTTAGGGTGATATTTCTTATCGGAAAAATAAAGACTTAATTGTTTCCAGGAAATTTGTGACCTTTTTTTAAAGACAAAGCCGCCTCAGATACTATTTGAGGCAAAACATGGCGGTGAGGAAATTTGACGATGACTTAATTAGATTTTATTTGACCTGCTAAAATCATTTTTTTATCGAAACAGCTTCTGAAAAACAATTTTTGAATTTAAGAATTAGCTATACTCTTATCGCATTAATTCAAAACTTTACCTGACATGCAGATAACTTTAGTCCTCAGTAAGTCGCACACGCATGAAGCGTCCTTTTAAATTCTTGTGTTTAAGCTAACATTTTTAAAGGGATATTACTGTTGGTCTTTATTCTGAAGCTTTGTTTGCTGTGCGAATACAAGTTCTGACGCTGTGATGTAGATTCCCATTGTTCGGACCAGAAAGTAAGTTTGTTTATCTCTAAATTTTAATCTTGGAATAATCAACCGTGAAACCTAATAAGCTAAGAACTTGGAGAAACACACAAAAGACTTTTGCAGCATTTCTGAAGCATTGAAAAAGCTGCCTGTCAGCCATGGTGTTTGTACAACCCTTTTAGACAAAGAATAAAAAATAAAAATGAAAGGAAGGCCATTGTAGCAGATACATGAATACGAGATAAGAGACGAAAGAGAGTTACTCTGGGAAGCTTACAATGATAATTTGGGAAATTCATAATTTTCTCCACCAAGAGCAGTCAATAATAAAACTGAGAGAATACTCTTTTTGTTTTGGTAATCACTGGGAAAGTTGATAGAAGAACAGCAATGTGTAATGGATAAAAATGGATAAGAATGTAAAATTATTAGGATGAATTAGTTTATGTCCTTTATTTCCCAAAGTAGCTTCTTATTAGGTTCTTTTCCATTTACTTCCAGTACACTGACCCCCGACTTGTCTCCGGCTGCTTTCTTGATGCAGGCAAATATGATGTCATTCAGACGATTTTCTTTTGTTTTACGCCCTTGACCTCATTTTGAGTGCTTGCTTAACATCAAACAGTTGGACCAAACACCCATAGATTGAAAAACAATAATGTGGAGGCATCTTTAAAATGGGGGGGGGGGAACACGTTGCCTGCGCTGGGACACTTTATGGTTGGTGGCTGGTAGCTGCATCTTATTAAGTGGGGATGGGCAGTACGCCTTGTGAAATCCTTATAGAATCCTTATAGAATCCTTATGGAATCCTTATAGAATCCTTATAGAATTCTTATAGAATCCTTATAGAATCCTTATAGAATCCTTATAGAATCCTTAAAGAAATCCTTATATGATTAAATCAAAGTCTACTGCCGAAAGATGCAAATTGACTTTAAAAAAATTAGATGTTAACTGCATTTTAAACTCAAATCAACTTATTCATATGTTTATTACGTATCAGAGCCAGGAACCCTTTTCGATTGACTGTTTATCTAGTCAAAAAACGTCGCATGGAATTAGAAGTGTGCTCACGAAACTTTTGCCAGGGTTAGCAACTTTGGGAGAGGTTTTCATACCCATTTGTACATCTAAATATGAAAGTTGACTGCTACCAAGGCTTTTGAAAAGCCCAGCCCTTCAAGTTTGGAACAATTCAAGTAAGAACAAAACAAACGCAATCGAGTGACTCTTGTTAATCCCACGTGGACTATCTTCATACTCCCACTTAATACTTTTGCAAACTAACCTCTATCATGCTATGCTATGCTTAGCTTAATTTGATAGAACCAGCCAGGGTTTTCTGCCGGGTTTGATAACGGTGAAAATATCAGTCAGTGTTTTCAATCTCGCTTCTCCGCTAAGTGCCTGCAGCTTTTCGATAGCTCAAATGAAAACGGCTTCTTTCCCATGCAAAGAGTATTAACTGCGATTCGCTCTCAGGGGGGGATCAGGGCAGGCAACTTCCTCTTGTATTGCTCCATCACTAAAAGACGTGATGCAGAAAGTTGCGCTTCGCTGAAGGCCCCCTGTAGAAAAGATCCATTGCAGCATCGCAAAGAACATAGTAGGGTTCTACTGACCCATTGAGGAATAAGAAATATAGACTGAGCTTAGAACTCGAGTTTGTTTTAGGAGCCAAAGTTCGGTAGCATCTCATTTTTGCAGTTCTTGGCCGTCTTGATTCCTTTTCAACGAAATAGAGTTCGTGCGAAATCAAATTCCAGACCCAGAGATTTTGCTGGTCTCAGTGAAACTGGCAGACACCGGAAATTCGATGAAAGCACGAAGACATGACGATCATTGTTATCGACTCTCGATACTATGCCACCTATGAAAATGTTCTCTGGCGTTCTAGACCTTAGGATTGCTTGACACATGTTTGGCCATCCTAAGCTTAATAATAAATGAATGAACATTTGAATGAATGAAGTATTCTAAACATTCTAGCATTGTTCCTGCTTATTCTTGACCTTGGTGCTTTAGTTCAAGAATCGACAAAGCAACAGTGACAGGTTTTCGAAAATGATGGCCTACATTCGATATTTCACCTTTGTTTCGCATATTATTGGAGTACATAGTTTATACACGCTCTTTTTATAAGGAACCTACCTAAAGGCCTAGTTCCAAAATTTCCTTATTCGTAGACCTCAAATCATCAGATTTTAGTACCGGAAGGTCCTTAAAAGTTCCTTAATTTTCGCTGCACATCAATAAGCCTTAGCACTTAATAGAGAAAGGGGCGAGACAGCATATGCGGAAACTACTCGAAGAAGCACTTGACCCACGAATAGCAAACAATCTATGCGAGTATTGGCTGCAAATTAATGTTGCTTTTTAGTTCTTGATACTTGCAGTTATAACAATTTTTCAAATCAAAAGTTCCTTAGGGATTTCGTTGTTAGTAGTATAAGTTCTTTAAATATTTCGGCCTTCTACATGTAGGTTCCTTATAAAATTGTTCCTTATAAAAAAGCATGTATCTCGTCTTTATCTAATTCAGGCTTCTTTCTGAAATTTCATCATAATTTTATCTGAGTGCCTCGAATCAGTTGTTTCATTTGGTTGCTGTGCTGGATCTAATTTATGCACCTATGAAAAACATTTCATAAATTGGCATAACCTGTTTAATTAGATAGCTGTGGAAACCCATGCAGCAATTTTTTTTAAAGATTCTGCTATGCTCAGACTGGGCGAACGTCTTCTTAGTGTACACTTAGTGTTGGTGATACAGAACATGAAATTAAGTACAATCACTGTAACTTGAATCATTTGAATCAAACATGATCGAATAATGTGAACAATGCAGATATGGGTAAGGTACAACAGCTGCATGCGAAATTTAGGCCCTTTGGGAGCCAGTAATCGCCATCTCGACACTGCGTCAGCCACCCGACTCCATCTGTAGTTTAAGTGTGTGAACTCAAATTTTTGCTGTTATTCATTAAAATCAATGTTACATTAAATAGATAATTCCCGGTTACGAAATTATACTGCTAGACAATTATGGAAATGAAAAAGGACGAGTTTTAACGAATTGGAATTAGTTGACATAGTTATCAGCATTGATGGGTTTTATCTAATCTATCTATCTTTTTTCATGCAGTCAGCTAATTTACAATATTCTCCTGGAAACATAAAGTTAATGCAATACGAAGCTATCATTTTTTATTTATTTTACAAATTTGATAAAATCAGATTTGAAAATCTGAATACTCCAGCCAAAATGAACACCCTCTACGTGTGTTGAGAAACAAACAAAGCAATGAGAGCCTTAATATGCCAGTTAGGCTGTAACTCTCGGCGCAACTGACAATGGAGTCCTGGCAGAGTATCATACATCATCGATTGCTTCCAAATCGTCACATGCTGGGGAAATTCATAGACATGTTGGGAAGTTTTTGGTTAATTGCCTTTACCTTCCCTCAATCCCTCAAAGACATTTTGAAACTCCTTTCGTGTATGCTTAGTAACAACATTGCGGAATAAATAACGACTAAACATGTAAGATTAAGAAGGGCAAATTTGTTGAAAAAGTGATACCCAAAGACATATAGCATGCCTGAAGGCATAGATAGTAGGATGAAAGGTCCGTCGTGGACTTTGCACATAGAATGACGATGGCTATTTGGCCCTGTACATATACCATAGTTGAAATTCCCTGCAGTAGAAATTAGTAAAGAAGAAGTGTTGCTATTTGATGAAAAAGCAGTGTAAGCTAAGAAAAGCTTCTCTGTGGTTTACCAGCTTCCGTCAAAGCTGAAAAGACGTCAAGAAACAAAAAACTAAAACTGACCTGTTTTATATTGTCATTTCTAGACAGGACCACTACTGAAACATTACATAAAATTACATGAAATTCTCTCCATTGTGGTGGAAATTCGTGGAACTAAGCAAGTCGATTCTTTCGCCATCCCTTCGGGTGAACAAGTACGGGCCTATGTTCGCTGGAGGTACAAAGCGAGGCCCGATATTTAGATTTGGAGTGAATCTGTATACCTTTCTGTCTGACGATGACATGACTCGTTCAGGATTCCAATCTTACAAATCCTACTTGTAGACTTTACCAACATCTCACTACTTGCAGATGCGGAAGTCACAGATGTTCAGCATATGATCGTTCTAAAAACTGCTTATTTAAATAAATAACGGTTTATAAAACTGTTCCCAATCTAGTCAACTGGCTGCTTTTCACACCGGTTTCGATGCGTTAAATGACGTGATATCAAATCGCTTGCATAAGATATATATTTATACAAAAACAGTAAATGATAAATGATAAAAGGTACATACTTTGAATGTCAGAAGAGAAACAGCCTCACAGTTATTGGTTCAGGCGAAGCAATTTACTAATGACTAGTACTTCATGAGCTGCCTATTGGCAGAATGGGGAATATGTTGCGATCGGATGCCTAAAGAATATGGCAGCAATGATAACGTATTCCAAATTTTAGCCATTTGCGGTGCTTATTATTGTTTTCCCTTGGCTGCGATAAGTGACCTTGAAGTGCCATGAGCTGCAACTAGCACTTATCTTTGTTAATGATTGAGAGAAAAAATTTGCATTTTGGCTAAATATCTTTTTGCTGGATTGCTTTCTAGACATCTATCTGTTTCGAAATTTTTTTACGTGTTCGCAGTTCTGCTTTCCTCAGTTTAGAGTACCGTCTTGACCTGACTTTTAGAAAGATATGTACTCGGTAGCGGCTTGCAGCGGTACTGGTGGTACCAGTCTAGTACCATTTTATTTTGAAATCTTTTAATAGGATTTTGTTTGGTTGATTTACAAAAGTACAAGCATTATGAATTAATTCTGAAAACAATAGAAAGAGCGGAATTTTCCACCATAGCCGATATCTGACCGTCTAGCCTCCCTCAATTATCTTGTTGAATGATCTGCTCTGTGCTGTGTTGAATATGCCTTTTATGTACGCTACGATACTAGACTTCATTTATCCAGTACTGCGTATTCATTTAACCCTAATCCTATTGCGTTTGTTGACAAGTCATGACGTAAAACTGTTTGTCTGTCGATAATCCAACAATGGAAAAATCGTTCGCAGTACTAGATTATTCTTTCTAGTAATGTTGCGTGGCCGCCAAAAAATGTCATTCGGTTCAGGATTATGAAAGCAGCTCCGCAGTCTTTTCAGTAGTTTCAAATAACGTCCAACAAACTGCGAGGTATTCAAGGGTACTCATTATTCTATCCACAACATGGCTTACCATTTTCAATTAGAATACGAATTTTCTCGTAACCATTCTCTCGAAGTGAAGCTTTATTGTCCTCGATGACAATGAATCGAATCGCAGGGATCGACTACCTTTTCGGAGTTTCGCGTATTTTTGCACTGTTGAAATTATAAACCGTGACAGTGAAACCGTTTACCATATTTTTTTGTGGATACGTGGCGATGCAAAAAAGAACACTTACTTTTGCTGGCCTTGTTTGGTCATGTTTTTCATAATAGAAGAAAATGGAACAATTTACAACTGTCTACTCTTTCAGGTTCATTCCGATACTTTCACATAAACTTATATGAAGTCTTTTCAACCCGCGTCACTAGATTCTCCTTTCTAGTAGTTCCGTGAAGTGGGGCGGCCGCCCACTGGTGGGCTCTGGCTGCGAGAGATTAACTACCGTAAATCCTCGAATTAGCCCCCCCCCCTCGAATAAGCCCCCCCCCCCTAGAACTGCAAATTTTTGTAAGCCCCCCCTCGAATAAGCCCCCCTCGATTTGATGATTTTTGACTCCTGAGGTTGCCTTTGGCATTTTAGTGAAATACCACAAAAATTTATATTTTTGTTAATAATTTAATCAAATGTTACTTTATACTTAGGCTATTTTCTATATTATGAAAAGAAAGAAGTTTCAAAAATTAAATTTTTATGTGGCATGTTCCAAAAAAATTTTTATAAGCCCCCCCCCGTCGAATAAGCCCCCATCCAAAACTATTAAAAATAAATAAGACCCCAGGGGGCTAATTCGAGGGTTTACGGTGAATTGATTATTGACGCGCCTCTCCTTAGGCCCCGTTTACACGGGAACGGATCCGCATAGATCCGTACCCAAACTGGTTATGATAGGCCTTGCGTTTACACGGGCACGGTAGGATCCGTATCTTTTCTTGGAGAGATCCGTACCTTTTTGGGATCAATTAGAGAGAAAATCTATTTGGATTCATTCCTTTTACTCTCGTGTAAACGGGGCCTTAATGGCCTTTCCCTGCAACCGACATAACACTTCTTTTCAAACAAGTGTTGCCTGCTGTAAGCGTGATGACAAAGCTTTTATACGGAAGATTCGTATGATACCGAAGTTTAATCACGATAACCCGAACTCTTATTAGGGGGCAAACGTTTTTGAAGTCACTGTGGGTTTCATAATAAATCGATTCAAACCCAAAATCTACTGGTCTATCAAAAGGGGTCTCGTCTTTGGCTGATATTCCGGAACAGGGTTATTTTCATTAGCTAACATTGCCTTCACCAGTACCATCTTATTTTGCGTGCCAGCCGCCACTGATGTAACTTATAAGTCGAGCTCTATGTACTGTAGAAAAGAAACCAGGAGCTTTCTTGCCAGGCTGTTCTGCCTATGATGTCAACTAGCAGCTTTTGTGTATTTTGTATTATTTCACATGTTCAATATATGGCTACGTACTGTTCCACGGTGTTTCAAATGACTTTTGTTCACCTAAAGTTGAACTATGATAATTTTAGAATAGGTGCCAATTTTTTGAATTAAGTACCAGCACTTGATGTGCTGCTAAGAACAACAGCCCCTTGAGAACAAAATTCCAAACTACTGTTGGAGATTACAAACTACCATTTCTGTCCGCAGAATGACAGTTGAATCCGTCGAAGGCTATCAATTTTCTCTGGCACAGTACGAGCGCTTGAAGGCTTGCAAGCACAGAACCACCTTCTGTGCCCCTGTAAAGACACATTTTTTGCTTATCTTATCTCAACATAAGGGACAGTGGCTAAAGTCCTACATGAAAATCCTGTGCTTCTGTTGATCACCACAGCCTCATAAGAATTTCTAAAGTCATGCCCTTATAGTAGTCTAAGACAGCACAACAAGGCTGCAGTGGTGATTTAGTCACCACCTTGGCACTAGACTAGTGGACAGTCTGTTTGGCATTTCATAGAGCATTGGCAACACCGTATGTTCAAAAAGAAAAGGCAATCGAAGATCTTTGGGTTGTGAGATTAAAAGACTTCTTCTATATTTATACTGGCAAGTGATTTTTAGATTCACAAAAAGCACTAGAAAAGATGCTTGTTGTTCATACCGGCTTCTCTTAACGAGATGGCGAGCGAGTCATCCAGAGGAGGAAACCAGAATGAACTCGTGTCCTTTTTAACCTGACCATAACGCAAGAAGAAGTCGCCAATTATGAACAAATCGCTTTCCTTGATAATCATAAAAAGGTTACACTGTTCACAAACACTCGGTTAAGAAGTAGGTGATATCAATTCATCTTCGCGAGAACTTGCACGTTTGTCAAATGCTGACGAATTGGAATGACCAATTTGTATCCAGTGGTAATAGACGAAGCTCTACAATGCAAATTATTGCAAGGGCTTAGAAAGTGCGCTCAATGTAAGTACTAGGAGATTATAGTATTTAAAGACAGCCTAGGTGATACTGTGACATAAAAAGGGACAAATCAAAATGGGACATGAAATTTAGGCAAAAGTCACGCAAAGTTGTTTTGACAAAAATGGTCCAGGCCTCGAGATATCAATTCAGACTACTTGGGACCTTTGAGGAAGTGCAAGTTGTGTCATGGGATAAGAGTTCAACTGTTGCAACATTGTATTGCAAGGGCGGATCCAGCAATTATTCTGACGGGTAATCATATAGAAAGGTTTGCAACCAAGGGCTATTGCCAAACATCGTACCCCTGTTAATACGAGATAAACAAAATGGAAGTCTGCTGTAGCCACTGATCTCGCAGTACACAGAACTTTCCGCAGCTTTTCTAATATTTTAGCTACTCAGTCCCCCTGTTTAAGGTGATATCATAATTCAACTCCCCCTGGTCAATGCCAACTCACCCTGGTCAATGCTTCCCTTGTCAAATTTCACAATACATTTGACAGTAGTTGATGTGGAACAAACTCCCCCTGGTTAAGTCGGCATTCTTTGAAATTTCAAATTTTTGAAATCCATGGGTTCTCGCGCCAGTGTTAAGAACCCCTCGATCTTGCACAGTCATTGGCTAAGTTCACTTCCACGGGTGCAAAATCTGGTATAATTCACAGGCCGTGGGTTTCCGATGTCTCAAAAACTTTTGATTGAAAAGCGTCTAATAATACCGTTAACTGCATTGAAAATAAATCACAGTCAATTCAACATTTGCCTTATTAGCTCATGGCTGCAAGGCTTCGAAGTAGCTTTAAGCAGCCAAAACAAACCTGTGCAACTTGGCCAATTCACGAGGTAGTTTGGGGACGTACCACATGCGGATAAAAGTACGTAAGTTATAACCGGGTTAGGGGCTCTTTTGTTGTATTCGAGCTTTCAACATTGTATTCAAGAATACAGAAGGTGCTACTTCGTTCAAGCGACCAATGCCTTAGGTAAATGTCCCCACAAGGCAACGAACGTGTGCTTGCCAATGAAGGAAGGAAGTGTTACTTCTACTTATTCATTGATGCAGTTGCAGAGATTCTGAAAATTGCCATGCTTAAACATAAGGAAAAATCGAGGTAAGAAGTAGAAAGGCATATACGAGTGGCTTAAGTATATTTCCCCAATTACACTGAAGACGCGGATTTTATTGCTTAAAAACTTAGACAAAAAACACAAAAAACGTAGAGACTTAGGCAATCTGCAAATTGCAGCTCAACCAGTCAAAAATTTCGTTTGAATGCAATAGCAATCTGCAAATATTCCTTTTATAGAAGAGCTCTGTCCTGTTATAAAAAACAAATCGTGGTAAAACTGTGAAAGTAGCCGGTAGTTTTTGGGACCACGGCTAGCCTTCATCGCTAAAGTATTCCATTTCAAATCAACCACATATTTGCGCCACACATTCAAAGACAACGCCTCAGGATGATACAAAATTTTTTAGGGCTCCTTCGATAACTTTAAAGGATAAAGCCCAAGGCTAAAAACCCTGTTTACAAAACGGAGACAGTTTTTCGACGATAAATCCGTTCTATCAAGCAAATCTCTTTGCTGTACAAGAAACTATTACTAAACAAATATAACAAGAGAATTATAATGAATACAGAAAGTTACACGCCTTCATGTCGCTAATCGTCACAAAATGATGTACTCAGTGGAAGAGATCGCCCACTAGATCCGGGACAAATCAGACCAACCTAAACGTAGGATTGTGTCAGACTTTCAGTCAGTCAAAGATCATCCAGACCTTGGCCTAGCACAATATGCTGAATGGCTTATTTAGATTCTAGAAGGATGATCTAATTATTCTATGTGCCCTTGATTTCAAAGCGTGCAATTTTTCAACCTCTGGGGTATCCTCACCTTTCATTAGAATTTAATCTCGAGCAAGGTAGTACACTTCCAATCGCTTCGGCTCACTTTAGTATCAAAGTTCCTCAAAAGTTCATAAATTTCTTTAGCGCAATGCGCCTACATGTTATACAATGACTGTTACACTGGCCAGTAAACGAAGAATCTAAGTTTCAAGCATCTAGCACCTACACTTTGTTTTTATTTTATCAGTTTTACTTAGCTAAAAGTGGATAAGCATGACTTTTAAAGTCCAACTCTCTCAAATTTTACGTTTCAAGCAGTGAGTATCACATGCTTGTTTCGTGTGCTCTTTAATGCTGGAAATGCGATCAATGTGATCATTTTATGAATCGACCATCCAGGGGGTAGGTTTTCCAAAAGCCCTTTCTAAAAATGAATGTATTCATATCCTAAGTGGTACTTGCATCCCAAAATGGGAAAGTACTGGCAAGAAATAAGGAAAAAGTTGCCTGACAGGTCTTTAGCGATCTCGAAATGCTGTGGGCGAATAACTCAATCTTTAACATAGTCGTGATCTGAATCGATTTCACGAGTTTTCACCTGCAGTTATTCGCTACATATGTATTTGACAATTTTCTTTCTAAAGACGTCTTCATAATTAAAGAAACCAAAAACTCGAAAAAATAGAAAATTTGCTACCGCTAAAAAATAATGAATGTAGTTACGTTTTCGATACACCAATGACTTGGGAATCGGAAACGGTGATTTGTTTCTTCCTTCGCTGCAGAATTTCTGATACAATGCTCTTATGGCTTCTTACTGGAAGCCCAATCTCTGAACTGGATGTGTGCAAAGTCCCACACGGCATTCATATGAGACAAGCAGACCGGTCTGCTTCTGGAATTCTGTTACGGTTGTCGTTTGGTCTGCGGTCAAAGCTTTCCTGTAAGGTTACATATCGCCGGTAGCCCCGGTCAGATCAAAAGTTAAATTTCTCTGGTTGCAAGCAGCCATGTTGACAAACCTGACAAACTGTTTTTGGTCAAATAAAACTAAATGTGCTAATAAAATGGAGTCAAAACTGGACTCTTGATTCTAGCATCAAGTTTTGGTGATATGTGTAGTATTAGATAATCAAATGTAGAATATGATACTGTAATAACTTTTCTGCGATTTATCTGTAAAAAATGAACGGATGACAAAACTTCCATTGACTTTTCTTCAGCAGAAGGTGAATTTCATCGACTGCTTCTCCCTCATTTAATAGCTCGTGTGTATCTTTCTTTCCTGAAAGTAATTTCCTGCAATTTTACATAATAGTAATACAGTACAGGATTTTTTGATCGATGTAAATTTCCATAAACCTTGATTATTTCAAGACTGATACCCTCTGCATTTCAAAAGATTTTCTTTATCAACTGAAATGTGCACCAAAGACACAGTAGGACAACTTTGCTAATAAAAGAATGGTTCTCGTAAATAAGGTACCTAATATGATGTACGGAGCAAAAGTAAGTATATCTGCGGGTGGCATGATTGAATTTCAAATATTAGAGGATATTGTATTTTATTGATGTTTAACCAGGTTCATTCGCGATACAAAATAGTCAAAATTAAGCAATACTCTTTTCCCCTAAAATTTTTTGTGATTTTTAGTTGTCGAAACTAGGAATTTTTTACAAAGTAAAATTAGGGGTGGCTGGGAGTGAAGTACATTCAAAAACTATCAACGCAAAAACTAAATAACTAACTCCTTAGTTCAGAAAATTATATGCCTTTCATATAAAATACAAGCTTTAAACTCTAAAAAGCTTTGCAATATCCACGACCAAATTAAAAACCAAAATGAAAACATCACAAAGGTCAAGTCTGCTGTACTTTGACAAGAAGGTGTTATTTTAATGTTTAAGGTAAGAATTGTCAATTTTTAGCCTTCCCTCTGCTCTGAATTTCATGATCTGATTTTTATAAAATTTTCTTGATCTGTTTAAAATGAAACGATCTCAAAATACCTTTTTTGATTCTGATCCTTGGGTGTTTTTTTCTTAAAATAAGCTTCTAAGACCTTTATTCCCTATGATCTTGTTGGCAGGGGGGTTTCCCGTAATAGATGATGGCTTAATTCTATGCGAAAAAGTGCCCAGTTGGAAAATTCTGTTATGGGCATTGATTTATAGAAGTAAGTCCATTTCCAATCAGCTAATTTTTCTTACCGAGATATGATGTCTGGCAACAATTCAGAAGCATAACATAAAGTAATAGGCAGCAACTTCACAATAAAAATTTACGACCGGACATTTTAGAGCCAATAAAAAAATTATCTGAATTTGAATATTCTGTTTTGGCAATGATCTTGATTTGAAATAGGTATGTAGTTCAATATCAAAAATCGGTTCTTATTTAGTTTTCTATTAAATCAAAGAATCAGAGAATTGGCAAGTCATTTTCATGAACCAAGTTTTGTTTTAAATATATTTTATGTCCTTATGAAAATTGCACGCAACAAAATTTCAAACTCTTTCATTTCTCCATGCCATGTTAGCCCCGTTTCCATGTTAACCTCCTTATTATTCTAGCCGGGTTTTTTCATAAGCCCCAATTCCACGTTAACCTCATTCTCATGCTAGAAGCTCAAATCTCGTTTCTGTGTTAGCATCGTTTGCTTCGTTTCCATGCTAGCTTTGTTTTCGTGTTTTATTGTTTTCATGCTAGGATCACTAGCCTTTCCATGCTAGCCTCGTTTCGTTCTGGCTCTAGTACTGACTAACACTGCCAAAATAGCATACTACACACATAAAACTCCGTTATTTCTGCTGATAGTATGATTGATTCGTTGTTTTCATTATTATCAAACCTGCATGCCATTATTACGAAAATATCGAACTCGGTTTTTCTTTGCGATGGCATGCTACAAAGTACCAAACACTCATTACTCTCCCTGATATCATCATTTTGTCACTGTTTAGAGTTAACAGTTAACATTTTTATCAAAATGGCATGCTACTAGGTACCAAACACTATTTTTTCCCAAACCCCAAAGAAGTAAATCGAGCAAGAACTGATAACGAAATATCAAAGAAAAGCGCGGAAGAGCGGGACAATAGTACATTCATATTTAAAGTACTTTTTCATGCGACAAACGGCATGTGGAACATCGGGAAATGCTGTCAAAGTGAGAAGAACGAGTAAATTATCCATCTTCTCCTAGCGGAAAGAAACAGAGAAAACGATGGAAATTTTGATATAGAGGGAACTTCTTATAGGGAACTTCATTCAAGTTACAATGATATTACGGGCGAAACAAATCTGTCTCTGAGACAAGGAACATAATGATAGGGGTTATCTCTATGTGGAATTCGTATCAAAGGGATTGAAAAGAACCATTTTTACCCTAAAAACGAATCAGGAGCGTGCATCTTCCGACAATCGCAAGGGCAATAAAAAGCAAAACTGCAAGTGATAGCAAAAAACAGGAAGGAAGCTGTTCACTTTCTTAATACTAAAGCCAGCATTTTTTCTGGTGAGGACTACGTCCATGTGGTAAATAATACAAGCAAAGCCTGACAGCCAGTAAGGTTGATGTCATGATGATGATGACAGGATTTCAAAATCACTTAAGATTCAGGGGCAATGTTTGACATTATACACCACTTTAGCTATGAAAATTGTCAAGAAACCTGATTCAAGACCAACAGCTATAAAGGCTTTCACATGCAGCCGTTTCAAACCCGTTATCCCAATCCTTGGTCAATTTAATGCTGTGTTCAAGACAAAGAAACGTCTTTCCGTACAAACCACTCACCAAAGAAGCTATTATTGGGAATCCGCTATCGTTCTCTTGTTCATATTAACCAATAAATACATATCTGTATTTACCAGTAAAGATAAGCTGAAAAGCTCTAAAGTTGCCATAAGCACTTGTGAAACCACATGCCAAACCACTGAGTGAGTCTGGTACCCAGGGTAGCACGAAGCCAGCGTTAAAAAGGTGGGCGGGAGGGGGGAGGGTAGCACGAAGCCAGCGTTAAAAAGATGGGCGGGAGGGGGGAGGGTAGCACGAAGCCAGCGTTAAAAAGATGGGCGGGGGGGGAGGGTAGTACGAAGCCAGCGTTAAAAAGATGGGCGGTAGAGGGGAGGGTAGCACGAAGCCAGCGTTAAAAAGATGGGCGGGAGAGGGGAGGGTAGCACGAAGCCAGCGTTAAAAAGATGGGCGGGAGGGGGGAGGGTAGTACGAAGCCAGCGTTAAAAAGATGGGCGGGAGGGGGGAGGGTAGCACGAAGCCAGCGTTAAAAAGATGGGCGGGAGGGGGGAGGGTAGTAGAAAGCCGAGTTGAGGTCAATTTGTCAACTGAGCAAAGTGTAGCATCTCTTAGTCTGTTCTTCAAGAGCCACAATTTATTCTGATATCAATTACTTTCTACAGAGTTTAACTATAGGTTTTTTAGAATACAATAGTTTAAACAATTTGGAGAAAACGGAGCAGTTTCAAAGATCTATATACATTCGCTTCCAAGTTGTTTAGCTAAATTATTTTGCAGCAATTGAACTATCAATATGTTATACAGTATAATATGATGTGGTCAGGCATGATATAAAAAGTTAAAAATACTGAATTTGAAATTAAGAAAAGCCTCTAAGTGAAAAAGTTAATAGAAAGAAAGCAAGGATTACGGGAGAAGGGAGCAAGATATCACATTTTCATTTGATTAGATTCTGAGAAAGGATACTCTTTTCCTTAAATCCTTCTGAATAGAAAAAGGTGCAATTCAGAAAAGTATCTTAAGGTCTAAGGAGAAACTAGAAAATTTTCAATAATGGTTTTTTGAAAGAATAAATCCAAATGTTAACTAATAACGGGTAGAATGAGGTGAAATAATCTGATTTCTTGAGGCTTGGACTCCTATTGTCATTGACGAGGATTGATATTGACGTTGGGATGTGTCTAACTTGCTACGCGCTGAAAACAAGCATTCAACGCGGGCCATACCCAACAGTTGCTGTGACTCGCTTTATCGTGAGAACTATCATTGATACACATTTACTCACACAAGACGTGAAAATCTCACAAGTCATCTCCGACACTATTTTCTGTCCCGTTGTCTCAAAAAGGCTTCAAGCTTTGCGAGTTGCATATGAGACTTTAAAGCGCATGCTTAACCAAATCCGGTCAACTAAGAGTTGAATGGCGAGAAACGTTTTGCAAGACTCGGCTAATCACAAGTATATTTGAGTTAAATAATAAGCATCCGTTAAATAATAGTGTTTAGTATTAAATTACCACATTTAGTGTTTTCATTAGATTACTTCGCTACAAACGTTAAAATTACGGCCCAAACGTACCAGCTGAGACAGTTTGATGCATGCTGGAAACACGACTACAGGGTTAAAATGGAGACAAAGATATCACACAACACGAAAGGAAAAAAACACGAAAGGAAAAAAACACGAAAGGAAAAAAACACGAAAGGAAAAAAACACGAAAGGATTCACTGTGAAGTTATTAACCTCGCTTTCATGTTATGTTGGGGAAGTGGCCCGTTCTTTGTCTATGCTCGAGCTTGCAAACTCATAGATTAGGTTTGTATGAAAGGCTTCCTTGTTGGTTTCCACCGGATTTTCTCACAACCCTCAACACTAGTAAGCGCAAGAATGTTAAAAACATTAACAACTTTTTTGACAGGCATTTTCCGCAGGTAGAACAAAGCCCATCCTAAAGAGTCTACGGATGCTTGAACGCACCAGGTACGAATGCTTACGGTCTACAGAGATAACTGGTATGGCACGTGACAGTAGCAAATGCATCGAGAACTTTACTACAACTGCCACCACTTTATTATATTATGAAAAGAAAGAAATTTCTAAAATTATCTTTTTTATGTGGCATGTTTCAAGAAATTTTATAAGCCCCTCCCCTCGAATAAGCAACCCCCCCCACCCCTCGAATAAGCCCCCATCCAAAAATATCAAAAATAAATGAGCCCCCAGGGGGCTCGAGGATTCACGGTATATTGATTTAGTCAAAGCTATATGGTATTCATATCATGAAGAATCAGTGTGGCTCAAGAACGCCAATAAGGTTTGTGTAGAACGAAGGCATGATCAAGAGGGATGTGTTTCCTTTTGGGAAACGACGAGCTGGCGAAAGGTCAGCCGCAAGGACAAGGTGATTGGTGATGGTCAGATACAGATTGGACTGCAGCACCGGGGAAGCAGCCGATAAAGCAAGCAGAGATGCTGGAAGCCCAATGCGCTCGAAGTTAGTGGCAGGTTGGCAGCCATTGGGGCTCCCGACAACAAAAGACTCGGGCGCTCCCGATTTCAACGTATGAGCCACAAGCGAACATCAATGTGCAACATCCTAATCGGTGATAGGAGAAATCGCTTCAAGCCACATTTGTTGGCTGAGGAGCTAAGGAGCTAAACAGCCGGTTTAAAGAGCTAAATAGATTCTTGCTGTAGTACCGTGCAACCCCAGAATGCACTACCAGAACAAACGACAGATACAAAGAAAAGAAACGTTTCTCGATTAATCGGGTTGGAAAACACCGTTGGTCGCTTCTGCCAAAAAAGACGGTGAATCTGGAAACGACTAATCCACGATGGGTTTGAGCGGAAAATGAACACCAACCCAAACGAATAGAAGAGCAATAGCAAAGATATACCCGCTGGATGAGAAGATCATCTGGATAATGCTTATGGTTTGGACAAATCGTCCCATTTGACCTGATACGCTTAGGACAGTACTCTAAAAGATCAGTGATGTAATAAAGTATGTAATCGTTTATCTATAGACTTTACAACGACCACCTGAGATGATTTATCGAGTTCTGGAATTGTTCTCTTCTAAGACAAAGGTAGTTTAATTTCACTATGAAGATCGTATGGTTATTAACAAAACTACTATTCGTTGAGCATCCAACAGTTTCCATTTGTAAGTGAATGAAAACAGGCTGATTGCCAAGGTGATCAATTGGCTCTCTTCTACGCATCACAATCTCAGCTTGGGTACTGTGGAAATCCGGAGGGGCAGAATTTATGGACGCTGCTCTCTGCTTGTGATGCAAGATTTGATCATTGTTCTAAATGACTCAAGCGTTTTAACATTGCCGGCAACCATTGTAAGAAACAGGTCAAAAGCTTCTTCAAAGTGGAAGGATTGCTTAGATAGATTATTAAAATAGCTGTTTTTTCTATCAAATCTTGCATCACAGCATATGTTTACGCAGCGTAGCAATTTGATGATTGAAAATGATTGACATATGGTTGACCTGAATGCTTCAATATAATGCAATATTATGTTAAACAAGAAAGATGAAAAAAGTCATATAAATGATACATCGTGAATGCCCAAAAATAAGTCAATAGTTGCTTCTTCAAGACACATACTTGACAGGCTTAGAACGATATCTCCCGCTGACAACAATACCAGATTTCCCGACAGGCAGCTGACGTGCACAGCGAAGCTACGGAAGAACACCGCGGAATTGGATAGGTACCATAGCCTATTAAAGTTAATTGCTTGCATTAAAATTTCATCAACAAGACATTGACATGTCTATAATGCAAGCGAACAAGAGAGAACGCAAACAAATTTTCCATTTTCCATCTTCCATCTTTTGTAGGTTATAAGTATAGAGTCGTTCATTTTATAAGACACTTTTGCCGACGTTTGGTAGCTATGAAAAATTTTGCAAAGAAAAGGTACTTAGCGCCGTAAAATGCACCTTAGAAGTATTCACTATGAAGGACAAAAACGTAAGTGACGTCACATATGTAAAATTCCCGTTGTCTGGTACGCCTTGGTACGTTAAGCTGTCGACATTACAACAGCGACTAGTAGCAAATCGAGTTCTTCCTTGGGTTTTCACGGCTCTGTAAGTGACTAGTCGTTAAGTGGAACGTATGACAGGAGAACATTTGCCATATATAATCCATCCCTAGCAGGTTTCCTAGACGGTACTAATGGTATCATACAGCACCTATAACAGTCAAAAATGAAAAAAGGATGGCTTTGGAAATTTTCCATGGAAGGTTAGAAATCTATGATGACCCATTGCTATCAGCGCAATTGAGATGGACCTTTATTTTTTATTCTTTATTATCTCATTTTGTTCCATTTTTATTTCATTTTACCATATTTTCATCCTTGGCACAAAAAAAGGTAATCATCTAAAGCACTTTAACGAATCAGTAAGACTTGTTTGGAAAATGGCTGAGGAGAGGGTAGGAGAGCTAGCCGGGTGGCTTTGCAGAAAGGGGGTGATGTGAGTCTCCGATTATGGAAATCAATCAGCATTGTACGTTAGATAAGAAGACTCTTCTGGTCAATTCAGGAAGTAAGTTTTTCGGGGGGAGAAGGGTTTTTGTCACATTCCACCAAACACTTTATAGTTTTGGGAGGGAGGCGAGAAATCCCCATTCACGTTGACCAATCCAGGGAGCATAGAGAGGTTTTTCCTGATCCACCATTGATTTCTTTTTGAAGATTTAAGAATCTTAAGGATATATCAGTTAGCACTGGATCCATTGTCGAGAAAAAGGGCTGAGAGGCAAGGTAATGTGGGTTGTTCTCGTTATAGTGAATCTCATTGTCAAGTATGCAATGCCGTAAAATAGAGCTATTTTCCCCTTGCATTTAGAACAAGCGAGGAACATATAGGGGCAAAGATAAAAGGTAACACCTTTCATTAGGTAGTAATAGCTAATTAGACCACAAACAAGAATTCTTGGGCCTATTCGGTAGAAGGAAAGGCATAAAAACAAGTACAACACAAAAAAAAAAAACATGCACAGAAAGAGAGAGGGAAAATTCTGTCTGTTCTTACCACGAAATAAAAACTAGACAAATATTAACGGCAAAATTCATAAAGTAAAAAAGAAAAGTAAAAGTAGGAAAAAATGATAATAGTAACACCAATCAATAAAATATGACAGAATGAGCATATCTACTATTGGTGTGGCTCTTAAATCATGAAAAAGGAAAGACTGAATAACAACTAATTTTCAAGGGACGAAAAAAGAAATCACAAATGAAAAGTATATGTTTAGTCCACAAAAATGAGATATTTGGTCTTTAGCTAAAAGCTTGACTTTCCTGCAAAACTTATAAAGAATAGTCTCTGTTCAATAGCATTGGACGTGGACGATTCATTAGAGCTGTTTGCGGCAAGGTCATGAAATGTGATAAAATGATTTGTGGAAGGAATTAAAAGCTGTAAAGGAGAAATAATCCAAACGTTTGGTACAAAATCTTTTCAGCAAACGAATAATTTAATTATAATATACTTTTTAAAACACCATTACAAGAAATTTGAAACTAGAACAGTAAGTAAGATCAGAAAAATTATTTGCTATTTTGTGAAGCTGAAGGACACACAAAAGAAACTCACAATGAGCTATTGAGTCATGTGCTCTGTTTGACGTACCTAATAACATTATGTATAGAATTTAGTTTGGATTGCACATAACAGAACAATAAGATTAATTACAAAAGAAGAATAATGAAAAAGTCATAAGTACCAGTAAAATGATAGGGAGGGTTGAGGAGTGTAATAAAAGTTTTAGGTGGTTAAAAATTTTGGTTTTGACATTGAGGCCCGGGGCGCAAATGCATCTAGATTTTTCTGCCAGAACTTTCACGTATAACACCAATCTGTTGAGTCTACCTATAAAAAAACCTCCACAACCTCGAGAACTGACGATGATCTCTCCCTACAAAACGCCGTCGAAAGCATAGTCTCAAAGCTGGAACTCGAAGAGGTAGTAGACCCGATGGTTACACTTTGTAGTTGTACCACAAACAAACTCTACACTTGGTTTCTTTTTAGAGTGAGTCTTCCGACAACCTAGCTTTTAAGCATTTGAAAATGTTTTCAGGCTGGATGGTCTGTGGTAGAACTAAGGCCGCTTATTCCCATTATGGTCACATTTAATATTAGCCTAATCAAGTAGCGTGATCCTTCTCTGTTCACAAGCCTTATCTATTTGTTCTGTGATAATTGGATTTCCCATATCCCCTTTCCGTCCAGCCAAGTCTCTGATCTACTCCGGCACTGACGATCGTCCAAACAAATCCGGCGAACTTCTTGTGGCACTGTGGGTGATCATCCAGAAGCTTTATCCTAGGTAGTTCCCGAAATCCCATCGGTTCCAACCAGGTCACGTGATACAATGACCATCAGAGATCCGCACGGAGAAATATTCTGAATATAGCGCTGCGTGCTTTGGCTGCCTTCGAAGCTATGATCCTGTTTGCGCAAGATCTGTTTTATCTTTTGCCTGAGGTTTCTTCGAGAATGATGACCCTTCTTACACAGGTCTGATTACCTAAATGTCAATATGCCTTTTAAAAACACCCCTAGTATAACCTAGTCAATAATTAGGCCTATGCCATATGACGATTAGGCTATGGCTATCTAGTAGGAGCGAAATGTAGCGTGCTAATTGTAGCTCAGGCCAATTACACTTTACCTAAAAAAATTATGAGTAACAGTGTTTTTATTACTCTTACTCGTTTGTGTTTCATGTGTCGTGTGACGTATTTGACGCACCAAGCGAAACGTATCTTTCGCGAAATAATTGGTCATGTGACCTGGTTGGAATGGGTGGGATTTCGTAACTAACCACTCCTATCCTATCCCTTGGGTGCCGCCCTGAAGGCATAATCGATACATAACACTTCACATTCGTAGCGACCTTCTTTCCACCATTTTCATAAATCTAAACCATCGGTGAATCCACAGATCAACAACCTTTCTTCCATTCCAGTCATGAAGAGGTTTGCATAAGATGGAGCGAAGTCAGTTCATATAGCTTTGCCTACCTTCTGTCTGTAAAGCTCATCATTAAATTTGAAGTGATTGTCAATGAGGGTATCAGTACCTACGTTTTCCTTTCCATTAACGTTGCCCGATTTGAATGATTCAACAAGCTCCAACTGACAAGTCAAGTAAATCCAATATTGTTCAAGTGCTGTTCTTTTCAGTCTATTGGCTCTAGTATACAAACCAAACTGATGATAGGTTTTCGAATAAATCATAGTCATGATAAAATGGAAGTCAAAGCCGGAGCCCCTTCAGGGAATGTCCTTGGGCTAATGTTATATAACATTTATGTTCCTGACGTCCTTGAGCAATGATGCCTAGCAAATAGATCAAATTGTTCTGCTCAAAAATGGAGAAAGTGCAAAAAGTACCTCTAAGTGATCCTTGCCCAATCAGCGAGAGTGAGTGATAACTTTCATGAATATTATCCTTTGATCGTCACTTGCTCGAGTTCGGTTGATGCGACCTACTATTACTGTTTAAGAAAGGCTTTGCAAGAAGTATTAACCTTTGCAAAAACGTAATAAAGTAAAGAGTCAATCGTTTCTGCGATTCTCCTCTATAATTTTATTCACCACATCCTAGACTGACTTAGCGACCACTCAAAAAGGAAATCATTTTAATCTAAATGGTAGCTTTCCGCTTTCAATAAAATTCTGATTTTCAATGTTAATTGAAGAGTATCCTAGTTGAAGAATGGATCCTTGATTGGAGAATTCCATCTTACTAAATTGGATTCGATTGAAGCCAATGCTCTTTTAGACAACTTTATCAGCTCAATTAACTGCTTAATGGGCATTTTTGCATCACGATCATCTGTCTATTTTGATTCCATACGTGCATTTTACGCCCAGCCAAAGTATTTATCGAAATTCACACTGGACTTGAACTCTTATTTCGCTTGGACAGGCAATTTGCTTACAACAACGAATGCATCGAACACATTGCGACTGTAATCCATTCTTAAGTTGTTTTCAACTTTCTAAGCTGCAATTAAGTTTGGCTGCAGTTCAGTAATGATTGACTTTTAGCACTAAGATCTTGTAATGGCCACGAATGTCTACTCAATACTTTCAATGCTCATTAAGCTTTTCAATTGACGTTTTTGGCTCGTAGATTCAGCAGCGACCTCTGTATGATAACCTTGATAAATGATTAGCATATGATCGCTTCATTTTGGCGAAAAGCCTAAACACGTGTGAGGCCGGCTGTACGGCTTCAACGAAGAACTGCATTCTGGGTCTTGTTCCTATAACTCAGGCATTTGCTGTGAGGCCTTAATACAACGCTAGCTTACTGTGATTTCTTCTATCAAATGTTCCCTGCTCCTCTTCTCTCAGAACATAAGGATCTGGGTGCTGAAGATCAAGTTTGTAATTTTATAAAAAAGTTAGAATGTTAGCTTTGAAAATTAATGGAAAAGATAACAAATAATTAGAAACCTCTAATGGAGTGTCCAACAAAGAATCAGTGGGAAGCTGCCGCACTAGAGCCTTAAAGGCATGCGGATTTTCCATTGAGTTCTGATTCAGGATTTCTGAACACGGTGGCAAAAATACTTGATGGAGAGCACGTAATAGAAGATGACAAACAAAAGCTAGGAGCACAATTCGCAAGAGGAAAAATCAAGTGATTTTGAGCTTTTGAGCTTTGAGCTTTATCCCTAAAAAGAAAAAACTGAACGTAGTGAATTCTACGCATCAAGAACCGTTTGTGCAAAGACCTAACCTGTCGAAGGAGGCACACGGTATACCTGTCCTAGAGGTCATATCTAAGTATCACACTAGATGACTCAAGTGACCAAGCTTTCAAAGTTCAATCGGCAGTAAAGAATTCCGAGAGCCCTTCTTTCCGTAGACGCCAGTATTCTGGATCCCCCTTTAACACAACAACTTAAGATCCAAAGATCAATTGATGGTGAATCTGTTGATAGTTACTTTTCCAACAGAGGCGTTGTGCAGCAATTCGCGTAGTATTGTGTTTGAAAAAATGCTAGCCTTAGCATTGTTATAATAAGCAATTATGCTTCACTACCCTTGTATATGTAGGTTTTTCGTTTATTGCATAACACCTTTGAAAACCCCGTGTGTCTCAAATGTTCTGTTTTCGTGACGCAGCACCACGCAGGGGGGGGGGACGAGGAAGAAAAGACGTGGAAGAAGAGACGTGGAAGAAGAGACGTGGAAGAAGAGACGTGGAAGAAGAGACGTGGAAGAAGAGACGAGGAAGAGGAGACGATGTATAAAATAAAATAGAGACATCATTTAAAGTATATTGAGTCTGTTTCCCAGGGCACACGCAGGCTGACCTTTGTCCCCTTTCAAGCGATACTGAGCACGACATTTTCAGAAAGGGATTTGGATATAAACTCTAATCAAATCATGCCCAAACTTAAATCCTATGACTGGAACATTATGATCCAGACCTCCAATTATACTACTGGCCTTCGTGATCCAGCTGTAGTTCTGCGCCTTGATCAAGCGACCCATCTCTTGAACTAAGGTATTGATCAGAAAATAGGATAAATGATGAGGTTTAACATAATTTCCAACTTGGAAAAGACCGGAAAAGGCCTTAGAAATTGTAAACCGCTAATTCTGCTTCAGGATAAAAGATTTTGAAAATTTAGGATGTTGACCTGCATCCATCTGAAAACATGGCGGTTTGATGAGGGTGTCAATAAAAGAACGTAATAAATGTTATTTGGTCCCGTTCTCCCGGATTTTTACGTGCATCAATACTTTTTCTACGCAATAACCTTTTTCGCCTGTGGTGCGAATGAGCATATTGTTTTGCTTGACTCGACGGTGTGAAATCCGTTGGTGCTGTGTGGTTTATTGACCAATGAGCAATGACCAATGAGCTTGTGTTGTTGCTTGGCAGATAACTGATGAATATCAGTATTCCTGAATTTGGGTGGTGTCTTGGCCTGGGATCCTTATCATGAGGCACACTGTAATATTAGATTAGACTGTCGTTCGTGAATTGGTTTCCTCCTTGAAGTCTATGGGGCCCTTGAGACAATATGTTTATTAGTGAAGGTGCTTAGATTAACAAAGTAGAGCATCATCATACAAGAACAGAAAAACATGCATCAGAAATGAGTGCTTTTCAAAGATCTTTTGATACCACCTTATAATAATTGAAGGTCGATTGGAATTTTTAAATGAACAACCTGGAGTTGTAGGCAGGTAGGGACAAGTTGCTGGTTTACATAGGCAGAGCTCGTAAGTCGTAGCATATGCTCGTAGATATAAAATGAAAATCATTACCCAGAGACGTCCAAGTCATAGATACAATATAATTTTTCACTAACAAAGAATCTGGCTTCAGGGCAACCCTAGTTGAACTCCGGATAGGCCCTCGGTTAAACAGGCGGGACAGTGCTGTGATTAATGTACTTGAAGGCAAAAAGGCCATTCGGTGAACCTTCGAAGGGACCCTTGCCAGACTTTCAAAAGCTGGCAAACCATAGCCAGCCCACTCTTCTTCAAAGGCTACAAGGCCATATGAGGAAATGTTGCATGCACCTTAGGATTGTTGTACTTCGAAAGCATTGAGACTATAATATAAATGTACTATAACATTTTCATAAGCTAATATGAACAAAAAGGAAGAACAAGTCCAGAAGGTTTCTTATTTGACGAAAAAGCAACTATGAATTATTTCCCAAAGTTTTTATTACATATCTTTTACTCATTTCAACTATTTTCATGCAGCTAGAGGTATCATGCCGACAAAACTTATGACTAGCAGGATGCGCCGTATATCTTACAAGATTATAACACCCAGCCCACTTACTCTAAATTGTTTCCCTGAGCGCAACGGTGCCACGCAACAACAGAAGTAGAAAAAATTAGCCAATTTAAATCGCAACCGAAATATACCTCGCGACTGAAGCTTTTACTGGCGAAAGGAAATGAAATAGAAAAATAAAATGGCTTGTGGTTATTTTCTATTAATTTTACTGTTAACTTAATAAATTTTTGCTGTGTACAAATTCAGTTTTCTCTGTTTCATTTTGTTCGAGTACGATACATTGTATATTTTTAATTATGTTATTTTAATTATAATTATGTTATGGAATGATATGCTATGTTATCAGCAAAATGTTCCACACAACTTTGTCAGTTGATTGGACATTGGCATGAATTGTTTAACATTACAATAATTCCTTTTTCTTACATAATGTATCAAGAGTATGGGCTAATTCTCTGATTTCTTCCACCTGCTTCTCAAGTAAATACTCAGTAGATAATTGCACTCAGGAATGAAGTACAATTTGAAATATTTTAAACTACATGTCAAATAGTGGCACAATCGAACCATGTCAAATGGGAAATAGGCATTGATTATCTTATTTGGAAGAGAAAACATGGCTGTTATTATCTGCTAGTTTGTACTTATTACTAAGGTATTTAAAAGTTGAATAACTTCTCCATTTCTTTGTAGTAAATATTAAACGTAATGTTTTGAAGTAAGCAATATGTTGCAGGCAATTTTTTTCTGCTGTCTGATTTTGTTAATATACTTAGAAACTGTCGGAAATTTTCGTTCAAAACAAAATTAGTGAATTCTGCTCTTTAACATGCTTTGAACATAGGTTTGAGAAATTGAATGGTCCTTACAAATATTGTTTTCAAAATATTACTTGCTCAACTTGAGAATATATTCTCAGTGAAAAGAGTTGCAAAATTCTTGCCAAGTCAAAGAAAAGGGTATATTTAAAGCAACTCAAATTCAGATATTAGTGTGCCGTTTCTACTTTCAGGAACACACATGATATACGTTTGACCATCTTACTGAGCTCGTCGGGCGGCCACGTCAGAGCAGAGCCGTAATTCCCGGGAACTAGAACCACTTTCAATCTGTGCTCCCGACCACACATCGCAATCAATCTTTCGATAGTTGCGGCTATTAATAAGCAAGGCTTAATCACTCGAATTCCTTCTTAGTGCCAAAAAAGAAAGCAACGCTAAGATTAGCTTAAATCCAAACTTCACTCGCGCAGCAATAAATTGTCTGTTTGTTTGGTAAAAACTTATCTTTGGCATTGTTGGAGCGAGCGAGGCCTGGGAACAGGCCAGTCCCATAAACCACTGCTTTGACAGACCTTTGAATAGTCGCTTCAGCACGTGACCTCGGGAAACGGGCAGTTGCTCCTAGCTGTCGTTAGATTAAGACATAGGCATGGGCATAGGCATTATCTCTCTTTCGTTATAAGAATTAATTAGTGCTCACATACTGGTTTTCTTGCGCACTGACATGAACTTAAGAGGAAGCATTTTGATACTATTAGTAACAATAATTGCGTCTCCATAAAGTGGTTTGGTAGTCTCATTGAAAGAAAAATTCACATAACTGCTAAGTGGAGAAAATCATTATTTAACCGCTCTTGGCGCGTGTTCTGGGCACGATGTGGAACATCGGGCACATTCAGAAATAGACATTTTTTACACAAAATAAGACAATATAACGCACAACCTTCGTTAAAAAGTTCGCTATCTCGCAATTAGTTAATACTAGCATTATATTATATTATATATTATCATATTATATTATTTAGCTAATATTAGTTACACGTAGCATTTCGGCATTTCAATTGGCGCTGTTGCATTAACAAAGTCATCATTTCATGAGACGAACAAAAATCGAATTCTTCATTTGTAGAATTTATATGGCATCAACCACATTCCAGTTGAAGCTGTCTGAAATTTTCATGATGTGGTCATAGCTGATGTCATGACTCTTGGTAAAGGCCTTGACTTATGGCTTTAGCGAAGATGTATTGAATATGTAACATCAAGGCTCGTCTTTTGGCTAAGCCAGGTTAGATTTTGCAGTGTGGCACAAAACCTGGGGCGAACCTGGGTTAGTCTTTTAACGCATGCGCATATTTGAATGTGTTTTCATGTTGCGCGCCGAAAAATAAAATGCATTGCCAGGAAAAACATTTTGGTCAAAATACAATAAACTGCGACTTCGGCAACTTTCGTGTTTGTGTTTGTGGAAAATTTGTTTTGTTGTCGTTGTTTTGTTGTTGTTGTAATTTAACTACGCATGCGTAGCATCAGCTAACCTTGGTTCGCCCCGGCTTTGTATCCACATAACAAAACATAAAAATCAAGTGTGGACAAAGCAGGGTTCGTAAATTTAACCTGGGGCGAACCTGGGTTAGTTTGTGTAGTGTGGACAGGGCTAAGATCTCTTTTAAATATGTACTTTCCTTCGTCAATATGCTTTGATGTACCATAAATCAACTAAATTGGTTTTTCCCGCACGCAGAAGAACCTTTTTCTCACGAACTGATTCGATACGAACCGGAAAACGCCTGTTCTACTAATGTCTTTTGTCATTCCCAAATCTGAGATTTCTGGAGAGATTATAGTCGGTTTATCATCTTTCGTTACTTTGATGTTACTTTACTCACGTTACTTTCAATCGTTTCGATTAAAAGGACTCTTTTACACAGCTTGTCCCTCGATCAACAACAGATGTCCGTCATACCCTTAACAGAGGATACGTTGTTTGCAAACCACACTGACGTCATTCAGTCAATGCTTGGGAATAGTTCTAATCGCAGGTCGGAGCAGAAGGGGAGAGAGTGCGTTAGTGAAACTTAAAATAGCATGGACGGTATTTAGGGATATACATTGAACAAAGAGAGACAAAAGTAGCATTGTGTTATCATGTCGGCGCAATAGGTACACTTGACCGAAGGTGCTCACGATTGTCCATAATGCTAATTTGTGGGGAAAGACTATAGTTTCATGATAATAAAGCCTTTTCAATATGCTTAGGTGTTAAAAACAATGTAAATTCTGGCTGTTAAATTAAATGCGAATCGGCCAGACTGGTAACAACTTTCGCTTCTTTCGACTGGGAGTTGGTTGAGACTGAAGTCAGTTCGCTGCTGCAGGTCGCTTTGACCACGTGAGAGGAAAAAATGCCAAAAAGGTTTGAGGCGGCACTTCGACGTAGCAGCTTAGTACAAACAACTCTAACTCGCAACATCCTAATAAGCCTTTTGATCCAGTGTGATCATCTTTTACAATAACCCGGCATGCAGAAAGACCGGATTTCTTTTCTTCTGTACATTACAGAAGACCGAGACCATAATGAATAACGATAACATAGAAAGAGCAGAACAATAGATATAAAAAAGAGGAAGGAACATGTGCGAATACGACTTCTTATTACGCTTTCTTCGCGAGGACTCTACAACCTGGAGGGGAATAGCGTCCATGCCTAGATGCCTGGTCGATACCTTAGCGTGAACGCGTGTGAACCTTGCACTTGGACAACGCGAGCTTGGAAAGCAGAAGGTTAAGTGATACTTTTGTTTAAGGCAAGAACTGGATCCTTTTTGCGTAATTATTTTTTCTATGTTACACAATGTTAGAGCTTTACTGAACCAAATGCGATTTTCTGAATATGGTCTCTTGGAACGCGAGGGAAGCGAGTAGCTAGGAGTGCAACTTATGCAATCTCTATTTTCGAACTAAAGCCATGGTTTTTCCCATAAAAAATTCGCAGTTCTTCGTCTGCCATGGGTTGCCACGTGCTGGCTTACAATTTGATCGTCAAAGTTTTGAGACTAGAAAAGCCTAGGGACCTTCAAGATGCGAGTACTCGTGTTGCCTAGATAACAAAAGGATGGAACAAACCTCAGGAATTTCAATTTGTACGGGCACCAACGCAGATCCTCCCTGTCTACCACACAGCTAGGACGAATGGCAAATGAGCATTCCTTGTTTTCTTATAAGGCTTTCAATGACATGCATATCTCATTTCCCCTCCAGAGAATTCTTCCGTTACATTGTTTGAGCCCACGTCCGTTACTGTCGGATTTATGTGCGTAATCTACAAAGGAGTGTTAACGGACAACCAACCTGGCGCCCGTACACTTCTTTCCTAACTACAAGGTCACTCGAAAGTTTTGGTCTATCCCTGCACAGCTCACATTCACATTCAGTTATTATAGAGAATAATGTTTGAAATGGAATCAACAGTTTAGCAACCCAGTGTACATGACGTCTGAAAGCACATGAGAATGATCAAGTACAGACAATGATAAAGTTTAACAGTTGTGGAGCTGAACGTGGCATTAAAATGAAGTACTGGGGCCTTCAGCAGTTCTACAAAATACATGTTTTTTCCAAAACAGAGAAAAATAAAGTTCGGAGAAAAGGGTTAAAGAACAAGTAGAAAAAGGTCTTTTTGGTTGTAGGTTTGGCACATGAGTTGTAAAGTGCTATCACAGGGGGACTGTCCAGAAATGTAATTGTAATGCAAGTTTAAAAAGGGCGAAATTCGCCCCATAACCCCCTGCCTTAGTTTAGAACAGTTTTCACAATGGCAAGAAAAAGTGGAACTAGTTTCTGCATACTCAAATTACTTTTTCGTTCGACACTCCTCAGAGTATGCAAACGTTGGAAAATGACCAAGAGCGGATATTCGCAGCTGGCTATTTATTCTGACCAGCAAGACATCTTCTTCATTAAGCATCATCCAAATACTGTGCTTAAACAGCTACTAAAATTTTGAGTAAATAAGGCTGCAATATACCCTTGCTTTGTACTACCAAAAAGCGTCCGTTCGCCTGCTTTTAGAAACTTTTTGCCATGATTTTTCTGACGCTCTTCTTGAGCCCCGTGGTTATGTCTAGCCATCTTCCAGGGGCGTACGTAGCCCCTGAAAATGGGGTCTGAAAAGCCATCACGCCTCCTAGACTCGTATAAAAGTATGGCAATGCCCTTTTTATTTTTATTTGTGCGAGGCGAAATTCTGTTGCTGGTGAAACAGAATTTCCATTTTTCACATGATCTGCTTGCAAGTTAATTTTGGCTCAATAGAATGATACACTAAAGCAATAATGGAATTTTCAGGCGTTTTATGGTACATGGTGAATAGCAGAATAGAATGAATAAAATTGCTAGATCAGGTCAGGATTACTAAGAGAAAAGGAGAAGAAAATTTTATAAGGCATAAAAAAGAAGCAAAGTCAGAGCTGGGTTGGCAAGCAAACAGACAGAGGCACATTGTTTGGCCAGGGCAGGTTGACAAACTTATAAGACAAAGAAGACTAGCGAAGTTATAAAATCTCTTTACGAAGCCACGAGAAACTCTAGTTTATAAAGAAACACGATACGAGAAAGTCAATGTGACAAGGTAGTTAAAGAAAGCCCGCTGCAGATAAAGAAACCGAGCCATTATAAGGAAGAGACCATTTAGATCGGTTGGGTTCCGCTTACGAAGATACGTTCGAAGTGGCTTTGATGGGGTTAACTAACTCAACAGGGATCAACAGCACATGAAGTGTAGCACACATCTGAGGCAGTACGGAGTAAGTTGAGCTGCACGAAAGTCAACCGTTACAGACACAATTAATGAAAAGTAATCTGAAATGTTAAAGTAATGATGAACAAAACTTTCAAGGCCATTTTCAAGAATTATTATCACCGTCAAGTCGTGGGTGCGGGTTAGCAATTCGTTTGTCAGACGCATTTGAACTGATCCTGAGCCTTCCACCTTTTCCCACCCTGAATAGAGTATAAAGCATAAGGAGAGTCCCTGTATTACATTTCTTAAAGTAATTCGTAATAACACGCATAATATTATATTCCACGAAATCAGTTATCAAATAGGACCTATCAAAAGAATTGAACACAAATCGTTTTGCAAAAAACTTTAGTATTTGTTGATATGATACATGATTGGTCTTCGATCGTTCTTTGAAAGCTCCCTGGCTGCTCTTTGATAACTTTTTCCCTTGAAAGTTTTGAAGCCCAGTTCTTTCAATACAAAAAGTTTGCACGCAAAGATGTTCGTTTTATGCTTGATGATCCTCTTCGACGCACGGCTTTAAATGAAAACACTCGTCCCTGGGAATAATTTCTTTGTTATTTCAAGCTTTGAATCATCCCCCCTCTTAAGTCGACATACAAAGATTAAGTTATTTGATCTTTCGTCAAAGTCTAAACAGGACTCACTCCTCACTGAAAATCAATTCAGTCAAAGTTCTCTTACGAAGTCCGACATTCTACCACTGCCTTTTCTATTTGATTACCATTGCATTACCAGGGGCGGATCTAACGAAAATACTGACTGGAGCAAGAATCGAATGGGATGTGGGGGGCGGAGCCCCTTATAAGTTTTGATGACCACGCCCTTTGGATTATCTTAAAACGACTTTTATTTGATGCGAATCTCAGATAAAAATTTTAACTAGCACACACTTTTAAGTAGAGCTAGTAGCAATCTAGAGGTTATATAAATTTTGCTAAAAAAACTGCTTGAAACTGTACTTTAGTTGACGGAATCCTTTCTCAACCAAAACACGCAACTAACTATGTTTGTTCTTAAATAAAAATTTAACCATGGTTTAGTTTTTGCTTAGCTTAAGAATATGTCAAAACTTAATTCTGGGTCTGAGTTCAAAATATCTACAAGTTTCATTCCTCGAGGATGTCTCCTGGCAGGCCGATCGATTACTTTTCTACTGTCTACGTCGATTTTCTTTAAAACTGTTAACAAACAAATCTGATAACAGCAACAATATCATAATTCGTGTGGAATTTTAAAATAGAAAATTAAACTGAATCGGTTATCTTTTCACGGTAGTAAAATCTCATGACGTATAAATGACAAGTCACGAGAGAATGGAATTTCACACTAAACGTTTTTGTTGTATTAGCCGCTTACAAAAGCGACTTGTGCCGTCGTTTCCTTTGCGGTGGTTTTTCGCGGAAATAGCAGTTTGTTCGTTGGTAGAAGTGTCATTCTTGTCAGTTTCAAAAACTCGCCTATGTAATCGTAATACTAAAAAATACCAATGGTCCCAATTAAATCAACACATGCTGCATTTGTGAATAGCTTTTAATATCTTTTAGATGAAAGAAGACAAACAGTAGTTTGAAAGACAGTTTATGGAGTATTGAAATCGATTGTATAATATCAGTCATTAGCAACGCACCCAGATTAGCAACGTTTGATACCAATTCCTTTCTCTTCGTATCTTCAAAGAAAATCATAATATTAAAATTACATAAAACTCCTGAATCCAGAGCAGAGCTCCGTGCTTGAGACAAACACTCTTGATCGAGGGGCAACTCACCATGAAACCCTATAGCTCTTTTTAAAAATCCCGAGAAATCTTTTTGTTTGAAGGGAAACTGACAGCTGCTTGGCAGAGTGAATTGCCCCTCGCTTCTGACAAGAGCTTTGATTCTATTACAGCTAGCTACATTCCCGCAAGTATTCCCAGCGGCCCAGTCATAAGGACCTTTTGCGCTTCTAGATAAGACAAAGTGATTAAGACAAAGTATCTGTACCATTATTACTTCCAAATAACTTCGTGATAAGAAAGTAATCTGTTAAATAACATGACTTGTTTACAGGCCTAAATGATCCCCTATCTCATTGGGTTTGTAAACGTCCACCTGTTTTGCCGTCTCTCTTTCAATAACTCAAATCCTAGTCGGCATTTTATTTTTGAAGCGCCGTTACACATCGAACGATACAAAAGCCCTAATTCGAGAGAGTGCACTCCAACTTGCTCACGATAACGGATTCAAACCAATCGCAGAGCTAGATTTTGCTCCAGTTGCTCAGTAGTTGGTTGGCTAACCAGCACTTCCTGTAGCAAATTTTCGTCAACTGGAGCGAAATCCAGTGGTCTGATTGGTTTATTTGACCATGACGTATTTCATGTGGAGCAAAATTGTGAACATCTCCACAGTCAACATATTAACAACTCAGATGACAAAATGAAAACAAGTTCTCTAATGCACCTATCCAGTCCATAAGGGTCGTTTAGGGGGGCACAAGGAAGTATTAATTGGTCATTTATGAAGTTACAGACGTAAGTTAATAACAAACAGGCACTTAATAAATTTATAAAATTCTGACTGGATACAGGGTTATTTTTCTGCTGTTGTTGCAATAATCCTGCAGGAGAATGTAAACCTGTTCTCGATTGCATTCAAACGAGAGCCATCAGTCAGCTAAGTCTATTAAAAAGGTCACCTGCTGACTAATGCTGTCGATTACGACTAAAATTGATTGATAGATACATTAAACTTTTTTTTAATCCTGCTGACACAAAGAAATCTATAAACAAAAGCTTATTCGAAACTGAAGTTGAATGCGAAGGTCAAATGTAACATTCAAATGTAAAAAACAAGCAACTGAGTTGGTAGTGGTGGCGAGGCAATACGAATGGCGAAAGGTGAATAGTCAAATGTTGAATTAGAAATTAAGAATACCTTGCTTTCAAGTCAGTATATTGAAACAAATGTCATGAAACAAGGAGGTCATTGAAATTTCAAACTTGTGTGAAAATGGGCTCTGAAAGCAAATAAATAAAACCCTGGTAGGTCATTTGTGACCGATGATAACTGATAAAAGGGTCAAGAACAAGTTTAGTTGAGATCAGCCTAAGGCTATGCAGTGTTACATATATATAGGTACATTGAAATTGATGATTGTTGCTATGGATAATCCAGTTCATTATATAATTTGTTATTGTTGATCACAGTGAGTTCAAATACAGAAGAAACTTCCACGAAGTCGTCACCATGTAGAAACTCAAGTCCCTCAGCTTCTACAAACATACGCCACTGCGCTAAACCTGACTACATCAAGTCCAATCGTGGCAGCCTTCAAACTGGACATGGTAAACATGGCTTCCTGACTGTATTTCGCAGTAATTTGTTATAATCGACCAATCATCGGCAACAAAATTCGTATACGGCTAAACTCGTTTAAAGGGCAGAAACGCAGTCCTTTTGGGTGAGAGGAAACATGGTCTTAGCATTGTAGACCACACGAGCATTCACAGCTGAATAGCAGCAATTGGTGGCTTTCTTTATTTGGTTTTACATATTTCAGAGAAACATCACCAATCCAAAGTAATTTACAGTAAACAGGGCACTCTTCAGGTCCAAAATGCTTGTCAGAGTTTAAACTTGCAATTTTTAGTATAAAAACACCTCGCGATCATATCATCAGGGTAGCCATCTTCAATAAGGATACGTTTCATGGTATCGAATTCAGAAGTGAGCTTCGTTTTAGAGCCAATCATAAGCACCCAGTAAACTAACGCTTCCATGAGGCCAATTTTCCTTTCTTTGGGGCTAAAGGAACTCGAGCGAATATATGATTGATTTCCCCTAAGAAACGACTCTAAATGTTTCTCGCCATATTCCCTACCGACATTTGTTGACGTTTATGCACTAAATCAGATTTATATTCCTTCGCATACAAAGCATAAATACATCGTCTTCAAATATATCGATTCATTTGGGCTCAGGCCAATATTTTGTGAAAAACTGTAGGCTTAGGTCAAGCTTCAAGACACTTTACAAGTAAAGCAGCACTGCATGCAAATGAAGCAAGACTACTGCCAAACGAAAATTGTTTTCATTCACCTCTAACAGCACATTGGAAAAGCTATTTCCTTGGGAAACTTTTTTCACTTCACCCTCTAAAGGAAATTTAATATTTGTGTATATTGGCGTTGAATTTTATTTTGCAACAGAAATGTCAGTTCTGGTGCACTTGATTGTCCCTGTTTGATTGTTGCTTCAAATATTTTTACCTTTAAATTTCAGCTCCGCACTAACTGAATTTGGTTTGGAAGTGATCATCTATTTTTTTGGAGAAAGTTTTGAAGAATCTCATTGCTTCGAAGCTTTGAAGCTTAGAGGCTTCGAACTTTGACTGAAAAACAAGTGACAACAGTATTAATAATCTTTGTAAAATACTTCCTTTATTTGTTATTAGGCTTTTCCCATCTTTAAGCTTTGATCTACTAAGCTGAGGTCTGCAGCTTCCAGGGCTGAACATAATCTTGTTTGGAAATATGATTACTTCGATTTTATTCAATAGTAGATAGGCTCCTTGAAATCACATACACCTCTACAAATTCAGTCTCAAACACGTAAGGTATTCACTCGCAAACAGGATTAATCAAAGCATTTGAATACACATTGAACAGAACTTTCTCCCGATTGCTCTTCATTTGATCTGCATGTTTAGGCTTAAATGCTTTCAATCTACGATATAACTTGATGATTTTATGCCTTGGGGTTTCAACCCTGCTTCATCTTGGCCTCCTTGCAAATCATTACATTTCAACACAAGTATTAGCACATCTAGTAGAAATTGTAATTCTTTAATTAGAACACTATAGAACAAGAACAATAACTGACATCTTGTCTAAACGCCGCAAAGGAAGGTTTAGGATCTTTTTAGAATATGTTTTTAACATGCATTTTTACCAACCTTTTTCCCATGAGAAGTCTACAATCTTATCTATTATTAAAGATTGAAATGGCAGTGTGACTGTTGCAGAAAAGAGCTCTTTTTAAAAGATAAATGCCTTAGCTTTAAGACTATCATTCGCAGCCACTACAACGTAAAAGTTTCCCCCCAAGAAGCTTCGCATATTGAAAAAATTCATCATTCCTTGAAATTTCAGGAAGACTCCCAAACACATGGCAACGATGAGTTTGGCTTCTTGTCTTGGTGCCAACATGGGCATCAGCAATGGTTTCACACAATAACGAAAACTTCATGACATGGAAAAAATTGTGTCACTCCAATATACAAGCCTTTTTATTAAATCTGTCTGGAACACTTGTTACATACATTAATGACATATTGTGGTGATACTCAGACTATTTTGGTCTGATCACAAGGCGGCCTGGACCGATTGGTCTAAAAAGTCAGGGCTGACTCTAAGTTTAGCTATTATTGCTCAAGTGAAATAAATAACTCTTGATAGGTGCAAAGGTCACGAGTTGATCACGTGAAAAGCCGCAAGCCAAAGTATTTCTGCAATATAAGGTAATAACGGAAACGAACAAATGGTTGGAGAAGATGCGACAGCTAGAACAGTAGTCAGGTACGACAAGAAGCTACAAGAAGAGGTGGTGAAAGAAGAGACAGCTACTCCCTCGCGCAGTAGAGAGGAAGAATGCAACTCACGTGGATTTGTCAGTACCAATCAACCGGCTAGTCATAAGACCTATGTAATTAATGCAATGAATATATTATAAACGTCGATAAAATTTCTTCATCATGTTTGCCCAAATAATTCGGGTAAAGGAGGGAAAATTTACATTTACCTAAAAGGGGGTAATTTAAAAATATCTGTAGAATTAGAAAACAGCTCAAAATGTGCACGTGTGACAGTTACATACATTTCCATAGTTTTTAGTTGTAAGAAACAAATTTTTTAGGCATTTTAATTTTCTACGTGACTTGGGAAACAACGGCAACAATCCTCACTGTAAAAATCTGATATAGAGTGCCCATCAATGTGTCGAGAGTAAAAGTATTGGAAAAAATAAATTTTGTACAGAGTAGCAATAAACAGCTTTATTGACAAAGCCTGTCATAGAGTCATCTTGGAGGGAGGAGAGGTGATACCTTATACAATAATCTTAGCTTATTCTCGCCTAATCACCGAAACTTCTAGCAAACAAGTCTCTGCTAAAGCCTTACCAAGTTTCTGACCTATGCGCTTTCTATCGTTTGTGCCATGCGGTAAGAAAGGGAATTAACAGCAAACATTACTGTAATGCGTCTACTACACTTCCAGGACGTTTATTGATTTTTTGTTTACCTTATGATTTATTGAATTTTTCCACTTTTCCTGGGCAATATGTTTAAAAAACATCTAGTGACGATCGCATTTAGCGTGAAACTCTGAACAACAATTAGTCGTATAATTCCAGAAATATAATTCTTATAAACATCTGAACACTTAGTTCAAAGTCATTATCAACATCTTCTTCCTCGATGATGTTAAAAGAAGGAGCAGCTTTGGTCTATGAGCTTCAAATACAGGCCCCGCTACAAGGGGCGTCTATTAGAGGGAGCAATTAAAAGATGGAATGTTTATTAAAGAAAATTTGGAAAAGGGATCCTTTATTCGAGGGAGGCTTTTGAAAAAACGAGGCGTTTAATCGAGCATTACGGTAACTTAATACTTGTCAAACTGCGTGGAATGGAAGTGACGTTGCTTTGGTGGTGGTATTTGGGCTTCTATTGCTGCATGCAATAACCTTCAATGGCCATACAGTTGTTTTCTGAAGTTAAGCTGTTTGGCTTTCCGTCCAACCTGTTTTGCTTCAAACCAAGATTCACTGGTTTTTAAGCTAATGAGATTGTTCTTATTCTGGACCAACACGCCCAGCTTCTGCTTCCGTGTTGGTTTTCCGTCCCGGGCCAGCTTCAACAAATAAGATGTATATATGTATGTATGATTACAGCAATTCGCAAAGCTGAGATCATTCACAGTGCCAAAGCATCTATCAGGGTCATGAAATGGTTTGATTTTGGCACAATGAGTATCCGCAACTCTGAAACACAAATTCACTCAAGTCCCCAATATCTTGCACTGAAACATTCTAACTGAGGCTTTCAAGTGAATGGAAACTCAGGCCAAGTAAGATAGGTATGATGAGTCATTTGTGGATTTTTCTTCATGGAGTCTCCCTAGTAAATCCATCCTGCTTCTGCCAAAATCAATCTGAGCATCTTTTGTTTGCGGTTAACCATTTCTTTTGCAATAACTGGGTCAAATTCGTTCTAGATCAGAGACAAGATCCTAGTTGCAGGTCAGAATAGCGAAAGGCCTCAATTGAACGTCACCATTTCACAATTAACCAATTCAAAGAAACCAAAAAGACGCCATGATTTCAAGATCGAAATGAGTGAAAACTCGGTAAAGAATTAATCCAGCACAAGGCGTAAACGCCAATTTTCGAATTTATAACCGCTTAAACCAGAGCACTGTGGCGTCTTAGTAATGCTCTAGAGATCTTATTCTGGCGAGTCCCATTTTACTTTTACTTTGTTCCTTTTCAGAGTTACAGTAGCATTTGAGCTGAATATTTGAAATTTTTCGAGTGGACAAGTGCAAACACCGAGCGAGCTCCCCATACACACCCTGCGAGCACAAGCCTCTTGCCCCATTCAGCCCCTGATTTGCCTGATTTCATGTCGTCTGCTTGGATTCCGGTCTCGCCCCGAATGGTCTCTTTCTCGAGACGTTGCTACTCGCTTTCCTAGGCCCGTCACCTCTCAGACGCAGCTCCATCACGGCTTACCAGGATACTGGTAACTTGACGAATGGCACACCATGTTGGGCCGTGGCAGTGCTCCCACGCAGCCGGTACTTGCATCAGGGAACGATTCGCAACACGCGCACATTTCTTTCTTCGAATCAATAGTGTTGACCGCCAGAGACTTGTGGTTCGCTTTCACTTGGTTTCCCTCTCATATTTCTGCAGATGTTTTATGATCTAGATTGTTAATCACCTCTTCTGGACACGATCCATGCATGTGAATTAATCATTATTGTAGAATTGATGCCATTGGTAGCAATGCTTGCCTCTATTTCATGCCGGACGCAACGATATTGTATGAAATGTCGTACACGCTTTTTTTATAAGGAACCTACCTCAAGGCCTAGCTCCTTAATCATAGACCTAAAATCATCAGATTTTAGTACCAAAAGTTTCTTAAAAGTTCCTTAAGTTCTCATTTTCAGTGCTTTGACTACAATAAGCCTTGTCACTTAATAGAGAGAGGGGCCAGACAGCACATGCAGAACTATTCAATGAAGCACTTGACACACGAATAGCAAACAATCTATGCGAGTATTGGCTGCAAATGAATGAAGTGGGCATTTTAGTTCTTGCAGTTATAGAAATTTATCAAGTCGGAAAGTTCCTTAGGGATTTCGTTTTTAGTAGTATAAGTTCTTTAAATATTTCGGCCTTCTACATGTAGGTTCCTTATAAAGTGGTTCCTTATAAGAAAGCGTGTAAATGGCAACAGCTCTTCCTTTCAGAGAGGCCATCTCAGCCTAGCTCAAACGGCTCATCTTTCCTATGATGACTATTTTGAAAAAGTCTTAACTAGGCTCATCAACTAGCATGAAGCGCGTACTTTGACAGCCAACCATCTAAAAGCAAACAAACCAGAGTGTCATAGGCAACGGGATTTCAGAAGAAGATAAAGTAGAGAATGCAGGAAAGTAGCCCACCCGGGCTCCAACTCACGTTCCCGACTTTGTTCTTCAGTGCTCTACCAGCATCCCAATATTAAGTGATGTATTCACTTTCTAGCATTTCAATTATGGCCTAGGTGAAAGACTTTTTGAAGCAAGACCAACAGGTGACTGTGGCTTGCGGACTTTGCACATGACTCACAAGCCAACACCAGACTCCATACTAGGTTTGCTGATGTCGCTTCTTGCAAATGAAAAAATAACGCCAGGTGTATGACTTGACTTTCATGACTTGACTTTCATGAATTGACTTTCATGACTTGACTTTCATGACTTGACTTTCATGACTTGACTTTCATGACTTGACTTTCATTACTTGACTGTCATGACTTGACTTTCATGACTTGACTTTCATTACTTGACTGTCATGACTTTCATGACTTGACTTTCATGACTTGACTTTCATGACTTGACTTTCATGACTTGACTTTAATGGCTTGACGTTCATGATTTTCTACATAGAGCAGCAAGGAAGCGTCCACCGTCCTCCTTCTGTTTAACATTTTTGAGGGAGACGAGTGAGAGATTGGCGACGTGTTTCCTCGAGTCCTTGTCTTAATTAACTGAATATTCTTAAAACATTACAAATTTAAAGGAAAGCTTTGCCTAGGGTTTTAAACGCGTCAAAATGCAAATCTTGGAAACATGTAGGTGAAGTCTGACAAATGCGTACTGACATGCTTTATGAAAACAGTTCTGATAATGTTAAACATAAAAATGCAACTAGGCATTTGTGTAGCTTACCAGCTGTAGCCTTTGTCTACACGCAGAACACAAAACTGAGGTGGTAAACCGTTGGCCTTTCAGAAACACTGTAATTTGGCGGTGAAACTGTGGCGATTCAACTCGTCCCTTTTTCCTTGATTATTGTCATTCATTCTCACTTTATTTAGTTCACCATTTCTTCCTTTTGTTTTGTCCTCAATCAATCTAACACGTCTTCATCTTCCCCATACACGTACACGTACACCTACACCTCAGTGCTGTCAGGTTATTTTTCATACAACGGAGAAGGTTATAATTTCAAACCAAACCGATGTGCAAGCCCCCGAATGGGCCTAAGCCCCCGAATACGTAGCAACCAAGAGGGTTGTCACTGATGTCCTCTCTAGTCATGGAACAGAGAGACTCACCCCGAAGTGACCACCATAAACGAAATCTAATTAGCAGGACAGTACGAGTGACACAATTTACATTGAAAGACAAACGCATTGCCATTAGAGAGACGTTTCCCAAACACAACAGGATTCAACTAGACGTAATTGAAACATCACGCAGTCCACTAAGGCCGGGCCAAACACGAAAGCCCTTCCGGTCTAGCCTTTCCTTTTCCCACGACTCCACCAGCTTTTGATTAGCTCTCGAATATGTTTACACATTTGCAAGGTCTTTTTAGCTTGAGATTCAGTTAGTTTTCATCCCACTTGAGAGAAGAAGCGTAAAACATAGCAGGATTGTTTCCGTCGTGTCGATGGCCAGGGATGGCAGCCAAGGCAACGTAAACCAGAAATTACGATAATGGTTTGGGTGATGATTATGATTATTGGTTTTACAGCCATTTTACTACAAGCTCGATTTTCATTTCCAGCCACAGTAAAAGCTACCGAAAAGCGGCGGCTCGTAGAATAACTGGCGATTCGTTAAGTGTAGTTCTTTTGCGCTTAGGAACATTATTTTTCACATCGAAGAAATTGACCTTGATTATTGACCTTTATTGTCTAAAAAATCCCTAAACATTTAGCCGAATCTCTTTCGTATGCACTCATCTGATATTTTTGAACAGCTTGTGTGAATCTCTGATCTGAAAGTAGAAAATCATTCTTCTTTATGCTTCAGATCATACTAGTATGGTTTCATTTCTGTGTTTTTCAGCCAAATATTTTACTAGCTGTTTAAAAGTTCAATTCTCCTAATTTGGGTCCTCTTCAAATTTGATTACTGGTACTTTTTAACCTACTGCGATTCATTTTCACGACTTCTTAGTGCCGTACAGCACCTGACTCATTTTGGCCGGCTTGTCTTTCTGTACAGATCCAATGACTTAAAATGTCATGCAAAGACCCTTCAATTTATCCAATTAATAGTCTATAGCACCCAATTGTACGCTATAGGCTAGAAAATCTTTTGATGGTCATAATTCTCAAACTAACTTCTCAATTCTCAGGTTCCTAGTTCATTAGTAGATTCACAGCATCGATGCACTCTAAGAAGTATTGCTTGAATTGCATCCCAAGTTTGCTGCTATTCGAAACTAACAACTGACTCTTCAATTTGCAAATCTGTTTTTCTTGCATCATAATTAAAGGTAAAGTCACAATGCTGGCCTATATTTGCGAGGCATTGCCATCTAGTGAGTGACATGCCAAGCAAACAGTGATATGGAATGCTTCAATGACAAAATGATGCTTTTGAAAGGTTGAAAAGGAGTAGTGGTATTGCAAGATAGAGACAGAGAAAAAGCCGATTTCCAGATCTTCATACCGCTTGTGCATTTTCTTTGAAATAGAAACAACGAAGCCATATTGACAATAAAAAAGGGCGCTACGGTATTAGATTTCGTAGCGCGCACCAAGAGAGGATACCATTTGCAAATATCAATGAGCCAGCTTTGAATTATTGGAGATTTGCAATTTACTTGCGAAGATCAGTGTGATATGTTTTGATAGAAAAGATGTGATATTGCGTCAATTGCATTTTAGGGAAACAGGATTTTCTGTTTGAGAAAAAAGTAAAAAAAGAAGTAGCAACGATGTGACAGTTACAAGAGAGATAACTTCATAGGGGCCTTCAAAAACTCTGGTCTCCAAGAATGGATTTCCAACCATTGCATAAACCTGGCATGCACCGCTATTCCTGGGTTTCGTTCTGTGTCTGCTTGCACAGCAAAATGCGAAGATCTTTGCGAGATAAGTCATAAAAAGTAAACATGGTTCGGTATACCAGTTAAGCATTGGCAAGCTAATAAATAACCTTGGGCAAGACGCAGTATTCGAAAGAATGAAATTATGCTTCAATTTTGGCAGCTATGAGCGCAAGGGGTGTCAAAGTTTCGTAAATTTAGTTGACGTTTACCCTATTTTTGTAGAATTTGAGCTATAATGCCTCTAATGTACCTTGCATTGTTTCTTTTTTGAAAGATTTCGCTCTCTTTTCATTTGAATTATCTGCCAACTTAGCGTTATTGATGTCTTATCTTCTCAAACCAACCAAAGATGATAAGAGTGCAAACAGCCAAAAAAATGCATTTAATTTTACCAGTCTAGATTCTGTTGTAATTCAGTCGTTTCAAGGGAAACTGGGGGAATCTTTTAAGTAGAGATGAAGGAGGCGCTTTATATCATGAACAGAAAGGCATGCCTGAATAGAGGACTATCAAAACGAACTAGCAATTATAGGTCTCTAAGAATGATAATACCAAAACATAAGATCGTGCTCATTGCACGCTTTTAGTTCTAAAGAGATTGGATAAGTAACAAGAATCGAATATTTCGTTCTCATGTACATAGTTTTGTTGAATCACAGCAACGGTCTACTGATGCAAAGCAAACAACATCATAAAGACTGGCTCAAAACGGAGGTTTTTGTGGTTGTATAATAAAAGCGATTTTTCATCCAAAGTGAATGGAGGCGTCGACGACGATCAAAAGTTGACCAAATGAAAAGCCAGCTGCGGATCGAAAACCGTTGGAGGGTAGGGAGGAGAGGCGCCAAGGTGCCGAGGTTGGCTTCTTTCCAATGAACTTAACCCAGCTACATGTTTGTACCTACGTTGTTGCCATAGAATGCCATGCTTATAGTCGAAAGGCCTGATATTGTGATGACGTTCTTCCTGACCGAAAGTACGTGATTGCAATTGATTCATGATCGAGAAATCTTGTACTTTTTTCACTTTTGAGCCTAAATTTATATTGATGGTAATTGAACTGGTTCATCGCGATAAAGTAAGTAAATCCCCTCCTGTTCGTGCACTTTTATGTTATTCGTAATACCGGAAACCACCGAGGTCATTGTTGTGTTTGGATAATTTTCACCAGAGAATAGGATGATTGGCCAATCGTGTCGCTCTTAAAGTTGTCTATCACAGAGTCGAACTCAAACAACGTGATTTTGCACAGCCACAGATGTATATCCAAGGGCACCCAATCAGACTATTGACGTTGTGAGCTTATTGCGGCAAGGCTAATCCAAAAACCAAATCGTAAATATCAGACTTGAAAAAGATGGTTGTCAATCCTTTGGTCACCTAAGCAGCCACTAAACATTGGCTTGCTGCACAAAAACCTTTTGTCGTGAACTCTGGAGAAAACCAGTCAACTCTTTGGTGCGTTTGCAATCAGTGCTGATATTGGGACCCGTCTCACAGTGCGTCGCACCAATTTCAGTCAAAGTTGAAACGTCTCAAGCCGTAACATGCGCCAATAATCATGTGACAGTGACTGACAGTGTAACAGTTTCTGAAAAAGTCCAAGGTCGTCTTTTCTAAAAAGAACCCAAAATTACGAAACAAACACTGCTTGACCTGATATTCATTATGACCAAATTTAATGACAAAATGCAACCATTTTGAATTGAATAAGAAACCACTACAATATCTTTTAGCAATACTTTGCTTGAAAAGAGGTAAAACACAGGCAAAGCATCGTCTTCAAAACTATTCATCGGATTCAATTCAATTAAGTCCCAAAGAATTGACTACAATCTGCAAAGGTCATTCAAAGGTGTTACGCGGGACGTGAGCTGTAAGTAGCGTACGTAAGTGAGCGCGGAATTTCGCGGGACGTTCACGACTGTATGAACTCATTGCAGAGAAATTAGTGTCAGCTTTGTATGAACTAAAGGAAGTGGCAGATCGAAGCGGGGAATAAATTTCGCCTTCTTCAGCTCTTTATACACATTCGAGTGCCAAGTTCTATCAAACGTTCGGTCATTTACAAACTAGACCCAATATGTCAGAGCTTGCAAAAAGCATGACTGGGTGGTATATACCTAAACAGTGAAATACAAGAGAAAGAAATATAAGAAACCATCCTCTTTTGTTCCTATAGACAATTTCTGTATTCCTTGCAATTTTTTCAAGGCATTCTATGCTGATGACGAAAACAAAGAGTAAAATAACACTGAATATTGCAAAGTACGAAAAGTAAATACTTGCATATCGAAACTCCCGCGTATAAGTTAATCCCTGACTATAAGAACCTACCAAAATAAGAACATAGAGGCTGTTTTTCCTAAATCATGTACTTGCAATTAAGAACCTGTTTCAATGTGACAAAATCTAATAGGTACTTATTCCCAGGGCAAAGAAATTGATAGATGCATCATATGCTATTTAAAAACATCACTGCAATTGAAAAATCCATTTGGAAAGTAGCTTGCCACAAACTTCTTTGTAAATAGTTTTTGGAAGACATACGACGGAGAATGTATACAAACTGAAGCACTGTTTGATTAACAACTTTTGTTCCAAATCGCACCACCGAGTTAGAGCCACCAATCTGGCAAGGCTGTATTTATAAACCATAAACTTTGAAGACTACATGCAATGATACAAATTTTTTTAATGTTTTTGTTAAAATGCTGAACTTAGAATTGGTAATTGTGTCGTTAATTACATTCCCAAAAAGACAAAGCAGGATTGAATGCATCTCTTTATGATGAATCCTAAAATTGTAAGTAAGGGATCTTTGGAATAAGAACCTCATACCCTGAAATTAATCCAAGTAGCTTTTCGACAAGAACCTATTGTGATCACGAGGGGTTGCTGAGTTGAAGCTACGGTTGACCGCTGACAACGGCATTAATTGCCAGGAATGCTGGGAGCAGGAAAATCAATCAATCAGTCAATCATAAATCATCACAGCCAATCAATCAGTCAATCAATCAGTCAGCCAATCAGCCAATCCATCGCGATTAGAAGCCATCAATCATTAATAATACTTTAAAAGCTCAGGGCCAAGGCGAGTTTTATGGGAAGAAAAGTGGAGAAGCAAGTGTGGTAACAACATTAACAACCTGGTAAACATTGTACATCATCAGAATGATGGGCAACATATAAATAATTAAGATGATAATCAAAAGAAACTGACGACATGAAATATTCAAGAAAATTCAGCTGAACACAGAAGCAGAAAAATTAATTGACATCAACGTTTTCAAGGCATGAAATATCAAATGAAGTTTCTAAAACCGACCTGATGTTAAACATACTTTAAACGTAAGCAAGCAAAGGTCTATGCAAAAATGTCGCCAGCAGTTCTGCTATTGCTTCTTATGTCTAAGTAATCTTTCTCTCAATTTCTGAAAAAGAGGACAAAATTTGACATTTAGTTGACATTAATATGCCAACCAAGAACTGATGATGCAACCAGTGCGACCCTGTAGGTGGTGCAATCAACATTAATGATGCCGGCCCCATACGAGTGCAAACATCATTATTAAGAGTAGAGTGATGTCCTTGGTTTGGATTAATGCAACAAGTGAGACGCGAGAACTCATAAACACAATTCTAATTAAGAGATTGGCTTATACTGATGTGATGATAACTTTATTAAAATCTTAGAAATATTGATAGTGAGAGACTGACAAAGATGGAGCCTTGAAGATGCAATTAACATAGTCGTGATGTTCGAGATTGACCGTGAAATGATAACACCAATACAATCCTCTTCATTAGGACAAAAGTGATCAAGCACATATAGCAAAAACGTTACCTTGTCGAACTGTTTCATCATAATTCTGTTCCGCTGATACTGCACGCTTCGTCTCTCTTCTTCTCGACGCTTGACAACTTCCGGCAATTTTTCATAAATTCTACAAAATGAAAGCAACTGAAAAGCCTTCGTTGCATTCGCTAAAATATGTCCACGATCGTCTAAAATTTTTCAGGACCTTAGAGATTGAAATGAGCATGCAAAACTGTGCATGTTTCAAACTGTAAAAATTCTGAAGAGCGGTCAGCACCATCACAATATCAAAAATAACGCTTGAATAAACCGGATTGAAGGTGCCTCACAATACCTACTCTATACACAAGGATTAGGCTGCTTCCACTATTAGCAGAAAAAGCAAGAAGAAATTCTTGAAAAATCTACGTTTTGAATGAAGTGGATCCAAGGACAATTTTCAAATCATTGTTAATGCACTTTGGTTATCTCGAACGCTTCAAGGATGTTAGCCTTCTTGGTTAGGGACTTACAGCCAAAGAAAACAGGTAAACGATAAGGCGGGCGAAAATAGCAAAACAGGATTACCGCTGGAAAGGTTGTGGGAAGGGAATGTGGGAAGACAAAACAGACAAGTGAAGACTAAGGAAACTTTTGTTACTCGATGATATTTCGCAATAGAAGATAGTACAAATCAATCGTTAGTGGCTAGTGATTGAGTGACTATCTTTTGGCTGCTTATCATCTTGTGATCAGGAGCGTCAAAGCAAAAAATTAATAACAATACAACTGGCAAAGCCTAACAGTCATGGCTGGCACTGAAGCTGCTTACTCGTTATCATTAACACTTCTGAAGCGAAATAGCTAAGAAATGCCAAAGCGAAATGGCCAAGAGACCATGAATCACCGGAAACAATACTCAATGAATGGAAGGTAAAGTTCGACCAAATTTACCACGGTCAATCCCATGAAAATGAAATTGTCTTTATAAGCAGTGCTGCAATCAGCATTAATTATACATGCTTAACCAAAGGGCCGCAAAAAAAATTCAGCAATAAAGTGATGTCAAAACTAAGAAACTAAATCAGTCTGGAACAAAGCATCAAAATATTTACTCATTCGTACTGTTTAACAGACTCTCAAAAGGTATTTATTCAATTCCTAATTCATTTAAAGTTGGGATTATTTTACGTTAATGGGATTGACTATTCAATTTTAGATTGGAAGTTATTCTGGGATTAATTTGGGATTATGCCTGAAGCAATTTATGGAAGAAAAGGTTGGAAAGGACTGAATAATATTCATGATAGAAAACATGTTTTACATGGCCTGATTTAGGCAGAGCTCTAAAGTGCAACCCGATGAGTGATTTGGAAATCTTATCAGCACAAAGAGAGAATTTCATCACATACCAACATATGCGGCTCAGCTATGGGCCGGATTTCGAAAACATCAAGATTCAGCTGGTGGAAAACCATCCACGGAGCTAGCAATGTAGGCACCATGTGTACACCACTGAGCAATGCAGTAATGTAGAGAATCTTAGCCTATGCGTCATGCATTTAAACAAGATCACGAATCAAATTAAGCATAAAGACGCTGGCCAAGAATCAACGTGTCGGTGCCAAACAGGGGATAGAGGAGGAATGCGCTTCTAAAAAGTGGTCATTATCGAGTCTTGGGTGTTGAGTTTCTCTAAACGTTGTGTCATGCGGAGGAAGGACTGCATAATATATTTGGGATCAATTCGGGATGATTCAACCCCAGATTTGGGACTGAACCAGTATCTTTATCTGGCAACCCTAAAATATATTCTCTCTATCAACACGCTATCTGACTCTAGACTTCTCATTACTCATTACAATGCTATCAAACGGACCGTCTTGTAAGGAATGCTCGCAGCTGTATTGACAACATTGTAGATGACAATCTGGCAACTTGATTACTTGACAATCTGGTTATTTGACTGCTTGAAAATCTTAGTTACTTTGGCTTCACAGCGAAGCACTGATTAATCACCAGTTTCCACTTGAAATTAATAACGTACTGCTATCTGTTTTTTAAAGCACGAATTATCTTTCATGCAAAGTCATAAGTAGAACACTTTGGCGCAAGCAATATAGAAAGCGAATTCTGAAATGGTGACGTGTCTTTCGTTTCTTTCAAAACACTTTAACATTAAAGGAATTCTTTTGACTGCTTAATGAAAAACTCCTAATGACTTATCCCTTGTTTTCTTAAGTCAATAAAAGTCGTATAATTTTCTAATGACTGATCTCTAAGAAGTGCGTCAAACGACTGAAGAGATGATTAGGAAAAAAGCTGTCCAGGTAATTTTGATTGAAGGATTATGATAAATCAGCTTCGCTTCCAGGCGCTTCCTTTAAGAAATAATCAGTGCAAGAATTATAGAATACAAGAATAGGCAAAGTAACTTACTTTTTATTTTGGTCAAACATCTCTTTTTTGCTAATATGACGCTTCTTTGGCTTGAAAAGGTGCTCTGAGAAGGACAATTAGCTTTAGTATCTGCATAAGCAATCTAGATTATATAATGAAGACAGAACAATCAATTAAATAAAACGTGCAGCGGTTGGGAAACCCGCGTTGTGGCGCGTAATTCTGCGAATCGTGATTTGCTGATGCCGCTGTTCCTTGGCTACTGGAGTCTGACTATGTTTGTTTGTGTTAATGTTTATATGAACTTGCATTCTGGGAAAATCAAGATTAATTAATATTACATTCTAACACATTTTCACCTCTTATTCGCTAAGCTTACAATACGTATATTTCTATAATACTTCAAATTTGGGAGTGATTGACTTGCAATTGGAAGGAAAATGTTACATTATCGTTGTGTTTATTGCACACTCTTTCTTCGATTTATTCGCAGTCCTTAGAAAGCACAGACCAAAATTCACGACAGCAGTCAAATTACGTGGCTCTTAGCAGCTCAGATAAAACGTAGCGCACCAATACATTATTTTCAACAAGAACTTAGGCAGTTTAGAGTACGAGCTGAACGCAATGGTGTCGCAAAAACTGGCCAACTCGAGGTTCGATTTACTATAGGGTGTCTCTTAAAGAAAAACGAGTCTATTTCATTGAATTTTTAGGAACTGATTCCGTGAGAGAATTAGCCACCCCAAGCTAAGGATACTAACCCACAGTCGATACGCAAGGCTTCGCGCCACACGTGAAGACAGCTTCATTGAGATGACGCTCCTGGAGATTTCTAGTGTTTTTCTTTTTGACACGTGTCTTCGCGTTCTTTACGCTCTCCATCCTCAATTTCGACCTTCGAATAAAGTCACTCTTTGCGAATTGGAATGCTTCCTGGAGTCCTACCCTAACAACCGATCTATAATAGAAGGTTTTTATTAGAATGAATAGCCTGATAACTTTGAGAGTTTATGTCAATGTATTTGAAGGCCATAAAAGAACGTAGGAAAGCTAGAGAATCATTTCTTGTCAGTCTCCTTTTTTTAAACAAATACGGTTAATCGAAAGTACTGGATTGGGAAAAACGAATAGGACGGTTTCTTAGCAATAAAACCATTGAGACTTTTGACATTTCTAAATGATAGCAACAAGTTTCAATGCTATTTCGGCTTTTAATGAGCCCGTTGCGCGGCCATAAACTGGACCAAATGTTTGGCTACTTAGCTCTAACTAGATGACAGAAATACCACACACAAAGGGATATTTTGAACTGCGACAAGGATGTAGAATGAAAAGGAGGCTGCAATATCGCAGATAGTAATAGCATACTTTGTCTCCTTCACACTTGGCTTCTCGACGACAATTCTTTGCACCTGTTTGTTATCTCTGTACGTCTCAGCAAGGTTTGGCACAGCTGAAAGTGGTACTACTGACCCACCGGAAGCATCCGATCTCGCCGACTGAAACCAGGCAGTGAAGACGGGCTCTTTCTTCTTTCTCGGTGGACCAGGTGGCTGCAAATCTTTCTTCGCGACGCTTTTTCTACTCACGTTTCTCTTTGATTCATCTTTTATAACCAAGTTCCAAGATAAGGGACTGGGATCGGTCCGGCAATTTTTATTCATGTCGCTAATTTCATTGCTAGAAGCTCCTTTTGCAACTTCGAGGTTTTCTTTGTCAGAGCTGCTACCCTCCACTGGCATGTTTGCATCTAGCATCTTGTTGCCAGATTTCCAATCTTTCTGTTGCGACTGAAGCCTCGTGTTGCTGCTCAAAGGTGTAGTTTGTGTCCAGGTATGAAGAAGTAGAGGAGGATCCGCTTCTGGACCTCTTTTGAAGACAGCCCCTCTCTCGTTGCTTTCATGAGCACTTCTCTTGCCGCAAAGCGGGCAGTCGTTGTGCTGTGGATCAATCACACTTGGACCATTATGGTAACTGGAGCTCCTGGAACTAGGAGGTTGATTCAAGTGGTGTGACAATGCTCGAGGTGTTGTGGCTCGATTTGCACTTAGCAAAAGCTTATTCAATGCGTCAATCTTCTCCAACATCTCATGTTTACCCTTCCCCTCCTCGTAGTCAAAGTTGCTTTTGAACCTCTCCCAAAGCTGGTTCAGCTCCGTTACCCTACTCAGAGGTGGTCTTATTCTACTTTTTTCTGTGCCTTCCCGTTTAGGATCAAGCACAAAGCTAGATTCAACTGAATCGGCATGATTTCTACGTATCAAACTACCGTCCTTGTCTTGCTCGCTAAAACTACCAGAGCTTCTCTGAGAGGATGACGCATAGCCAAAGCCAGCACAAGGCTTCGCAGATGACTGATGTTCGTTTATACCAGAGTCGCTATGTTTTGACTCATTTGACAGGTTCAATTCATCACTTTTCGGTGTTTGCTCAGCTATAGACAAGAAAGGAAACTCTGAATTCATTGACGAATTCGATTCATTTGTACGAAACTCGACAGGATTTTTAGAATCATTAGAATACGATTCATCATGAGACATATCATGCTGTTTTCGCTGTTTTACTTTCTTTGATGGAAATGACTGTTCAGATTCTGAGACATAGAGTATCGTTGGGTCTCTCGTTGCTTTATCGTTGCTAACTGGTTGTTTTCCTGCAATAAGTCGCTTTCGGTTACTACTTCCAGGTCCAGTTGAATCCCTCACATCATAAATCCCTCGTGCATTGGAAGACGGCCCCTCGAGGCTACGAGTGCTTCTGCCTTCACTGTTTGCGATACTCGCATCTAACTGCACGGACTGAACAGAGCCTTTGGTCACTTCGAGTGAGCGCAGAGACTCTTCTTTGGAAGCGTTTTCATTTCGATGAAGATCTCCTCTGCCTCTAAACAAGAAGTTTGAAACGTTAGTCTGGTTTCCCGAATCTCCGGAAACACTTGCAACTGCTGGTAATGGAGTGACCGTCCCTGCGCCAAGAGAACGATGAAAGTTGACAACATCCGAGTCGGCTGTATGCTGACCCTCCTTTAGAGAGGGACTTTTTGACCCACGGATTCTTGAACTGGCTCGGAAGTTCGTACTTCCTGAGGCCTGGTTAACCCTATGAATTGGGGAGAATTCGTCCATTTGTGATTGAAACCTGGCACTTGCATCGTCACCTGTGGGTGGGTCAAAGTCTCCAAGCTGCATGAGTTCGGAGGACATTCCTTCTTTCGAGACAATTTCAGACGTCTCTTGGGAGCTGCGGTTGTCCTCTTTAAGAGAATTTGCTTCCGCGTTTCCTTGATCAGAGCTCCCACTGTATCCAGAGGTAGGGGCATCTGAACTTTCTTCAGTGCTTCTTGCAGAAGATTGCTCAGTGGATTTCATTGGCAGCAGTTTCCCTGAGAAGTTACTAAATGACGAGCCACTATCTGAAACTGTTTTGGTGGATACGAAGCTGCTATCCTGCTGCTTTTTGATACGCCTGCTGATGAGCCTATCTATGCTATCCCCTGAGCTTCGACTGTCCACCACATCCTTTGTTCCAGTAGACGTAGATATTGACAATGAATTTATTCCATCTTGTAGAGTGCTCTGCAGATGCGAAACATTGGAAGAGGAGCTATCGAACAAATCGTTAGGGGGGGTTTTGTGCTCCTCAATCGCCTTCAGCACCAAGGACGCCCGTTTGAGCGACTTCTCCGTTCTCGTTGACAAAATATCCGAAGCCTTCACAGCATTTTCCGCCAAAACGAAAGGGTCAACTGGTCGGGCTGCGTCATTCATCTTTGAAGGATTGTGCTTCCTTTTCTGCAATTCCTTAAGCAAGGCAACTGAACTTTGGTAAGTAGGTTCAAGCATTTTTGAAATGGGTGTGTCTAAAGAGCTTTTGCTAGAATTAGCAGTGCCTGTAGTAACAGGCGTAGTCACGTGGTCCAAAGTGGAGCCACTGTGGTCCATGCTATCTTTCTGATGCATCATCTCAGCACCAGGCGCAAACGAGGGTACTGCTTGGCGATAGAGAGGCTCTGTAACAAAGTCGCCCTCGAAAACGGAGAGCGGGATTCGCGCTGGATACTCCTGTTCCTGCAAACCACCATCACTGGCATCAACCCAATTGTCAATGGTAGGCAACGGTTTGCCATGCAGATTACCAGATTGGGTGGAAGAGGGCCAATGTTCCGCAGGCACCTTTGAAGCCCTGATGATATGTGTATCAGCTAAAGCCTTTCCCAAAGGCTCCGGCCTTTGAATTGAAGCGAATCTGGCCTCGTCTACATTGACGTGGTTTTCACCTGACAACTGCAAACCTATTGGCGAGTTAGCAGACAACGTAGCGTGCCTCTTCTCAGTTTCAACGTAACGGGATGGATTGTGACTTTCGGCGTTGCCCGAGACATCAAGCACAGAGAGGCCCTCGGCTGGCGCAGAATTTTTGACCTGCTTTTCCGAAAGGCCTGTTGCATCAAACCCTGCATTGTCAGCATCATCACCAACATCTACACTCTTAAGTTTGTACCACTTGCTGTCGTAGTCCTGGAATTTATATTAATTTATCAAAAACCAATTAGAGCATTCCAACTAAAATAAATGTTGATCTCGCTTCAAATAAATTTAATTTTCCAATCAGTTTCACTAACATTTACTTGAATTTAAGATAAAAGCAAGTAGAAAGCAACAGCCCGATTTACCATTAGATAAATGCAACTAAAAAGGACCAGCACTAGATTCATTCACATGAATGACCAAGCCTTTCATGCAATTGATGTGTAAAGCAAAGGAACTAATGATTTGTCCTTGATAGAAAGACGGTTATGTTTTTGACCTCTGATGTAACCCTAGAACTTGGAGAGGTACAAACTTTTAGTGACAAAAATAAATTTCAAAACAAGAAGCTTCTTAGCATTCGAGACAACGTTTTTGAATTACCAAAACAACATTGGTTTCCTGGTGCTTTGTCCAAATCTCTTTGCATAGATCCCTGCAGTTGTTACTCAAATATTATCCAGCTTTCTCACCAAGCAAAGGGCACCTTTTTCCTGCATCTAATACAATATTATATTAAACCATTTCAACAGCTTAGAAAAACTTCAAAAGGGTTACCCTTTGTGTGTTTTGGTCCTGAATTGACGTGAATGGCACCTTTTCATCGCCCAAAATACCAGATTCGTTGGGACCCGTTGAAGACATCGAGATTTCAGCCATCGAGACACTAGTCTGGTCCACCAATTGGATAGAGTGACTTTCGTGTTTTATGCGCTCTTTGGAAGCAACCACTTTGATCGGATCAGGTTCAAGCGAAAACCACTGCAAGTATGCAAGAAAAAATCACAAAAAGAAAATGTCAAAACTCTAAAGAAAAAGCCAGCTACGACCTTACTGAGTTGAAGCACTGCAAGTGTCACACTAAGCTTTAAAATGGCGGTCAAACTAATGATCTATTAGAGCTAGCACATAACAAGAGAAACTTGCATTTGAGGGAAGAACTCAATGTAGAAATCATGCAAAAAGTATTGAATACTTAAGCTCATATAGTTTGCTTTTTATAAGGCACAATTCGTTGGCCTCTCAAACACGTGGCTATTTAATATCAAGGACATCCAGAATCGGGTGGTGTTGTGCGCCTAATATTTCTGTAACGGACCAAAGCTCCGCTCAGGGCTCAGGGATATTTATCAGAAATATAGTTACGACGTTAGGGCCAAAAAACTGTGACTGTAAATGTACGTAAATTTTCTTTAGGGGAACGAGTTTTTTACATGAATTATTTCGCAATAACCCTGTTTCAAAATGGTGGAATGGAGAAACAAGATCAAGCTGGGGTCACCTGATTGGATGAAAATTTTATGGAAACAAATCCGCTGATTGGTCAATTACAAAATGTGCTCCTTTTGAAGCGCAAGTTACAACTGCTGACAAATATGCTATTTATGTTGTGTTTCAAAATTTGACATAAATTCTTCAATTTTATCATTCTGATTGAATCTGATTGAATCTAGAAAACAACCATTTGATTGAATCTAGAATAGAAACATATCCACTTTAAAAATTTAGAAACTTCAAAGCTGATTATTATCTTACCATAAATGGTAATACACACTTTTCTAATATGAACCTAATCTGAAATTAATGAAAGCCCTTTAAATTCTAAGAGCAATACTATGTTAATGGCAGTACTAACGTTACTTGATTTCCTCACAATGAGTTTAGAAATCAAGCTAGCTGATACAGAGAAAAAAGTCACATCAAAACTTACGAGTTTGTCTGCATTGTAAGCAGTTCCATCAACTGCCTCCCCAGATGACATGATCAAAAAATCTCCAGCACCGTAGATATCATGAAGTCTAAGCTACAGAGCTGTCTAGAATGAAAAGGCCCACTAATTTCAACAACATAACTTGAAAATCACAGAATCCTTCATTCTGATTACTGACCTATTTCTAAAAGCACTTCTAGCTACATGGGAATAGAAACAAAATCAAAATGGGTATAACAGAAGACTTCAGTTCACAGTAATGTAGCAGGTGAGGTGTATTTAAAAAGGCCAGCAAAACATAGTTTTGGACCATCTAGAATTTTAACAGAGTTATGAGAATGATTAATGGAAAATTGCAGCACAATTACTCAAAATATGCAACAAGCTGGTAAAGGCCTTATGAGCTCAAAGAGATTCAAACTTCAATTTGGCTTGCTTATACTAGAATGGTTGTAGAAACTACTTTACCGCAACCAGAAACATCTGTCTATTTGCTGTATCAACTTTTCAGAAAAAGTATTTGAGAGCAGATTCATTTTCTCAGAAATTTCCATGTTCTTAAGATTGCTGATGCCATAGCTTCAACAAATATTTGAAAATCAGTTTCCATTGATGAGTAGTGGCAAGACACATGAAGAGAGACAAAACTTGGTTTGTTGATTCTTAAAAATCTTTAACAAATTTTAGGACAGCATCATGTTCATTATCACCATCATCATCATCATAAAAAAAGTGCATTCTATTTCCATTGCTAACATTTATTTTCAGTGCACTGCCAGCCTGGAGAGTCTGCACATTCAATGGTTTTGAAAAACATTTCATGAAATTCTTTTCCTGCCACCAAAAGATCAATTAAATTCTGTGGGCTGAACACAATAAAATTGTTGATGAGTTTTGCTTTGCACAGCAGGGCATTGAAAACTCACCATTGACCACTTAACAATAGCAAAAACAGACAGCCAACATTTACTAGCTTTTATGTTTAGCAATAGACTTCAACAACACCTTAAACAGGCATTCTTTAAAAAACACATATCATTGAAGACAGATATCAGAAATACAAACTGCAAACTTGCAGTAAACCCAAAACTGCAAAATTGCAGGAAAAAGCAAAACATACATAATTTGAAAATGGTTTGAAATTGGGTTATTCCATTGCCATAAAACGGTTATGTCTATCTGCGCATCTATTTTTGTAGAAATCTGAGAGATATAATTATTTTAAGTTCCCTTTTTAATGGAATGACCATTTTTTCAATTGCTTTTTGTCCATTCAAAGAAATTCAAATGCTCTGTTTGTAAATTTTTGTGTATGTAATGCAAAAATACATTTAACCCAAATCGAAAATCATGGAAGCAAAACTATTGGTAATTCAGCTGACCTGATAAAACTTGAAGAAATGCTACAAAAACCTGCCTATCTTTTGGCAGCACTTAGATTTAGATTTGGTAGTAATAAAAAACAGCTATTCCCAATGTTCACGATGAAATCGAAGAAAAGCTGAAATTTTGTATGGAAAATAAATTTATGTTTATTATATTTTAATTTAATGTGTTTGAATGCATGGATGTGTGACACATGAACAGATCCGCGGACCCTAGGGGGTTCTTAGCCAAAACTTTGCCTTGCAAATTTTCATTTTCTGAATATAACTTCTATTTGTTATCTATTATGTCGAATTTAGTAACTCACCTCAAGATTCGTGAATGGAATGAAATAGAAAATGAAATGCAATTAAAAAATTTTAAATCTGCCCCTGCTGTTCCTAAAATCTTCAAAGTACATTATTCTGGAATTCACCCCATTAATTAAATAATTGTTGAAAAAGTTAGAGATTAAACTGTTTGAAGAAGGCCTTTAGATCAATTTATCTATTCGCCTGTCTCAAGACGTGTTTAAAATATTCTGAATACTACGAACACTGTCCAGTAGTAGCCTAGGCCTAAAGGGGCCGGAACAGGATAAAAGAAAAATTGAGTAAATCCTACATTTAATGGATTAAAAAGAAGTGTGCGCAATTTGAAAACCTCGAATTTAATAGTAGAGAATAAATCATTACTCACTCTCTTTCCTATAATACATATGTATAAGTCATTTCACTGTTAACCGTCAAGTCACAAATCTTTGTTGTTGTTCCTTTATGCCGCCATTTTTTAACGGCTTGGCGCCCGGCATGCGAAATCGCTTTTCAATTGAATTGGATTCACCAATCCGGTAAGGCTCTCATTCTGACATTGAAGTGGATTGTTGCTTCAGATTCAAGCCCTTGCAAATGGCCAACAATCAGGGGCTGTATTCAACAGTCAAACCCAAAGTAGGTTTTGCAAATTACTTGCCTCAAATGGTTGCCTTGTGTCTTTGTTGAAAAATCTATGAGATGTGATAATTATGGTCAATTAACTCTGCATTTTTGAATTCTGTTTGCATAAAGTCTTGTTTGGGGATTGACAGTTCAATTTGCAAACTGATCAATTTGGTAATCAGTGAATTACCGATCACACCCATCAATTATCTACGAAAAGTCTTGGGATTTTCTAACGAATCCGATGGATTAGCGTACAAAGACGTTGGAGCATTTACGAAAACTCGTAGCCGTGTGGTTTACAAGAGGGAACCACGTGCGTCACGTGACGTGACGTGACCAACATTGTTTTGGAGAGTCTGGGAGCTGCTGCTCTTAACGTGGTCAAAAATTCGAAAACGCAAAAACAGGGAAAAAATTGTTGTGCTGCAAACCCAATTTTTGTGCAGTTTGATTTCTTGTTTACGCGTATGCCTCTAAGGTAGAGGCAGGAGAATACAAATAAAATTAACTGCATAAAAATGTAAGACTAAAACCTAAAGGAACGTTTTAAGCATTAGATGAAAACACAGAGGTACTAATACACTAGTATACAAAAACATTAATTACTTAAATAAAAAAATTTAATAGCTACAAATTTTCAAAGCACAAAGCAACAAGGTTAGAGTTAATGTTATAAATGAAAGACCTTTGCTACAACCAAGGAAATTCAAATTACTGAATACCAGCAAAGCAATCGAAGAGCCTTAATACTTCAATCTCGATACTAAAAAATGAACTAAAAATAGAATTTTGTACTCATTGGCTTTTAACTTGCATCATCTGTTCCATCTTGCTTCCATTGCATCTTGTTGTTCCTTTTTAAGGCTCAATCTGCATGTTTCTACATTATTTCGCCCTTACTTCACTTTTCTCCGTCATCTGCTAGGTCTACCTTGCCTGCTTTATCCTTAACACTTGATGACGCTGATACCAGTGGCATCACCAGTCTCTTTCAGTTGGCTCTAAATAGTCGAGTCCTATCTGGTCAAAAATTTCCTTTTCGCTGGACACTGGCACAATGGTACCTTTGTGCAATTTTTCGTCGCCCTATCAAAATAGAGGTGATTTACGGTGCCGGTTAAGAGAGAGAAAAATGCATGGTATGGCAAGATATGATGCCTCCTTAGTCACCCCTGGAGGAAATAATGCACCTCAAACTTTAAACCGCTTTAACAAACTTAACCATAGACTGCCATGTTATATTGGACATTTGATTTTGTAGGGCGACATTAAGATGGTACATAAAGCGTTTCCTCATACCTTTCGGATAACGCCCGTGCGTAGAGCATGTTCTGATAACGACATATCCTGGAATAAAACGGTATATAATCAACATATGTACTTATACTTGCGAGGCCCGACAAAAATACAGACTACAAATATTTCGAAGTACAACCCTTGGTACAATAGTAACTAAAACAGAAATATCATTCTTGCATACTCAAATAATCTGGGAAAAAATATTTCCGCTGTATCTTGCTCTATCAAAGGCTACATTTTGAATTTCGAGAGCATTTTTCTTTGGGCACCAAGCATAACAACCGTCCAGTAGCACAAAGGGTCCTAAAGAGACAAGGAGACATCCGGTCATAAACCTTATACCCCAAACATGGAGCAAAGTTGTTTATCAGCCAATGCTCACCTTTGTCTTGGCTAGCTGCCTCATTGAACGATTTAGCCTTCCAGAGCCAGTAAAATGAACAAGAGCGCATGCCCACTCCGAGAAAGGTGCCACTATAATATCTAGTCTTCGGTGCTTTCAAAAGAAAAAGACATTAATAGTGCAACGAGCTCTTCAACACCAAGTTGGATGAAGACTAATTTTGTGAAAGGGAAAAGGCAAATATCGATGCGAGTAACAGTCCCTCTTAACATAAAATGATCATCCACCCATCTGCAATCAAATGCAAATGTATAAAGAGTATTTGCAGGAATGTTTGATGTTGGTAGAAATATAGTTGTTTTAAAACCATTAATGAATAACACAGGATAGCAGGATTGAAATCCCTTCATTAGCAGCATATAAAACACCAAGATCTATATTTCATCACTGTAAAAAGAATAATTTCTTCAATTCCTAAGAATTTGTATTAAATTAGGCCAATCGCTTACTTTCCGAAAAATGCAATTGAATAAGGATTCATGGATACAAAGTGTTGTTTTGTACCTTTCTGCCTTCCCCTGGTAATCTGAAAACCCCCATGTACTTGTTCTGCCCTTCGTTGTCCACTGTCACAAGGTCATCAGTGATTAGTCCTTCGGGAGATGATATGACAACCGTCACCCAGTGTAACACAGCCTAAATATTATCTTCTTTATTTTTCGCAGGCTTAAATCAAGCTGCAAACTGCTCTGAAGAACCAGACATGATACGCATTGATACATTCTACCTAGCCTTTGGTGGAAAGTTACAGGAATGAGTGCAATCGCAATTGCAGATATGAAAATCATATGCGGAGTCAGCGTAAATCATTGTATCCCTAGCTATTCCAATGGTTAAGTATCAAGTTGTTTAATGAGACTGTAACCTTAGCTCCGTTCAAGTAGCCCTAAGTCGATCCCTCCCAATTTGGCTTGGATCATGTTAACTTCTTAAAAACAGCAAACACCTTAAAAAGTGAACAATAAGGCAACTATACAATGCTAAATATCACAGTGTCCTAGGTCAGCTTATTTATGCATGTTTATTACGAAATGACATATACACGGAATCAGACCTCATGACTTAATTGCAACGTACCAACCAGCGTTTCGTACGTCCTATAGTTTGTTATTTAAAGATTTATCTCCGCGAACTACGCGAGCCGGCAACTCATCAGAAAAGTAAGAACCTGGGACTGTATGACTGATGAAATGTAAATGGAAGCAAACCCTGATTTTGCAAAGCGTCGATAATGCGCCTGAGAAATCCTCGGTGTGACCGGCCATCGGGATGCGAGATGAGCAGATCAATATCACCACACCACTGGCGACCTCGCCGGTAGGAGCCGCAAATCGCAACACGCATGCCCGGAACCAATGCACAGGCAGTCTCTTCCACCTATGGTAAGGGAATAAGATCTGGATAAATGGAATGATAGGAATCAGGTGCCAGTAGCAACAGCAGCAACACCACCAGCGGAAGCCTGAAGCTCAATGCTGATGAAATTGGGCCTAAGTAGAATCAAATGTACATGTCCTGTTTAATCTTAATCTTGTTTAACAAAATAAGCAGCAAAGCATCCATCGGTACCTACATTTAAAAGGAGCAAATTTGTTCGTCTAACAGCGGATTAATACATCCCCTATTCCATGAAAAAAGCTGTCGCTACATTCCTATTACGGAATCCAGCATAGTTGCCATGAAAAAAGATAATTTCTACAGGTTGAGCAGACTCTAACAAATAATTTCTTTTCTAGGTTTAGCCTAGGTTTAATCTATTTTTCTTTAATTCCGACAATACAATAAAGAAAATAAAAGCATTCGTAAGAAACTGGCTTGAATGAAAGCTGATTATGACAAAATTCATTGCTTTGAAGTGAATTTGTTGCTTAAACGGTTTAATATGTTATCTCGCACAACAAGATGTTAACTCGACTGTTTTCATTGACAATCAGCCAGTACTACCTTAGATAGCTATCTGTAACCTTCATGAAATGTTCAACTCATTGCATCCAGTAGACAGTACTCAGCTGGAGAGAAGATCATTATGTAACTTGTAACAAAGCTAAAAATAGCTACGCTGAAGTCTAGCGGCATATACACAAAGCGGCTTACGTGCTTATGTATCTCTTCAACTTCCTCTCGGTCCATTTTTTCTAGGAACTCATCATAGAACTTCAATCCAATTTTTTGCTGATAGGTCAAATTGGCTTTCGAGAGATCTTCCAGATTTTTATACCCCTTTAGATTGAAAAAGATTTAGCCATGACAGCCCAAATTCAAAACAATGTTTGAGCTATATATATATATATATAGGCTCGTCTGACAGCGGATTAATAGATTCGAAATTCCTTGAGAAAAGCTGTCACTGGGTCGAATGGTCCAGTGGAATGAGCGTTGGTTTTTGAAGCAGCAAGCTGGAGTTCGATTCCGACCAAGGTAGTACCTTAATCGGAAGGCGTTGTATAATAGCCTTCTATAACCTCGGACAGATTCAACAAAAAGCGAGGTTTTCACGCTAATGCTATATTTTTGCACGACTAGCAAAGAACCCAGTAGAATCAACTGACTGTAAAAACACACGCAGCTTAATGCAAAATGGCGGGTTCCCGACACTGCGCAAAAACCGTCGCGTAAGAAGCTTACCTGTGCTACCCACAATTCAGCAGTTTTGGGCCCAGCTCCCCAAACATCAGCAAACTTATTGATCATCTCGATATTGGGGTCCAAGTGATCTAAGCGTCGTAGGTGCCCCGTCTCAATGATCTCGCCTATTTTACTGGCAAGGCGATCACCGATGAATGGCAGTGCTTTAACCTCCTAAAGTTGAAATTTATAAAAAAACTGAAGGGCAGTAAACGGAAAATTAGGAATATTACTCTGCTTATCTTGTACAGGTGCGAGCAGAGCCGTTTGGCTTTTATTTCTACCGTTGGTGTTTGCAAAAAGTGGCAACTTCACGTCGAAGCCAGATTCTTTGTAGGCTAAGCTGTAATACATGCAATAACACCAGAAATCACCACTCTAAATGCTTTTCAAAAGTTTTATTTCGACAGTACATCATCTAAATTGTTTTACGACATTAATGTATTTGCCCTTCGATCAATGTCATAAAATGTGCCGTCCATGAGACCAGGAACAAGAGATTGAATCCAAACAAATCCAAAGTCGCCCGTGGCAAATCAATAATTCTTGGTATTCGTACTTGGAACATCAAACGTATAGGGCACCCTATCACAATTGGTCACCCAAAAAGGCTTGGAAAGCCTCCAAATCAATAATCTTATCAAGTGTCTGTTGACGCAGAAATCTAGAGAAATCCAATTTTCCTTCAATCAGAATGGTTGCTATCATAATAAAGCAAGCACTGGTAGGATTTAATTTTCTTCAAACTCATAATTTCTTTGTTGCACTAGATATCATTTTAAAGTTAGCAAAATCTGTAAAATCAAACAATCTAAAAGACACAATTGACCAGCGAGGGCATGGTCAGCATCCGCCTGCTCCTCCCAATCATTCATATAAATTATGTCCGTTCTGTCACTTTTGTTATATTGTCTACCATTTATCAAATCCTCATGACCGTTTCGTCCCATCTAAACTACAACTCTTGGATGGGTTATTTACATATAATTGCAGCTACAAAGTAATACTCATCTTGAGTTCGGCCAAACGTTTATGTGCGGTATAAAAACAAAACAATCGGCCTTAAAATGGAAGTCACATGGCATCACCTCGACTGTTTCGATCTTTTTGGGGTAGTTTTTAATGGAAGCTATTGCTTTCTGGTAACTCAATGCTCTCCAGCGATCCTGTTTGTTGGTGTACGCCTTTGCAAGAACCTAGATTAAAAGCAAGACCAAGTTTCAGGAGCAAGCATATGCTTCCAAAAACATGAGTTTCTGGCTTCCAAAAATGAGTTTCTGGGCAAAGAAATATTTGCCCAATCCTTAGCAAGCTCAGTGAATTAAATTAGCTCACTATCTCCTTTATTTTTCGGAAAACAAAAATTTCGAAAGACTATCAATACATAAAGTCTACAGGCATGAATTTCTTGGGATCAGCCTGTGTCTGTCATAAAATTATTACATTTGACACTTTTCAAAATCTACATTAAGACTTCCTGAAAGACCTATATGAAGAGCAATTTGCCAAGACACGTGGAAACCTGCACAAAGTTGGCATATTTTCTGGGAATAGTGCACGCCTTCCTTGCCCTAGAACTGCGAGCTATCGCACGTCCTGTTGTGGGATTCGCGAGAGTTTTTAAACATGGTAGTAAACTTTTTACCGGAAAACTTTCAAGCTCCAATCATTTTTCGTTTGATGACAACCGACTTTGATGTTGTGGCATGGTTTCTGTTTTCGACAATGCCCGCCTTCAGTTGTGGTCATTATATGAAACCAACATCTATTTTTGGCGTGGTAAACAAAATGTATATCGCTGGCCCACGTAAAGTGGCTGTGGGTTGATTCTTAATTTTAGACGGTTTTGAGTAAAATGGTATATCTTGCAAAGAAAAGGGAAGCAGCAATGAAGGTACTAAGCACATTCTTTAAGTGGGGCAAGGAGGGTCTTGTCGAGACAATTGAGATGAAAATAATCTTAGAAAAGATGTCAAATTCATGCACTGGCGTATTCTTGGTTTCCTTCTTGAAAGTAGTTCTTCTCTATCAATATTACGTGATTTTAAAAATATTTGAATTATTATGAGTGCAATTGAACACATACCTTTACAATTTTCCCAGTAAGGATTGCTTTCAGCCTAGTCATACATTAGTTTACATTATAATGTTGTGGTAAGGGAACATTCTTAAGGAAAATGATAAATTCAATGACCTTCATAACATTAAAAAAACGGATCATAAATAAAATTGGTATTCAACCCCATACCTCCAGCTTCTCAATAATATCCTGATTCAGATCTTCTCCACTTCTTGTTGATGGTCTCATGCACAGCCACTTCCCCTCCTTCAATGATAATTAATTAAAATTGTCTAAAAAGAGTTGAAAAAGAATTTTGACTGCATAACTATTCATTTAAATTTAAGAAACTGCCCAATTTTGCTTTTGCTTGATCTTTGAACGTGTCTGCAAATTCTAAATTCAGTATAAAAACCATAGCTGGATGCTCCACAATACACCATCTCCTACTGCAATGTAACTTTTAACAGCAAGTAAATTTAAAAAAATATCCCAAACTAGTACCTACAGCTTTTGCTGGGGATGGAGCTGTTTTTACAGAGGATGTCTGGTCCTCCTCACTGTCATTTTCAGAATCATTGTCTTTTCCATACTTTCTCTTCTTCCCAAAATGGGGCTTTTTGTCTTCTATTCCATCTGGCAATGACGAAAACATTGCAGTTGATTTGAGTTGTCCCTATATATGGAGATAAAATGAAGTGGAAGACAAAATTCATATTAAGCATTTGATGACATTGTTCAGATATTTGCAGCTGGCAAAAAGGCTTTTCATTATCCACTCTACGCACCAAATGCCCTGGTCAGATCAAACTGATAAAAATGCATTAGATCCAGTTAAAATTGGATGTCATATCTTGCAGAATCAGTATTTACTTTATTACAAACAATATACTGCATAACTAACCTGATAATAATGTATGAACGGGAGGAGATCGTGATATTCTGTGAGCCTTGGGTCTCTTATTTGCATCATTTTAACTTGTTCATGCATTTTTTGTGTCAGAGATGCATACAGTACAAGTCACAACTGTCAGCTAATTTTTTCTCTGCAGCTTAACATCACAGGTTTATAGGGCAAAAGACATGGCAAGTGCAATATATTGTATCCAAATACAAATCTAAATGTTCCATAAATCTTGGTTTCATTTTCTTTTTTTACTGGTCCTCTTACCTTATTGTAAGGAGTAGTGTCACACTTCTTGCATTCAAAAAAACAAGCACTCAACCAATCAGCATCTAATACTTTAACTGATTCAGGAACATCTTCCAGCTTTAGGGCACCAAGCAGCTTTTCAAGTTTTAAATTCTGGCATACAATGATGTGTGTTACATTTTCACTAAACTGTGAGGAAACTGTTCCACCAAATTTTCTCAACTGCTTGCACAAGATTTCAACACGCGTCTTCCCAATTCCAGGCTCATAGAAGTATGCATATACTCCATCCATAAACTGAAGTTCATTGCTTTCCATGTCAGAAAGCTACTTCTTTAGGCAACTTCTATGACATATCTAGAAAAAAACTAGCACTACAGAAAGTATATTACAGGAAGTATTGCAGGAATCGACCTTCCATTACTGATGTTTAATACTTGTGCATATGATTACAATCTGTAAGCCAACAGCTGTTGTGGGCTCTCTTTGATACACACTTTTAAGAAAGCCTCTACTGCAAAACTCTCTACTCACACCAACAGGGTGAACAATAACTCTGGACTAAGAACATTTTCTTACCGTTATAACTAGTTGCCAATCAATGTAATAAATGAAGACAGCAAAGTAGATTTTAAAAGAGGAGTCAATAATTTTGTTACAAGTTGGTTTTAATCTTATTGACTTATTTATTATCAAAAGTGACTCGTTGGACCCTAGAGTAACTTATAATTCTATAATTTTTACATATTTATCTATATTTATTTATTTACGATCGCACGGTGAAAACCACTTGTATGGATTCGTGTAAGTTATCTTATCATATCATATCATACCTTTGCTCTTGCATGCGTGCACCTACATCAGCAACTTTCATCTCCAACACTGTTAAAAGTACAATCGCATATACCCAAAAATAAATGCAGGCCTCAGTGAAACTCTTCCAGACAAACTGAGATCTAAATCAAGATTACTATTTCAAATTTCATTTGTTATTTTAATCAAAAAGATGAAAACCGGAAAGCTAATACCTTGAGCACATTAATTTCAGATCAAGCTTCACAGTCCCGTTCTTCTTCCTCCGTCATATCATCCTCTGTCTTTTTGCAAGGAGGCTTGGGTTTTGGGGGCGGGATCGTAAACACAGTCTGGCCTGTCTATACAGCCTCCTTTTGAATAGCTGGTAAGAATGACTTTGTGAAATCTATCTAACTAATTCAGTCTGTGGCGGAGCCAAAAGGGAGGGGGAGAGGTGAACGGGGGCACTTGTCCACCCCCCTACTTTTCAGAAAGTTAGCCCTTGAGGTTCTTGCAAATCTTATGAAAAAACTATACCGGATGGGGGACTAAAATACCGTAAATTTAAATACATTTCTTTGGAAACGATGGTTGTTTTCTACGGGATGAAATGCTTCTCGGGGTGAAAGGAGAGTGTGGCCAAAGAGCTTTCCAGGAGCTACGCCCCGGCCCCTTTTCCCTTCCCCTCACTCCCCCTTCCCCTCACTTCTCACAGGCTGGAGCCGCTACTGAATTTAATATCACAAAAGGAAGGGCCTCTCACTAATTTCCGTGTGTAGAGCCGGGGAGGATCCAGGATACTTCCTGACTGTTGCAATTGAGAAAAGGAAAGGGGGTCTGGGGAAGGGGGTTGGAAGATTTTTCATAACTACGCACGTTTCCTTCGCTATAAACATGACCAACGCCCTTTAAATAGACAGGAACGCTATGGAAAAAAATATTATGTTGTTACATACTCAAACAACAATCAGCTATAAGAGTTGAAAATAACTGAAGTGTATGCAGCAATCTTTCGTTCGATAGCGACGACCACGAAGCCGATTTTGGTATACGAGGAAAGGCATGAAGGAGGAATATCCAAAGTAGTCCACTTCCGCAGGGATTTTTGTTGTGCACAGTAATCCAGTGTCATATGAGCAAAAATTGAAAATATGGACCTAACTATAAATGTCCACTGTCCTTTCATTCTCCACTAGATAATATAACTCATAGACAGGCCAATGCCACTAGACAATGCGAGGAAGAATATAAACGATGAAAGTGGGAAATTTACTACAGCATTTCCTGCCTCTTGATGGCTGGAATTCTTTCACCCTCATCCAGGAAACTTTGTGCAGCTGGGGAAATCAGCGCAGACAAGATACGATTGGCACTTTTTCCTCCCCTTACACATTTCGACCAAACAGCAATGAATGGTTTGCGTAGCACTGTGCATGTCAAATAATTTTAAACTAGTCACGCATCTCACGTACAATGAAAGAGACCCGTCTCCAGGCAAAGATACAGAACAAGAATTAAAGAGAGAATTGTCATACTGGGTAACAATGCAAAAAAGAATGAAGCGAAAATTTTGATTATTGATAGAGTGTTGTAGTTAACGACATATATCACACTCAATTCAAGAACAAACTAATGAGCCCATTGGTTGATTACTTAAGTAATAAGTCATTTTATAGGAAAGGGGTGCCCAACTTCCAAACTACAAAGCGGCAAAGGGGACAACTGCCCCTAGCTGCACCCTCCTAAATCCGCCACTGGATCTAACAGTCACTCATGACAGAGCACTCCAGACTGAAAAGTTTGGTCTGCACGTCGAACGCAGTTTCCCGCGCAATAATTTCTAGCAGCACGCGCATAATCAAGAATTTTATAAAGAATTTGCGCAGAAAATCTATCAATGCGGTCAGTTCCCTTCGAATGTCCGGTTGAGATTTGGAACTGGCTTCTTGTTTCACGAAAACAATGAAAGTTAAAGACAACTTCTATTTTCTCTACGACCCTTCTGAAACACTTTTCACCGGTTAGCCTGCTGCTGCAGATTGTCTGCGCCGTGTCGTAGCATGATGAGGGACTCCGGGTAAAGGCTAAGGCCCCGTTTACACGGGAACGGATCCGCATAGATCCGTACCCAAACTGGTTACGATAGGCCTTGCGTCTACACGGGCACGGTAGGATCCGTATCTTTTCTTGAGGAGATCCGTACCTTTTTGGGTACGATTAGAGAGCGAATCCATTTGGATCCGTTCCTTCATCAGCACCGTGTAAACGGGTGGATACGGATCCGCAAAGGCACGGCAGTAAAACGAGACCACCAAATTGAAAATTAACAATCACCTTGTCATTGCGCATGCTTAAAAAGAGAGATTCGCTTTTGGTCCGTTCCCATGTAAACGCTTTATAGTTTAGGATCCGATCTCGTGTAAACGATTGTGCATCGTACCCATATCGTACCTAAAAGGTCCGGATCTTTTGGATCCGTTCCTTTTTCTCCCGTGTAAACGGGGCCTAAAGCGTTATAGAGAAGAGAGCCGACGATAGTCTACTCTTGTTCAGAATTGAGTATTGGGCTCATTGCCTTCGATCAATAGACCAGACCCATAAAACGATGGTAGGGCTGGGCCGAAAGAGCAACTGCAGGGCACGACACCTAATCAAATATCGCAAAGGTGAAAATTTCCACCAAAGTGTACTTGATATTGCCTATTCTATGAAGAAAACTCTGACGGAATCTGATGGAATCTGGCGGAATCTGATGGAATCTGACTGCTACCCTTGCAACCGTCTGGATCCGCCCCTGCGGAGCACACTGCAAGCAGGCACCTATAAAGCCAAGATTTGAGATAATGGCTTGCAAAATTAGCTGGTTCGATTTACGTACACTTGCACGCACATTTGTTGGGGCTGGTAGGGCTTTCAATAAATCTTGCTTGTGGAATGATGCCTCACCATTATGATCAATGAGAAAAGCCGGTCTTTCTTCGCCAAGTCCATGTCCTGCCGTTCTCTTCATGCAAATCAACCTTTGCAATATATCTCTGACGGAGTCCCTTTGATTGCCTGATGTTCTCAACAACAGAATCACTCGCCATGAATTTTCATCAGAATCTATAGTTACTTGCTCTATCTTCTCTTCCTCGCCCTCACTATCACCATTTAAATCCTTATCAGAGCAGCTTCCATTCGGCAGTAGGCATAGAAAAAAAAGTCCAAGTTTATCACTCATTATAATGCATCTTTTATAATTACAAAACTATAAACATTAGTGTTGGATTCTGTCAAATGAAACTTTTTCTAACGCACGGAAAGTCCCATGCAGGGGTACTGTTGTCAAAAAAATGGCAAGTAAGTCAAAAATTCTTGTATCGCCACTTTACAAGCCAAGATTAATGCACAAAATGTTAACCAAACAGATAATGTCAAGTTAAACAGTTAAATGGATGCAGTTTACTCTTATTATACTTTACATACGAACCAGTGCCTCGGAACGGTGTGTAGGTATACTTCCGTTTGAGCTGTTTGGAAATGATCGATAAAGTTCCTGTTCCAAGCTTGAATGGACAGCAAACATGAATCAAATTTTTAAAGGCCCAAAATGAACGCTGACATTTTCTGCCCCTCTGTCTAAAAATGGTAAAATGAACGCTGACATTTTCTGCCCCTCTGTCTAAAAATGGTAAAAATTCAACAAGAGCAGAAAGTGTGGTCGGCCATTTTATAATTAAAGGCTAATCCATTCGAAAAAGCATAATGGATTTTAGTTCACTGGTTTCTCTACCTTAAGCTAACGGCTCTGAGTGATCAGAAGGTGACAAAGGATTGGAATGATTGACAGAATTGTGGCACTTGGTCAAGGCATGCACGCATAAAGTGGCTCTTGTAGACAAGATGCGATAGAGAGGCGTCCCCAATGTGGGTACTTCTGCTACGGTGGAACTTCTGAGTTATCAGTGTGATCAATGCATCTAAATGTATGAGTGCAGTGGCACATCGTGCCAGGCCTAGTTGCCACGAAAAGCGAGAACTGTACCCTACTAAGATAGTTCGAATCAAATCTAACTCTTCAGAGCCGGGCTAGCTATAGCACCTTCTCAAGATACAAGAAAGCTTTCCACCACAATATTTCGCAGAAGCGACCGCCACCACAACGCCCTTCTAAATGCGGCACCTCACACGCTTTGCGGGTAATTGCAGAGGTGCTACTACTCTGGTGGTTTATGAAAGGTCGCGTCTTTACAGAATGTTATTGTGCAAAGGACCGAGCTTCTCGCTTCAATTGGCTTTGGGTGCACCATCTGGACCACTAGAACGATCGCTCGTCGATTTCGAGAGTCTCGTAACTCTGCTTCGTTTCGTGAGTGGTACATGCACTATAAATCGCACGAGTTTCGGGTGATCAGCGCAATACTTACGAACGTAAGTAGCTTCTGATGCGTCGATTGCCCAATTGTACATTATGAACTCGTCCATATATCCATTGAAGGACTTATCGCCAAGCTTGGCTTCTGTTTCCCAGTCTCTAGGGAGTAACTTCCTTTGCTTTTTATCTACAGTGTCTTTAAACTTAGAGACGCCGTTGACAAAAATGCTGACCTCTCCACTCTCTTTTTCGTATGTTGCAATAATGTGGGTCCACAAAGTTTCCGGGATCACAATCGACTTTGTCTCGTAGTCAAATATCGTTTCGCCATTGTCTGTACCAACGGACCAACGAATTTTGCCGTCGATCACCCGGAGGCGATACCCACTGCCGTCTAACGGGCCCTGCGTAATAAACAAATCGTGCATCCCCTTGGTGGAGTTCATGCTCACCCAAAGGGCGATGGAAACCGACCTGGTTGGAATATGGCTCATCGAGATTCTCTCTATCTTCAGCGTGGGATTGAGGCCGTGCGTCAAATCAAGGCAGTATCCGCAGCGCTCACAATTCTCCTTTTGCACAGCACCTGAAATTAGTTTATTCATCTATTTTGTCATAAATTTCATCCTTATACCATTGACTGCATTATATAAAAAATATGATAATGACTTTACAAATACTATAAATATTTTAGATAAACCATATTCTGTGTTCCGTGTAGAGATGTTTTGCAGATCTACCCTAAGTAAAACATTCTTTTTTAAAAAAGATTTTCCTGAATGAAGCATTTCGAATCAAGAGTGTGTTTATGTGATCGTCCTTAAACTGCGAAATGTATTAGTACTGACAAATTTTGAAGAGAGAATGAAGTGATGAATTAACATGAGAACAGGAGTGTTGCTGACCTTCAATTGGGATGGCGTCATTTTGAAGTCCACTTTGGTCCAATATCAAGGAGTTATTTCCCTTCTGGAAGCCATAGTGAATCACCATTCTATTGAACGTGCACTTGTTGTACAATGCTTTGACCTCGGCTGGTTTTATCGCGCGATCAAAAATGTACAATTCGTCGACGTAATGCATACTGTCGTCTCCAAAACTCCGTCCAATGCCATTGACCAGCCAGTCCTGTACGAGTTTTTGTCCCTTCTCCTGCTTTGACTGTTTGATCAGTTGTCCATTTATGTAAATGCTTGAAAGGCCTGCGAATGCCGACAGGAACTGTGAGGTTATTTTGAAACCGAGGCTGCTGGTTAGTGGATGTATTATCTGGGAAGCCCACAGGAATCATAAACACTATCAAGCAATACCTACAGCTTTAGCGCATATCTCCTTGTCCTTTTCATTCTTAATGGATGAGCTGCTCAATCGGTTGGCAATTTGTTATTAAGTTAGCAAGTCTGCTTTAGCCCTGCTGTATGATTTCACATCAACAACATGAAACAGGGTGCACTAAAAGTGTTAAAGCACCAGACAAATTACTTCATGTTTTTTACGCTGAAAGTAAGTGTTATAAAGAAAATTTGATAGTAATTTGAATGCTGTGGAATGTTACATAAAGATAGTTACCTACACTATGACCCATTTATTTTGATTCTACCATTCAAACAGTAGAGTGGCATCAGCTTTTGTCTTGATTTTGCCAGAAAGCTGCATCGGTTTTATCGTATCACCTCAATCTTTATAATGCATCTTTGGCTTCAAATCTATCTTACATAGACTTGTGTCGAGTGTTACAAGATCAAAAAAAGATCCTCCACTGCAGACGGCTCACTGGCAGCACTGCCAAGCCCTACATACCTCCGACATGTATTCTGGTATAAGCATTTAGTCATTTACCTGTCGTTGAATCGTATGTTCCTGCAACGTGCGTCCAAATCTTCGATGGAATCGTGGCATCCTTTGTGCTGGTGTAAAATGTGGTTCCCTTGTCACCACTGGCAAACCAGTTAACAGTTCCTCCTTTGTGCACCTTCACCCACATTGCAAGAGTTACTGCATCCACGGGTTTCTTGTGAAATGTTTTGCCCTCCCACGTTATGTCTCCGTCATTTATTTCCGCTCCAGTGCCACATGTTCCTATGAAATGAAACTGCCATTGAGCACAAAACTGACAATGGCCCCGCCCAGACAAGGAATGAGCATTCCTCATTAATACACAGCCTTTGGTTCATCGACAGAGGGTCCTTATTCCTATCCTACTAATTAAGCTTCTAGCTTACATTGCACTGTCCTACAGGACGGAAAAAAGTTTAAAAATATCAGAGAATAATCTTCAGATCAGAAGGAAGAGCTAGGAGTGGACCAGCAAAACTGGGAGTAACTGGAACTAAAACATATGAATAAAATAATATGAATATCTTGATGAAGACACATAAATATTTTATCCCATTTTGAAATGTGTACCTAACTTTCTGCCAGATATCTTTGCACCCTTTAGGAGAACGGCATCATTTGTATTTCCAGACATATCCTTGACAACGCTTCTGTTGCTGACACTCTCGAAGTCTAAATACATTGAGGGCATGTACGGTTCTATAATAATAAGCAAACAGTATCAAATCTCGGAACCCGATAACCTTAATACCATTTAAAAGGCGAAGTTTGTGATATACTCTTTATCAGGAAAAGTAAGCTTTTTGGGAAAAGGCTGGCCAGAATTCGAAAAAGAAATTGAAAATTGCTCTAAAGACATTGTTTGGTAGTAAAGACAAGCACTGCAATCAGCCAGGGTGGTCAACAAAGCTTGTTTCTTTTTAAAAAGGAAGGTAAAGACAAACCTTGCTGTGTCAATGAACCATCCTTCTTCGATTCAAGGTATTGCTGAATTCCTGAAAACCGAAAGGGTGACTTAAATTGCTAGGATAGAATTGGTAGCTGCGACAGGTGACTTGAATTCGTAAATTCAAAACAGAAAAATTAAAGCAATAACAGTTTTGTTACTTACAATATTTAAATAATTTAGTAACCTCCCTCTCAAGATCAACTCTTTATCATAAACTAAAAAGCATTTACAACACTAGATATTATTCATAAACATATTACTTTGTTCCATGAACTTTATAGCGCAATGGTTCTAATTAATGTGTTCTATTTTAATCAAAAGTAGTCTTTCGAAGTAAGTTTCCATTCTGAAGACCTTGAAACATCTTTTTCGCAATGACCAAAAAGAAAATTCGTACGACTTTCACTTAAACACATATTCCTGGTACTTTGATCACATAACCCATTCATTATAAGAAAACGCTACAGAGAGACTAAATGACCGGGGTATGTGGAAAGAGTCAAGAACGAGACTTCCTCAAACTAGTAACGGTTTGTTTCTTCTCGTTGTTTTCTTCAATAACTGGTTCTATTTCTTACTCTCTATGTCTAGCCGCGGCAAGATCACCGTATCTTCTAAAATGATTACGGAAAATTCAAAGGTAGACACACTTGCCAATAATTCAATTTAGTCTCCATAACCAGTTAACTCTCCATAACCATTTGTGCAAGCCAATAGATCAGGAAATAAACAAGGCGGTTGGGAGCAAATTTTGACACTTACTTTTAACAGTGATGACAGGGTTGACATGAGGGTTGTGGATTGAAACGAAGAGCGTTCGTGCAGCATACTCACTTCGTGCAGCATACTCACAACAGTAATCTTGTCTTGTGTGGCAACAGGTCCTACCCCCCTCAACAAAAGACAAAGCTGGCTATTTTAGCTGGTGAACGAGTAGAAGGCTAGGCGGTTGAGGAAAAGTAGCACTCAAACAGCTTAAAGCTTTTGGTTGCGCATAAAGATTACAAGTACCAAACTACCAGAAAGGACTAGGCCGTAATTCATCACTCTATTAAATCACTGACTTGCTTGGTTTTGGCGCATACTTATTGAATAATTCAAGCAAGAACAAAATTGCAGACGTACTAGACTTTGTCTTTGGTGCACAGCTGTCGCAGGTTTTTGCGCATGCGCCATTCATGAAAGTGGCGACGAACGGGCAGATTCCTGCATCCTTGAACCGAGTGCAGCCGGGAATAGTGTCACTGCAGTGCGCATGCGCGACATTGCTCTTGAGTGACTGAATCTTCTCCAGGGCTCCTTTCGCTTCAGGGGTGCTCGGCTTGCCCGTTGCGTTTGCTGTTGGTTTGCTCTTCTCTTTCGCCAGCAATGCGCCGGTCAATTCTTGGGAGATCGCCTTCGACTGGTCAGTGGTGATGTTCCCAGCACCAACTGCACTATCGAGCACTTCCTTGATGGCAGTTTTCATGCTGACAACATCAGAAGGCACTAAGTAGAAAAGCTGAACTTGAAGTCCGTTTTAACGCCCAAAGCATCCTTGACTTTACAAATACAAGTTACCATTAAACACGCAATGGTCTGACATGTCTCCTTTCAAAGTCGTGTGTCAAATTCCTCAAAGTATTGAACGGAAAAAGCTTGATGTTTCGCGCAGATTACATCAAGCTGATAGGTAAAAGAGAACTTGAAGCACACAACAATTAAACGGTACATCAATAAGGACTCGTAAATCACTTTATACGCTTACAGTGTTTAATTGATGAGAACGGAAAACATTAACACAATGTATTGCTGTGCTTCTTAGGGAAAGCTAGTTCGATATGGTTGGTTACAAATATATTTCTTTTAACATTAGTATCTTGCTTTAACACTGTTGTTACATTGATCATTATAGCCTACAAGATATGCTTCATCGATAAACTTTCTAATAAATATTGCGTTTGAGGGAGAACGCAATGAAAAAGATTCTCTGCCTTAATGTTTTGCCAGTTGCTGCAAGTAACTATAACCCTATGGTATTACTAGCGGTATCGCTGACGCACCTCGATTCGGTGCAGCCTCCTTTTAAATCCCATTGCAACGTCACTTCATAAGTCGTTCTTTCGAGTAATTTGACGTCATATCGACTCATTATAAATATAAACACTCAAGATTGATGGGAGACATTCGACAAAATTATGCAGCCAAGTCGGAGTGGCGGAGACCTTCTCAGGATGCTTTAAGGTGGACGAAGCCGTACATTTCAGAAGGTCAACAGCCTACGTATACTGGTATGTCTACAGATGTAGAGCATTTAGACGCAGTAGGCGATGCAGTTTTTAACTTTGCATTTATTTTCTATAAGCATCACAACATTTTTAATGCAGTGCATTTTGACACATTTCTTCCAAGCACTTTATAAATCACTCCTTTGTGCTACATTGAGGTGAATTTTTCATTGCCCCTTTGATTCAAATTTGAAGGAACAAGGACTTTATTCCATTGAACTAACATTGTAGTGAATTTCAAGGTATCTTAAAGGTTGCAAAAAGAAAACTGGGCAGAGAAAATGAGAGAAGAAAACCTATTGAAAAAGCATAAGACAAACTGTAAATTGAGAATGATGCAAAAATGAAAGCCATTTCATAAATAAGCCTTATGGACGATAATTTATGGACGGCAGCTGCATATCAAAATAGCAAATATGATCACAAAACATTAATTTTATGAGCGGTGAAAAAATCAGCAAGAGCAAATTAGAAAGGAATAGGCACCTGCTTCACGAAGATAACCAACTGTATCATTTTTGGGCCTCCTTTGAACGTTTACACGTTGAACGGAATCGTGACTTTTCTTGGGGATAAGCTCTGCAAAATGGGACAGATACCAACAATATTAAGCGTTCTCAATAAATTCGTATTATTAGTTATAAAAAGTTTCTAATCCAATATGAATTTATTACCATAAAACTATTTATATGAAAATTATTATTCTATTTACATTTGAATACGTGAGGCACCTTATACAATTCAAAAGGCAGTTATGTTTTTATTTGGTCAAATTTGTATCTAGTGTTTATGATGGTCTTTTTACTTGTATATGTTTGTGTATTCACGTATTTCAGGCAATCAGTTGCTCCTGAAAGTAAATATGATTGATCTGATGCACTATGTTCAATTTAGGTAATTTTGCATGCGGGCTGAAAAGGTTGTTTGGCAGAAGTAGTCATAGGCTGTAATACAGTGAGTTAGTGTCTCATTAATAATTCACATTCAAATTCACAATTATACCGAAACGAAACCAGGTATCTTTAGTTGAGGCAACAGAATTAAGTAAAGCAAAACAACAACAACAACAACAAGCAACATCACTGACTTAACAATAATAAAGAAGATGGCATCAATAACAAAAATCCCATTGACTAGAAGTGTTCTTGTTGATTGAGCTGGACAAGTTAAGACTTTCACAGTCGTGAGAGCTTTAGATTGGTGTTTGGAACTGAGTAAATTAACAGACAGAAAATTTCTCCACAAAATAACGGACAGTATTCATTCTAGGCTGCAAAAAAATGAACTTTTCGGAATAACATGGGTTGGTAAAATCTTGAAGAAGCTTGAAAATAAAGGACGCTAGAAAAAGAAAAATTTCCTTTGACAGTGCTCATTTTTTCAGAAGGATGGTGTGATATTTTTCATCTTCTTATAAATTTTCATTTGTTTTCCCATTTCCTTGAATTTTGCAAGCACCAGTGGTTAGAGAGATCAGTTCATTAAATTGAGGTTAATTCGTTATTCCAAAGGCACGTTTTCATTGTCAATTCAAACTTAACACTACTACAAACTTTTTTATTACATGTTCATTTCGTATTTTGTTAGTCTTGGTTTACAGAATAAGTCTATTACAATTTTTGTATAGAAAGCAAGAAACTAAAAAGTAAGTGTGGATAAATTTATTCTATAGAGAGAAAGTGGTACAAACTAATTGCCTGTATGTTTAAAGATCATAAAGGACTTACTTATATAATCTTCATTTATTTTGTCAATATTGTCATGCGAGTGAGATAGTCTAAAGGAAACTCCTTTTGTACGATCGGATAACTTGAGCTTCATGCTGCATGATACGAGATTATAGGCAATTGATTCTTAGACAAATAGATGGGAAGTAATCCAATGATGGGTTTTATTTATCGCAATCACAGTCAAACTGTGAACTTGCAAGCGAAGATCCCCCAAAAGGCGAAGAATTTTGATGATTTTTCATTATGAATAGGTTTTTAGGAATATTATATCTGGATAAAAGCAAAGGGTAAGGCATGTATGTTAGAATAAAGTTAAGATAAAGCTGGTGCGACTAATCTCGAATCTTTGGTTATCATGCTGGACAATCAACATGCACACAGGGACCTCGGCAGATGATTTGAGCGCTCACCCTCCAAACAGGGACATCACTCCATACCTTCAAAAAACCAAATTGTCTCAATGGCTATTGCCGCAATCTTTTTTACCCCCTCCTTACAAAGACCAATGTCCCTGGTGGCGTTTGCTTACGTTTGGCTCGAACAGTTTCGCTGGCGTTATCTGCCATTATGACGTAAGCATTTCATTCGGATAAATAACAACGACTACAGATAAGGGTATGGACGATAGACTGACTATATATTCCAATCTCAATCTGAAAAGAATCTGGAAACTCGCGCCAAAAAGATGCTATGCGTGCATACGTTCGCTCTCGCAAGTCAAACTCAAGCCAGCTGGCTGGACCTGAGGTAGATATTTTGGAGCAGAGTGCGTTGAGGTGCCAAAATTGACGATCCAGATTGGTCTTAAGGGCTGAGAGGAAATCCAGTCTGTCACCTGACTCCGTATCAGCCAACGAGAAATCTTTCCTGATTGGTTGATTTAGAAATGTAAAGTGTAAGCGAAGAGCCATTTCAAAATTCTTTGGCCCTTCTGTGTCAAGTTCACAGCATAATCTGTGTTTATGTCCTTCAACCAATCAGAGTATGTGAGACATAATACGGAAGTGCCGAGTATGCAATTGTTTAGTTGTCAATAGTGTGGCACGAAATTAAGGCGCAATGATCCGATCTGCGAGGGAACTCCTTGCAGTTCACCGAGTGAAGATTTCCAAAATTGGTTCCAGGTCCTTTTCGGCTTAGAGGATAGTTCAATAGGAATTCTTATATCAAACAGATAAGCATGAAAGACTAAACTAGCAAAACTAGTGCAGAATGAGCAATGAACTTCCTGAAGTTTCGTAGAGTTTCGTAAGTGAAGTGCAACATCCAACGCCAAATAGGCGCCAAGGTCATAAAAATGCCCAGATTTGTTGGGTAGAACAACAGGCGCATTTGAACCAATGGACTTCAGCTTGCTAATATTTGCTTCAGCCTAGCATGCTTAAACCTGTAATTCTTCAAAGCCATTTGCAAATCTGTCAAGTTTCTAAGAGAATCAGACATTTCCTTCACCAAGTGGCTTTGAATGCAAAGCACACCCCAAAGATATGGAATTTCAGGATGTTCATTTAAACCTATGCTTGCAGTAAGGTTCGTTCATAAAAGGGAAATCATTACTGCTAGAAATGTTACTGGGAAAGAATTAGTGGCGTACAGCACTTTTGGGTTTACCTTCGAAATCCGCGGACTTTGCTTGTTCGTGTTTTGCTTCTTCATCATCGTCTGAAGAGCTTACTGTCAGCATACCGGGCCCTCTTGGTCCGGAGTTAGGTCCGGAATTCGGTTCGTCCGTCCGTCGCGTCGTCTGCTGACTGTTGCCAGGGTCTTCGGGCATTGGTGAATTCAAAGGCATTGGGAAGGCACCGCCAAACACGGGCAGCTGGAAGGGACCCCACGACGGCTGCCTACCTGCCATCATGTCTTGGAAGCCATTGCCGGCCATTGGTCCAAAAGGAAGCATCATAGGCATAGGTTGGAGTGGCGGTCCATCTTGTGGTTGCTGTTGTATAGAAGATCTGTAGTTCCAGTTGGGCATGGACGGGGGTCGCAGGGATGCTCCAGAAACCGTCTGGTAGGGGACATTTGGGTAGAACGACCTGACAATGCTGGGGTAATTGGCGACCGCCTTGTCGACGTTAGAGAGTGGAGCTGCCTTTGGTAAGGTGTAGTGACTGGCTATTTCCTGCTGAACAGCTTGAGCCACCCTGTTTATTTGCATAGGGACAAAAACCCTTCCCATGCTGTTTTGAGACTGCAGTACCTGCTCGTTCCCGTGGGAGTTCGGCAGCAGCGAGTCGGCTTCTTGAGCCATTGGCGTATAAGTTCCGCTGTCCATCATGTTCCAAACATTTGGTGTCTCGTGCATGAGCTCTGGGGAGGAGCTTATTTGAATGCTGTTGTGTTGCCGGATATTATGGCCTAAGTTGTTGGCAGCGCTCTCCTCGTTGTGTGTCAAGTAGTCTTGGATGTTCCTTGCTTCGGTCAGGTATTTCTCATCGATTTCTGACTGTCCAATTCCTAGTGAATCAAGTATGGAAGGGTCCTCACTTCGCTTGTTCGGCTCTCGGTTCCTGAAGTTGGAGCCTCGCCGCTCCTGATTGAAATAATTTGACACGAAGCGGTCATCCACACTCTTGGCATCATCTTCAATAGATCGCTCATAATTTGGATCCGGTAGCCCCAGGTTGAACTCATCTGCGGAGCTGAAGCGAGAAGAAGCGCCAATCGGCTCCCACGAGGAACTGCGCTCGTAAAGTTCCTGCAAACGGAGTGGATTCGGTGCCGGACTTCGCATGATTGAGTCGGGCACGAATCCGGACCGAGATGCGTCATTAATCGGGTCGTAATTCGTCGGTTCAAACTTAGAGGCCATTCCTACGGGCTCAGAACTTGGAATGGAAGACATTTCTTCATCCATCACTTGTGACTCGTCGAATGGTTCTGCAATCATGCCAGGAAGGTTAGAGTGGTATCGTTTAGGTATGTAAGGCATGCCGAAAATTCCATCCCTCTTGACTCCCTTTTTGTCTTTCCTTGACCGATGCTTTCTGCGGGAGGACTTGAGCTTCCTTTTGTTCAAGACTATCACCTTGACATCATCATCGTCATCATCATCAAACTCTCGCTTGAATCTATTAATGGTCCGTTGACTGCGTCCACTTGGCTTGGACGAAACTGCAAGCAGAACAGGTCAAGGCATAACTGCGACAATTCTTTAAATCAAAGCAAAACATTGCTAGGAAAGAATCGGCAGTATTATAATGATATGGCATATCAACCCTCTTGAAAGTATTAATACTAGTTCAGCAATCAACATTGCTATTGTATGCGATTACAAAGCGGGAGAAAGTATTGGGAATTGGGAATGAAAGCTATTGGCAGTATGTCACAACTGCCCATCATTTCTTGGCAATTAGGCAGACGAGAGCCAATGGAGCCTCCTGTTTGGATTATGCCTTTTTGAGTAGGAAAAACAAAAGAGGGATGTGCAATGCGCCGAGGATCGCCGATATGATAGAACTGGCTTGAGATGAATTTAAATGAGACTTGTATTCACAACACCCTGGTCTTGTCACGAAAACAACTCGCCGCATTTAATCGAGAAAGTGGTTGCCCTAGGTGCTTCACAAATCACAGCCTTGAACACTATCTTAATTGACGACCATTTAATAAGCAGTTGTTGCCTTTTCCAGTTACGAAGATGAGGACATTCTATTTACATTTTGGCATACTTGCGACGCGTCCCATGAAAGCAAAACGAGGCATCGACCAACCTGCATTGCGCTTGTATCCACCAGGTCCTTTTAGCCGCATGTCCTGAGGCCCGTTCCCGTTTGGATGCTCTGGAAGGGATTTTAAAGGTCCAACAAGTATTTCTTGAGAGTGATTAGACCGCGCATATTCTATGACAAGAAATTGAAAGGAAGACTGTACTCGAATAGTTTCATGCACGACCAACGGATAGAGTTGCTGAGTATCATTTCAAATGTGATGGATCAATTTGCATTTACAATCGCTGAAAATATTGGTACTAAATTACTTTAAATTGCGACTGCTTTACAATTAACTGATAACTTAAGTAAATACCATATGGTAAAAACTGACTGTGCAAGTAAGCAGATCCACGAATGGCTATCACCATCAATTCGGTATGCGCATCGGTATCGGTAAGTGATATGCGCATCGGTATCGGTAAGTGATATGCGTATCGGTATCGGTAAGTGATATGCGCATCGGTATCGGTAAGTGATATGCGTATCGGTATCGGTAAGTCCAAAGAGATCTCATTTGAGATCCCGGAACTACAATCGGCATCCACCACTAACGCTGTAAGAGTTTACATATAATTTGCAACACCCATATCATACCTTCGAAGTCTTCTTGGTCACTTGCTGGCACAGAGTTGTCGCTCTCTGTAACGGTCGCTTGGCTTGTGTCTGTGTCATAATGAGAATTCCCTTGATCCATTTGCGAGACAGCTTCGTGTTGATTGGTCGCAATCGAAGGATTAAACAGGTTTACTGCTTTCGACAATGTCGCCTGCGCAGAGGCCACTTTAGTTGCATTTTGCGAATCAGTTAGAGTTGCGTTATTGGTTGAGTTGGATTTGTCATTGTTTGAAGGATGCTTGGCGCTTGCTAGCATATCAGCCTGCACAAGGGCCAACGGGATTGCTTGCCGGTTTGGCACTAGACAGAGACACAAAGGAACTTCAGTAAAGTGGTCAATGATCAATATATAATGATCAGAAAGCCCATGATCAAGGAGGGTGGAAAAGGCAGAGGTTGAGTCAAATGGCTGCCCTAGCATGAACTTTAATGGTTGGAAACAAGTTTCGGTGAAATTCGTATTGAGAGCAGTGTCGCCGTGATTGCGTTTCTCCAACTGGAACAAATAGCCTTTGTGATATATACCTTCCATCATTGTGTTAACTTAACTTGGATAAGAAAAGAGAAGAACGTGTCATTTCCTCCTTCTGCTCTTATAAGCTGACGTTTAAGAAGGCCCTAAGGTAATTGAGAAATGAACGTGGTTTGAAATGAACATATTTGGACGTGGTTTATCGCCAGGTTTATCATGTGTATCGATGTGGAGGAAGTTAAACCAACTTGAATCCATACTGGCCCTAGCTATCTGGATGAATGTGGAATACTATCCTTTGGAGGAGATGCCGTCGAAAACTTACGTTCATCGCTGTGGACTGTCAAGGCAGCAATCACCAATGCCAAAGAGAGTGCAGCCAGGAATCTCAGCATCCTAGGCGAACGAAAACTGAGAACTAAGATTCATTATCGTCTATAGTCAGAAGTGGGGCTGGCCAGGAAGGGCTCTTGATTCCTGCCAAAAGTTGGACGACTGTTTATTTCAGTTTTAAATTAAACTAGTTACTCGAAAAAATACTCTTTCCGCTAACTGGTTTTGATAATTAGTTTGAAAGGTTCTTGCTTGGCAAGAGGTCTCTTCAGATTTCTGTTTACCTTCTTTCAATTTACCATTCTCTTACGCTTTTACATTAAGGAATAAGACAAAAGAATTGAAAGAACTATAGAACAAGGTACACAAATGTACTTAGTGAAAGGTTGAGGCTATAACACCATTTAGCGTTGGAAAGAGGTCAGCTATGTACATTCAATTGTCTGGGAGGTTTATAGCCAAGACGCATCTTTTCCACTGAAGAGTTATTGAAAATAATAGTCGTCATCGGAAAATCGGGAAAAAACAGTGCAAAGGTCGGGAAAGTCTTAATTGACATCTTGAAATAAAGTAGTTCCATTCCTTGTTTTGCTTCCAAAGACATAGAATTACGCCACAAGTTTGTTGGGTTCAGTTACACAAAGAAAGTTCTTTTGCTTTGCATGGTTTTGGCCAACTGGTTTAGAGGTCCTAGTTATTAGCTTTCGTAAAGAATCAATGGAGGAAGGCCACGTTGCAACAACTATCACCATCACTTCCCTTTGCCTGAGGCGAAATTCAGTGATTGGTCCTTCATCACAGTTCAATGTGGACTGCATTATCGATAAATTGAAGTCAATACTTGAATGTAAAAGACTATACGGATACATCAGAAATTAAACTCTAGGGCAGCAGAATTAATCCGGAACTACCTGCCAAATTAACCACAATGACTTAATGATCTTTAGGATACCAACAGAAATACACTGGAAAAAAAGAACAAAGAAATCTCACCTTTCAAGCTTTAGTTGCAATTTCCATAAAACGGCATTTTATTTTCATAAATAACAGAATTCGAAAGAAAAACACAGACAGCGAACGAGTAATTGGCAGTAATGATGCGAGAAATCCCGGGTCAGTGTTTCCTGCACGCATGACCTCCCATCCTTGAGGCGAAACAATGTGGCCACTGGCAGGTTGCAAAGCACTGTCTTTGCTTGTAGGTTCCCTTGAAAGAGCTTTTATTTACGGTTAGCTAACGAGCTGTCATTTGATGCTAATAAAATCATCTTCGAGCACTCGATTGGCTGTCACGGAAACATTGTTGATGTCCATTGGCTGGGCATCACTTTGCATCTTGATTCTGAATGTTCACCGAAGCGTCAACGTAGACTGGGTTTTGAGCATCCATGTCGCCAAGGTGACAATAATTTCGTGATGACGTAGATGATTAGATTATTTATGATAATTTTGATTATGTTGCCCTTTTTGCTTTAATAGAACAAAAAATAGCTATGACAACGATGACTGATTGAAATCTCGAGTGAAATTTGAACTAGACCGACTTTTTCATAAAAGGAAAGGCCAGTGTCTACTCCAGACTCATAACGCCTCTTCAAATTCAAGTTCACATTACTTCAAAAGTGGCTCTTCGCTTTGTTGATATTGACTATACCGTATGTAGTCACTCTATTTCTCCATCATTTTTGTGGTTGGATTGTTGTAGCTGCTGCATTTAGAAACTTGGTTTCCAGTTGATAAACAAGGTGCTTTGACAGAAAACTATTACTCGCGCATAAAACTATACAAATTGTGGCTTGAAAGGAAAAAGATTGCGATATTTTTACAATTTTTGCAACATCCTACCTACGTTTGACAGAAACGGAAGGAAGGGATTGATGAATATTAAGAAAAAATGAATTGCTGAACGTTTGTTCTTCAGCTTCGCTTGCTTATTTGTTTGTAAAAGAGATGCAATAAATTTCAAAGAATCCTTGCAATAAAATAACTCCAACTTTTTTACATCTGATTCAGAAACCTTAAGTGTGACACAATCTATTTATAGGCATGGAACAAAAGCTTATGGTGGAGTACCATATTAACTACGCTATACTAAGGATAAATTAATCCATTATCCAAAAAATTATTAAAATTACTAAAACCACTCGTACTTAATATTAAAATTTAAAGATGACAAACCTATAGGATAGAGAAGAACTCTTGGCTTACAGAAACTAAGGATTGAAGTTTCAACCTTCTGCTCATTCGGTTAAATACATTTCTTCGATGTCGGAAATGAGAACAGAAGTATAGGGGCCAAACCATGGTGCACAAAATTCTATCTAGCAAGTCATTTAAGTCCAAAGGCATGAAAAGATAAATAGACAGTACGCTCACAAAATTACAAAAAGGACTATTCCTGTCGTGTAAGAATCCCTTCAAACTATAAAATATTGCAAAAGGACCCCATTTGTTAAGCATCTCTGTTAGATATAGTTAACACAGTAAGTGCTTTTGTTGCGCCAAATTCCATTGGAATGAAATGGAGTTCAGAGCCTCTAATTTGAAAAACCTTTAAAGTTGAGTAGACCATGAAAATTTAAGCAGTTACAAGTTACCCATTGCCATAGTTACAAGAAAAACAATAAGAAGTATTAATTCAAGCATCAGTTTCGCTTCGGGCGGACCGGGTCCTCTTGCCAAGCGGATCGTCTTTCAGTCTCGCCTCGATCTCTGGCATGGAACTTCGATAACGGAGGTCGTAAAGATAGCTCCTTGACGACAAATGGCTGGGTCTCGAGTAACTACTGTACATACTGTTGCTGCTGCTGCTGCTGCTGCTGTAGAGCTAAAAGGGAAGAACGCTTTCATGCGGAAAACCAAAGACCAAACGGGAACAAAAATTGGGAGGGTCTTACGCTTCATGACTTCGCTGTATTTTTGGCCTGCTACGCCGTGACTGCCTCGGTAAGGTTCCACCATGCTAAAACAGAAACAAACGAAACATCAACGAAACAATCTGCTGAAGGACAAAGGAAGACTACTGATGACAGGGCCACCATTAATTTGGTAAGGAAGGTTCGTGGTGATGGTTTCTCAGGCAAGGCAACCTGGACGGGGACTCTTCCATAGCGCTGTTGAGGACTGCATTTGATTGCCATATGATTCATGTTTGTCACAAAACAAAACTTATTCCTATTGACTTCACTTTCTTACAAAGAAAACACATAATTTCGTGCTTTGAAAACGAATTTCCGCCATGAAGTTACGTTGGTTGGTTGCTCTGCCATTTTCAAGAAAAGGTGGCATTTAGTACATCAGCAAGGAATATCTAATTCTTGCAGAAATCGAATCATTAAAGATGAGCAATTGAAAATCTAAACCTAGATATTAACTAGCCTAGATACTAAAAACGAAAACAATTAACTCAAAAATAGCATTCAGATGTTCAAGCTAGTATTTACCTTAGAAAACTCACAAATATATTTAATTCGCACATTTATGGCTACGTTTAAAGGGGTTCGACGAAGGGGCTTGCAGCGTTTAAAGAACCTTTAACTAGAATAGCTCTATTCACAATTAGAATTAACTGTTTTAGACACTACCACAACAAATTTTCTATGACCAAATTTTCTCAATGACAAAAATTTACACTTACTAATTCAAACAGTAACAAAAGAAATTATTGGTCAGTTGCCCAATGATAAAAAATTGAGTGAAGCTCGAATTTTTCAGCTTAAACATCGAAACTAAAAAATTTAAATTTTTAAAGAATTTGAAAATGAGAAGATAACAGTCATTTTTTCATCAGTGGAACCAAATTCAAATCACTATCAATTTGAACAACTCCATTTGCACCGAAATAGTAGATATTTTTCGCCGTATCAGATGGCGCTTCTAAGCATGCACTGCGGAGGAAGTGTTCGGTTTAGCACCCTCGTTGATGATACTTATTTTCCTGCCAATTGTGACGTTTCTACGGACATATCCCAAATTATAGAAGGATTAAAGCATCAAAGTACCATTCTTTGGAAAACTTTTGATCCATTTTGGCTACAGTGTTGCAAAGATTTTGTCATGGTAGTGTGTTAGCTTCTTCTCCACCCATAGTCTAACATCCATGAGTTGACTCCTCGTGGAATTACACACAAACAAATAATTTTATACTGAAACTACTTTACATTTAATAATATTTATGGAAGTGAAGACTATTTTATGAATATACTAAGAATATTTATGAAATGCAACTTACCAGCACTGCTGCCAAGCTGGCCACTGCTTCTCAGCTTTATTTCAATGTATAAAATATATCTTATCTAAATTTACAATTCGAACAGCTTTAAGTTGTTATTTAATTACTGCCTTGTTCAAGCAAGACTAAATGGAGCTGACAGTGTCGCACGTGTTTAAAGCAGGAATTACATCCATGCCATTCATTAATTATAATTCATTTAAAACCAAAGCGGAGTGATTACTTGGGTGATAGCATTTACAGGTGTTAGTGCATCAAACCAACCGTAATCATGATAGCAATAAAAAGAAAACAGATTCATGTAATCAGTTGGATGTCGTGTTTTCTCTGCTGCAGATTTAATGTTGCTGTTTAGACATCTACAAGTTCATTCTAACAGTACCATAAAAATTCAAAACTACAGAAAAGTTTCACAACTTGTATCAATATTGCAAGTATCTCAACAAATATTAACAATGTGGAATTATTCGTTATATTTAGCCATCAAAAGTGGTTCTGATTAAATGACAGGGCAAAGGTAGGTTTCTTGAAGACGATCTATTTTAATATTGAAAAGATGACAAGAACTTTAGAAGGCTAATTTCAATTTTGCCTAAAGATAATTTATCTCGTTATGATGACAATGTTTAAATAGGTTAGCCTCTTTTACACACAAATTAGTGTTGAATGGCTTATTGATACAAAAAATAATGTGTAGCCTAATCATATATTACACTTGATATCGTTTTAAATGGAATCATTTTAAGGAATTGTATTCATTGTAAATGCTGCATGATATTTCAATGACTGGGCAAAACTTACAGGTTGATTGGCAGAGGCCGAGCGTTGATTTCGTGGCATCCTTGGCAACGTGCTATAGCCTCGCATTGACGAAACTTCGTCAGCTTTCGAGGTCTTGGTGGTCAGGTTCTCTTGGTTTGCGCGCCTCATTTTCCCGACTGCTTTTTGCTGTTGTGGAGGAGCACTAGGTGCTGGATGGCTATCTACAAACTCTTCGAGCTCCTCCTCAACAACATCAGGCTGTGCATCATTTGACGGCTGCGTCTCATCAACCTCATCATCAGCTTCTGGTATTGAAGCTTGGAAAGAGGGGTTCCTGCAAAGAACCTATCTGTCATTTTTTGCGTTTTAGAATGAACATACAACTAATATTTCTATCGCTTTTAGGCCTACTTTGGCATTTCATGAATCACTTATATTAATAAACTCTTGTACATAAAAAAGACAGCCTTTCGACTGTTTAATTATCCGGCAACACATTAACAAACCAATAATCGAATGAATATTATTCTTGATGACATGCTTAAAAGCACGATACAAAAATGAGTGGTGTTCGAAACGCTTTTTTCAAGCATGCTGTTGTTATCCGTGTTCGACTGCCATAATAAAATGTTTATAAAACTCTCTTTTCTGTATGAATACCGGATTATGAATAAATGCCTTGGACAAGAAATCGTAAAAGTTCCTAGTTGCTTGATGATTGCATTAATTGTAGGGCTTGGAGTCCGATTCTTTGCATAACAAGGTCATACGACTCTGCCTACACAACACCAATCACATCATATTCATAATCATCATCATCAGACGAGTAACAGCATTTGTCATCCACTTGTACACTCAGTTACCTTGGCAGAGTTGCTCCTCCCGGGAGCGTATTGCCCTGCTCCGCAGCATCTTGATGACTGTACTGTTCCTCTAGAATTCTGTAGTCATCTTCAAAATCATATTGGTTGTCGTCAAATGGGCCAGAAGGCCTTCCATACCACGTGACCCTAGATGTCCCACTCTGAGGTGCGTCTGGTTCGTCGAAATTTCGATTCAGCTCCTGCATGCTGCTGTATTTGCGTAATGTGTTTATTAGCGTGGTCTGTCCCTGTATTGGAAAATCATCAGTCTTATTCCTACAGACCCTTCAGTAAGCAACGCATTAGTTAAAGTAACAAACGAAGAACTCTCGTAGCGCAAATTATATACTTTGCTGCAAATGCTCCAGGGTGCATTGACCAATATAGGATACAACGACAGCAACATTTTCGAAAACAAAATAAAGCTACAGTTTTATCATACATGCTTGCTTCACAACATACATTAGAATATAAACGTAAAGAATGGTAGGCAACAATCGGTTTCGCGCCTGCATTCAAAAGTATCAAGAGGACATTGATTTTCTAGCGCAAATTATAAGCTATATAATAAGTTTTATATAATAAGCTACAGAGCAAAAGATAACTTATTACCGTCACTGCTGTTTTTAAAAACGTGTCTGTGGCCACATTTAGGCCTTGTCTGCCCACTCGCATCAATGCCACATACCCATTTTGCTTGGCATTTTCTATGTACTTGTCAATGTCCTAAATAACATAACAGTTAAATGCAATTCGAAACTCAAGGCAAGAAAATACAGAAGATTTTTTGCATATACAATACAAATATGGTATATTGTACCAAAACACTTTATAATTAATATTTTAATACAAAGTAAGTGAGAGGGCATGTGAGCATATTATCATGATACGATATGTATACCTATCATATTACTATAAGACTATTTTTGGAGGAAACTAATCAAAATGCTTTTTCATTAAGATTTCTTCAGGGTTAATAATTGAAATTCCACAAAGTATACACTGTTGTCTGCGTCCCTTTGCTTAACTAGGACTGTCTTTTAGTCCAATTAGGCTTTGAGAGATGTTTATTTGTACCAAATGATAGAGTGTGCCATGATTTGGGAGAACCTAGGTGGGGAGAGGCCCCTGAAAATTTCTTGCACATAGATTACTAAACAGATATCTACCTTTTCATGCCTTGCAAGCCATGGGTGAACAAACCTCCTATACAGAATGCTTGAGCCCTAAAAACAAAAATGGGGCTTTTCCAAAACACAGATATGGAAATAGTTAAAAAAGCAATTTAAAGAGATAAATGTTATCATTGCTGTGTTAATAACTAGTGGAAAAGTTAATGGGCAACAGCTACATAGCCAAATTCATGCAACTGATGAGTGTATTCTGGTCTTTTTGCAGGATTTTTGTTGGCACATAAACACATACACGCATGAGAGTGGGTTTGAACAAAATGATGAAAACCAAAACTAACACATAATCAAGCCTTTCTTGAGGCCTTTAGAAACCAAGACAGTCCAGCAATATGCAAATAGTCATCTTAGAAAATATTTTTAATCTGATGATAAAAATGCATTAAATTTTGATTGAAACATTTTTGTTGACAAAATACCTTTGTTGCAGGAGACAAGAGCCAAAAAAGAAAAATTATCTTCATTTCATAATACAAAGGGATCCTAAAAAAACAAAACACTGTATTGTTCTTTGTAACATTTGAGGGGATATTCATCTGGGGATTATATTTCGACAAGAAATTTAAGAATTATCAAATCACTATAAAATTAGATACATCAAAATTCACAAAGTACTCTTTCACTCAATAAATTAGTATATAAAATTCATTGCCTGAGATGGCTAACTCATACCATGAAAAATTATTCTCTTTCATGGCAAAGAAAACAATTGAAAACAAACTGATGTCTAGACTTGAATAATGATCTGCAAGCTAATTGTATCATGAATGATTAAAGCATATGAATAATAAATGATTAATGCAATGACTCACCAAGAAATAAAAACATCAGCAGCATTCTCTACTGCTGTGAAGAATGCAAATACAATCCAATACATCATCCACTTTACCTTAAATTAAAGAAAGCACTCTTTTATAGCTAACAGCCTTCATAGGACATGTTGATAGATTTTAAAAAATCTGCACCTGGAACTACTTGTGGGTCTTTCATAGTTAGGACATAATGATGCATTTCAAGCATTTTACTTCGCTTATCTTAACATGGAGGCTTTCTTAGTACAGATAAGGTGAGCTTAACAAAAAAGGCAAGATCACTTAAACTAGAAGTACCTCATTAACAATTCAGATTTTAACAAAATTCTAAGCAATTCCCTACAGCCATCCAAATTGGAATACATATTCTCAGCGAGTATGGCATGCAACAGCAAAAGATGCTTGGAAGTTTGGTACTTCATTATTCTGCAATCTTTGGAATATGTTTCCAAAAATCAAGTATCTATAATTACAGAAAGTTCTGTTGTTTTTCATCTTTGCAGTAGCATTTCTCATTTTTCTCCTTTAAATACTTCTTCAAATATTTTAAATTATGAACAGCACCAGGTTCATTGCTGTGAGTGTTTGGAGACAGTATGTACAAATTTTCATTGAGAGGACAAAGAATAAAGAAATCTCAAGATTCTAGTACATGAATCTGCAGATGCAAAATAAATTAAATTACTTTAAATTGAAAAACTTCCTTCAAAATGCCTGAGTTGTTCACAATTAGTAGCTGTTTTTAGTGGGTTGATGTTTACTAGACTAGTAGGGGCATAGCTGTTGAGCATTTTTCTTAAAGGGCTTATTTCAAAATGGCAAATGAAGGACAACTTTCCTTGTGAGGAGCTTGGTCTAGAAACTTTGTCTAGATAACAAAATAGCAATCTATGCAATATATTTGCAATCTGCAGATAGACCTAAAATTAACATTGAGTCATGAACCTGTGGTTCAAACGAAGTATATCGGATAAGTCACTTTTGATACTCCAATTTTTTGTTTGTATATAGAGATTTTTTTAACATTTTAATTGGATTACATTTTATACATTTTATCATAGAGGAAAAGGTAAGATTTTAATGAGAATGTGATACAAATAGATGAAAAATGACTTCATAGTGGATTGTTGAAAATCAATTATAGAATCTACCTACTGCAAGTCCATAATCAATTAATTATCAAATCAGAGAGGAAAGCAAAGCCTAGAGTGCTAAGGGGGCTTTTTACGTTTTATCACCAAGTATTATGCATACAGTACTTGCATTAAATAGAAAAACCAGGCAGATATTCAATGATTTACTTTATGTATGTCATTAAGCCACATTCTACTACTCATTGCAGGCTAGAAGCCCTGACAGGTAGCTTTGACTCTGTTTGTTATGTTTTGGGTGATATTTGGAAAAGATTTGCAACTTTTAAACTCTTGCTTTGAAAGAAATCACTTTGGCAACATAAATGGGGATAGCCATTCTGTTTCTGTCAATAAACACTTAATGACTCTTTAAAGACAAAAGGAAAACAATTACATGAATATTAAGTTTTACCATTATGGTTCAGCACATGAATCAAGACAAATCAACTAAAACCAACCATATGGGTTCAAAACACCTATTTGTTTTTTGTTTAAGTGGTTTGACGGATTATATATCGAGGTGTGAAAATCGATTTAAAACTGTAAAGGGCTTACGTATTCCCTGACATCTTTTGTTTTCACGGCTTTGTACGAGCGGTATGCTGGGTAAAGTGTTCCAAAACATAGTCTAGAAAAGGTTTAAAAAGAGAGAAAATTGAGATCTGTAACATGAAAATGCAAAATAAGATGTCAAACTGACGTACGGAGCAGGTATTTGAAGCGTCTTCTGCGACGCTCACAACAATAATAAAAACCCGAAGCAGACATTTCATAACGCTGAGTAATAAGCAAAACATTATTGAAATACGGAGTGAGTGATTGATTCAAATTTTGTTTCTAAAACAAGCAGCATTCTAAAAAGCAGAGGGTCCCGTAGTGGATCTCCAATAAGTGAGGAGAGAACTTCATGAGATAAATAAGTCTAAAGCTTAGCTCGACGGGTACGAATAGACAACACATTCTCAAAAAATGAAAGTCAGCATAGAGACAAGATAAATAAACGAAGGAAGCACTTGACAAATCAAATGAATCGAAAAAAGTAGTTGGCCAGGGAGAGCAAGAGAGTATGCTTCTTTTGAAATAATGACAAATTATGAACATCGAGACAAAAACAGATACCCGGCAATGCACTAGGCCATTATATGATCATGCATGCAGTACTTACATCATAAGACGTGATATAAGTTGAGAAATCATCTCGCCAGACTGCCCCAAAACAGCTCTGTATCAAGAAATAAGTACCAGGACGATGGAATTGCACGCTGATATCAATTTCTTGCCATACTAGTTGTAAACAGCATTTGTTGCTGCCGCTTCGAGAAAACCTGCTATGCAATTTTCCGAAAAACTTTAGTTGAAACGAGGCTATTCCCAATGGCCAAAACAAAACACTCTGACGTCATATGAAGAGCACAGGGCAGCGTGCGATGCAAATTTTCATATGATAAACTCTCGTATAGAGTTAAAGCTATTGGTGGGGATTGAGCCTAATTTGAACTATTTATGACAAATTAGGCACGTGTTTGTTACAGGAATATAGCCATGCTTTGTTATATCCTTTTGAAGTAACGACGGAGAAAAACCATTGCGCAGGGCATATTTACTAATTTTCAATGCTAATGTAGACCACTTTTAACGGGACAGGACCCCCTTCTTTCTCACGTGCAAATATTTCTCCCTTTAAGTGTCACTTTCTCTTTTTGAATACCAAACGGTTGTTATCTTTGATCAGCTCTTTGTTATCTCGTGTGGATTTTTTCTGTTGGTGACTCAGAGGAAAGTGGACAACAATTGAATCTCGAAATCCCCGTTGCCTTGACTTTACATCCAGTTAGGGCTCCAAAGCGAATACTCCTTGTTCATGCTGATCATTTAAAGGCATTGAGTCATGGTAAATAGCAGATCTCCGTGGGGGTTTGTCTGTTTTCATGTGATAAGTTAGTTTTCATGTAATCATACATCAAAATCACGTGAGCAGTTTGCTTGACAGCCAATCAGATTGGCGAAGCTATCATAATGACTCAGCAATCTTTGCAATTTGGGTATACGCTTTCCATTTACCATGACTCAATGCCTTTAAAAAATGTTATGGTTGGCGACTTCTGGCTCAAACAATTGCCCGTCGACATAGAAACAACACTGCAATTTCGTTTCTGTTCTGTGTCATTGAAAAGGAGAGCCGGATTCTTGTGCTTTGTTACCAGCAATATTGTCTCCGCTTGTTGCCGCTAAATTCAAGAAGGTTTTCATAAGAAGAGTTGTTTTTTATCTGAACAACAAAGAATTTTCACTCCAGTTCCCGAAATAGTCATTTTTTTGACGTGAATTCTCGCTGAGATTGATTTCTCATGCATATTTGAGCCCTCGTCTATTTTCCGCGGCTCCGCACCACCCAGGCTCAGACCATAGAATGTTAGTTATCTCGAATTTGGAAATTCTTTTATCGGACTGAGCGGACAAAGCGTTACTTCAAGGGAATATTAATCGACCATCCAATTCCGGCAAAAGAAATTGAAAAAGAAATTTAAAAAGGATGTCGATTTACGAGCGTTTTGACACAACGAAATTCTGCTCAAAAATATATTTTGTGGCATCCAAAGACCCGAGTAAAAGATAGGAACAGTGCTGTCATGTTTCGATAGACCTTTATAATTCCTTTACGAGCACAAATCAATATTCTTGCTCGATTTTCGTAACTCTATTATAATGTTTATATTTAACATATTTTTCAGATAATTAAGATTAGTACCCAAATGTTGTTATTGGTGTTAATTAGAGGGATGGTCATTTCCGCAAAGACATTTCAAATACAAAACTCAATGCCCCACTCTCCCTAGATAAATGTTTGCTTAGTAGTTCTATTAGTTGTGCTTCGCAAAAAGCATCGGGTGAACAAACAAGTTGCTCTATCAGTTTGGGGGATGAACAAAACAAAATAACTTTCTCTTCACTAAATTCTAAATCTTTCACATGACTTCCAAAATCAAGGCTATGTTTGCCCTTAAGGTATCTTCTCATATTTCTTCGATAATCAAACATTAAGCTAGACAAGAAATGCTAATTTCGTATACCAAAACCCTTTAATTAACGACCCCAACTGTCTTCCAACATCATACAAATTAATAAAGTCTTTATAAGCAAGTAACACAAAAATCTAACAGTTGAATCTAGTCGATTTCACGACTACACATATGTGTAATCAAATAAGTGAGAATATCTTTTCTGCAAACAGGCCGCTAGAGTACCTCCAAAGCGGACGGAAAGGGAGCTCTTACCAACTTCTTATAATCGGAGTACGCCGAAATAAATATTTTATCTCATTTAAAACCTCACCTAGCTAGAAAATCGCCATGGAAACAGGCGGAAATGCAAATTATAACGTATGACATCTGCATGATATAAATTGTTCAAGTATAATGTTTAAATACATCTCTTGTGAAATATAAAGTTTTAAGGCTACTAACATCCAATTCTAAATTAATTAAAGTCAGCTCCATAAATTGCTCTGAGCATCAGAAGGACAGTATCTTCTGAGTTCCTGCAGATAGAAGAAAAGTTGTGTTAGCTGAACAGTCCTAAATTTACGATGGCAATACAGATATTGTAATCATTTCTCATTTGGTTAAGAAAGAGATTAAACTCTGACAGGTCCATCTACAGGGAACAACCAAAAACTAAATAGACGTCAATCAATCACCAGTAGCAAGTGTGGCTGCTCAGGGCAAACAGGTATTCGTTCAGGCTCTCCAGCGGTCGTTCTTGGAGCACAAAGTCGATTCTTTTGCCGTTATTCAGCTTCCCGCATCCGATTTCAGGCCCAGTAGGTTCATTTACAGCTGCGATCAAATAAATATATCTAATTATGAAAGAGACACTGGCAAACTGACACAGTCGGAAAACGAAACGAAGAAGATGCATGCTGAAAGTGTCTTCTAGGTGAATGAGTTCTCAGCATCAACAGTAAGATCGCAAAAGCAAGGTACATAGCGTTCCCGTGCCAACAAGGCCTTTTGACGCCCAAGCAAGTCGCCTAAATTTTTTAGCCTTTCAGCGATTTTAAAGTTCACTACTCCATTGAGGGTGTTAAATGAGACAAAAGCATGAATTTGCAAACTCGGCGCATACTCTCGGCTTCGTGGGCTTCGGCCTTGGTGTCATCATTTGTGCTCTGCAATGGTTTCACAACTGCAGTCTCCGACTCGTCATCGGCTGAATCAAGCGCCTCGTTTCGATGCGACCTCGCGAAATGGTTTATAGTTGCCCATGTGCTTCGAACAGCCTCGATGAAGCCTTGCTTTAAATTTGCACTGACTCTTGTTAGGTTTTCTCGGAGTTCTGCCGTCAAAAAAAATTTGCTTGATAAAAATGAATGCAGCCTACAAATCATTCATGCATAATTCGACAAAATATGAAAGGGCGGCAATGTATTTTTTTCTGATGAAACAAAAGAACTTTCGCATATATTGCCGACAATATGTCATTACGGATATACACTTGACATTACGTTAGCCAACCTAGAAAGTGTAAATGAATGTCGGAGGGTAAATTCAAACAAAGTTCTCTTCAAAAAGCAGGATGCCATGAACTAGCATATTATGTGATAATTGCGGACGAACACAGTCAAAGGGGCCTACCTTGAGTAGTAATGTTATAATTGGTTTTTGGTCACGTCTGAACGCACCTTTATCGCTTTTTTAGCTACGTCTGGCTTTTTCAAATAACATGATCTCAATACTTAGCACATAGCTTCAGGCCATGGAAACACCCACTTTTGTTGTGGGCATCGACTAAGAGACCGAAAAGCTGGTTTAAAGTTCCAGAAGATAGGACCAAACCGCTAATCATTTAGAAATCATCCACAAAAGACTAGTGTTGCATACTGGTTATCCGAGGACTGAAGGTCAAACGCGCCTATTTACAAAAGTACGAACGGAAAGGCCTCTTTCACTGACTTCACAACTGATCAAACTTTGCAAACATGGTTTTTCTTAAGCTTCGTCGGCAAGTAACCTTTCTCTAATCTATTTTGTCACAATTTCTAACAACCAACTGCCTACTTCAAAGTTGCTGATCTTTGCTTTGCACTATCTATTGCACAAGCTGTACTTTTACAGATGAAGTCCTCTACCTAATTACTTTAGTACCTAAATCGGCAAATTATATGGTTCTGCTCTCGTGGCCATTTGCTTAACAAAGGCAAGCTGAAGGGCTGAATTATTTTTAAAATCAACGTAACGAATAATCAAGTTAAGTCTCTCTACCCAAATGGAACCTTTTTCGTCCCTTGTGATGGGGCATAAGCACAGGCGGAGCTTCGATTGTCGGGTTTACCAGAGGCTCAATTCTATAGGCCTAAAATCGAAATGGTGGAATGAAGACACAATGGTACAATAAGCAATTAATGACTGTCATAACACAGACACTAATCTTGGAAAAATTATATTTTGTGGTTAGATGTCTCAGCAGAAAAGGGAAGTTACAATATAATCAAAAACAGCAACTGACAAATTTAATAAAAAATACTGCTCTCTAATCAGGCTTAAGCTTTGAGATCTCAGTAGAAAAGAAAAAACATAACAGAAATTCAAAGGAATAAATTGGCACGTTTTGAATGAATCGGGTGAGCAATTACGGCCAAGCAATTCCAAACAGTCAAGATTCGAATAAATGACATGTGTCAAAAGCTAAAGTCAGTGAAATGAAGATAACTATATATATATATTGAAAGAAGCAAGGGAACTTACCACGGGATCATACTGCATTTCGGTGAACATGGAAGGGAAAAAATCAAAGTGACTAAGTGATTAAACGAATTCGAAAAAATGATAAACTGTGACAAACAATGTGTTATTAGTTAATAAAGCACGGGTGTTAAGCTTTATATGAAGCAAGATAAAACAATGCACGAAGACTCCTTGCTAAGCTCAAAGTTTGAATTTGAGGTTTGCTTCAATAGAATGCTTTGAGTACGTGACAGGGCAGTGTTAAGATTTTCCTACGAAACTCCATTGATTATGGTCTTACACTGCAAGCCAATAAAGGAAAGGAGCTCATTTAGAATGCTAGGAGCTGCACCGCGTTTGCATTTCAAACAAATTGAAAAATGTTTATGAATTATGAAAAGATCGGAAATGAAGATGCTCCCTGCAATCAATACAATAATATCCTACCAAGCTAGAACATTGATGGTCACTACCGGTTTCGTATTCATCATCAACAAAAGCTTCAGTTTCGGCATCCTGATAGCTAATTCCTTTCGGCAAAATGTTGACATTTCCATAGCTACGACTGGTTGGTTTACGAGTGGCTTGAATTACTTGTTATTCTTTCGTTGTTCTCAGAACGGTTTAAGTAGATTTCAAGCACCATTAATAGACAACCATTAAAATAACCATTTAACTCATTAAAAGAAGCAATCCAAGCATTGACATGATTGGGGCAGGACTCTAACATGTGACCAGCGAGGCTCTACTGAGCTAATTCGCACATTTCAAGTCCACCACCCAAGTTGGCTCGCAAATGTTTACGAAAAATGAAGAATGCATGGAAAAAAGTTAACAATTGATTGAAACTAGCTGTAGAGCGACTTACCGGATGAAATATGTTATAAAATGAGCTACAAGTCGGGAGCTTGAAATTCAATCCGAATGACGTGACCCCCCTGACGGTCACGAATAGCCCGATAGGAGAGCCGAGAGCAAACATGTTCACCGGGTGAAAAGTCAGTTTAGAGTAGTGGACAGTCGGCTGACCGGTCCCTGCGACGCCACGCTCGTAGGCAACCTCGACGCTTGCGGAGGAGAACGACCTAAACAAGTACGTCTGGGTCCCTTTGGTAATGGCTGACTGTTTCTCTGGTTTGGCCTGAGTCGCAACAGAAGTGGAAGCTAGCGCGACCGGAAGGGAGGATGGCTCTTTCTTCATTTCCACAGCTTTTTTCTTTTCCTGCAAATGAAGAACTTCAGTTATAAGAACGCTGCTAATCACTGATCGACTTCGAGACAAGAGGAGGACAACGACAAAACGCAGCCATAGCCCATGCTCCGGAACAGAGAGTTGCCCAGAGATACTTTACGAACAGTGCTACCCGAACCTTTTCGCCTCAAACACACACACACACAAACACACACCGGTCCTTTTGTTAAAGAACTTCCTGGGAAGCCGGAGCTACAAGCATACTATGGTAGCTTGAAACCGAGTAAGATATTCAGACAATGATTACCTTAATATCGAGCAGACCCTTAAAGCTTTTCTCAAATAGCTTATCAAAGATGAAATCAGAGGGCCATGATCCAGCAATAATCAAACGATTGAGCGCCTGACCAAGCGATAGATTCGCTCTGCATGCATTATTCAGCCTCGCAATCCCTCCAGAGTCATCATCCTGACAATTCATCAAAAGATGGCCGACAAATATCTAGTTATCAAGCTTACCTGCTGTAGTGCTTGTTCTCTGACAAAACCCATCAATTTCTTTCTCGGTCCCATAGGTATCCCAAGGTCCCTCATATCGGCTTCTGAGCACATTAACTACAAGCAAGCACGCAGATAAGACTATTTCCTTGTATGGCATAAGTACATTTTTCTTAAGCAGCAAAAAAGCCTCAATAAATGATGTGCAAATGGATAAGATGAATAAATAGCCCCATAACAAGGACTCCATTTGTCACCTGAGACTGACTTTGACAAGTGGAATTTCGAAACATATTCCTCCATAATGTAATTTAAAGCTGATTCAAAAACTGAAACATTACAAGAAAGATGGAATACATTGTCAATAGCAAATTAAATTGATTGGATGACTCCAGACGACCCAGAATAATCTAGAAGGATTTCTAGAGCCGTCTTTTCTTCGCGGAATAAATATGAAAGTATAAAGAAATAAAGCATTAAGGTGGTACCAGTGTCTCTGTGTCGATTTTTTCTTCGTGAAATTTTGCGGAATAATCCGACAAACTTAGCTTCTTCAAAACGTCATCGATTTCGGGTATTGAATCCTCCTGCACAGTGGAAGCATATGTCTGTGAAAGTGAGTGGGTAAGGACTGGCGGAGGAGCAGGCGGTGTTTCAACAACATCATCGTCTGGCGGTGAGCTGGAAAATACACAATTGAACGAAACACGATAAAAAAGACTGAAGTAGAAATCAACACGCTAAACAGCCTTTTTGAACACATTATTTGCCCTGCTATTGCTCAACGAATATTCAAATAAGTGATCGTTACTGAATAGAAGTCACTCTTAAATGATTCCAACACTCCATTCAAGGGAAATTTGCCGTTCAGCTAAAGAAGATCAAAAGAAAAAGGACACTTAAAAGCACTAAATGATTCCACAAAGAGAGGGCCAAATCAAAGAGAGAGCCAACAAATAAAAGATGATCTTTTAAAAAGCATACAGCGAGTTTCGTTTGTAAATAAGAGCGTTTAGTTTGATTTACTACTGATGAATGAAGGTGTACCTCTCAATGTTTTTATCAAAAGTGTCCTTGTGAAGAACCTCTTCCACAACCTCAGCGTTGTCTTCAGCCATATCAGAGTTGGCCTTAAACGAAACCAAGATGTTATTCATTTTTAAAGCAAACACGTCACTGTTGTGACAGAAAAAGAAACTCTGCATGTAGATGCAGCTCAAACCTAGACGAAGGACGCTGATTGGTTAATGAAAAGCAACTTGATAGCGTCTTTCATTCAGTTAAAACCAATTAGATCTCAAATCAGTTTGACCACATCTAACTAGTTCGTTTTCATCAACATCAGAATGAGAACAGGTCAGTAAAAGTGAAGCTCCATTGCCATTCACAATTGCATACAGCGGAAGTTACGAACTATCTGAGGGGATCAATCACAATCAGTTCTTCGAAACAGGATTCCTGGTATGGCAAGCCGAAAACATGTAGCGTCAGAAAATATTTTGAGGCATTCCTAATAATTCAATGCAGTGTACTAATTCTTATTGCGGTCACTATTCAAAAATAATTAAGAATCAGATCAAATGAGACACTCATATGAGAACAGTTGAAGACCTTACCTGGTTAGCCAGAATATCGAACAGTATGCACGAACCTTTGGAAACAAACAGGAAGAAGTTATTTGATCAAGTAACAAGTATGATTATAAACAAAACATTTGAAGAATAAATCGAGTGCCAACAACACAACACAATACTACAAAGGTACTCCAATTCACAGCAAAACGCATTAACATATCACTCGAATTAACATATCACTATCGAATTGAATACATATAAATACATTTTCAACAAGGATACATTTTCAATATATATATACCTAAGCATGCAAATCTTGCACGACTACTCAAAAAAGAAGTTAAAATATTCAGACAATCAGTTGTGGTTGAGGCAAAAACTGGCAGGTCAAACAGGAAGAAATAAAATTAGTGCTGCAGGCACACGATATTTAATCTTCACTCTTTGTGTCTGCCCTATGTACTATTCTCTTGCGCCTGATGCCCTATGTACTATTCTTTTGTGTCTGAATGCCCTATGTACTATTCTCTTGTGCCTGAATGCCCGATGTACTATTCTCATGTGTCTGAATGCCCTATGTACTATTCTCTTGTCCCTGACTGCTCTATGTACTCACCCAAACTGTGGCCGCATACAGAAATCTGCCCCTGGAACGACTGATTTCTACTTTTGAATAAGTTGAGAAGTCGGTTCATTTCCTGCACCACTGTGTCACAAATCGCCTGTTCCAAGAGACAAAAATGAAAAAAATTATTATGCAAACAGGCAAGAAAAAATATGTGACAGCTGTCCAAGGCAATCTACGACGCGAAAGACTAGAATGTCCTAAAAACTAACTGAACCTTGGGCTCACTTTTTCCAAAAAACAATTCACAAAGTTTCCGCATCAAAATAATAACAGTACCTGCTTACTAATTAAATCTTCACTCACATATTGACCAAAACTGTCCTTCTTTAAAAAATCAATCCAACAAAAGGGAATGTCCTATAGGGTTCCTTTTGAACATCTCATACACTTCAGTGTTATACACAATTAAACATAAAAAAGATGAAGACCATTTGACTGCAATGAATGGATAGGGGCATACCTGACAATACATGGGGCTTGTGAAGAAAAGAATGTCAGTGAGTGTCTCGTTTGTGAAATTGCGGAACTTCCCGATGCTTGATAAGGTGATTGCGTTCAATCGGCTAGCAAATGAACACACAAGGATTTCAGCATGTTAAGCAATCGTTTAGTTTAGCAAGTGCATAGTTGGCCCACTTCATCCAGAACTTCAGACTGCCAAAAAACCAAATCTCGATGATTCATTGTCAAGCGCCGGTTGCGTTCAAAATCAGTGAGAGCATGATAACAATGACATATAATAGCTTAGGGAACTTAAGCCAGGAATCCTGTAGGGCGGTTAGCATTATGTCAATTGATTGCAACTATTTATGAACCCAAAAGAGGGGCAAGGAATATCATATTGCCATGGATATGATGATAACAGTGACGCCTGCGCACTAAGCTATTCAGGTTTGTCACCAGGCAACAATGCTTCACCAATAAACAATAAAAACCGTAAAAGAGCAACAAAATTCGGCAAATGACATCCGTGTTGATCAAATGAACGAGTCATTGACACTTGCTACACGAGGCTAACGAATACGAGGCACTTGAGCAACGACTCACTTGTCGACTCCATGTCGGTCGCCGTGAAGATTCGAGTACCACTCGATTGGAAGGAATTCGACCCGGCCCACGGGTATCCCCTCTCTTACGAATTGGTGCGTTCCCAACAAATTCAAACCCTGCTGCCTCATATCATCAACTGAAAGAAGACAATTGATGGAATCAAATAAACATTTCGAGAAATGCGAGAGTTGGCTATACTGGAAGAAAAAACCCATATGACATACATTTGAAAAGCTCGGGACAGCAAATACGCGCTGCCCGCTAACTGCAAAACCAATATTCAACCTGAAGAGGTATGGCACGGTGGCAAGAATTCATTGTATCAATGTTTCAGCAAATGCAATTGTATTTCCGACGCCTCTTAAATTTTGATTCGATCCTGAAGCCATCCAAAGTTAGCAGGCTAAATATTATTCGAAAACAGAAACTGTTACTTTCAAATTATCATACAAAGATTCAAAACGTTAGAAAGATGTTAATCGTTAAACTTTAATGTCCCTACTTTAAGGGGGTTGACGATGGCCTAAGAATCACATCTTTGGGGGCTACTTACTAACTGGTTAGGCCAAAACAAAAAGGGATAACTTATCAACTCTAGCTCACCGCATTCCACTAGGGGCCGCATTTTCAAATCTGCAGCGGGTCCAATGCCATGCACCACAAAAACTAGGTGGTCGATTTGCTCCGGTTCACCTAAAAATCAAGAACGGATACGGAAATTAAAGATATTTTTGACTCTTCCATGTTTCTTGCTGGACATATGGTCACAGGTGCTGGTCACTTATACTCAAAACAAATACTCATTAGGTATGAAAATACTCAAATAACAAATACAACAAAACTGGGCAATGGCTGAAACACCATAGCACTTCTAACTAACGAAATATGGTTACAACACTGGGGATAAGATGCTATAGTATAAATACAACACAAAATTGTGAGATAGATGCAGTGGCACCGTGTGGCTACATTACTGGGATATGGCTACATAACAGGGATGAGGCTACATAACAGGAATGAGGCTACATAACAGGAATGAGGCTAAATAACAGGGATGCAGCTACATAAGAGGGGTACAGCCAGAGCACCTACAAACACATGCATCATAACCTTCATGAGTGCCACATGCATACCTTCAACGATTTCATCCTGAATATCTGTTATTCCTCTTCTTACAACCCTTGGCCTTGATGTAGAATCCTCACCAGTCCAATCGTACAACTCTGTGGTTGGTAAATAGTGTACAATAACATTGCCATTGTGGAATATCACAGATTCTCCATTTTGAAGGTCTAACTTCTTGTTCCAGGCCCCAGTAGTTGCAACAAGCTTAAACTCTTTCTGAAAATCAAGAATGACAAAGATGCAGCTTTTCACTTAAAATAATTTTCATCAATTTAACTGAGTTTACTATTTGCCAAAGCCAACCAAAATCAAACTTTGCTTCTTCTTTGCATTTTTCAATGCTGTCGACCGGCATAATACATACATATGATTGGCATGCTAAAAGAATACTCAAATCAAAACTCCACATCACTCGATCAAAGTTCCTCTGCCCCTAGAAACCCGTTCAAGCCCCTCCTCTATACCAAGAAATTTTCTTTGCATCATTTGCCAACTGATAGGTTAACTTGAAACTGGCTTGCTTAGGAGTGTCTCTTTGTTAGTGGGATTACCCTAATCAGACAGAAAGTTTTAATTTAGTATATTCCCATCTATTGGTAAAATGTTTTTTGATGGCAAAAAGGTGCACCAGCTATACATTGAACTTCAAACCAGACAAAAATGGATTGAATTTGCTTTTGCTGTGTAATGGATTCCTACCTCAAGCTGCTCAGCCATACTCTCTGAATATGGAATCAGCTTTGCCTCGCCCTCCCCTCTGTAAAACCAAGTACATCGCCTGACTTCAGTTCTAGCCTCTTTCCAATATACAGCCTCCCTTTTCATTGAATCTAGATCAACATCAAATCTTCCCCCATCTGTTGCAACAACAGTTCTTTCTTTATTATGAAAAGCTGCCTCCAAGGCCCTGGAATCCACATATGAGAAAGGAAGCCAGGTTTTAGCACCCTTGTGATAAAACCAATGAGGTGAGACTGGTTGATATAAGTATGCTGCTGAAGGAATGGGATGCCCAGATTGGGAATAGAACTGGGGCTGTGGTGGTCGATCATACATGTTGCTACTTGGCTGCGGAGATACAACTTGTGTTGGCTTTTGCATGCCTGCTGCAGAATCTTGAAATGATTCTTGATCTGATTGTCTTTGAGAGTATTCTTGAAATGGCATGTCCATGTACTGCATACCAGGACTTGTCCTTAACTGCTCAAATGCTTGGTTTGGTCCTGGGGCTTGTGGCATCTGCTGTGCCATGTACCCAGCGTCCTGATATTGGTTCATTGTTTGAACTGGAGCTTGCTGAGGTTCTTTGGGTGCAAATTGTTGTCCAAATAGATCTTGGTTCTGAACAACCTGTGCTGGAAAAAGCTCTTGTTGTGAGAAAGTGCTCTGGCCAAAGACTGGTGTTTGTTGCATGGCTGGAGGCGAGAATGGGCTTGGGGATGAAGTAGCATATCCAACCTCTTGTGAATGTGACACAATGTTAGCTGAAAATTAATAAAACTTTAAAATAATAGATTATCCACACATCTTCACAGATAATTGATAAATATATGGCAATTTACAACATGCATTCATTAATGAATTCCTTGTGTACCATCAAGCTGCACCATTGTGTATGATAAACATAAAATAGGAAGATATTCATCATACAATATATGAAAACTGTGACAAATTACAAAAATATAAATTATTTGCAAACCATTACAATATACCCAAATTATGAAGACATGCAGAGAGCAACATTGGAAAAATTATCCCCAGGGTAAATCCATGTCAAATCATCCAGACCATGACACCCTTACCTCTCAGATTTTCTTGAAATTTTCACCAGTAATAGATATCATGAAAAGTAGAAAATCCTGAAAATTTGAGCATCTAACTTCAAAGGGTTCTTGAGTTATGCCTTTTTTTAGATTCAATGTAAATCTTGTTTCGCAACAAATATCGGCCATTTTGAATTTACTTTTTTTGAAATATTTCCTGTTTAAGAAATGTTCTAGCTCTACAAATTCACCCAGAGATGTTTTATTGGGTGAGGAATCCAAAAACAGCATCAAAAATACCCAATGGTCAACCTTTTTTGAACTATTCACAAATCCATAAGTTTTTCACCATATCTCAAATATCTTGAAAAAAAACATGTGGCAGTGTAGATATTTGGATTTTTTCTTTTGGAGATGATTATACATACAATAAACTTCATTTGTTCCAAATATTGAGTTAAGTTCTCTTTTTATGCTCTCATAGTGAAGGAACAAAGATAAATTATTTTCCCGGGCCTCTCATATTAGCTATATCAGATACCATTTGTACAGTAAAAAGAAGTCATGGAAAAGAAGAAAGGTAGAAGAGCAATTATCATGTCTTAAACTTTAAAGGACTTTATACTTGATGCAGTAACATTGGTTTCTTGTCAGTCTGGTAAAATATGGTAAAAAGTAAAATCTACAAAAATTTCATGCCGCGCATACATATTCTTCAACTAAATTGTTACTTGACATGAGAACAAGGTCCCAGTATTACTTATGACATACCACCCTATAGACTTGTTTTAGGGTAATTTTGATTGTCTCTGGTTCTGGCTCTGACTGATTGATCTGGTTCTATATTTCCGATCCTTCCGATCACAGCATGTGCACAGCATGTGCCCATTCAAAAAAAGACTGTCAGCGACGTGTCTGTCATCGATCCGTGACGCATCGCAGGCAGCCGTCCGATCGTTACGCTATAGAAACCAGGCTTAAAACAGGAAATTGTAATGATGTTGATTTAACATGAGTAATCCAATTGACACTTATTCACCTTTGTTAACCAAACTTTCCTAAACAGGATTGTGATCGGAAGGATCGGAAATATAGAACCAGATCAATCAGTCAGAGCCAGAACCAGAGACAATCAAAATTACCCTAAAACAAGTCTATAGGGTGGTATGTCATAAGTAATACTGGGACCTTGTTCTCATGTCAAGTAACAATTTAGTTGAAGAATATGTATGCGCGGCATGAATTTTTTGTAGATTTTACTTTTTACCATATTTTACCAGCCTGACAAGAAACCAATGTTACTTCATCAAGTATAAAGTCCTTTAAAGTTTAAGACATGATAATTGCTCTTCTACCTTTCTTCTTTTCCATGACTTCTTTTTACTGTACAAATGGTATCTGATATAGCTAATATGAGAGGCCCGGGAAAATAATTTTCTTTGTTCCTTCACTATGAGAGCATAAAAAGAGAACTTAACTCAATATTTGGAACAAATGAAGTTTATTGTATGTATAATCATCTCCAAAAGAAAAAATCCAAATATCTACACTGCCACATGTTTTTTTTTCAAGATATTTGAGATATGGTGAAAAACTTATGGATTTGTGAATAGTTCAAAAAAGGTTGACCATTGGGTATTTTTGATGCTGTTCTTGGATTCCTCACCCAATAGAACATCTCTAGGTGAATTTGTAGAGCTAGAACATTTCTTAAACAGGAAATATTTCAAAAAAAGTAAATTCAAAATGGCCGATATTTGTTGCGAAACAAGATTTACATTGAATCTAAAAAAGGCATAACTCAAGAACCCTTTGAAGTTAGATGCTCAAATTTTCAGGATTTTCTACTATTCATGATATCTATTACTGGTTAAAATTTCAAGAAAATCTGAGAGGTAAGGGTGTCAACCTTCCAAAATTCTGGATGATTTGATATGGACTTACCCCCCAGTATAGGGCACTCTAGTATACAGTTGCACCCTAGAAAAGAGTTTATTAAGAAGGATGAACTTGATTAGACAGAATAATTTGCATCCTGGTAAAATAAAACATTGACATTTTTCCTTTGAGTTGAAAAGCCTAAGCCAATGCTCATCATAAACTATACAAGGTTTTAGAAAATTTTGGCATCTGACAGAGCTTTGATTTAAGTGGCATTCAATGTATCTTAATAAATTACATAATAATAAATTTTACGGTAAGCTGGTATGCACAATTTTCAAAAGATGGCTGCTTGCTAAAAAATGTATTACTGAATATTTAACAAAACATCAAAAGTGCATCAAAATAACATTGACAGTACTTGAAAGATTGATCTTGATTGATAAACCCCATACTGGGGCTTAACCATAAGCTGGAACACTCTATATTGTGAGTTGTGTTCCACATATAGTTGTATGCACAAGCCTTCTCCTGGCTTGATTCAACTTGATTTGCTATAGTTATCACAAAGTGGCCTTTTTAGCCCATTTCATGCCAGCTTTATAATTATCATCAGCTCATATGTCAAAAAGAGAGGTAAGAGAAAAATTAAAGACCAAGCAAGTCCCTGAATAACAAATTCTAAAATGGAAAAAGAAATCCTTAACAAGTAGGATGTCACCTACTTAACTAGTTTGACATTTTGATCTACATTTGGTGTGCAATTGATAGCAATTCAAAAATTTGATTGGAAAATGCAGTAAATTTATTCCGAAATGTCATTGGAGTAAATTTACGATTAGATGACAATAAATAAATCCCAAATCTACCCAGACCTATCTGATTCAATTTATCATTTGTAAATTTGAAAAATATAAAATCAATTACTTGGATACCAGAAGCAGGAAGGATCCCACTTTAAGTAGATATGCTCAATATTACTCTGCAACTGGCTTAGGGTTCTAATTTTCCTAATGAGAGTGCTAAGGATGAAATGCTTCTGTATAATTTATCATGGTCAATTTGCATTAATCGATATCCTATGTCATAAAATTCGTCATAAAACAGAATTGCTAGAAAGTTAAGTTGTTCATTTTTAAACATTAGACGTGCACATTAATTGATGATCAAATTCCATCAATTAACGCACAGGAAGACTTTATTAATTACCTTTAATCAATCCACCAAAATGGGAATATAAGACAAACAAAGTTCGTCTTTTTTATTGCCTGTCCCTAAATGTTTAGAAATTAAAAAAGGAAAAGCCAAAACTCTTTTAACTTTACTTGTAAGATTTTCACTCTTTATCAACAGCATTAATCACGATAAATGTATAGCGCAACGCAAACAGCACAACTACCAGGAGGTGTTATTTTTAGGCTACCTGGATTACTTCCTTGAACTGGAGTAGATGGATCGGTTGGTGTTGATAATGGTACTGGTGTGAATAATCTTGGACCAGATAGACTCTCCACAGTCAATCCTCCGCCAAGTGACTGATTGAAGAATGGAGATTGTCCTGGCTGTCCATAATTTGATTGAAGCCCCCTTTCCCGATTGTTTTCATTAGCCGCCATGATAGGCCTACGTTGACCAAGGAGAGAGAGGCTACGAGGTACACGCGTCAGTGGCAAAACGAGGTTTGCACCAAACTGATCAACAACACAATTTTCGCGTGAAATCACCATGCGTAAAAACTTGTTTTGATCAATCGCTTAAACTCCCAATCGTAGATTCATTGCATTGTTTAAATCCTTTTCGCTGCTTGTCTAACTTTTACATTCATTATTCACTTCTAAATAAAATATATCCTTTGGAGGTTCATTATGTAAAACATAATTAAAGGGCATATGCCAAGTAATCTCTATCCAAACCCTTGAGATAAGTGTGTAGAAACTGCAAGCTTATCATAGTGGTCTAAGTACCTGTACATCTCTGAAAAACCATGGAAAAACATATGCACAGTTATTGTTCCATTGTATGGTACTTCAAAATACACTACCGTTCAAAAAGTCTTGGGACAATTCGAAATTTCGAAAGACGCTTATGATAAAAGCATTAAAAACATACATTTGATCCTCTCTTATTAAGTACGACAACCGGCTATTTCCATGAAACTTTTATAAGACATTGTTCATGTTTCGACGTATTTCAATTTCGCCACATTATTCAAAAAAGATTAACAGTAAAATTTTCTAGGCCACAAACATTAACATGGAGGTTATCAAACGTCGTGAAATATCATACGAGAAGTGTCTGAAAATTATCTTTTATAAAAATAATGGTAAAAGCTACCAAGAAACTGCACCAATTGTGGGCTGCTCAAAGAATGCAGCTTTCGCTGTATGAAAAAAGGTCTTTAAATTCAGAACCGTGAAAGATTTGACAAGGGATGGCAGACCGAAGAAGTTCCAGACGCCAAGACATGAAAGGTCTTTATTGAGAGATAGAAAACAGGATACATCTCGACTAATTTGCCAGAAGGTCAAAGCGCAGAGGTTTCAAATTCTGATAATAAATTGTAATGAATAGAGCTGAAATTTTGCAACTTGTTGATGCTTTTACTGCGTTATTTAGACCATTTTAAAGGATAATAGGAGTGTTTCAAAAGATACATTTTTTGGTTGCCTTAAATTGTTTTCATTCGCCAGAAGATTCGAAACTTCGAATTGTCCCAAGACTTTTTGAACGGTAGTGTATTTTCCGTATGAAATACTTTAACCAAGGGTTGGTTACAAGTACTTTATTATTAAGTCTGACATACTCCGAGAAGTGCTGCAGAGAGGGTAGCAAAAACCTCAAATTTACCAAAGGCAGAAGAAACACTCAATACATTGTCAGAAATAAATTAGCATTTTGCTTTATGATAGTGAGTAAATTAGCCCATACTTACAACAATGTGTCAAAAGGGAAGAGAGTAAGTTCACCATAATAAACAATGTTAGTAGAATGTAAAGTGATTAACACCTACAAGCTTTACACAACATTCTAGATTAGTAATCAAGTAAGGTAATGTTAGTGAGAAAATAGTGTTCGTTTATCTGTGTAAGATGTTCTCAGATTTTATACTGAAGAATCCATAAAGCAATTAGTGTCAAATAACAACATTGGTAACAATTATTAGCAATTCTACATTACAACACATAGATGGAAATGTTTGAGGTAGTTGTCAAAAATGACAACCTCAATATGGCAAGTAGATTGACAAATCTGCTAGATGTATGTACATTAAATTTAGTGTCTATTTTTTCTAAAAAAGGAGAATTGAATAAGTTAGAGGTTTAAGACAAAAACGCAACATACACCAGGCTTAATTTACTTTTAAATGCTCTAAATTTCGAAAGAATTCATCATACTGAGCAAGCTGATTTTCAAACTTTTCAATGTGATCGGTGATGCTTCCATCATTATCACTATCATAATCTGACTTGTCATTGAACATATCCAAGTATGGAGGGTTCTGACACTCTCTGTATAACTGTCCAGCATCACCACTTTGTGGCGCAAAAGCAGGTCTGACTTCAACAAGAACAAAGTCATCCTCAAAACCCACTGCCTGAGCTGTTGGTTCTGTGTTTTGATTACTGGTATCGAATGATACAAAGCCTCTCTCTGTTTCTTTCCTGTCATCTTTATAGTCTATGGGACCAACTTGCCTTGGTGATTCAATTTCTTTGGTCCTCAGGGACTGCTGAACCATGCTTTCATCTATTTTGCTTTGTATGAAAGATAGAAATGGCGGAGTTGATGGCAAGTCAGGCAGGTCTAGTGCTGCCATTTCTGTTGAAACGTGTCCAAAAGCAGCAAAGGCACCATGCTCATTGTTTACAGCACCGATGGCTTGCAGCTCAGACACATCACCAAAATGCATCTCAGATATACCTTGCTGTATCTGAGAGATGTCAAAATGTTTTGGAGACAAATTAGTAAATGATGTTGGCAGCGATGCAGTGCTGCTGACAACATCGTCAAGAGCCGCTCTTCTAAGCTCTTCTACTTCAGCTGGCCCCAGTGGTCCCAGAGAGTCAAAAGTGTCATCCTTTGTCATTTTGATCAAAACCTTTTGACCTGCATTATCATTAGAAGTAGCTGGTTTACTCTGAGTGTAAAAATCGATTTTGGTCTGAAAATGAACTTTAAGATTTAGGGTACCAAATGGTGTACCAACTCTTCCAATTTTAGTAGCTTCTTGAAGTGTTCCACTCTTGTCGTAATTTCCTTCTTTGGTAAGGATCTTGTAATAAAATGAGAAGTCTTTCTCTTTCCGCCTCGTAAGTTTGTATGAAGGTAGAGACCTTGTCACACTGACAAGCGACTTTAGAAGCAGGGCAAGTTTATTATAAACGGCAAACGGGGTCTTCACACTGGGATCCAGCTTTCTATTAAAACTCAAAGTCCACCTTTCCAGCAGACTATCAAATCCTTCTGATGTCTTGAGGTATACACAGAGCAACAAGGGCTCTTGGATTACGGCAATCTTATTGGTAAACTCTGCCTTAACTTCCTTTTGCACTTCATTTCCGATATTGCTTCCTGGTAAGGCGATATTAAACCAATCGACTCCGACTGCATTTGCATTTGAGAATGTTTTTGTCTTTTCTCCACTTCTAGAGTGAATGATAGTTTGCAATGCTTTATACGTAAAGAACTTTATGTACTTTTCGATTTCCTTTCGTTCTGTTTTGGGTGGTGCAGCCATTGCCAATCTTCGAATCCCAGTGCAATGATCGTGCAATGTGTAGACTTCGGTAAAAACAGTCAACCTTCAGACAGTCAAACAAACAGCCAAATAATAATATTTGAGGATAAATTTGCCAATTCCTTTATGACGAGGCTCATTCTAAACTGATCGTGACAACACTATAAGGCTTTCAACCTCGCGCCATCTTGGAAAGCCAGTAAACGACAACTAAGTATTCGCCTCGTACGTGCGCAGCCTCAAAAAGAATTAGTACGTCAGAAGTAGGAAAGCCCTTGAAGATTACATGTGGTAGACTTTTATTGCAAGAAAATCTAAATGAATTATTTGAATGTAGCATGTGCTTCCGTGTATTTCGAAAGGCGGTGTCTTGAACGGATAATTTTTCATGTTAAAGTGACACAGTGTTCTTGATGCAAAGGGTCCGAGTGAAGTAAACAGAGTCGTTGCAGTAATAAAGAGAGTTGCCTGTTTAACAAACTTGCTTGCTAAAAGTATACCCGCAGTCCTACTCTTGCAAACGATCTTTGTTTCATAGTTAATTGATTTGAGAGCAGAGTAAATTATTTGCTTGCTTCTAGTATAATAAATGGAGCACTCGTGTATGACTATGAGTTATCACGTGGTCAGGGATGCATTTTCCACAGTTAAAACAGCAAAGAGCTTTGGGATTGACAAAATCTCTAGTTACTTTCTGAAGCCAGCACTCCCTTTTATTGAAAACTCACTTGCTTATTTGTTTACTACGTCAATTGGAACAAGTCAGTTTCCAGACTCATGGAAAGTAGCTAGAGTCACTCCAGTTTTCAAAGATGGAGATAGGACTGATAAGTCTAATTATCGACCAATGTCAGTCTTACCAGTCATCTCAAGGCTCTTTGAAAAACTTGTGACCAATCACCTGTACGAACACATGGACAAAACTGGTCAATTTTCCAATGACCAGTCAGGTTTTTTGCGCCATCGGTCCACAGTAACTTGTTTACTAAAAAATACTGATGATTGGTACAATGGGTTTGATCTTGGTAAGCTAGTTGGATTAGTATTTATTGATCTTAAAAAGGCCTTTGACACTGTTGATCATGAAATTCTGTGCAAAAAGCTTGAGATATATGGCATCCAGCATCAAGAGCTCTCCTGGTTCAAATCTTACCTGACCAACCGTAAACAGTTTTGTCGGGTTGGTGGGGTTGACTCGGAGACCGGGGAGATAGAGGTTGGTGTTCCACAAGGCTCATGTCTTGGGCCTTTACTTTTTCTGATCTATATCAATGACCTCTCGCTGGCTGTCCAAGGTTCTACTGTGTCTATGTATGCTGATGACACCAGTCAGTGCCACCAATCTCATAATTTGACTCAGCTGAATGAGGCTCTTAACAATGATCTTAAGCAACTAGACACATGGCTGAGAGGCAACAAACTTTCTTTAAATGTTGCAAAAACTCATGCCATGTTGGCTACTACAAAAAAGAAACATTGCACTCTCAAGAGTCAGAATGAAGGCTTGGATCTGAAAGTTTGTGGAAATGATCTCCAAATCATTCATAAAACAAAATACCTTGGTGAACAAATTGACTGCTCATTGGACTGGAAGTAGCAAATAAAGGCGGTTTCTACTAAGGTTTCCAGGGCAATAGGCTTTCTGAAACATGCTAAATCATTCATACCAAGAGAATCTTTGAAAACACTCTACACAGGTATTGTGGAGCCCCATTTTCGTTACTGCTCTTCTGTTTGGGGGTGTGCAGGCTCAACTGAAATTAATCAGTTGCAAAAGCTTCAGAAACGTGCTGCAAGAATCATATCAAACAGCAACTATGACGCCCCTAGCAGATCACTTATTGAAGAGCTGGGTTGGAAGACCGTACAGGAACTCATAAAATATGAGTCTGAAACAATGGTCTTCAAATCCCTGACTGGGTTGGCTCCCCAATACATGTGTAGCCTATTCACAAAAAACTCGGAATGGTCCTCTCGTAGCCTCCGCAATACAGAGATGGATCTGAGGCTACCTTTGAAAAAAACAGCAAATGGGCAAAAATGTTTTTCTTTCAGAGGAGCAAAGTTGTGGAATGGCCTCTCAGCTGACTCAAAACAAGCATCCTCCCTAAGTTCATTTAAAAAATTGATATAGGGTTTATTTCCTTTTCATGGAAATTTTCATATTGTACATGCATATTTTAGATTGTTGGAGGGTTTTAATAGGGGTTTTAAAGGGGTTTTAAAGGGGTTTTTAACAGTTTTTGATACGTTTTTTAAAAGGATTGTTCATAGTTTTGTATTGAATTGTAATTAGGTTAATTTGGTTATTTACATATTATATTTATTTGTAAGTATTGTAAATGGAGGGCCCCTTGAAAATCAGCTATGCTGAAGGGCTACCCTCCTTAAACAAGTGAAATGAAATGAAATGAGTGGTGAAGTGCTTTCTAGTAGACTTATCTTGTAATGAACTCTGTATCACTGCGTCGTTATTAATAGAGAATATTCTAGAAAGATTGCTTCTAATTTTAGAATTAACGTCATAATCTAGAACATTCATATAAGTCATATAAATAGAGTGTCGTTGTATGGTCTAACAGAGAGAGAGTTTTTAGTACACGGATGTGAAGTACATCGGGTTAGAAAACACTTGCCTATTTGTAATAACTTCTAACTGTGGGCCTAAATCAACTCATTGGCGACGGCATAGCGAACATTGAGGGTCACGGGAAGGTTTGAGGTGCCGGAGATTTGATTCCCCACAGTCATGCTTTTGGGTTTGTAGTGTTGAAGGCCTCTGCTTATCGATGGGTCATAAAACTGAAAGGAATCTGTATTGCTGCTCTGTTATATACGCATCAACAAAGAAAAGCATAACAAGCTTTTAGGAGCTGGATTGCAGTTTTATTATTAGGTATTGTTGTCTTTTTTTATTTTTTTCAGTGAAGCCTTCTCATGTACAATTTAGAAAGTTTATCTTTCTTCGTATGACTTTTTCAATTTGATTGTATGATCAGATGCAGATTGGTGGAAGATTGGTGGGAGTTGTAGGTTAAAATAGAACCAGCCTTTCTGCAAATAGAAATTTCCCTTCCCGCTTTAAATTGGGGAATAGGAGAAGCGAATCGTCGAAAGAAATTCAGCAATGAAAAACGCTGCATTTCTTAAGCCAAGAGCAACTAGAAATCAATGAAGCTATGCTAGGCCTCTGTTTACAGAGAGGGCGCATCACCTAAGCTTTAGGAAAAACGGTTTAGCGGAAAGATGCTCGGCGCCTGTAAACAAAGCCAATCGAAAGGATATGCCAAAGAAACACCTCACCTTTAACTTCTACAGCCCCTTTAGAGCCAACGTTATCTACCACGCAGAATATTACATACAGCTGATGAAATAAATACGAGGATGAACCAAAATAAAAATTTATGTTGTACAATAAAGGCACGTTTGTAGTCAAATAATAAGTTAAAACAAAGGAACTCAAGGCTTACACTAATCTTAGAACCATGAATGCTCAACTGGTCATTTCCATGTCCTTTCTTTTACAATGGTTTTCAAAAAGAGACTACACACAATAATTTGCCGATAAAAAATTCCACAAATGTTAGAATGAACTGACGGCGAAAGGTTTTCTAACGAGTACTACGCATGGCTTGGATATAAAAACTTCCATCCTAATGGTCTTTGTATAGCATCTACTTTAATTGTAAATGAAACTTCAAGGAATCGGTCTAAGAAATCTTTATTTGGTACTTTCGTCTGACTTACAGATTCCGAATACTAACAAAAACTTGGGCAACTTTGAACTTGCCTTCTATGAAAACCTTTACTCTTATTTACTGGAGCTTATCTTGTGACACGTGTTCAACCACTGTATGGTAAGAAGAGCAGTCTATGGCAAGAAGGGAACTCTCCGTAATTTTGGGCTCTTTACTACTTATTGTACAAAATGTTCTACAATAAAAATTTAAATACAATAGCATATCCAGCGCTCTGAAAGTTTGACAATGTCTTTCTGCTTTATAAGCGTTTCCTTAATTTGCAACAATGTAACTGCCACTCAGCATATCTAAGATAAATGGACAAATTTTAATAATATAAAGATTTCGCAAGAAGATAGTCCAAGAAGAGCGATAATTCATAACACCATCTTCGACTTGCCTTTCTCAGAAATAAACATGCACGTTGCAAAAGAATGATAAAGTTAAGTTGTCTGGCAGCTTAAAAAGGGCTGACAGGATAATGGATTAATAATAGCTTTGTTCACTTGATTACTGGCGCAGTCGAAGCGCTCACAAAGCTGAAGCTTAGGCTTGATGACCTGTCATTGTGAAGAAAGTAATTTGTGTTGATAGTGGGGCATTCAGTACAAACCTTGAGGAACTGGCGATGGGTCGGGACTAAGTTGATTGTAGGCACTCTTTTGCCTCATTGTAGACAGTGCATTTGTACCATTGGAATGAAGACGTTTCCAGCTGAAGGGTGTGGCTGGTTCACTGGCACGCTGTTGGGGGTGGGGGGTAAATATGCACTTTGTCCGCCTGCAAAGAAATAGAATTTGGTTGGACATGCAAAGAGCACATTTTGTACTTAAATTTCATATTAAGTGGCCTCAAATTGAAGATTTTGCAATAACTCAATCACACAGTTCGAGCAGGGGCCCTATCTACTAGAGAACGCGGTCTTACTTTGAGAAACCAAAAATCCTGCTGACTGCGGTGGCATCATTTGTCCCGATGTGCTATACGATGGAGCAGTTGCCGGGGAAAACATGTTTTGCTGTTGAAATTGGGCAGGCGATGACGAAGACACTGCGAGGCTGTTCACGTGCGGAAGCGAGACCGTGAGCCTGGGGGTATCACGAATGCGCTTTTTGCTTGCGCGCTCGCTGTCGTCGTACTCCCGCTCTACGTAACCGTTGTATGTACCTTGCATATAGTTTTCGGTCAGCATGGGCTCGTCCCGTGAATTCCTCATGACGTTGGCCGAGCCGAAGTTGAAGTGTCCTTGCATTGCAGGGCTGTTGACGCTGCCGTATATTATTGGTGACTTCACGTCGTTCATGGGCAATGGCGAGGGTATGTACTGTGGTACCGGACTGCGCATTGCATAAATGGCTTCCACCAGGTCAGCAGCTCGCTTTAGAATCACTTCCTGCAACGGAATATTAATTTCATTCATCTTGGTCTATCATGAATGCCATTATCTTCATTGGTGGCTTTGCACCGTGTCTTGGTTTCTGATTAATATTTTGGTACCGCAAGAAAAGGTTGTAATACATTTAAGGCAATAAAAGCTTATCTTTTTTCATGCTTTGATTGAACAAACGCTTGCAAGGTATTCGAAGGAGTGAACCCAATCACCTTTTGGTATCCATCAGGCCTCATAGTGTTGTTAGCTCTCTAAGGTGCCAGAATTGTTCTTGAATTTATTCGAGAAATGTCTTACTTTTGAAATGCCTTCAATATATTGTCTTACTTAGAGTCATAAAGAGGTAAAAGTCGACCCAAACCTTTGGTATTCTTTCGGGGTCGCCAGGATGTCTTGGAATAAGTTTCGATAGCCTCTGAAATCCATAGTCGATAGTTGGGTCACTCAAAGCTGAAGCGAAGTGAATGACTAGTTAATTTATGAGAATTAGGGTGCAGAATAATAATGATAATAATGATGATAAGGTCTACTCCTAGCACATGCAGGAATCAGGAGCACCTGGTACTCGAAATGGATGATTTTAGGGAAACATTTTTAAATTTGCTACAAATTTATGAGAGGGTATCTACTTTAGGTTCGGGACAAGGCTGGACTATTTTCTTACGAAATGAAAAATCTTACCAAACCATTCTTTCAAGTACTCCATGCAAGTGTTACAATCTTCTCAGTCGTGATGGAAACTTCAGTTTCCGTACTGAGTTAAAGCACACACGCACAGGAAATCATAGTCTTAGGAATAGACATTATATGGTTCATGCCGTATATCTGGAGCAGCGATGTCGAAAACAGTACTCACAGGAATATATGAAGCACCCAGGGGGGCCTTGAAAATACGGTTTGGAGTCGAAAGCCATGCTGACCTCGACCATACCAGGCATGTGCCGGGGAGGAGCAATTACTCTGAGCGCCGTCGCGGAGAACACCTGTAAAAGATCGGAGAAGGTAACTCAGACGAACGTAGAGCGACGTGACATCTTGTAACACGTAGGGGAAACGTAGCGAGGCATTATATTCTTTTTGCCAGGCCTTCGTATTAAAGATATTCTGAAACAAGATGGCCAGGAATCAAAAAAAGATCGCCAGTGGATGAATTCACGATATCACAGTGCATTAACCGCTTTCAGAGGGGCTAGCTGTAGCTTGCACCGGCACTTCAACAAACTCTTACCTCTACACTCCATACAATACAGTTTCCAAAAATGATCTGAATTCCTTCGAAAAAGTTCTCGCCAATGATTATGATCTGGGTTCCACCTGATGTCCAGCCCTCTGACGGGATCATAGCCTTGACAAGCGGGGGATCTGCAAATGGAAGAGGCGAAAGCTCACATAACAGGCCAAAGCAGCAAAAAGAGAGGATTAACAGCAACTTTTATGGGCAATAAATTATCATCTTTTCTGAATTTCATATGAAGATGTCAGAAGGAAAGGAGACTGACATTACTCAACTCTACAAAACTTATTCGTGACTATCAGGAGATACTAGCGTACTAGCTAGAATTGCTTTTACAGATAATTATTATCTATTCAGATGCAATATAATTCCTCTAATCATTAGCAGTTTTCTCAAACCTTATCTTTCTATCAGTATCAATGTACTGTTAGTCTGTCAGAAAACAACCCATAAGCAAGCCTTGAAAGTGTTGCCATCACAAATTTTAACGCTTAAAGGCTTATGATGATGGTGATGAGAGGAACCCACTTTCTAAAGGCTCGAGCCGCTTTGAGCTTCTTCGTCCATGCTTTGAGTTGTTATGCACAAACATGTTTTCAGAAACAGCAAGAATTTCCTTCAAATTTGGTGTCGTGGAGACAGCAACTTGAAACCGACGCATGTCTCTTGGATTTCCAGCATTTTTCAGACAATTTTGATTACATTTCATGAAGAATTTCACAAAAAATCTAAGGAAAAAATATTATACCATGACAGGAAAGAAACAGCTTACATAGAAGGCAAATATATATGACTCAAAAATCTATCAAATGCTTAGATAAAATATTGCAGGTAAATGTCTCTAAAACACATTCAAGTTAACAATGCTTGCTAATGTCTCAATGTCAGATAGCAAGTACATTTTTGCATTCCAACAAAACTAATAGAAACTTTGTAGTTATCAAAAGATATATGGAAAATTCAAAGCATAATTGTTGATAAAGAGCATAATATAGAAACAAATAAAATGAAAGAAATTAAGGTTAATAGCTTCAAACTAAAACAGGTTTAGGGGCTAGGAAGGAACGGGACAAACCTGTCAACTACAACCGGATCGGATGGGGTCTCATTTCTATTTCCACACGATTTCTTGTCACAGCACCGGCTTGATGAAACAAATATAAGACAAAATTATCAAACCAGAACTAGTGTCATTTTGTGGAAAAGAACCAATTCACTACGTAAGAATATGACTCTTCTAGGCTTAATGCCGTTACGTTTTACCCAACATCAAGCCAGTTACAGTCAGGAAAAGCTTAACAACTCTTATTGTCTAACATAGGTTAACAACTCTTATTGTACTGGACCTGCTTGTCACAGAGTACTTTCTTTACTGCCTAATAACTTTCTTAGGTTTGAGTTGATGCTTGAATAGTTTGGGCGTAACTTACTTCTCCATTAACTTACTTCAATGTACAAATAATTTCAATAACACTTTCAAGGTAACTTCAAAAATTAGTCTGAATGGGTTTGATCATGTCGAGTCGTGATCGTGATAACGAGCGAACAGAGACTGGTGAAATACCTGCACATGACTTCATGTGTCAGTAGCACTTTGCACATTTCTGGGTTCTTGTCTTGCCCTTCGTACATGATGACCTGATAAAACAAAGACGTGCATTAGAAACAGCACATCGCCTAAATTTGGTTTGAAAAATTGGATTCCTTGAATCCTAAACCATATAATACTTTTTGGCGTCAAGCACAAGTTCTTTTTAACACTACTATCTCTTTCCACCACTATCTCTTTATATCCGCTTGTTGGTTATAGTTAAAGCCTATCTAATGTTTAGCCACTTTTCAAGCTTTTCCTATGAAAAAGCAGACGTTGCGAAAGAAGACTACATTATTAGATCAATGATTGACGATGCAATATATGCTTGATAGCTTTGTTTGAAAACGGTTTGAAAAGACTAGGGAATAGTGATTTATCCCAAAAAAGCTACAATAAATTGACAAAGCTTTAGGACTTTCTGAATTCCATCCCTTTTCTCTTTATCAGTCTACAAAATCACTAAGTTAAATAGATTGCTAAGTGGATTAATGAACTCTCACCTCTTTAGTTTGTGAGTTAACTAGCTTTATGAAAATATCCTGCTCAACCCTCGACTCTAAAATATTGAAAGAAATAAATTAGCTACAAAAATTTGAAGAACAACATGAAAATTTAATTACAGTGTTTTTGAAAATTTAAGGTAAAGACGGAAATTTTTCCTCAAGAAAAATTCAATATTGCTGGTAAAGTTACATAAAGTTACAGTTTGACTTACCTCCATCGAAAACGAGACTGAGCCGATAATGCATACCGTTTTTATTCTGCTTGTCTTCCTGGAATTAGCAGTTTATAAGTGGTAAATGGCGGGTGCAAAAGCATTTAAAGAAACCTTTATGATAATATATCAATTTTATACAAACAACAGGAATCTCTCTGATCATTTTGAAAAGCATCCTTGGCTTTGGAATGGAATTAAAGGCTACACCAATGTGAACTAAGTGCTAGAGAGAGCACAAGAAATGAATAATAGTCAAAAAGCCAATGGCTTAATCTTCCTCGTGCTTATTCTAATATTCAAATTTTATCTGCTTCTTCTTTTATTTTTTAGGGCCTATAATCGCTTTAGCGTCGATTGACGCTTTTGCACAGTTTCGCAGTCACACGGCACAGTAGCAAATGGAGGAACTCTCTCAATTTCACTTCCATCTGAAAGGTGCGTCTTATTCCTTCTCATACCGTCATGAGTCTGACACTAAAATTCACCGCACTGCGATTTCTAAAGAGCATCCTAATTTGAAAAAATCTAGTTGCTGTATGAATCAGATGCAAGACAATGCACTGATGGAGTCTTACTCACCTCTGAGAAGTCAATGAATCCAACAAAGGTCCCTTTTTCAATTTCGACAGCATTGTTATTTTGGTCATACAGTGCCAAAACGAAGTGGAAAAAATTGCTTTTGCGAAGGTTATTTGGCGGGTGTTTTTCAAAGGTCGCTCTTGCAACTTCAAATCTATAACAAAAACCATGCAATGAATTAGATTGGGAACGTGCCTTATTCTTTCGTGGATTGGAGAATGAAGAGATATTTGAAAATACTTGCTATCAAGAGAACATTTGAAATGGAAAGTGAGATTGAAAATTTGTATATTGCGTTATTGAAATAGTGCCTCCTTTGGAAAGTTGCCACTTGAAAACATTTAAAAAACCATCCCCTTAATATGTTATAGAATCAAAAAGTGCAAGCGAAAAAGCCCAAGAGCATAAGCCAGTATTCAATTGACCTTCTTTGCTCAATTAAGAGGCCCAGCTCATTTCAATCCACTTCAACTTCATTGTTTGCTCTACCATCGTCTACTTCTCGCTGTGGAAAGGGAGTTACCGAACACAAGCTTTGAGCCGCTTCTACATCGATCTCATCCCATTAGAAACAATTCAAGCAAGCTTTTCATAGTGCAACTTAACTAACTAAAATGTCTCTCTTCTAGTTATTGCCCATTATCGATGAAGAATACATTTCGTAAATCCGACAGGGTATGTAAGCTGCGCAATTTCCATTGGCATGAAAGTCCTCGTCGATTTTGCCTTTAGAACTTTCTTCCATGGAAAATGCTCGCAAAGAATCATCAGCGAGAATAATTTCACTTGCACAAAGACTAGGTAATGGCTGTTAGTATCTACCTAGAGAGGCAAAGAAATAAGAAGCAGCGCAAGAAGACCCTTTGAAAACTTGCGAGCTGCTTCGTCCATTGTTTATCGAGTGAAACTGACAACACAAGTTTCTTTTCGTTTTCAAACCTTGAACCGCTTCATGCCCGAACTGGGCAGAAATGTCCGACATAAATTGATACTCTAGGGTTTCTGTTCAGGACTTACACAATTTGCTCGACAATTCAACCACGATTTTTCAGATTTTGCAAGTTAACAAATAACTATTCGCAGCTAATTTAAATGCGTTTTGCAAACTCATACACTTCCAACACAGCAAGAAGTATATATACGAAATCGGGAATGTGTGAAATACTATCTCAGTGCATTAAAAGTATCCAGAAAAGTTTTAAAACTGCGTGCAAAAAAGTTTGGCAGAAACTTCATGAAGAAAAAATCTGTTTCAAAAAATTTGATCAGACGAGCAATATAAGGACAGTTAATTCCAAGGAAATCAACTTTTATTCAATGAGTTGCTACTTTTTAAGCGGGGATTTGGCCGTGCAAGATTTCACGGAATCTGATTTTATGGCCTTTGCTTAACATTCCCAAATATACGTGGAACTGGCAAAGGTAACCAAGAATGTACGAAATGTACGTGTACGAAACTCCATTGAGCATTATCGATGAACATCCAACACAGGAGACACCGAGAAAGACTTTTGGACCTTTCTATGTTAGAGCGAAAAAGTTTAGGCCAATGTTAGGACTTGGGCAGGAAAGAGACACGTCTCTGAAATGTTTAAACAAGCAGCTCATGGAAGCCTTGCGGGAGGAAACATTAGTTAGAAACTCACCTCGGTTTGTCGCTCGCATCTTGAATACCCCAAGGCTTCGTATCAGGCGTGGCACTGCGCTCAGACGTCGGTGAAGAATCCTAAAGTTGAAAAGAGCTGCCATGAGAGCAGAAGCTGCAGCGAAAGATAGACATCCAAAAACCATCAAGGAAACGAATGATTAATAGTGGTATAAAGTAGAATCCCTCAAGAGGTTGGTAAAAGCATACAAAAATTACCATTAGGGGAAAGCGTTTGGTATCGTCGGCCAGCAAGTTGTTTCTCTCGAGATTCTCTGCCATCCTCTGCTGCTTGCTCATCAATAATCTCAGGAGATTGAGCGTTCGTTTCTTTTTCTCCTTTATTACATTGTAAATACGTAACAAGAGGGTGAAATGTACCGCGCTTCTTTGAAATCCTTTGACGCACATTGCCATGACACCTTCCCGTCCAATCAGCGACCGCCTATTGGGTTGGCCATGTCACATGGGGGCAGTGAACACCCGTCATTCACCCGCTTGAACAATAATGGCCTATTCACCTTACCCCCAAATGGCCCGGTAATGTTTTTTGGTGATTTAATTTGTCAAAAGGAATTTGAACAGGCATTTGCCTGACAACACTTGCTATTGTATCGCCAGATAAGCTCATTTCAATAAATGCGAAGAGTGGGTGAAACTCCAATGATTGTCATAGCGAAATGCAAGTTGATCAATAGGCCAAATATGGTAACCTTTCAAGCCTCGTAGCTTTTTTGAAGGCAGTGCTAAAGCTATTTGAGCCATGCGCATCTACATTACTGTTCAAGTCTTATCTCCAAATGAATCTACTTTATACCAAGCAACTATAAGGAATTTGTCACGCTAAAATTGGGTCGTGGCTGCCATGCAAAATTACCGTCAAGATTAAATGCGACATGACAACAAGTTAGCCTTAAGAAGTACTCTTAGAAGTACTCATATATTGATATGGGATGCAGGGTTTGTGGTACAATGAAAATATACGAAATTTATCTACACAAGAGAATACTGAGAAGCTTGTAATGTGTAAGTGACAACAATTTTGGTAAAGAAGAATTCTGAAAAATATCATAGAAGAAGAAAAGGCATAGTGTTAAGTTATACTCGAAAAGAATCAAGCAGGGCCTCTATTGTTTAGGAAAGACTATCTTAAATTGCTTGCCATGAATAAAAAGGATTCAAAGTATAACTAAGAATTTTATGTTGAAGCGAGATGGAAGCATTTGTCACATTATGAGTAATCGCAGAGCGAAACTTGATGCTATCTGATTGTGCAAAATGACTTCCACATGAAATATTTTATCAAACGGTCCCTTGTGACCAATTGTGACAATCTAAAGAAACGACTAACGCCTTTCTTTATGAAAAACAAGAGTATACTCTTTGATGTTCCCGAAACTGAACAAAGGATGTTGACGCTGAATACTGTGGACTGTGATGGACAAAACTAGTTATTATGTTTCCGCGCGAAGTTGGATTAAACAGGCTTTTGGAGTTGAAAAGAACTTGTTAAAAGTCAAGTAGCTTTCCATATACTAAACGAGGCTGGTGAACCGAGCAACCTTGAAGACGGAATGATACAACAGTTTCATGTCTATAGATAAAAGCTGGACTATCACGGCAGGGAGAGAAACGGCTTCTTGATTTGCAGTAGGATAAACAGAAGTGTTTCACTGATTAAGCACACTATTAATCTCAATGTGGATGTTAGAACTTTCTATAGTAGTTATTTCTATAACACAAAAAGGACGTTCCTTGAAGACTAGCATTGCGGACAACGGGCAAATTAGCCTCTGCCCTGTTGAAAATTTCGTCAGCAACCCAGCGTGTGATTGGAATAGTCGGATTATAGTGATGCATCAAAATGGATCAAAAGTCTCCAGTCATGTCAGCTTTTAGAAAATACTTGTAGCATGGGTCAGACAGGTCACCGCAAGAATCCATATTGGGTTTTCTTCTGTTCGTAGTCTACATGTTGCTATACGCCGCTAAACCAGAACTCGCTTTTGATTGGCCGACGCGATTTTTCTTAGTTACTTGGTAGCAATGTGCGTAAACAATAGTTCTGTAGGCATTCTGACTTGGGATTTACCGTCGAGCACCAAATTAGTTTCGATTATACGCAAAATAAGTCTCATTTTGGATCTGTTTTTGTTATATTCGTCGTCTTCACTCTTACTTACCAAGTTTTCACCGACTTGATTTGTTTTCCTGACATTTTCTTCGCGAAGAATTGTCTGTACGAGAGGAAGGCTAGGCCTATTGAGTTGATCGCTTCAGAGATGGCAAAGAAGTTATTTCACTTTCAGGATTGGTAACTTTCTTCAAGGAGGACCCAAACGTTATTGGCAAAGGTGAACTAAAGTGCAATTCCGATTTCGTACTTAAATTGCGTTTTGTTGATCACACAATTAATGCAAAAGTAAGAGCATCTATCTCATGTAGAGCATGCAAATATCTCATGAAGTCATCACAATGTTTTGAATGGTAGTCTGACAGACTGCGTACCTTCTTGCTAGATCAAAATAAGGCAAGTCAAGTCTCAGTCTCATTAATAATATTAAAAGTTGGTCTTCTGTGGAGATTGAGGTCACCGGCTTTCCTGACCAGTAGTTCAGTGGTGAGAATCTTTTACCATTTCTATTACTGATTCAAAGATTTGCTTCTCTAGCCCCCTGAACTGCTTGACTTCGATGGCTGTAAGATTTTTAAATCTAAAATAGCTTTTTCCTAAAATCTCGTTGATTTGCGGCAGTCCAGAAGTGCTTGATTGTGCATGCTGGCATACCAACCCTCATGGTCTGCATTTTCAGGCAAACAGAGTCATCCAAACTTGACTCTGTTTGCTCGAATACATCGCGCATGATTTGTCCTTTTGAAACACGAGTTGTGCGACCTTTAGCTTCTCTCCCTTATCTCTGATATCCACATTAGGAGCTACGGTTTTGGTGAGGTGTTTTTTCCTGAACGTCAGGCCAGTAGCCAGGTCTTCGCAGCCGGGGTGACAAAGTTTCCAAAAAAGGCAATTTTTCAGAGGGGTGGGGGGTTTGGGGGGGGTTAGGCTAAACAAAAAAAATGTTTTCGAATTTAAAATACAGTCCAGCGAATCTAAGCTTCTTTAAACATAACAAAGAATGGAATGGAGACGGTTGTACTGTAGTTGTAGCATCTGTAGTTAGCAACAACTGTAAACAGGCCCGTAGGAGCCGTGGGCTCGGGAGGCTGCAGCCCCCCCCCCCCCCTAAATAATTGTCAAACTTTATTTTGTTCCTTTACAACGGTGTACTGAATAAGAGGGGATGCAATGGGCAGCCCCATAATTTTATTCCGACGGCACTGGTAAAAATTGTATTTTCGTACATAGTTGGTAGTGTGCACTAATTATGGGGCAGTTACATTTTATTCGACAGTTAATAATAGGGCAGCTTGCACGACGTATTTCGTTTATTTCTTAGCAGTATATCTGTGAGGTATTGATAAGTTACTTTTCAGATGAATAGCTGCGCTTTTAAGCATTGGTTTCAGATGAATTAAGCAGTAAGCATTAAGCATCTAAAAGCCCTGACGTTATGAGTATTCAAAAAAAATTTCTGAGGGTGGCAAACACCTGGCTCTAGTTGCCACCCTATGGCTACGGGCCTGCTGAACGTTTGGGGTTGTAAAATCTGATGCAATAAAATGTTTTGAAAAAAGGTAAGAGGTTGAGGTTGGTGTAAAGTTTTCTCGTCGTACTCTACAGATCATAGGGGCCTTCAGTTACTTATCTTCTTTCGGATAATGAAAGAAGGAAAGGTCAGAATTAGTCGCAGAAGAGGAATTGCATAAACCGAACAGTACTTTGGCATGATTCGTAGAACGGGCCTAAGAACCAACGTAAACAATTCGCGAATCCTCACGATTAAATGTCAGAAAACCGAACTCAGCTGCTTGTAGCTTCGTGATTAGGAGCGAAGATGTAAAATATATCAAAAACAGATCAAAAATGCGATTTATTGTGCGTATAATCCAAATTAATTCGGTGCTCGACCGTTAAATTCAGTCAGAATGCCTACAGGAATATTGTTTACGCACGTTGCTACCACGTAACTAAGAGTTCCGGTTTAGCGGCGTATTGATCGATGCAACATATATGAATTCCAAAAGACGTTGGCTGAATAGAGATGGAGCACAAGTTCATGCGAATGGCGCAATACAGCAAGAAACACCAAGGGCAGTAACGAAAGTTGATTGGTCAAGCACACACGAAAGTCCACAGGCAAAGAGTTTCTTCTGATAAAAAACAGAGAATGATAATATCATGGCGAAATTAACCAAAGAAGTTCAATTATATATATAATGCTAGTTTATAGTTTTTATTAATTTTTGGTAAATAAGGCGGAGCAATAACCATATATTTAGCTCAAGTGCTAGAAAATGGCCTCCTCACTTTTTTGTAAAACAATACAGCTTTTTTAAACATAATTTGTTATAATTGTTAAAATCTCCCTTGGCCTCTCCACTTTCCAACCTGCGTCGGAGCCCATGTCCTTGGGAAAAACCGAGATAGCAACGCGAACAACATTGAAATCAGTTGCGGTCAGTTTCACAGGCTTCAATAATTGAAAGGATAGATCCTCCACTCAAAAGGCTCATTATTTGAAATGATTAGTTTATCAGCGTAACCAACGACTTTGGTAGCCATATTCTGATGACACAACTGTGTGCACGCTAACTGTGTACAACCGTATCTTTTTCTCTTTATTCTTTTCAAATATGCCGCGAAGCTACAGTTGTCGTTACGGGGCGACAAAGACATCAAAATCGGGCAGTGGGCAGGAGAAAATGCAAACTTCTGTTCGACATCGCTGATAGGAAGAATGACAACGCCATTTCACTCACCACAAGGAATTCAGGCCACACTTAGCATTTTACTGTGGTTCATCAAAAGATTATCACAGTTTACGAAATCGACTAAAATTAGTAATGTCTGCTACACAAGTATTCTGTGGAATTAGTACAAAATGCAAGTATATAAAGTTCTTTTAGCAAGACAACGTGTTCGCGGGACGCTAATCTAATTCTGGCGAACCGACGTTCTGCAACTCTGCTTCGTTTTCATCAGACTCCTCCGAATGTAGAACGGATTCGAGGTTCATCCTGGTCGATTCCAAAGCTGCCGTTTTGCTCGCCCTGAATGACAGAATAAGAGCTCGATTACGATTGCCAGGGTTATCAATCAAGAAACAACAGGCAAGACTAGCTACCACCGAAGACGGGAATATATCGTATTCTACTGTTGAAGCATGCTCAGTCTCGATTCACTGATCACCGCTATTTGTTTGCACGTAGTCTTCCGTGTAAAAGTGCACTAATGTATGGCCTCTAATCAAGTATGGCCTCTAAACATAGTTTGAGAAATAAAACCGCTACAAGTCAAGTAACTATAGGTGGCGTCACAAAAATCAGTTTTTAAAATTTCAAACTTTGGAAACGACGACGACAGCATTAAAACGTACTCAAGGTAGCTAACATCGATTCAATAAGATGTTAATTGCTAAAGATACGACAACGCTTACAATACCTAAATTCAAATCAAAATTTACTTCTCAGTCTTATAGGTGTCATCTCTACGAGGGCGCCTTGCTTAACAGGATGCTTTTTTATTCAAGATTTGTACGCCAAACAGAGTGCAGTACCTGAGCCCTGTCCACACTACACAAACTAACCCAGGTTTGTCCCAGGTTAAATTTGACCTAGGGCGATCCCTGCTTTGTCCACACTTGATTTTTATGATTTGTTATGTGGATACAAAGCCGGGGCGAACCAAGGTTAGCTGATGCTACGCATGCGTAGTTAAATTACAACAACAACAAAACAACGACAACAAAACAAATTTTCCACAAACACGATCAAGACGAAAGTTGCCGAAGTCGCAGTTTATTGTATTTGTCCAAAATGTTTTTCCTGGCAATGCATTTTATTTTTTGGCGCGCAAAATGAAAACACATTCAAATATGCGCATGCGTTAAAGAAACTAACCCAGGTTTTGTGTCCACACTAGAAATTCAGAACACTAACCTAGGTCGAACCCACCTCTGGAGATGGGTTAAACTAACCCAGAGCGAGCCCAGGTTAGTTTTGTCGACACTGCAAAATCTAACCTAGGTTAGCTAAAACCTGGGGCGAACCTGGGTTAGTTTGTGTAGTGTGGACAGGGCTCTGGGAATAAGTCAGGCATTCAAGTGGTCATGTTAAATAGAGGAATGTTTCATTGAAAAGCGCAACATTTTCAACCGCAGATGCATACTGCTTAGATACATGATGAAATATGGAATTCAAACCAATTTTCGACAGTAAATTTCATTCAAAGTCCGTGCATTGACAAGATCAAATGTCTTCGCTTATTTGCTGCCTGCAATAAGCTGTTGCGTGCGTCTTCAAAGTTTTTTCGTGCAGCCACCACAGTCCTTTTCAGCAAAAGAAAACAACAAATTGAAAACAACAAAAGAAAACAACAAATTGAAAGTCAGCCACGCATGATCGCCAGCACTGGGGTAAGCCAGCGTTGTGAAGATGGTACGCAGGTACAAACACGCCGTGCTCCTACTGGCGATCTCCGTTGCGCTTGTAGTCGTGTCCTTAGAAGTCAGGAACAGAGTTGCAGAGCGCAGCACACAGCCGACAGCGTCCAAACGGCCGTTCAAAGGTAGGAAGCGAGTCGCTCGCAACTTAAACGAGATTGTACTACCCAAACGGCTTACGTTCGCAACGAAATATGATTAGCGAAAGTAGCTGGGCTTAGGCGTTTCGTGTATATGAAAACTTGGGGCTTCCCCTTGCAATAAGACGGTGAGTGTTGCAAGCAATGGAAATGAGATTGAACAGTTGCTGATTAACATATTTGGGGGTGAATATGCGAGTTACGACGTTGGTAAAGAAGGCATTGGCCCCAAGTATAAGTCAATATTGTCCAACGGACTCGAACAAAGGACAGAGAACTCAGACAAAAGAGTTTACTATATGTTGTGGAAAAACCGCAAGTTTTCTAAGCAGGTTAAGAAAAGGGCATAATAATCGAGAAGGGCATAATAATCGAGAAGGGCATAATAATCGAGAAGGGCATAATAATCGAGAAGATTGGAACACAAAATGACATGTTGAGCAACGTATTTATATTAATCCATTGAAGCAAATCATTGAAGCAAATCATTGAAACAAATCATCGAAACAGTAAGTTGATTTGAAGCTTCCCGTTTCAGCATATCGACACTTCCAGCCTCTTTTCCCTTAAGATGCCTCGAGCGTGTGTGGGGGTAAAAACTTCTAAGCAAAGAAGAGGGCATGTGTGTCTGATGTATGACTCTATCTAGCTATTAATAATTGTCCACCAGTTCGCTCATGAACAGCAACTGGAAGCTGGAGCGAAACGACATGCTTAAGACAATCTGGAAAACCCAGAAGCTAAGATCGCCACCCAACATTAAGTATGGGACATGATCCGCAACTTGAAGCGAGGAATCTCATCCCTGACCCACATGAGGCCTCGCATCAAATGGAATACAATGATCAAATGGACAGGGCGAGCTGGGGACGAGGCTGCATAGGGAGCAAAGGGTCAAATACCGCTCCTTTTTAGTTACCTATACACGCTGCAGGTTTAGCTAATTTGTGCATGAAATGAGTTTAGGAAATTATGTTTAGGAATATCATTGCCACAAATAAATTAAGTTAATGACGATGGCTAGAATAGCGGACCCTGAGAAATGTCGGACGAAAATGCACTTTAAGTGTGCAAAAATAAGAACCGCCATTTTTAGCTTGTACCACAAAGCACCTGTTAAAAAAATCAGCTTGAAAACTTGAAAACATTATCCCTGCGATAGTGGCTAACATATTTTTGAAGGTAAATTGATTTTTTACGTGCATTTGAAAATGTAAAGTGCAATGAAAAGATTGGATTCAGCTGAAATTATTTGAAGCCGCTGTGGAACATGACAATTTTTAAAATGTGTCAATGGGGTATTCTCAGTTGGCTCCAAAAAAAAGCATTGGCCGAATTTTTATATGCCAGGCATTTTGTTCATACAATAAGTGATCTTTCTCTTAAATAAATCTACAATTAGCCGTAACAAAGAGTTTTTGCAAGTACCTTTAACGGCTGTATGGTGACCGTTGGAAGGTAAATCAACATGGGAAAGAGAAAAGTTATGGCTATTTTTGATCACTTCGAATCATTTCCTCATTGATTCCAACACAGTATCAATAAACGCATAACATGTACTGCGCATGCCCAGCGACTTTCTGGTCTTTTCGCTGCTGCCCAACTCCAGAAATTTGGGGATGATGTCGAATTTCATTTGCAGGGGGTGGCAATAACCCCCGGCCCCCTCTCCCGAGCCAGCACGTCACTGGTGGTTCACGTGCAACAGACCAGCTTGTTGTCAAGACAGCGAGTTCTTTGATGATCATGGTTATGAGGCATTTCAAATGCTCCACATTGAATATATACCAAAAAGTGACCCACATTATGACTGCAATGTAAGTGCTCCACCAGGTACACCCGACTAGTCACAGCGAAAATGACATGATAAAATAAATACATGCATTAAATGGAAAAGATAAATACATGCATAAATGGAAAAGATAAATACATGCATAAATCACAAAGTATATGCAGAATATGAAATATACAGGGCTTCAACTTTAGAAGCTACAAAATTTAGAAGCGAAGAAATTTAGAGCTTCAAAAAACTTTTTCACTGTCCTTCTTGCAGCCCTTTATAAGATGAAGTGCTCTTATTTTATCTTGATATTATTCAACCTCTCCACTGTTAAGGCTACGTGTAAATACTCAACAATTTATTAAAGAAACTTTTGATGCCAAAATAACAATCAAAAGATTTGTGTTCGTTTCTCTCGTTTGCAAGAATGGTAGTATTTGAATTTCATCAAGCTTGCCTTCGCACTTCATTCGAATGTGCAAAAATAATCGCTTCTACGCGTAGAAAAATGAGGGCCAAGACGAGTTCCCCCAAGGCAACGAGATTGTTTCCTTTCATTAACCGTTTCTAATATCTAATCGATGACAGATTTGTTTGGCCCATTTCAGGTGAACCGGATTCCCATGAGCAGCAGGACAGCAATAAATTCACCAAGATGACTGGGGAACGACTGACTCAGCACAAAGCAGACGAAACGGCTTTTGCAGGCAATCTTCTATGTAAACGATTCACCACAAAGAAAGCCAGAAAAGCGACTAGACGGCATTGCTACAGGCATGATATAACAACGTGGACACTGTATGAAAGGGAGCCTTGTTTCCGGAGGCCTTCAAGGAAGGCAATAGCAAGATTAAAAATCAAGAGGATTATCTACTTAAATGGGAGCATCGAATACCCGGTGTGCAACAAGAAGACTCGAAAATGCAAGGAACAGCCTCGATTCAGTAGAAAGCTCCACAAGATGATAGAAAGGCCACCATGTTGCATGGCCCACTTGTTAGAGTTATTCAGGCACGTTACATCAGCACTGGATGACATCAGAGCCCAGTACTATCTGACTGCTGGCGGTTTGGTAGGCTGGGTAAAAAAAAAAGCTATACCTCGCTATGAAAACGATTTAGACATAAACGTGGACTGGCAAAACTGGAACACGACTCGGTTCAGAAAGGCGTTGGCGTCAATAGAGGAAACACACGGCCATTGGGTGCAGTCCTTCAAACGCACTCCCAATTTCATTCGAGTATACTACAGCAAGGTAAATAGGGTGTACGTCGACATGTGGCCTTACAAGATTGTGCATGACAAGTGGGTTAAGGTTCTGTCCGCACTTACATGGTTCCCAAACCCTTATCGAACTATCTTTCCTCTGCGGAGGACTGCGTTCTCCGGGATGGAAATATGGGTACCTAATGATCCGGAGGCGGTATTGGACAAGCATTATCGAGGCCGATTCCAATGGAAGAATCACGTGCTATGCAAAACAAAACTGAAGAAAAAATGCATTACATGACCATGGGACATTGTATAGATTGCTTTTTGGACCCTTCTCATCCAGGATCAATCAGAGGAGGGGTTATGAGGGCATCTAGCTTTCAGTGCTTTTAACAACAGAGTATATCACAAAAAGATATCACGTTATTCATCATTCATTAAAACCATTAAAACGGCTCTAATTCATCTTAATCGAAACATTCAACTACCCCTAAATAGCAATTTACCTTCACCTACTTAGTTCAAATTTGTACACGGTTTGCCAGCAAGACGTGATTTGATTAGCTGTTGTTACTGGTTGTTATTTATACACTCTAAGGGAGTTACCTGTCTCTTCATACTATGTAGAACTGCTTGAACTTTGGGGGAATCGGAGATATCTAATCCAAGATCAACCTAAATCCAAAAACAACTGCTCTCCAAACAGATTTGATTGCAGTATAGAGAACATTACGCCAGGACATTAATAGTGCCCATGCTTTTTAGAAAACCACTAGCATCTTGAAGCAAGGGTGAGGGGAAAGCCTTTCGTTTTGTGTCTGGTATGTAGACTTGGACACAGGCTCGATATTTCATAGGCATAGGCCTGGATAAAGCTCTCGAGGAAAGGGTTTCCCCTGCCTTCAAAACAACCCTTTTCCCAGTGCCCGAAGCATGTCCCCACTCAATGGAAAGGCAGCGCTAAGAAAATGGTGCCACTTAGAAATGAGATGACCCAGCGCTAATCGAGCGACTCGTGAAGCGGTTGGTTCTTCGCGCGTTGGCGGAGCATGCGAAATGAGTTCTCGATCGACTGTGTGAAGGCGCTGATCTTCCGGTCAGGGCCATTGCTTGCTCCTCCGAGCATTAGCATCGCAGCTCGCTCAGCCTTGCCGACTCGCTCGCATTTCTTTGCAAGGTAAATGTCCCTGTACTTGGTTATGTCTCTGAAGAACCGTTTCCCGTCCTGCGCAGCATCGGGTCCCCCTACCCTCAACACGACCTCTTCCATGTGCGCGCCTGAGAACACGCCCAGGCGGATTTTGTGCTTCGAGTAGGTGCAGTAGCGGAGGTCCGACCACAAGTACTCTTGCCTGATTTCTGGCGCGACGAATCTTTCACATGTGCTAATTTTCAAAACACACAACCCTCGATGTCGCAAACCCACAGATACGTTCTCGCCGTTCCGCTCGACTGTCTGGAACAACTTGTACGGGTAGAATGGAATGTTCTTCACTTTAGCAAGGTACAGCCTCTCTCCCTCCTCTCTGGAGACTCCAGTTAACTTCTTGTGATAGCGCTTAACCAGTTTAAGATAGAATGACTCTGCTGGGCTTTTACCACAGCTGAGGTACGTCGGGCTGCACACATCCAGGTCCAGAAGGGCATCTTCGTAGTCTGGACACTCGCTGTTGTAGTCGCCTAAAACAAAAACAGACCTGTATTAGTCCTAAGACCTGTACATCTATGTGGATTCCACGAAGAAAAAGGAAACTTTCAAAGCCTCGACTTTCAATGTCTTGAATAGCATATTTTTACGTAATGTTAGTAAGTCAGTTGTAGGGCTCGAGGCTGTAGAGTAGATCTTATGAAGCACGAGCACGTGATTAGGCCCTGAAGTAGCATAACATTGTAAATAAAAAAAAGCTGTTTCACTTCATAATACGACTACTGTAAGGACGTTGGATCGGGTATAAGAGGAGGGGGAGAGTTGGTACTGCACCCACACAAACAACTTGTAAAAAGGACAAGCAATATGTTTAAATTATAAAAACTTTGAACTTTATTTGCCTCACCACAAACAACTTTATATATCAACTAATGTTTAGAGTTGTTATATATCAAAAAATATCTATGACAACCTAACACAGTATGCTTAATCCATATGGCAAGCTATAAATCAGAAGCAATCCTTGGCAGAGCCTACAGTGCTGTTGCTAAAATAATAAACGCTGAGATTCCTAATGCTTTTGATCGCAGAATAAGATAGCTTGTTCTGTTTGATTGGATTGGAAACGTACCTTGTTCTGTTTGCAGAAGAATCGCATCGAGTTCTGCGTGCAGCTCGACATCGCATCCCAACTGTCCTTTCAGTAATTTCTCCTTGATCAGGTCCCGAAACAGGCTTCGGCTCGCTGCGCAGGCGAAGGTTTCTTCGGGCTGTTCCGGGTGACAACAGGACGCCACTTGGAAAGTCAGTTTTCGCCCGAGGTTCCGATTCAATCTTCTGATCGGATCGTCTTCTTCCAACCACCTTAGCTTACCGTCCTTGCTATCGCAGTACGTCAGGCCAAAGTATTCTTTGTAGGCAACAACATCGAGTTCTTGATACATGTATTGCATCAGGTCCCTTCCGTGTATCATCAAGCACTCGCTCGTTTTCGGAACCACGATTTCCTTCCCTCTCGGTGTTATGATTGAAAGATGCATCTTCTCGTTATTCAAAAAAGGCTTTTGGTGGACTCGCGAAAATTTTACGATCACAGCTGATGAAACGAATCCTCGCTAAAGGGAAATGATGCTTGGGCGCAGCAATGAGCTATAAGATTCCTCGCTTCCCTCTCGATAAAGTCAATGCGCAAATGCAATTTCTTTTTTAACTGAGCCTCCGTAATATTGGGCAGATATAGCTTGTCAGCAGGTAGAACAGCCTGCGATCTCGCGTTGGGCAAATATCGACGCAACTGTTGAAAGTATCTGCAGAAATAAACCAGGAAACAGACCTTTGTCTTCATTGATGGAGGACAGAGACCCTGTCACGTGGCATGCGATTGCAGAAAGATCAGCAAAACCATGGGTGAAACGGAATGAAATTGAATGCAAATATGATCAGCATTCAGCAAACGAATAACCTCAACTGTTCTAAACGGCCATTTCATTGCAAATAACTGTAAAACGACGTCAGCTGAGAACAGGCTTGTTTACGTACGCTTTGCCATTCTTGCCGAGGAGCGAAAAGTCACACCTCGAGTGTGCAGTTGCAGGGATACAGACAAAGGGCCTTACCGAGCTATTTGATCAAAGACAAAGAAACCTGATGTTCTGTGGCGATGGCTGATCAAAATGTGTCACAAGATGTAGAGTTTGCGAATACGAGGCGATCAAAACAACTCAGAGAAAAGTAAGGGACTACTATAAGGAATTCGTAACATTGGCCCCCACCTCATCTTTGGTGAGAGGTCGATACATAAGTTGTGTTCCGCCCTTGCCTCTGGAGCCACTGGAACCGGCTTTGATCGATGTAGGCTGCATTTTAACATCCGGGTCCGGGCATAGATCTCCCACTGTTTATCTGTACCTCTGGTCATGACTCTAGAAATTTGCTAAGTTAACTTGGAAAATCTAGCTTCCTAACCAACTCGTAAAATTTGGCGCAAAAATGCAGCATCAAGGCACCGATTACCGGCTACATTCTGCAACGGGAAGCGCTGGTGGGCAAGGCCGAACGCGCGGCAGACATTGGCCCGGCGTCTATTGGGTTGGGTGCAAGGATGCATTCATAACAAACAGACCAATACGAAATGCAAAAAGCCCCAGCACCATACCGTCCGAGTTATGCAACCCTCAAATGGCCTATTCTGAGACAAAATCAATAAAACAACTCCAATTTTCCTGATTTCCGGAGAGACTTTTTTGTATAGGTGGAGTGTTTGAGTGTTTGAGCATCGATTTCAACTAACTAAAACGATTCCGAAGGGATAGTGCAAAAATACGGCGTGTATCAAAACTAACGACATTTTGGTCGAAGAAGAGTATATTATAATTTACTGGAAAGTGGGCAGAAATACCGCGAATTCACAGGCTGAAGTTCGAACAGCGTGCTTGAACAGTATATACCAATATGATGTTCAACGACTCTCCTTCTACTGGATTAAGACTGATTAGATCTCAGGTCAAGAAGAGGTTCGCCTGCACTGCTTAGGGCATAATGAGGATTGAAATGTTATATCAGTTAATTAATTACGTCTTACAGCCATAGACATAGAAAGAAAAAGTAACACCATAACTTTGGGTACCTGGTCGACAAAACGCGTCTGGCCGGCTTTGCGCCAGGTTCGATGTCACTGTAACGAAAAGAAGGCAAAATATTAAAAATATCAATATTAACAAAAAGTTACACAACTTTTATTGTTTGTAGCCAGCAAGTCTTGAAACAGCTGAGTAGAAGATAGAAGACGTTCTCTGTTGAATGTAACACTCAAATACAGTGGCTTTTGCACAGAGAAATGTAACACGGAGCATAAGAATTTAAAGTTGTAGATAAAGATAATAATTCAAGTTAGTGGTTAAAGGAACAACTTTGAAGCGCAAAGGTTCTTCATCATGCAGTGCAGATTTATCGACGTTTTGTTTAAAGAGCAGTGCTCTATTTTGATTCATTATCCTTTTAAAACAAAAATGCATACCTTGCATCGCTGTCCGTTTTCGAAGGGTCTTTACCGCTAGGACCGTCTTTCCGTTGACTTCTTCTTGCTCCTCTGTCTGTCTTCTGCGACTTTGTCTTTGTGGCAGCAGATGATCTTGTGCTCCTCTGTCGTCTTGATTGAGCTGAAGTTTCTATTGGAAAGAGTGCAGTAATTCATAGAGGTCCTCCACAACATCATCGTGTGCCTATCTTTAACTAGTAACAAGCTGCAACTCTTTAAGAGCCTTGATTTACTACGAACCAGCAGAGGACTTTTAAGGAAAGTACCTGGAGCTTTTTCTGTGGAATTTGCTTCTGCGGACTCCCCTACCGTAGCAGTTCTAAGGTCATCCGGAGAATTTTCGGCTTGCCTTGCATCATCGTTGGCTACACCGCTCGCACCAGTAACGACAGATGTCTCCTCTAAAACTAGGATTCAAAGATAAATAATTAGAAAAATGCTCGTGGTATATAGAACACGTCCAGTTCTATAAAACATGAATTTATATAGATTTGGCTGCATAGAATCAAGCACTTTATACAAAAATACCAAGTCACAGTCATGGTGTGTGGAAGAACAACCCATACCGAAATAATAACAAGACTTAGGGTATCCCGAGCAGTGGCAACAAAAATCTCCACAGCTTAGAAGCGACAAAATCTCTTCGAAACAGAGAAATTTGAAATCATCAACGGGTGAAAAATTTTCTGACCTGATTTTTCTAAATTTGGTAAACTTGCTTGAAACTTTTGTATAAATTTATAACAAACTCTGTCATCAAGATCCTAAAATAAATCATATTGTATAAAAGCTGTAGCAAATATCAAAAGCATTGATATACATGGATTTGTAGGCAATCTCCGTCAAATATGAGTTAGAATAATTAAAGGGAGGGGGTGAAGCATTTCAAGGAACAAATCAGAAGCTTTAGCGAATTAAAACATGCAACTACAGGATAATAAGGAAGATTCGATGCGATTTCAAATACATCGCACATTACATTCATTACAAACTACATTTCAACACTTATAAAGAGGACAACATCTAGAATCTGGATTGAGAATTAGGGAGAACAGGTACAGGAATAGGCTATGGTTGTTTACGATTAAAGATGCTGTATCGTTGTGCAATCCGTCCTATTGTCTTACTTGCTACTTAAGACAGGAAGAGAGCAGTACACAAATACAAAAGAGAAGTGTCATATCAATTTTTAAGGGGGGACCCTTCTAATAAGAAGCACCAGCTCTTGAAAACTGTAATGAGATATTCAACAGGGAAAGTTACCTCCAATATACGGTCACAAAGTATAAACAACTCTTTCGTCACCACGTCGTTTTCAGGTGAAATCTCAAGAAGACACAAAGTTTTGCCCAATATTCGTATATCGATATTTTCTGATTCCGTTTCGGAGAGAATTTCATTCGCAATTTTCACGGCCATCGAGTCATGAACATTGAAGTCCTAGAAGTCAATTTTGAATAATTCACATGCAGTCAAGAATATGGCAGATCTACACTGGTATGAGTATACAGAAACGGGTAGCCGGCAAAATTCACCCAAAATGTTATTCTTTTAAAAGGTGGACCATACAGTCGTAAAAGGATGAGATCCTAAATCAAATCAGAAGAAAGTTGTTGAAATCCAAATACAGAAAGCCACGGCAATGCGGCTCTAAAATAAATGTAGTATCAAACCAAATATGACATCTCACAACAGGAAGTAAGTGATTGGTGCATAGAACCAAAGGCAATCGTTTGGTTACGGATAAGAATGATTGTGATGAGCGGCAGGATAAGGACCGCCGGAATGCCATGCGCCGGAATGCCGTGCGCCGGAATGCCGTGCGCCGGAATGCCGTGCGCCGGAATGCCATGCGCCGGAATGCCGTGCGCCGGAATGCCATGCGCCGGAATGCCGTGCGCCGGAATGCCATGCGCCGGAATGTTGGGCCTAGATTATCGAGATTGTTTTCAAGGTGTTCAGTGCTTGAACAAAGTGGTGCTGTGTTCAACAGCTGAGGCGCGTCCAAGGTGTCATATGTTAAAAGAGAAGCTTCGTAATGCAAGAAGTCTGTCCTACCTTGTCAGTCGTAGCAGGACAACCGTTCGAGGTGGCGTGGTTCTGGCGATTCCTGAGGTTGGTCAACTGAACAAGCAGCTCGACGACCAGCAACGGATCCACCTCGGCCATGGGTGACGAGTCTGGGGCGTCGAAAAGAGTTCGCAGGATGGGGAAAAAGGACTCCTCGACCAGCTCTTGGTTGCTTCTGAAACGGGACAAACCAGATCATTCATTTACCGCATACAAAAACATGATACAATATAATTTCATACGATAAAATACAACATGATACAATACAATATAATACGATACAATACAACATGATACAATACAATTTCATATGATACAATACAACATGATACAATACAATTTCATATGATACAATACAACATGATATAACATGAAACAAACTGAGAAAAAAAGAGCAGCGAGAAAAACCCAATTGATAACTTTGCATCACATAATCGGAATTGGAACCAAACAGAGACAACTGCTAGGTCATCAATCAAGACAGAAGACAATCGTAAATTAAATCGTTTTGGTGGTTACTAAAACTATTCAATAAACGTTAAAGTATCTTGAGCATTGTTATACACTAAATAAGGAAAACGGTATCTCATTGACGCGAATGAAGCAGCAACAGCAACTTGACCCTAACAATGCCGAGGGTATCAAATTATGCAGAAGATGATATCAATTAGATGCAAAATAACAGGGTTTTAGAAGGACAGAGTCAGATGCATGCTCATTAGAGTTTACCTGGATGCCAAAGCAAAGTTTGGCAGAAAAACTCCAAGGCATTGCTTTAGTTTGAAATCATCGGACATCGCAGGATTGTACCACAGAAGAACCAACCGGGCGTACAGCTTCGCGCTCCTTATCCGGCCGGACAGCAAAAGCTTGCACAAACCTTCGGCAACAACAAACCGAATATCCGGACTCTGAAATCGAAAAGGGACCTATAGCGACTCACTGCAACGTGCAAAGATGTAAACTTAACAACGGCTTGGATGAAAGATGAACCAAGACTTGTTCATTAGAGACGGTCAAGGGGAATGGTGATCTAACAGCGGCGTGCCAGTTGAACAGATTAAAAACGGGCAAACACGAGAAAACAGATTAAACACGATAATGACACATGATAAAAATTATAGCGAAATTTTCAGAAAGCAAATATTCATAGCCTTTTCGGGTATAACGACTAGCTGCAAATAAAATTTGTAATTGACTCCGACCTCCCCGGCAAATTGATTTGAAAACCTCCCGCCCAAAAATGTTTTGATTAACAGTATAAATGTGAAGTAAAACGCTTTCCATCGCTTTGTAGTTATCGACATTCAAGAAGAGAAAAGCATTCACTTAGCACCTGAACATTGACTGAAATGTTGACACTTAGCTTTGACCACTGTTAAGAAAAATAAATGTCAACTAATGACCAATGTCGAATAACGATCAATGCCAAATAATGACCCATTTTAACTAATGACCAATGTCAAGATTGATCAACAAAGGAGCCATCATATGAGTCACAACAACCAACTTTTTTCGAAGGGAGTCGATCTTTCGTACCTCGCCGTCTAGAAGCACAACAAGTGCATTAAGAATGATCTCTGATGCACTAGCCTGTTCCCCAGTGCCGAGAGACAAACGATTGGGTGCTTCGATGATAGGCTTCAGCGTGGGACTCTGGCCATCTTTCGAGGCATCATCATCATTATCGTCTGGCAAATCCTTGCTCTCATCTTGATTGACATGCGCACTGCTCCTGTTCGTCTCGAACGCGTCAAATCCGTAAATTTGAATCAAGTCGAAGATGACTTGAGTGGCAGTGATTTGGATCAGCTCCAGGTCAATCTGCGCAGCCTGGGAAACGAAAACGAATCGGTCGGTATTGACAAAAGATCTGCATTACTGCGCTCTACAAGGAAATATGTTTGCATTTAAAATTTGGTGACCCACCAACCAATTTGGCCTACGTCCAAACCCCGTGCTCTCTTCTTTCCATAAGGACTGCGCTCCTACCCAATTCAAAAGTTTAATTGGTTTATAATTTTCTTGCCAATTCGGCACTCGGTTTGTAGGACGCACTACATAAAGATTAGAGCAAATGATAAACCAGCATGTTCCCACGAGCATAATGATGCCAACTTCTACATAGAGAGAGTGAAATTGCAAAAGATGCCATGTCCAAATTAGTTGTGATTTGGCTTTTCGAAAACCCAGATTGTGTCAACACATATACTGACAGTAGTTGGGCAAGCCTCCATTCTGTGACCTGGGAGTGTTTGAGCCTGTTGTTTTATTAAAACAAAGTGCCTCTTCATGTTGGCAGAAGCTCATCTTTCACTTTGAAACTTCTACAAAAAGTTATGAGCGGACGTTGTTGGTTAGTTATAACAGTTTATTCTGACAGGGCTCATGGTACGCAAAAGGATATTCATTGTGTCTGCTTTCGATCATTTTCAGACGTTTTCATATTTCTGGAGCATCGGATGAGTACTTTGAGTTCTTTATTTAACGATTTGCATATCTTGTGCTCTCTCCATATACAAACAATCGTTTACTTTGGCAAAAAAAATAAATGTGACAAGAGCATGCAGACTGATGCAAAGTTGCAACGGGTATCAAAACACACAAGCAAACATACACGCAGAGGAAATTATACAAGCAACAAATAGAACTATTATAGACCTATAATGTTAAAAGTCATTCAGTTTTAAATTTTGAAACATTAGATTGGTCCCTCAGAAGAAGGAATTAAATGAATCAAAACATAGAAATATTTTCCAAGGAAACCAGCCAAAGGCCAGCAATGTAGCAATAAATCTATAAAAATCGTGAATCAAGCTCATAATGTCCTTCTCGGATTCATCATTATAATGGCAAGAAATTGTTGGAAGTTGTCTGTCAAATGTGAAATGAATTACTCGAGCCCCTTTTAATCCCCCTAATAAGAGGTCGTTCAGTGCGACAAAGAACAAACGAGGCTGCCATTATAAGAGGTTGGCTAAGACACGCAAAGAGAAAGCAAGGTGGCCACTCCAAATACGGTAAGTTCATTCAAAGACAATGTTGTCTGTTCAGGTGCAAGGCCAACAGCGCGAATGATTGGCTGATGGAATAGTAGCTTTGATTGAGAAGCCTTCTCGGATTGCAAAAAACACTCTTTCACAAAGCAATGTAGAAGCCATTTCATTAGCTAACAGTAAATCAGAATTTGCACAAGGGGAAAATAGAAAAATAACATTTCATTTACTTGAAAAGTTTATGATTAAGAAACCAGCGCCAATAGAGAGTCTTTGAAAATACAAAATCGCTTCTTACAATTATCGCCAATGTGAAAATGCCGCGAGTTCCCACGACACAATGCAGAATTTGATGATGAAAAAGTCGGTGAAAAAATTAAATCGAAATTCTAGAATGGGATCAGCAGGATGAAAAGGGATCAGACAGATAGGGCTGTGGGGGATTATTGATCGAAGCAGCAGGTACCGAATCAGCATTTGCAGGAAAGAAAGAAGAAGATGACGCACAGCTGCAAGGCTCACAAGAGTTTCTACAGCTGGCATGGACACATGAATGGGGCAGCAAAGAAGACCGCGTTTCTGGAGCCGAGTTCACTTTTAGTGTCTTTTTATTAATTGAAGAAATGAATGGTTATGCGCACACATTTATGTTCGTATGGCAGATCAGTGAGTGACGTATGGCAGAGAAGGATTTGGAAGAAAGCAACTAATGATTAGGAAACATACCAAAGGGTATCTCGAAGCTGTTCTGATTAGAGGACATTAATAATTAACGTATCCACACTGTGCAAAAGGGGATAGAAGTTCAAGTAAGGATGAGTGGATGCAGATACTGGCAGAACATTCAGTGATGTAAGCAGAACATTCGCAATAGTAAAGGTTTTTAATAAGAATCAATGGTGATTGGTAATTAGTTTATCAACAAAAAATGATTTGGTTGCATATTGTAAGAATGAATGAATGAGGAATCGGTGAATGAATGAAGATCAATAAATAAATAAATACGAAATGAATGAATGAACACACTAAAGAACAAAGTTTGCAGATAATTCATTGAAAGACGATTGGCTTGATGAAACTAAGTCAAATGCAAGCAGTCAACAAACAATGGAGCAAATTACGATCCTTGCGTAGCAAACTCAACTCACTTGAAGGAACAGTACAAAGTTCTCAGTGGCGAAATCTTTGTCAAGTAGTGAGATCAGGCCAACACACTTGATGGCAGCATTTCTAATCAGAAGGTCTTCGTCTTGCACTGATGGCCAGATCTAGAAGAACATGGCATATTAGAAAGAAATTAAGTTAAAAAGAGTTGATACACCGTTCATTGAATGTACTGGCACACTGCAGCATTTTAATGTTTAAACAGGCTAGTGGATTAGGCAATACTTGCATTCCAGGAAGATGCCTGCAGTTCAGAGCATTTCCCCAAGAAGAATAGAAACGCATAGAAATTACCAGAGTTTCTGCCAAAGATTTAATGGTTGGAGTCAGTGCTCTTTTTTGCACTCTCTGCAGCATCTCCGATGCAATGTACAAGCACTTTAGAATTGTGAAAGAATCATTCTGCAAGGAAATAAGATGGTTGTCACACGTACAGAAAATGCGATGGGTACTAACATCAAAATAAATACTTAACAATATTATCATTAAAAGCGACCTATCAATAACGGCTTACATAATGGTAAAATAAACATTTAGGTAAATCGGAAGTGAGGTACAGAGCACTGCACAATCAGTGCACTGACCACCAGCCGTTGACAATCGTCTGTCAAGATGAGCAGCTTTGTGTTGAAAATGATTGGCGTAAGCACCAACTGGCCTACTTTTGACAAATGACGAAAGCAGAATGATACGCTAAAGGACATAAGGGTAATTAATATTTAAAACTGAGAACTCTTGGGTCAGCTGAACCAGGTGGCCGATTATGATCTTGATAGTTCCAGATCAGAGCTTGTAAAATATCTGAACATAGAGCGAGTAATCAGAGTTACCATAAAATCCTTACAGAACCTGGTATGGGTGTGTATAATGATTGTAGGACATCTGAGAAGCGTCTTACACAAGCCCCATAACTTAATGATCACACTGTTGACCATGCAGTAGTTTTCCACCACTGCATCTTTTCTGGCACTTCATATTCGGTGGTTAAAAAAGATCAGTTAAAAAAGACCCTGTTTACCTTTTCTACTCGCGCAGCTTGACTCTGTGGCTGACTGGCCTTCTTAATTTCGTTCGTATTTGCCTCCAACGCCGCAATCCGCACTTGAATGTCCGCCGCCTCTGTAAACTTTTGCTCCTTGATGGCATCTTCCAGCGCTTCTTTTAGCTCTATGTGTTCAATTTTCAGCTTGGCAAGCTAGGTAATAGACGCGTGTAAAAGAAGTTGAATTTACAATAACAAGACACGTGAGTTAGAGGTAACGATTTGTGGATAACGAATATGCAACTTGACTACAAACTGGAAAACATTGCAAAAGAATACGCATCTAATACAACTAGATAAACTTGTGACTAGATTAACTAATGAACCAGAAGGCTAATTTTATGACTTAATTTTATGTCCTAAACCTTCTTCAAGGGTGTTGGAATTTCGACCTAGAAGCGTCAATCTGCAAGAGCTCATAATTTGCATTTCAGCTCCAGTCCATGATGGCTGCCAAAAGACCCTGCAACACCATAATACTTTTGCCTATCTTCCATTTTGCACTTTCTGATCTGACCGTGGGCACAAGAAATTTGTGAAGCCCAACAATACTTCTTCCAAAGGGGGTAGTGTTGGATTTATGAATTGGCATTAAAGACTTTTTGGGCAGCAGTTCAAGCCAGGAGAATCAGAAGAAAAAATTGCCAAAAGCAAAGCAAAATAGCTCCAAAAAGAATCTTAATCATACTCTACGATATTCCAAGACATGACTCACCTCGATTTCCATCTTTCTTGCATCTTCAGGACTTCTTACGACTTCTTCCACAACCATTGGCTCTTTAATCTCAGCAATAAATTCCACAAAAGACTGCAAACAACTCTCCTCATCCGCCTCGACTTCTGCAAATCTGGCTACCAAATTCCCAACCAGCGTAAACGGTGTGTTTTCGTCCAGAAACAACTTTCGAGCAAGTGCTTGCATTTTCCTCCTAAAAGATTTTTAAGTTCAGGCAAGTAAATATTTGACATTTCTCTCAAAATGACAATATTTACACAAATAGTCAGGCAGTATTTTTATCAATATAGTAATTTCAATTAGTAATTTGTTTTCAATTAGCAATTAGCGGCCAAGGTCCCTAGTATTAATAAATGGAAACTTTAATGAGGACAGTTAACTGAAGCTTTCGCCCTGGTGAAACATCAAGCGTACTCTAATATTAAAAACTCTATTTAAGCTGCAAGAGATGTGTAGGTGATGCAGAATTTGGATGCGATTATGATTTTGAGGCTCCAGGGTTTTAAAAACGTGGGCATGGAAAAATTTTCCTGAACCAGAAATTGATCAATTCAGACAAGAGCCCGTCCATGCTTGAAAACACAACAGCACCAAACAGACGTTGCGCAAAGAGAGCAATAGGTGAAATCACTCACAGCAGGTAAAAAGAGGCCTAACATCAATGAATTGCAGGATGGATATTTCTCACAGTTTCGCTACAGTTCTCATCAGCACTACAAAATGAGTCCTCTATTAATAGGACATGTGGTGGTCAAAGTAAAAGAAAACTGCTGCCAACAATTAAACAGATTTTAGTTGCAAACTGCTTAAGACCTCTTTTGGTACTGGGCTCTTGACAATACCAATCGTCGCCGGCATGCGATAGTTCCTATCGTCCCGCTTGAGAATAAGACCTGAACGGCTTTTCGTCAAACAATTTTCGTCTTCCTTCATAGAAACTCACAGAATTGAATCACTTGAATCGTCCACTAGCTAATAGTCTGTCATTCACCTTTGAAAGTCCCTGCAAGGAACGTTTTTTCTAACCCTAAGTTGGAATCAAGAAGCGGACACAAAAGACACAAAATCAGACAGAAAACTTCACAAGCAAATTGTGAAGGTCTGGTGTTGTAAAAAGGCTTTTTGTTGACATAGAAACCGTTTGAGCCGTGGCGGGAATTGGCGTATTGACAACATTATTTGCATTATTTGAGGGCCTTTGATCTCAAGGGAACCCTTGAAGAGAAAGATGATTTGGGGTAAGGGGCAAACAGTGGGTCAACTTCTATAACTAAAAGAAACACTAATGAAATCAGCAGAACGCAGCTTAGCTCAGGTGTGCTTTGTTGCCTCGTTGTGCAGCTCTACTGCAAGCATTTACCAAAGTCGAGAACCATGCCCTATGAAAACAACAGCTTATGCACGCATGCGCGACTTTAACTGGAGTGAGAAATCACCTGCCAATCTCGTCCGTATAATCGAGGCAACCACACAACAGCAACAACTGCTGCATGACAAACTCTGCCCGCTGAACAGCTTCGTCGTCTCCCCCCGTTTCGTCGAAAAGCTTGTGAGTGCTTGCGTACCTACAAATGATATATTATAAGACTTTAACATCTCACTGTGCATCGGTTTATGCTTTAATATTTATGTCAAGACAGGTGGAGATGCTGATTCATGTCAAGACAAGGGGCAAAGGTTGATTCTATGGAAAACAGTTCATTTTAGGTACTCAAACTATTGATTAATTCGGATAATTCTCTTAATGAACAAGTAAACAATATGACCTCTGAAATAAGCAAAAACTGGGATTGAGAGGTGATGTAACAAAAAACTCGAGCATTTGGTGTCATACAGTGCATTTGGTGCCATACATGTTCATATTTGGAGAAACTTATGCCTAGCGACACACCAGACGAGGAATAGGGTGCAATTGGCCATGCTCACTGCACATCAAAATGCATGGTCACAGTAGACAATTGCATTAAATGACTCATATCACGTTACCTCTCTACGTAGGAGCAAAACTCTGATGCAAGAGGCAGCAATGACTCCATCAATTCATCATTGTTTTCTTTTGACTTGATGTGCTCTGCCAGTGCTCTCCAGTAAAGGGCAACCTCAGGCTCAAGGTGGCTGTGACCAATCAGCACGCAGCTTGATTCTGTTTGCACTTGAGGGAGATCTCTTAGGCATTGGATATGCTTCTTGAGCACATCTTCTGAAGCACCTAGCAAAAATGTGTTGATACTCAACAGTTTAAGCCACTGAGGGGTCTATAAAGACGTGACACAGACCCATTATTCATGAGAAAATTATCGCTTCACTTTTTTTGTCTTGAGAATATTGCTTCAACTTTAACTGAGGGGTTGTTAGTTGACTAGCCCTTTGCATTAAGAGGAAAGGAGAACTTGTATTGATTTATGCAGATAAAACTTTTGTCATCCTTTTGAATCTAGCCTGTATAAATGGACTTTTCACTGATACTTCTTGAAAATACCTGCATAAATGTTTTCTTGATCAAGTAATTGAATAATGCCAAACTTCTGACACAATAAAAGAACCACACAGTACTAGTGAAACATTTCACCCGGAGAACAAACAATGGACTAGAACTATGATACTTGAAGGAGAAACTCTTTGACAAACTTCAATAAATTGAAACCAGCTTACTTTCAAACAAAGCCTTCAAAGCAAGTAGAGATGTTTCCGGTGAGCTTTCAACATGAAGACATTTCAGTAAGGAAGGAATGTTTTCATCCAGATCCACCAGCCAAGCCTTCAGCATTGTCCCTATGCATGCTTTCTTCACAATAGCTGACCTCTCATTTAGTCCGTCATCAAGAAGCTTCAATCTCTGAGCAATTATTAATGACTTTATTTTTACCTTCTCAGCTAAAACTTCATAAGCTGCTTTACGTACAACATTCTTTACATCCCTTGTTCTATCTGTGGAAAAAGTACAAAGAACCTAAATCAAGGCTGTTACCTAGGGCTTACTGGAAAATGAACTCTAGGATTGGTATCCTATATCAGAAACAAATAAAGGGCAAAAACGTTTACTACACCAACATGATATTGTTTTATAGCAACCTTTTGTAATACACCTGCCAGAAAACCAATTATTTATTATTCTAAATGCTTGGATAATTCGAATAAAACAGTTACTTACTGAGAATGTGCAGAAGTGTCTTATGTGTGACAGCTATATTCTGGAGAGCAGTTCTCCTGACATCTGGACTGCTGTCTTTCTCCATTAAGTGGATAAAGGACTCAATGACTGGGCAGCTAGGGTCCTGGATATCTTGCAGTCTGTAAATAGCCTTCACAGCTTGTACACGAATGTTTGGAAATTTGTCAATCAGTCTGATAAGCATGCAGTCGTAAATGCGATTAGCAAGTTCCTCATCAATACTGACATTGTCGGAAAGTCCATCAAAGAGTTTGTTGATGATTTGGCATACTCTGAATCTTACTGACTTGGAATGGGAATCATGTAAGTCAAGAAGGAAATTAAAAAAATTTGCCAAGAAAGGACTCATGACTTCTTCCTCTTCATCATCACTGAAATGTCCATTCTAAAAAATCAATATGGAAAGTCAATTTACTTCAAACAATCTGGAAGGAAAACGGAGCTCTGTCTCTGAAACCAATATATTTGAAAGTGAAAGGCCTACATATAACAGTGAATTTCTTCCACTAAACATACTGCATTTGATTTCCTGATATTTTAAATCATTTCAAGTTGCCAAAAATGAATCTTTTGAATAGAATTTGAATAAAATGTTAAACTTTTGGCCTTCGTTAAGCTTTTCAAACATTTCTGCTCTAAGCCACTAGTGGCAGTGCACTGTCAAAACCATTTGTCACATACCAGTCTGTAAAAACAAATTGGTTGTTTTATTAAACCAAATGTTCTTAACAATTTGTGAGTTTAACAATTTCTTGACTCTGCTTGTGAACATTATATGAACATATCTTTATTTGAAGCCTCGATGAAGGCAGGGTTGGGAAATTTCAAAATACAACTTTATTCAAAACAAACGGAGAGAAGACAGAACATCTACACAACTAACCTGCAGTTTCTCTTGTGCCTTCAACGAAGTCTTGCCAGGCTCTGCAACTGCGAAAGCGACGATAAAATCAATAGTTCGCTCAACCACAGGCTCCCTTGTGTACACTACTAACGAGTGTTTGACAAGGTTGGTAAAAGCGGCAAAAAATTCTTTTTCGCCTCCTTCACAGATCTTTTTTAGTTTGGAAATTAGATTAGCTCGCGCATTTACTTTACGTTGCGCATCGACAAAAATTTCTCGAACTCCAACGTCTAATGTCATCTTTATCGGCTGTCTCTGCTTTTCCTGAAAACAAAATTGATTTCAAAAGCCAAGGAACTGGCATAGGCCTTTTTGCGAAATGGCGCGCAAAACTTTCAGTTGGTCCCCAGGCCCTGGACTGCCACAGGGTCTCAAGAGCGAGAAAAGCTAATGTTTTTATAAGGAGGATCTGCAGCTAGTGGTTGCTTCCGACCAAAATCATGTGGTAAGATAGAGCATTAGAAAATCTTTGTTTAACAATGATATTTCTATTCAAGATGGCACCATCTTTCTTTGAAAGGATTTTCACATCTTATTCAAAAATTTATTTGTCCAACTTTGCGTGATTCAAATTACGCGCTCAGTCCATGATTTTTCAACTTTATGTCATTTTGTGTAAGAATAACACCCTAGAAAAGATTGGCAAAAAAGCTTTCTTGGACAAAATATGATTTAAAGATTTTGAACTCCTACTTTCCAAATTTTTTTTCGTTCAATTCAAATCCTTAATGGCTTCTTGTGCTGTTTATATCGCAAAGTAGATGTAACTTCCATAATGCAATCTCATTAATTGCTCCATGTTGGTGTTTATTAATATTCATGCTACTACCAGACCAATGGTAAAAAGTATTATTACTATTATTCATTACTTTTATTTCCTCTACCACAAGGTTACAACTGCGAAATTGTCTAAACATTTACATGCTTTCAAAAGTGATTTATTATTTCCCACAGATGCGAGTGCTGAAGAGTTAATTCTTGAAATGAGGGTTTATGAGATAACATTGATTACAGTGTCCAGCCTCATTTCTCTTATGGTTATTTTGGCTCAAATGGTGGCAAGTGAAGCTGGCTTTTGCAGTGTGGGATTTTTCAGTGACAAAAAGGGCAGTTGCTGGAGGCAGCTGAATTGTACACAAATAGAAAAAGAACTAGAGTATATAGGTCCAATGCATGGTGGCTATGTGAAGAAAATGAACCATGTGAAATGGAAACATGTTGATCTAGTACACAGTGTGCCTAAGTACACTCCATTCAAAGCAGATTTCAAGAGTGGGTTGGAGCTATTAGAGAAGCTTCAAGAAAGTAATTTTGTTCTAGAGTTAGTTGGTGTCTGCTACAGCCCTCTCCAGGTAATGATATTAGCTGATTTGTAATTTGACAGGAATAATAACATTTCATAAACTTAAGAATGAACTGATGTTCTTAGCAATCAATAACCAGTGGTATTGATTAAAGAAAACTGTTTGAAAAACCTTGAACAGATTGTTGACAAAGAAAAGTAACATTCAATTTACTACTTCAACCTATGTTTGAGATTCAATTATCCTATAACCTATCTATACAATATCACAAAAAGTAGAGTAAAACATGTTGCTAACCAACATCTGACTTTTTAATATATATAGACACTAGAGATTTATTTCCCTAATATTGATAGGATTTCCAGAATTTATAGGCCACATGCAATGTTTTCATCAGCAACCATTGCCCAGGATCAAGAGAAAAGTGACTCTAAATGGCTCAATGTTATATCTTAAATGCTAATACTCTATGTTTACAGAACTTTGGTAGTTAGACATTCAATTTTCATGCCATTGAAATGAGGATACCAATGAAAACCTGTGCATACCAATGAAAACCTGTTTTTGACACTGTGGTCTAATGTATTCTTCTCATTTTTCTGTAGGTAGTAACAAAGTACTACAAGCATGGTTCAGCAGATAATTTTCCAGCTCTATTACAGACAACAGGCCTTGAAAGTTTTGAACTTGTCAAGTTAAGGTTGCAGATTGCCATTAATTACTTGGAAATACTTGCCTTTCTCCATGGTAATGAGGAAGGCCCAAGAGTCATGTGTGATAGTAATGACCTTCTAAAGACATTGTCCCAATATCTTATAACAGATGATTTTAAGCTGGTTCTAGCTGACTTGGATGCTTTACCTCAAATCAACCAAACAACTGGAGTGAAAATTAGATGTGGACACAGACAGCTATTTGGAACATTTGTTGCCCCTGAACAACTATGGCCACATGAGAATTTAGAGTTTGATGGCAGCTTGATGCCTGGTTATGACGAAAAAACTGACATCTGGAAAGTCCCTGATATTGTATTCTTTTTTCTTGGTGACTCAACAGAAGTTGAAATATTGAAATTTAGGTTATTTAACATATTGAAGCAATGCAAGTCTAGGGATCCCAACAAGAGGCCTAGTGCAAAAGAGGTTCTTCGCTCATTGAAAAGTGAAGCTAAAAAAGTAACACTAAATGGCAGTCATTTAACAGATGAATTTTGAATGAGTTTTCTATGTTTTCATTAAGTGTTCTGATATAATACATGGTATTTTGTCTTCTTTGTAGAAATTTTATTTCTTACTTAATATACAATATTCTGCTTCTTTTTATTGTTTAGTCTCATTAGATGTTTTTAAAACAGGGTTTCTCTCTTCAATCAACCTAGCAACTAAGAGAGCCAATGTTCAACAAATTTTTGCAGATAACAATCAACTTTAATTTCAAAGTATAATGAACGTATGTCTAGTGTCTTTATCATTTCATTCATTTTTTATAGTTTCTAGTTGTATTTTGTTACTGGATGTGGAAGTTATCTGTTACTGGATGTGGAAGTTATCTGTTTTTGATAAGTTCAGTTACTACTATCTATTATGATAATAAATATTTAATGGAGATGAAATGCAAAGACAGACAAAGTACGGTAGTTCTCATAAAATGTATTAAATAATATTACCTAAATTGGCGATACTTATATTGAAGAAGCCTTAAATGTAAGGCATATTGTTCACCTGTAACTTAATCAGACGTTCTTTGTGATAATGAGCAAAACCAAATGGACATTGAAATGAGTTGCATCTAGGAAGTGAATGCAATTTCTACCGTCTTTGCGCTTATAAATGCACGGGTCCTGTTTAACACACATTGATACCCAATTTCACAAATAAATAAAATTCTAGTGGCTGCTCTCTTTACATGAAAACCTAGCATCAATCGAGTTACCTAGATTCTTAGAAAAAGAGAGGAGGAAGTAACTTTGCGAATTATTATTACTATAGCCCTAACAATAATACTGCTTTCAAATTTGATCAACACAAAATTCAACAATTGGAAAATTTTCTACATAATTATACAGTCTATACAAAAATTTCTTCTCCTTTAGACACAGTCTTTGACAATTTCTCTACAGATTGGAATTCGTTCACCCTTAAGTTGGTGTATTCCAGCATGTTCGTGCCACATTCAATTAGATACACCATGGCAGAAAGGTTACCTTGACGAAGGGCATAATGAATGGGTGGCCAGCCCGCCTTATTCTTGCCGTTGACGTCGGCTCCGTGGTTGACCAGGACTCGGATACAGTCAACATCGCCCTCCAACGCGGCCTTGTGGAGAAGTGTATCGCCATGTTCATCAGAGAAGTTCACCTCTATTGCTTGTTCAACAAGCAGCTCTTCTAACTCCGGTACAGAGCTTTCAGTTAATGCCGAAATTGCAAGGGTTTGAGGCGTAAATGAGACCCCTTTCTTATTAGCAAAGGCCGACCTGGTTTGTTCGATGTGTAAGTGTGATAAACGTTCTCCTGTCTCGTGGCATATGCCATCTTCTTCATTGTAGCTGACTAACTCTGCTTTTATTTGTCTCTCGATGGGGAATCTGGAGCGGAGCTCTCGTATGAGCTTCAGAAAAGACGACTTTGATTCGCCACTCTTGCGTGTTTTCTTGGTGGCGTCTTGCTTACTCTTTGGCCGACTGACACTATCTGCTTTGCCATCAACAGCCAGCTTTTGAGTCGATTCTCCAGACATCACAGGACCACACTGCACACATTGTTCAAGGAGATCCAGGCTGTTTGTGTTTCTCTCGAACGCACACGTCCTCGAGTGACCTGTTGTTATTAGAAATGCTTCGTTCGTAACTAGAACAATCAAGTACGAATCACTTGTTATGCAAATTACTTTGGTAAGAGGCTCGATAAATTAATTTCAGTAACAACAAAAACCAGAGATATATCATCCCTTGTTTGGTTGAGAAATTACTTCTAGGCGTCAGCTATTTGAACTTGAGGAATGCGTGCAAGGGCAGGCACGAACAATTTTAACCCTTCACAAATACAGGGGGAATTAGCGCCATAACTTATAGTCCTTACGCATCGAGCGAAGGAAGTCCTTTGTCTCGTTGAAAAAGAAACTTTCAAAGAATGTTGGCGTAGGATTTCACAGTCGTTGTTCTAGAGCCAGTGGAATTTTCTAAACTGAATGTTAAGTGTCACACACTGCAAACACATACCTGACACATGAGCTTCCGTAATATAAGGAATTATTGCAAATGCCGTCTATCACTAACGAAAGCGTTTTCGCAATTGTCCAAATACACTCCGTTCTCTTTAAAAAACTTGAAAAGCGAGAACTTCTGGGGGGAAATCAAGAAATTTCAGCAATCAAGGCCAAAATCAATACAGTTTTCCAATTATAAACTCAGTTTTTTTCATTGAAAGAAAAGCTATGAAAATCCTTTGGAAAATGGTTGTTTCATATCGCCAGCAAACGGGCAGAGTTAAATATCGATATTGGAAACCAACCCCGGAGTGGGAATTCGCGCCCCCAAGAAATCTCAGTTCTAAACGGGTTTGGTCTGCTATTCTCAGAACAGTGAACCATGCTGTGATTCTTTTTTTGTTATTAGTGGTAAGTATTATTGAAACCAAAACTGAATAGAAGAGGAAAAATATGATTGAGTGGAAGAAAAAGAGGTCGGAAATGGTTCTCTGTGGTAGCAGCCTATCGATTTCAATAGCGAAGACAAGGAAAATAGTGATATGAAAGAGGAAAAAAACAGAAAAGGAAGTTTAGGCCTTGTCGTGCATTATTGTGATCAAAATTCGGTTTTTAGGCCACTTTGAAACATGGAAAAGTGTATACAGTAGCGGGTTTTTAGCGAGCAAAAAGAGTGAAGTGTTTCTTCACCGGTGCTACCTCATCAGCAAAGTTTGCAAGTATAGATTTTATTTACTTGATCTGCTGAGAGAAAAAATAAAGACAGAGTAAGGAAGTTATGTAATAAAATTTCCTTCTCCACCATTTCCCTCACAGTGGCCTTTAAACTTTGCCATAAATTTTCTAAAACGATCAGAAGGTTTGAGAACCAGCGTCATGCATAAGGTTCCGTTGGTAGTGACTTCCTTGACAAATCAACGTGAAACACAGAAAACGGGAGATTCCCAAAAAAAGTTAAAGCTGTTGTCGAAGAGCATGCTATAGCTTATCAAAACTGAACCCCGCGTGACCCTTTCCGGATGGCGTTGCGCTTGATCTACAGGTCAGCCATTTCTAGGCAGAGCTGAGCTCAGATTCTTTCGTCATTTGGATTAGATTTATGTCGCCAAACAGCTACTAATGTGTTTGACCTGTTCCTTTTAAAAATAATTTTCTATCATAAACGCAGCTGCTACGAAAAATTGCCCGTTTAGATTGTGCTTGCGGAAGAACTCATACTTCCATTAACCACTTGCATTAGTACCTTGACGTCATGAGAGTGCGAAAAGACCTTTACTCTTGAAACATAACACTCAGAAATGTGATTTCCACCTTAAACTATGAAACTATGCACACGCATCCACGCATCCACGCATCCACGCATCCACGCATCCACGCATCCACGCATCCACGCATAGAACTGTTGCTAAGCGTGGGCTAAAGACAGTTTGTCCATTCTTGAAAAATGTTCAGTTTCAACAGCAAATTCACCAACTACGTGGCCAATGGAAGACAATTGGATTCGCGAAAATCCTTTCAGTTTTTCTCCATAATTGCATCAAGGCATAAATGTTTTATCAATAATTAAGTCTAAATCGTTTTGGCAACTGTTGGAATCGACTTGGAAATAGCCCCTTTGTGGGTTTCTTTTGAAGCTCAGTGCATGCACGTTGGCTGATCCACTTGCAAGCACTTAACTGGCGGACACATCTGCCTAATGATAAGTGGGACTATTACCCAAAGCCGTTATTCTGCCCACCATCTCATTGAACTTGGTGGTGGGGTGCTGGTCGAGATTCGATAAGATTCGATTCGTTTTCACGGCACAAAATATGACGCGGAAATTCATAAAGATGTGGCTGTAGGGAATAGTCTAAGGGCGTTGCCAGTGCAAAGAGACAGAAGTCAAAGGCGTAAAATACATGGAACAGTCGTCAGATACTGCAACAGACCACGGGATAGCCTTGGCGTCCAACTCACCCAAAGTTGCGCGGAACTGGCAGAAAACATAGGCTCTTTGAAAATGCGAAATTGAAATGCCAGTGCCAGATTCAAGGGTGGGGGTGTAAGGGGCATACGCTCCCCCTATTTTTGCAGAGCAATGATTTTTTCTACTGAGTTTTGCGCTTAAGGATATGGATTAAAGGTGTTGGCGATAGGTCCCTTCCCTGCTACAACGCAATGGAGCACAAACATAAATTCAATTTTTTCCTATACTGCACAATCTTCCCTGGACTTCAATGGGATAAGATCTTTCGACTTTGAAAAACTGTATTTGCTCTTTACAAACGTATCTGTGATCCTGCGTATCCTTCTCGTCATCCCTGCAACAAGCGCAACTGTGGAAAGAGCAAATTCTGCTCTCCGCTATGTCGAGAATTTCTACCGTAGCTCTATGAGCGAGCCTCGTTTAAATGCCGCAGTTCTAATGTATATTCATAGAGACATGAAGTTAGATTTTGAGAAAATAATATATATTTATGCATCAAGACATCCCAGGAGAATGCTCTTCATCAACCTTCTTGGAGGCGATTAAATAAATATTGTACTCAGGTTTTCATTTTTATACACGTGGCTTGCTTGTTAAATGCATGCTCGTGTTTATATTTGAAGCTCGTGTTCAAATTTGAAGAGTCTAAACTATTTTAAGGCCTCATAAATGGCAAAATCTCAGGAGCTTCTGGGAGCTTCGCTCCCTGAAAAACCCCCAACCCCTACCAGGGTCCTGCCCTTGACCCGCTGGGGGACTTGCAGATCCCAGAGCCCCTGTTGTTTTAGGGTATACGGCACGCAATATACACTTTACGCAATTTTACAAAGAAGTCATCCTTACGCCCCCTTTTCTAATAATACTGGATCCTCTATTGAATGCTTCCCCCAAAACCCAAATATTTTGCACTGTTCTACGTACGGTACGGTAAAATACGAGCAAGATACGAGAGTGACCTAAAAAGGCAAGTCAAAGGATGACGTCATCGAATCTTAATTCCTCCTTATTAGAAACATATTTTGGCATCCAGTTATTGCTTTCGTCCTCCGCTTTTAAAAACACCATTGAAATCTCTTAACATGATGACGTCTCAGTCCGCCTCCATTGTTATCTGAATGAATATCTGGATCAGGTTAAACTGGTGAAGTTAGGCCAAGTGTCCCCCTAACTGATGGCAGCGCGATTCTGCTTTCGCTACAACAATACACTTATTGATGGGGGCTAACAACCTCCTCGGAATGAAAGCGATTTTCTACCCTCTTTAACCTAATAAATTCCTGCTTTGACTAAAATGGAAGTAGAAATGAATTGGATTGACAAGGTCACGACACCAACAGGGAAAGCCGATCAAGCGTGACAAAAAATTACTCGACCATGCAGAGGAAGGGACGCAGAAGCCTTGCTTTGTGCTTTGTTCGGTGGAGGCGATTCTCTGAAGGAAATCGTGAACGACTTCCAGGTTAACTGGATAACAATAACAAAGAAAGAGAAGGATGACCATCGAAGGCGACGAACAGCCGGCGCAGTTACCAAGCACCTCTCCGGGTATGTATGCTGCGCGAAAATATTTTGCGCACGTCAACTTTTACATTCCAAGTTACGAGCCGCAAACACTGCAGTTCAGGGATACTACGATCAACCGCTCTTTTCGCGACCTGCATTAGCCTAAATCCTGAAAGATTATTTTCATTCCCCACTAAACTGCGAAGTTTGTTATTACATCATACGTCGTTTACGTGCGCTTTTAGCTGAACATAGAAACAATTTCCTAGAAACATAGAGTCTAAATGAGCGGAGCAAAGAATTTGTCATTATGATTGTAGTCTGTAACGTAAAGACAATAACGCCTTGAATAACAGTGATAGATGCTATTCCCCAGACGGATAGATGCAATAAACAAATAAACGTTGTGTTCTCCAGACGGTGCTCACAAAAGCCCCAAGCAGATGCCCATCAGCAGAGATGGAAGTAAGACGCCTGACAGTAGAAAAATCGACGTCAAGGAGCAAGAGAAGCTGAAGCAATTGCCAAAAGAAAAGGGACTCTCTCTCTTCGCCGCCATCTTCTTTGTCACCGGAGATGTAGTCGGGGCCGGCATAGTCGCACTGCCGTACGCGATGAAACTAGCAAACTACTACGGAATCCCGCTCTTCGTGATTTCTTCACTGGTGATGTGCTACTGTGGATTCTTGTTAGCAAAGGCCTGCAACCATATCTTCGGTGCTGAAGTCGATCGCGAAGAAATGCGCGCGCCGTATGCGACGCTAGGCGAGCGTGCGTGCGGAAAAGCGACAAGACACGTTGTCACGTTTACGTTGAACATTTCCCTTGTTTTGACGTGCATCGTGTTTATTCTGTTAGCAGGAGAGGTCTTTTCGGTCTTAATAGATCTTCCGCTAGAGGGCATCTCGCACCGCAACAAGTTGAGAATCTGGTTCGCTATCTGCGGTGGCGTACTCCTGCCGCTGACGTTGTTTGGAACTCCAAAAGACTTTTGGGGCATTGCACTGTTGGCCTCGCTTACAAGTGGCGTTGCAGTGGTACTCATCACAACAAACCTCGTTTGGGCGACCAAGTCTGGTCTTGAGAGACCAGCCCCTCCACCAACGAACTTTGAGAAGATCGTCGCATCATTTGGGACGGTGCTTTTTGGCTTTGGGGGAGTGACCATCTTTCCCACCATACAGAACGACTTGAAGGAGCCGAAGGACTTCCACATCGCCGTTGTCATTGGATACCTGATCGTAACGGCAATCTACGTGGGCATTCCCCTTGCATCATACTTTGTGCTTGGAGACTTGATTAGAGAGGATATCCTTACAACGCTGACTGAACTGCCTGTCTTTGCCGAGTCGAAAGTATTCAAGTGCCTTGTGATTGTCACCCAAGGACTCATCTGTGGTCACATGCTTTGCGCCTTCATTCTCAACATCAACCCGGTACACCAGCAAATGGAGGGACACTTTGGAATTCCAACGAGTGAGTATATGAAACGTTGAGCATTGAATGAGATTGATTAGATCAGTGATAAGATAGAAGAAAATAGGGGCCATATATAGGTATGCAGAGAGCAAAAATGTATGTAGAGGGACCATACTAGAGGTATGCAAGGAGCTCTGATAGGGTGTACAGGGGCCATGAAATGAATAACACAGGAAGCAAGTTTGGGGCTCTACCGACAAGAATCCAAATCAGAAGGGATCAAGATTTCTTAATGAAACCGAAGAAACGTAGTTTGACCGTTCATTTTTTAAAAATAAAAACAGATGGAAGCATGTGGCCGTGTCCTGTTTGATTGATCATATTAATTGAAATGTCTTATGCAAATTTCTCGAAAATAGAAAGTCGTAAAAAGCCATAATGAGAAAATCTGTGGATATCTCTCCAACAAAACATGCAGATGAAAATCAGCTTTGGTATTTGAGCAACACTCAAAAGAAATTGAAGCTACACTGTCTGCACATGCTGGTGACAATAAATAAATTTGATGCACCTGCCGGTTATTAAAATACCTTTCTGTTGCATAAGGCTTATTGGAAAACAAACTAGTAACTGGAGTTACAGGACAGGCATTTTCATAAAACAATGCCATTAGCAGATGTAAAGCGGTAAAACCGATGTATTTTCTCGTTTAAGCCAACAATAATCGACGTTCCACAAGCATCTGTACTTGGGACCACAAACATCGGGCTAAAGGGGTTCGATTCATTAATCTGCTCATTTCGTCTGAACAACAGTAGGGTGTGAGCTGTCAAACAACCTTAACAGAAATCGAGAAATGAAACCCAGCTTGTTACTACTGTCAAAACTTTTCGCATACCTATTACAAAGTGACGTCATGATATTCCAAACAAACTCTAAAACGAAGGACTGTTGAATGTATCTTTTCCATAAAAGGCTTCAAGTACAACAGAGTTCAATTACAACAGAGAAAAGCTTAAACATTCTTAACAGCACTGGAATTAGTACACTGAATAAAATTGTGTCCTTCTGTTGTATTTGAAAGCAAAAGCCTTCCTCTCACCTACAGTCATTCGCAAAGTTGAATCACTCACACAATCTGGCAGAAACTATACGCGCCTTCCATCAATAGCTCCAGATATCGTGATCTAAAAAACAACGAAAAATTTGCTCTAGTGGCACCCAAAACAATGTCGACCTGCCTAGCTTTTCAAGTCGCTCTTCACGAATCAAGATTTACTAATAAGGCACATACTTTTAAAAGCAAATTATTTAACCATCATCCTTACAACCTACGAGCGTTGGAAACTGTCAGTGTTTCTGCAAGAGGTCAGCCGGTTAGGCAAAGCAAAACTTCTGAAGCTTCGGGTAGAGCGAATCACATTGGTCTCTTACGTTGAACAAAGGGGTGCCTGTTACCTTTGGCTTATAGCATTGTACAATTAAAGCTGCAAATGCTTCAGGCGCGCCCCAAGAATGATTTGAATAATATCTGAGTGATTTTGCAAAACGCATTGCTGATTAATCGACTTATTTACGTTAAATTCGACATGAACTGGTAATCGTTATGAAATTCTATTCGTTAGACTTTATTTGTTTAGTCTTAAGAGAAAACAGTTTCAAGACCCGCTTTCTTGGGCAGACAATGAGTCCCGAAACGGGATTAAAGCCTGAGAGAAATGGCCTATTGTGTCATATGGAAAAGTTGTTACCAACACATTTCTATCGGAAACGGGATAATCGCAAAATCATATAGAAAGGCCTGTCAAAAGGTCTTTGATTTATTGATTGATAAAATCTGCTGTTGCTTTTTGAGAACTTGCAGCTGGAAAATATTCGTGCAGCAGCTTCATCCTGAAAGTTTCTCAAACCTATCACATCTCTCTTGTCCATATCTGGTAATGATCCTGGCCAACTCCCATACCTTTCGGAGCCAGGCCTACGTCACGTGACGCGTTTAATTTCCCAATTCGCAATTCATATGCCATTCGCAATTCATATGCCATTCGCAATTCATATGCCATTCGCAATTCATATGCCATTCGCAATTCATATGCCATTCGCAATTCATATGCCATTCGCAATTCATATGCCATTCGCAATTCATATGCCATTCGCAATTCATATGCCATTCGCAATTCATATGCCATTCGCAATTCATATGCCATTCGCAATTCATATGCCATTCGCAATTCATATGCCATTCGCAATTCATATGCCATTCGCAATTCATATGCCATTCGCAATTCATATGCCATACGCAATTCATATGCCATTCGCAATTCATATGCCATTCGCAATTCATATGCCATTCGCAATTCATATGCCATTCGCAATTCATATGCCATTCGCAATTCATATGCCATTCGCAATTCATATGCCATTCGCAATTCATATGCCATTCGCAATTCATATGCCATACGCAATTCTCAGCAGACACCGGTACACAACATCAAACTCTTCGTTTCTTTCCACAGGATTCTGCTGGCAGCGGGTGGTGAACAGGGCCTTCATGATGGCAATCATTGTTGCCGTGGCTGTTGTTGTCCCAAACTTCGGCCCAGTGCTGTCGCTTGTGGGTGGATCTTTCCAAGGACTTCTTGCCATCATATTCCCCATCGTTTTCTACTCGAGACTGCACGACATTAACTGCCTCCAGTCGATGTTCTTCTCAGCTATCATACTCATTGCTGCTGTTGGTTCCTTTGGCAATGCATATGTCGAAATAAAGAATGTTGTGGACGTCGTTCTGGATCGATATGAGGCCTAACGAAGGGGCACCCAGCTGACTGACTTATACGCCAATCCGAAAAGGGCTCGGAGTTCTGCGCAAAGCCCAACCCCGCGCATGCACCAAAGGAAAACAATGAATGGCCATCGTCATGGACATAACCAGTGTATTGATTGTTTGCACACAAAGGGAACTTTAGGCAAGCATGCAGCGTAGCACAGACCCATGAAATACTGAAGGGTGCAGTGTAAGATGAGTTTCATACAAAGGGGAGAACCAGCCAAAAAGGGTTAGCCGAGACGGGGACAGACAACACAGAGTTTACAGTCATGTAAAGACAATGGCTTCTCAAGAACTTATCGCCTCTCAACAGTCGCCCCTCAACAGTCGCCTCTCAACAGTCGCCCCTCAACAGTCGCCTCTCAACAGGGGCACCGTTTGTCCCTGCAGGCCAATCTTCTTTTACCAACACATCTATTTGAATCCCACCGCATATTGACGGAGACCGAGTGGCTTTGCATTCAACACCAGCCACTATAGATGAGTTAGGTACATTCTGAAGAAAAAATATACTTTTTAAAATAAAAAGCTTTCAATTAAAATAATAATAAGCTTCTTCGAACACATATCAGTATTAGTAGAATAGACTTAAAAATTCAATCAAAGGTTTCTTTAACAATTTCAAGATACCTTACTGAACATGCTCTACTAATTAAATAAAACTTTGGAGAAAAAGCCGAATATTCGTGGTAGAAGGTAAAGAAAGATAGTTGCCGAAAAGGAGCGTGCAGGTGGCAAAACAAGGGAGAATAGAAGGACCAAAGGAGACTACGAATTACCATTGAGATGAGTCAAATCGATTGGTGCCTCCCCTATGACAAACGTCAATGAAAATTTTGACTTTAATAGCTTTGAACTAGATATCCAGACTTGTTCTATAAAACTTCTCTAGTTCAGTTAAATCAACCAATCGCAATTAATGAAATTAATCAGGCATAGCTGGCGATTTGAAAATGTTACTTGCATGAAAAGCACGGATGCCTAACGAAAGTATCGACTGCCTGTGCAGTTAATGCTTCGTGCGATGCTTTATATGTACGTTTAAAAAGCACATATAATTCTATAAAATAATTGACATTATTTTCAACTTTCAAGATTATTTGATACTTAAAAACCTACGATAAATTTGCTCGCGAGGGACATACTACAGTGTTGAAAAACACGACAAATCAACTAGTTGCTCGCTCTAAGCGAGATAATTAAGCTGCTTTCTGTAGCGCTGAAGGATCGGCTATTCACGTTTCGATGTAGAGTTTCCTTCTTTCCTTCTGGGATCGCAATTACTTTTAGACTTTCTCTCATAATGATAATCATCCTTCGCGAAGTATCTCCTGTCCTCATATCTGTTGCGGCTACGCTGGTCATCTTCCCGTTCTGTTCCGCGTGCGAAACAATTAGGAGCCTCTTGGTGTCTTCTGTACCTATATGGCTGATACCGACCACGGTTGTGTGAATAGTCTTGGCTCTCGTGCTCATTAACATGAGCCTGTCTTCGTCCTTTCCACAACCTCGGAGAATTCCCTTTAGATATAGTGTCATTCCTCCTTGAAACGTTTCTTACCTCAGTAACATCATCTTCCAAAATTTTATCCCAACCGACCAACTTATTGTTACGACTTTCATACCTGACTTTTCTAACATTTTCTTGACTCGTGTCTTGTACGGGCTCAACTTTTTCTTCTGTTTCCTCGTCCAGAGAAACCAAGCCATTCTTCCTCGCCAATCTAGATTCAGAAATGATAATGCGAGTTTACAGTTGATCTTAAATGGCAAACGATGACTCACGGGACAGCTGCTTCATAAACAAGTATGCAGCGTTCATATAAGAAATATAGAGAACAAATCAAAATTCATGGGTCTAAATTTATTTTTAATATTAATTTGTAAGACAATATAACATAAGTAATATTTGCAAATTATTCGGAAGACTTCGAGCGATCAAATAAATGCAACTTGTATATGGCTTTCGTCTGACACTCCTCAGAGCATAAAACGTCAGAATGAGAATCCGAAAGAACACGATGGAAAATGTAAATTTGTCCCAGTTGTGGATCAAAATAGGCCAATCAAAAAGACGCAAGCACAAGACCGGTATAGTTGACCAATCAGTGCCGCGAGCCTAAAGAAAAACATTGTGTAGACAGAAGGAGTTCGTTTTCTCTCTTGGGCTCCATTGGTAATTTTTCTAATTGATTGATATATGAAGCTCTACGGAAAACGAATTACAATCTAGCCAGTCAAATAATTAAAAAGGAAAAGTGTGCATGGGACAATATAAGAAAAACAGTTAGTCAGAGTACAGTCAAGGACTAAAAGAAGATGCCGAAAGGTACGGATGAGAGGCTGTTACGTAAAAGAATGTGAAAACGAGAATCAGCATGACCAAGGCGGAAAAGTAGCTGAGCAGTGAACAGATAAAGGATGCTGTGACGCAAGAAAGGAAATATCGAGAAAAATGAATGGGAAAAAGGGCTAACGTGACAGATTATTACGTAGCCATTTCAAACTAACATATTCTTTGTAAATATCCTGGATAAACATATTTTTCGAGTTAAACATCTTTTTACAAGGATATACAATTATTAAGTTTGAATTTTACATAAGTACTATAAATGCATGTATACGTAAACGTTAAATCTTATAACTAGCCAGTTAAAAAAAGGGCCCAACCTTTCTTCGTATATCTTTTGCAATTCATCAAGATTCTTTTCAATATTATGGCCTCTAGCTTCATTGAAGGCTTCAAAAGAAACAATAGATGGTTGTCAGTGGTGAGAACATTCGTACTCTATAATTCAACTGTGCTGATTACATCCAAATAACAAAAAAGTTGAGAAGTGGTAGAATAAATATGTAGCTGATTGTAAGCCTGCATCAGAATTTTAAATAAACCGTTTTCTAATGTTCGTAGTAAGTGTGAAACTCCGAGGAGAATCTATCCCCTTCCATGTACCCTATTGAACATTCACATTTAAATGTATAAATTTGTTCTACTTTTCCCAATCAAAAATCTCAAAAACAAGGAATGTTATGCTAATTTCATTTAAGCAACTGAAAAAACTTCACTGAAAAACAGCTTTATTGCAAATTTGAATTTCTGTGAGATCTTGAGAAAAAATCGCTCATATTGCGAAAGTTTAATGTCGCCTGCATCAGGCACGTTGGGTGGTCTTAATTTCCCCCTAATGGAATAACGGCGAATGAATATCTCACCTTTAACAGCATTATCTGCAGTGTAATCAAACTCTTCAATCATGTACCTAGCAATGACAAGCAATAGACTGGAAGGGTGAACATGTAACGTAATCTAACGGACTGTAAATTTGCACAATATTGCACTTCTTCGAGCATCTTAAGCCATGTTACCTCAAGCTTCTCAATTCCGCTTAAATCAATATGACCTGGTTTAGTTGAAAATTAATATCGCAGAAGATGTCTAGAAACTTGGGATTAATAGGTCGCGCAAAATTCGGTTGGGTGAGTTGCCAATAAGATAGGAAATCTTTTGACGGTCACGCAAGGTTTACATATGACAGCATTTGCCTCTACTTCCAGGCTTCAATGAAGATGCTATGCGCAGAAACAGTTGTTGGCGTTGTACAACATGGTGCTACAAATGGTGCTACATCATGGTGCTTCGTCAGTTGCACAGAGATACTAACAAAACGCACCGTACCTGCAAACCATATATCCTGTTCTGTTTAGGCCATGAGTGCAGTGAACCCCGATTAACGCTAGTAGAGAGAATTCAACGGACCATGATGTACTGATATTCTAACATAGCAAATAGAGACATACCTATGATAATGAGTGTCACGTGATAAGAATTGGCCTGACTTGTAGAAATTTGGGGGACAATCAAATGCAAAGCTCAATCTAATGAACATTGGTCCCTACTGAATTATTTCTTTGTTGGTTGTTAATTATTATTTTAACATATTTTTTTAACAATTCTTGACAATGCATTAAAATATTAGACTTGGAGCACTTCAGAGCATCAAATCTAATTTCAGGTTTCTAATAAAACAAACAGAATGGTTGATTCAAGCGCATACCAATCTTCAAAGTTCATGTGTTTATAGTTCTTTTTAGCAAAAGAAAATTAAATTCACATTGCCATTGATATGGGAAGAGGATTTCCAGCAATAAAGCCTGTTTCTTCAACTGGCAAAACCATTTCAATGTATGAAAACTGAAGAAAAATCTCATGATTTCTGGTAGGTAAAGAAGTTCACTCTAGTCTAAGAACTTTTCAAGTCTTGTCAGCCAAAAACTTTACATACCATCTTTATGTTCACTGTCCATGTGACGTTTTACTGCTTCATTAAACCTAAAACCGCATCAACATCAAAACCCATCATCATAAGATCAATATTGTGGCAGGGATGAAGCAAAGGTGGGGAGTGTGGGGGCATTGCCTGTCCATCCAACAGAGTTTAATGTAAGAAGCTGAGTCAGTATAACATGATGTAGCAATTTAAAGCTGATGAAAAATGTGAAAACTAACAGAGTATGTATGTTAGTTAAGTTGGTGGTTAAAAATATTACTTTACCAAATTTGCATGAAAAATAGCATTTAATACTCACTTTTGAAAAATCTCTGTAAATGACTCTGGATTGTATGGATCAAATTTTAGCTTCAGGTACTTTATTCCATGATTGTCTTCTAATTCCTAAAAAAACCTTCTGAGTTGGATCATTCTGAACACATACGAATTGCTTTATCTATTTTGGAAAATGGTTTTGTTGAACAATTTTTGATAGACAGCATTTCAAAAGTGATATTTTCTCTCACCCAACTTAAAGAAAAAGCAAAAAGGCAGGGAAATAAATGCCTTTATGGGTTTGAAAAACTATGAAACATCATTTCACCCAGGCCTGACCGTTTGTATTTTTGCAGGTGAGCTGTCAATCGCTCGCCTCATTTGCCCAGGCGAGCTAAATGAAGAACATGTATAATTAAATCAAAATGGTCTATAGGTCAAGCATAACGCTATAAATCAGTGCAAAAGAACTTTTATAGATGCAAACAAAGTTTTGGTATTTCCGCAATATTACATGCACCATACAAGTTATTTTTAAAATAATAATAATTTCAGACTACGTATAAAAATCACTGTCATTGGACTTGCTGTCTGTCTTAGATTGATCAGAATCTTTAAAGTTCTTATCTTCAAATTGCCTGCCTTTCTCGAGGCATAACTTTCTACTGGATGGCTCTTCTTCAATTCCTGCTGTTTATTATTTTGTTTTCCATCTCTTCCCAATATAAATGTAGACATAAAGTGCCAAGATGTCTTTTTTTCTTTTTCGTCCACACTTTGTCATTCCTTTAACTATCATTAGATTCTCCTTTAACTACCTTTCAACGGCAGAATTTGATTGCAATTGTTATTAACAACTCGATAACAAGACACAAATTGGAAAACTGGAACTTTTGGCTCTGTAAGAAAGTAGAGAGGGAGTAGAAAGCTTTCTATTTGGACAACAAACTAAAGTATAGACTCAAATGCCCCTTATTAGCCTTTTTATAACCAACTTCATAGCTTCATCAGGAAAGGCCCCTTTTAAATTCATTTGATTGACTTACTTTGACTCCATTGTAGTACCTATATGTATTTGTTAAATCAATGACCATCCCTAATCTAAAGCCTTTTTTCTTCATGATTTCACAAAGCTGGACTGGAGTAAATCTAAAGAGAAAAGCAACAGATTCAAACCTATCAATAATTGAGGTCATTTCAATACCAATTTGGCTAGTAAAATTTGTGTTAACACATATAAGAAGACATTATATAAGTCTATGCTTGCTATTTCATTTCCTTTATTACTAAATTCCATCCACATAAACTAATTGTAAACTGCTTTATATACTAAATTCTGAATGTAAAATGTCAGTTATCTTCTAGCATCTGGCATCCATTTTCATGTATTTTATTACAAATCGCTTAATACAAAGAAGACTTACTCTTCATCTTTCTGAAGCCCATATACACGACTAAACTTTATGCCGTAATGCTAAAAAGAAGCAATTCATTTTTTCAATCATCAATATGAGAGAAAATTTATGAATCCTTGGAAAAGCCATTGCTCTAACACATCTAGTCTGACACATCTATGAATATCTGGCCTTGCCAGGATAATGGCATTTGGTTTACAACAGGCCATAATATGATGAAAAAGGTAGACATTGAATATGCCAACTTTCCACTAATTTTTGCATTGAATGCTTGCTTTAATCACTACATCGCATCCTTATAAAATATCAAATTTGCCACAAAGAAATAGGAATTTATGTATATATACCATTTCAGAATTATCACTGCTCTGCGTACAACAAGGAAAGGTTAATATATATCTATAAAACACCTACCTCTGATAAAGGTGTTTTAAAGCAGATGAATGGCAAGCCCGGCATTTTTTCTCCTGTCTTTGAATACTCAAGCCATCTGTTAATCAAATAGATATATCAATTAGGAATGATGAAGCCATTACATTTGCAAACAGACAAGACAAGAAATTTTTCAAATTTACAGATTTCAGGAATCTATAAAAGGGTTACGTAAGTTGTTAGTTTTCACTGCAAAAACTGTTTAAATCTGCGTAATTTTCATCCCTGGACAGATATTGCTGATAACCTGCTTTTTCCATAGAAAGGCAAAATATAATACTAACTCTAAGGCCTGGTTTAAAGGTCGCATTTCTGCCGCATTGAATTAAATTTGACCACTACATGCAAAATGCAACAGGGGATTTATGGGTTTCATTCAATCGTGTGTCACGCAGCATTATAAGCAAAATGGAGCATTGGCTTGTTTTGTTCAAAATTAATCAAACTGCATACAAAATGTAGTTCGCTACAAGTGTAAATCGTATAGTTAGCAACGACAATAAATCATGAATCTGTTCACAGTATCTTTAATGCTTAACAGTCACCACCATCACAACTTTTCAATTCTATAATCCATTTTTGCCAAATGTGAAGTTGAAATTTTCCTCGTTCTTGTTTTTTCTTGCAATGACGCACATATGAAGAAAAAAGCGGTACATACGAACTGGTTAAAGATTGAAAATGAAAAGTATCCTGAAATTACCTGTCCGGTATTCTCATTTTAAATGCTGTGTGTGTCTTCCTAATTAGTACCTGAAACTGTTTCGGACAAAGAGAGCGAAGCATTGCCAACCATTGCTTAACGGGAATTCCCCATCGATGGATTTCCATGAAACTGTTGCTATCGAGGCCTTGAGTTCAAAAGAGGCTTTCCTGAACAAGAGGCCAGGCCCACGTCAAATGGAGACAAATCAAATATGCTGAATGTCTTCGAAGTCTTGTGGCCGTATGGTGAACGTGGTTTGAGGAATAATTTTTTGTAAAAAGTAGCAGAAATGCAAAGAGCACCACAACCTTCTTGCTTCGACCGCGTAAAGCTTGGGTTTATGATCGGCTGTGCTGTTGGAATGAGTTCAGCAGCTCTTTTTGGAACCTATTCAGCACTCAGGTAATACTTCAGAAACAACAGTGTGTGTGATCACGTGAAATAAAAGGACATAATATTGCCTTCCATGATGTAACTCTTAATTTCTTCTGCCTAGAAAAGAACGTTTGAAGGCGTTAAAGGCGATTAATATAAGCTGTGTATAAATCAAATTGCAGAATTATATTAAAGAGGGAATAGTCTTTGTGCCAGGTTGAGAAACATACACGAATTTCCCTACGCGTAGCTGCAAGCGGACTTGAAAACGTGCGAGCTGCGAACGCTTCCAAAATCACATGTGAGCTGCAGTAATGCGTGTTTCTTAAATCATGTCTGAATCGCATCGCAACTACTATAATCTTATTTCGACTTGTTTAGGGATTTACTGATATTCCTTGAGAGCCCTAGAAAAAAGTAAGTAAAAGTACATTTTGGCGCACTCTAAAGCCTGGCTCGCCCCATCAAGATAACAATATTGACTATTCACACTGACTTTTCAGAGAAATAAACTCTTATCTCACTAGTTTGAACACCTAAAATTGTTCTCACTGCAGGATTTTCAGTGATATAGTAAGTGAGAATAATTCTAAAAAAGTTTTGATATTTATCTCACTGACTTTCTCACTGAAGAAAGGAAAACACTAATCCCAGTGGCACCAACACAATTTATCGTGTCTTGACCATCATCGTTTGCACTGAATCATTCTGAACAATGGAATTTTTTCCTCGTTTTCAAACCATATTAGATCATTCCCTTCATACAAAATTTCAAGTTCTCCCCTGAACTAGAAAGTTAGCAGTGATGGGAAAAACTCTTGCAATAAATTATGGAACTGGTCATGCTGCTTTCTAACTCTAAATATATCTTGAACCCAAGTCTTTCTAATTTGTTTACTTAAGGTTATGGTAAACGTTTTCAACACAAAAATTGGTTTTTCCTTCCTAAAGGCCAAACTGTTCATGGAATCTGGGTAAACTATATATCATTCGATGCACAAGATTAGGCTTTAAAATCAATTGGCATCTTTAAATAAGCAAAAAAATTCATGGATGTGCCATACTCTCACACAAACCACAAGAAGCAGAACAATGATAATCAGCTGAAAAAGTCGAGCGATTTGAAGACAGCAGCTAGAAACTTTGATAAGGGAATAATGGAAACCTTTGTTTATATGGATTTTCGCCATCTTCAAAACTTCTTCTAGTTTCAAACATGGTATCATTATGTTCCTTAATAATTTGGCTATCAGAATGTGAAGAAATTGAAAAATTGAAGTTTTCATCCAGAAAACATTTACCATAACCTTAAATTAGATCTGCAAGACCTCTGAACTAAAGTAAGAGCAAGGGCTGCAACTTCAAAATGGTCGCCTGAATCACTATCCATTTCACAAAGTTATTTTTCTCACTAAGTTGAATAATCAGATGTTAACTCAGTGTTCTAATTAGAACAATTTCCGGTTTAAAAAGTTTCACTAGAGAATTTTATCTTACTCAGTAGGAATATCTTATTCTCACTGGAGTGAACCAGGCTTAAAAGAACACCAACACAAAATAAACCACAGGTTGTATCACTCATTCGAAAAGTTTACTAGATTTATCGGGAATATTTTCAGTAAGGCTCACTCTAGATAAGAGTGGGACAGATCACATCCTAGCATAGAACTAAGCGAATGCAGGTTTCCCAGCCTGATCTATGCGAAACTAGCAACTTGAAAAGAATAATTCACTATTACAATGTGCGAATCTGTTCACATTTTGTGGACTTGGTTCCAATGGTAGAGGAGGCATGTCAATAGCTGTAATAGGACCCCTAGAGTTTAACAATGGAATATGGAATTACCAGTAAACTACACATGCCTTGGTTTTATTCTCAGTGGCATATTCTCGGTTAATAACACAGTTTTGGTTGGTGGTTAGTAAATTTAGGAATAATGATTAAATGAATTAAAATGGAAATGGAAAAACAATTAATAAAATATACCTAAGTTTGTGTCAAATCACTGTTATTTAGAATAGGCCTATTAGTCTAGGTCAAAGGTGTCATGCAACAACTGAGACAAGGCCTTTAGATAAAGCAAAACTGGAGTATGTCATAGGTTTCCATGGATTTCTGAGCTGAATAATCACTGTCATTATTTCATCTTATCTTACACATTATCTTCTATTAGCTCTGAAAGGTTGTCTTGCATGGGTTCACCATCAAAATATAGGACTTGATGTTAAGCATAATATTTTTAACAAATGACACATGACGACAAAGACTAGTCCTCTAAACTGTTGCAGCCGAGTATTAAAATACCAAGGTATTTCAAAAGATATATATTTTCTACAATCTCCATTTTCAGAATGGGGTTACGCGGAAGAGAATTAGTATCAAGCATTGGCAAAGTTATGCTTCAAGGAGGTGGAACATTTGGTGTTTTCATGGGTATTGGCACTGCAATACGCTGCTAAAGAAAAGGACACCTTATGGTTTGGTTGTCAAAACATCAAAGTTTTAGACGGTGAATTGACTGAAGAACAAAAAATGTGATGAAAATTGATGGTGAAGTCAAGAGACGAATAAATCTGTAGCTGAGAATTGTGTTTGCATTCTAGGTGTGTTCAAATGCTTCTGTTGCTTTTAAAAAATGTAATGTTGTACTCGGTATGGTATCACGAAAGAATGTATATAACCAGCTGTGAACAAAAAACTGGAAACGTTAATGAATATCTCCTTCTGTAGACATGCATGCAAAAATGGACTCCTGGTTCAGCCATAAATAGATGTCAACAAATACATTAGCACAGCCACTCATTAGTTAAAGTTCTAATATCTTACATATGGAATATAGTAATTGAGAATGCATGACGAAAGCTTCAAAAGAATGTCCTTAACAAAGGTTTTTTTCATTTGCAAAGTTCTTTGCAATATGATATATCTTTGAGAGAAATATCCTTAAAAACATTTTATTAAGCTGACTTTCAAAATGCCTCTTTGTTGTTAAGGGAACAGAATCTCCCTGAAAGTTCTAAATATCAAGTTTTGGTCTTTAATCACAATTTCATTTCTCAGCAAAATCAAAGCTGTATTAGTATAAGATTGAATCTACACTAACCTATAAAGTTCTTTTTTGTACATAGAAGTGCCTATGTTTTGTTACATTGTCTTGGAGAAAGATCAGAGAATATTTTAATTTTGCAATTAACAACATCTACCACAGCTTTTCGAGAAAATGTTCTATTTTAGTGATCAAAGTCCAACTAAGTCAATTATATTTTAATAAATATCAACAGATCTAGTTTATATTGTTATTTTTTAATAGTAACTGATCCACTAGAAGCTTAGCTGGTTGCCTAGAATACACCAGTGCTTTGCCAACAGCCTGCCAAAATTTGGCTCATGAAATGGTTTTCTTTATCCAATCCATATATGTTGTGACTCTTGTGAAGACTGTGAACCTTTCACCAGATATACACCTTGAAGATCCCCAGCTGACAACCCCTTGCAAAGTCCAAATGTCTCCTTTACCACAAACAAAAGGGCCACCACTGTCACCTTGGCAACCTGACTCCCTATGTTTGAAATCAAGGCCATACCCAGCACAGACCATGCCATCTTTGACTTTTCCAATGCCATTCAACAGGGAACAATTGCTATTTCCAACAACTGGAAGTTTTGCTTCTTGCAAGATGTTAGCTTTTGATCCAAAACCTTCAGTGCGACCCCAGCCTGTAACATTATACAGGTACAGGTGTAAAAATTTATGGACTTTCAGTGGTACTTTTCTGTGTTTTTTGATATTGTAATTTGACTAATTCACATGTGAAAAATCTCTTTTCAAGGCATTCTGGTGCCATAATGAATATGGATGCATAGCAAAAACATCATTCTTCTAGACATACCCCTATTCTAAGTCTCTTATCTTTAAAGTTAAAGAAATTAAAGAAGCCTTTCAAGGCTTTATGTAAAAGCTTAGTAGGCCAAGGTTTGTCTCTGCTTGTTTCATGTGTTATCATTTGTTTAAGACAAACATCACTATTAATGAAAAGGAACTGAAGAATGCAACCCATACCTGTAATGTAGCAAAGGCTTTGAAAAGGCACAGGTCCTTCTTTTGGCAAACATGCTATTCCAACATATTTATTCAGAACTGCTTCACTTGCCAACTCAAGAAGTGCAATATCTGCCACCTTTGTGTTGGAATCATAATCTGGGTGCCTTACAATCCTTATCACATCCATTGTTTGCTCTGTACCCTCATTTTTATTTCTGCAAAGTAAATTCACTTTAAATCAATAAGTTGCTTCAATTAACCAGACTTAATTGAAGAAGTCAAATGAAAAGTTGAAGTGATGTTCAAAGCATCCGCAACAGTTGTTCCTAAATTTTTTTGAAAAGGCAAATGTATGTTGATTTCTTTATCTTATGATACATTTTCTCTAATATTATATGATGGTTGTTAAGACCTCTCCATAGTTTACGAAAAGGAACACTAACAATCAATGCTGCATAAATGTTGTTTTAGAAAATTTAGGCCCATATGGAATCTTGTATCTATCAGCTAAACATTACACTACCCAATAAGGCTGCCAACTAGCTAGTTTCTAATTACTCTAAGTCCAGTCAAAATGCTTACCTCTCGTAATCGCCAAGAATAATCCGGATATCTTTGGCAACGGCACCGCCACGAAGACAATGAGCTGCAGTGACTACCCACTTTTTGGAAAGCAGTGTTGCACCACAGTGAAAATCGCCTTTCCTCAAGAGAATCGCCTGCCATGGCCATGAGTTCTTTATTGCATCAACCCCTCCAACAACACGACCCTCTGAACTTTTGTCCAAACCCTTGCCACAATCTGGGGGTGTAAAAGAAGTGACGTCATATCGAATGGACAGATTCTATCCCAATTACTGGGTATCTCGGGGTTATCTCTTCACTGTTGTATCTAGTTTTCATAAGTAAAATTAATAAGCCATCAGTATGTTATTCAGTCGCCATTCCCTGACTAGAAGTCGGTCATTTGAGCTCTTTATCTATGATTATAATGATCATAGCAATTGACGCAGCCAGCAAGTTTTCAGCGAAGGTTATTAGTGTTGTTGCTTATTGGGCCCGAATTGATAACGTACAACTGGTGCCTTCAACCATAGAGATCCTTGGAAGGGCCAGCATATTCAAAGATGCACCAGGGGGTTTTGGATCACAATCAACATATTGGTAAAATGAGTAAAGGATAAGAGACTTCCAAACATAATCGATTATCAACATCTCTGTGAGGGAAATTGCATTTATCCCGTAACATTCACTTTTGGATCATCAGATCCCTAGTTGTCAGTCAAAAAGAAAAGGAATACAAGACTACACTAACCTAGACAAGAACCGCAGGTTTTTGGACAGTTATTAGAGACTATTTTGCCCACAGTTGAATGCTGGCAGTAAGGCTTGTATTTGCTGCAATAGTCTGCGCTGCCATGGTCTTCGCACGTGACTGAAACGAAGTAAGAGATGGTTGAGAGCTTGGAGGGGCAAATTGAGGCATTTCGATAACAGCTTTACTAGAGGAGAAGTTATTACGTGTAAAAGTAGTAATAAGACCAATAATAATCAAATGAGTTATATGACGAAGGGCTACTCGAGGGTGGCAACAATAGATTGCTGTTAGTAGCCAGTAAAGGAAGAACAATCCTATAAACCGTTAAAGTCAATAATTGTTTGAGGAATCGAGGAATTGAGCTTTTTGGTACACAATCTAAAGTAAAGTTCAGAGTATTTTTTCTAAGAACTTAAAAGGGGGACGTTTCGTAGTCTTACCTTTACAAAAGGCACATTCTAAAGAGCAGTGGTCCTGCATGAAGCCGTAATACTGGGAATCAGGGCTGCAAAATCCTTTACTCTTCCACGAAGAGCACGCCGTGGCGTATACCTCTGAGTTGTAGCAGCCTTTCTTCTTCTTTATTTCCGATACTACGAGTAGGAGAGCGAAGAGGGGTAAAAAAGGTCCTTCTTCTCAATCATCAATCCAGGAGCGTAGAGCAGTGGTGGGGGTAAAATTGGCTATATAGAAAAGGTCCTTAAAAGGATCAAATGCACTTCTTTTTGTTTCTCGACCTAGCTCTTCGTAAGTTAAGTATTTTGAGGTTTATGTACTAGCATGTTGTAGGATTGCATTCTACATAATTCATTGGTATATGTTTGACAAAGGACAATTCGTCAATGAAAAACAACAACAGAAAGAGAGGAATGTTGTTATTACGAGTGTGAATACAAGTCTGACGGAGTGGTGAATATAAGGAAAGCGTGTCGCTCTAACAGCAACAGCCTAGTCACAACTACAACTCACATTTGCAGAATCCACATTCCAAAGGGCAGTGATCCTGCATGAATCCGTAGTACTTGGAGGAGGGGTTGCACAAACCGTTTCCTTTCCACGAGGCACAAGACTTCTTATAACTTCCTGTATCGATGCAATCTTTTTCTGAAGGAAACAATGTAAAGACGTTTTAAAGATTACAGCCTTATGCAGATTACTGCTTGCCGTTTGCCATGAAATACAGGACGGTTCTAGGTCGCTACTCGAATGTCAAGATTGAAGCCTGGATTAATGCATACATTAAGAGAGACTGCTTGAGAGATTCTTTAAGTCTCATATCTTCAATCCCCGCCCACACAACATAAAAAAAGGGTAAATTCGAGCTTTTATGACTTTCTACTTTATTTTGTCTCCGGATTTTCATTCCTCTCTTCTATCACTTTTGCTCCTCAAACATGCTGGCCAAAGTGGCTGACAAAGCATAGCCCAGAATGGACTGTGGAGAATTCGCTGAGGCAGAACTAGTGAGCGTGTTACCCTTTTCGCATGTTGCTCCTTCGTATCTCTTTGTGCAGGAGCAGGTGAAGGACGATCCACTTGTTTTGCACTCGCCTCCGTTTTTGCAAGGCTGGCTGGAACATGGGTTAGCTGAAAAAATAGCAACGAACTATCATTGTATGAGGCTTGCAATGAAGGTGAAAAGAACAATCTCATGTGCGTATGCAGGAAACAACATGCCCACTTATTTTTTTAAATCAAATTTTCGAGATATCTGGAACATGAAGGTCTGTTGGAATCGTAATAACAATAATGGTCGGGCAACAGTCTTAAACTCATCACAGTTAGGTTGTAAGCTACCCTCACTCTATAACCCCTCTCTTGTCCTTAAGAATTAGCCTCGTGTTGAGTTATTACGCAAGAGAGACTCACCGGGGCAAAAGCCACAGGTTTTTTTGCAATCAGTCTCCATGAATGATCTGTATTCACTGCTAGCAGCACAATATCCTTTTGATTTCCAGAATTGGCAATGGCTTTCCAATTGGGAATCTTTGCAGCTCTGCGATACTGCAAAAACATAAGAATTCATGACGGAATACAGATTGCCAACAGTCTATCATGTACCACCTTTTTTACCCGAAGCAGTACAATCATTGTTAAAACTATTGAAACTTAATAACGTTTATTTGCAAATTGTTCACAGAAAAGTTGTATTTGGATACATTGGATACTTACGAAATCTAAGGCCTCTGAGTATTTTCAAAAATTGTTTGGGAGCTGACTATGTTTGTAGATATGAAACAAAAACGGATAAGCAAAGCCAAACCTGTGAAATGGTCCAGGTAGCTTTTGCAGGCACTTCATATATTCAGGAAATTGCATAAACTGAAGCATTCTACAGAACTACAAGATCACAGGCGAGCCCAGATAGGAAAGATTAGAGTAGAAACAAAGCGTGGGTAAGGGGAAGGAATTTGTTGATACGTCAGAAGGTATTGCAATAAGGTAATCTGCTTTTTTCGATCTGGTGGGCGTTGAAAAGCTGTTGTTAAAGTGATTCTTACCAATCTTAATCTAAAACTTTGAAACATATTTTGCGTTTTCCCACAAAATGTTACAGTTCCTAACCGCCAATTCATTGGAAGTGTACCCTAAAACACCGCGAACAAACCATGTTTGACGTTGTAATGCGTTGACTAGCAACAGATACAGTGAAGATAAAGCGACTTCTATAAGTAGAAATAATATCGTTTGATTTTATGTAAATTCTATCAATCGCGAGAGCAAACATGTTGATTATATGGTCAAGTGTTTTCCCAAGAGCATCCTGACGTTTGGATTGTCGAAAAGCGCGTCGCAATCATCAATAACATCACTGCCCTTTTTGCATAACACACAACAGAACGAAATCATGAACCGTTATGAATGAGCGCTTAAATGCAGGGCGCTTAAATGCAGGGCGCTTAAATGCAGGGCGCTTAAATGCAGGGCGCTTAAATGCAGGGCGCTTAAATGCAGGGCGCTTAAATGCAGGGCGCTTATGAGGAACAGGGCGTCAAGAGATCTAATGACATTTGCGACATGGACAAGCAGTTTTGAGGTGCTCTTAACTTTGAAAACTGTTAGAAATCGCGTCAAGTTTCAAGAAATTTGCCTTTCGCAAAGTAAAAAAATTTCGCACAAAGGACTTCAAAAACCTTTCTGATCGGGTCAATTTTTGCATGGTTACAACCAAACCAATTTGTTGATACAAACATTTCAGGGTTAGAAGATTTTGCATGCCAATGCACCAAGAAAAATTATCTTTTGTCAAAAAGGCACTTGGAGTATAAATTTTTAAAACCACGATGATAAGGCTCCATTTTGAACTTTGAATTTGAATTTTGAGACACGCAACCGTTGAACCAGCTTGAATGAGCGGAAGGAATAGCTGTGTTTTATCAAAAGTTTTTCGAAAATATTTTACTTGGTGCTGAAAATATCAGGGTAAGGGGGGGGGGTGCTTCTTTCAATGGGCGCACACAATGGACTGGAAGTGTTTCACGTGAATCTACATCTGGCTCCTTTTCTGGGCCAACTCACATCTCAGGGTTATGGACAAGGAAATTTTCTGCCTTTCCATTCCGCGATCTCTGCCAGACATTGAATGAGAACCAAGAGTGAGAAAAAATTTCTGAATGCAGATCAACTGGCTGAGTGAACAGTCAACAATTAACGGACTTGATATGAAATTAGCAATTATGGAAAGATATACACATCGTGTATAGTCAAGCAACATGATAAGTTCCATCACATGATTGCATGTTTTCCTCCTTATAGTTTTCGTCTTTCTCTAATGACAATAGGATTATACTTCATTGTCCGTCAAATTATGAAGTAAGGCCCCTGGACAGGCCGTATCCTATAATTATGGATATCGTGTAAATGTCGAAGAAGTTTTGGCAACACAGGCCGGTTCTACCCCATATCATTATCCTATCCGTTCGTTGACCCAGCAATGCGCAATTGTCTCCATGACGATTCCATGTACTCTTCCACAACAGCGGGGCATATTGCGCAAAACAGCACTCTGGAGAACCCAGCTGCATTCTTTGGTTCGTGACTCTGTGTCAAGTGTGCATGACAATGACATGTTTTGAATGATAAAAACACTCAAAGGCTCGGCTCATTCCACTAACGTGCGTTACGCGACAACTGGTTCAGAAATCTACTTTATACTCGCAATATAACGTCCTATTTGCAAAACAATTAAGGGAGTTGTTTTATTGATAGCTTATCAAAAATTATTCCCCATTTTTATTCCAACCGAATATTATTTGCCTAAAAAGTCGCGCGGACAGGAGCAACCTGCAACTTACCCAATTTGGTTTTGAAAAACAATTATAAACCAGACTTGCAATTAACGATGTATAATACCCTTAAACAATATATTTCAGCCGCTAGGCTCAACGGGAATAGTTTTGTAACGAAGAACTGCGAAATGTATTGAGGACCTTTCTGGAGAAGGTGCCTCGCTCGTATTGTTGTTGTTGGTGGTGCTTCGGTTGTCCGTTTGTAAAAGGCAATGTGGGCGAGGTATTAAAACGATGCAGCGATTTGCTAACACACTTTCCACCCGAGCCGACATATCTTAACGGTGAAGTGCGCTCAACTCTACGTTGAGTCTATAATAGCTCAGTAAGTATATCATCAAACTTGAGGATTATTTGATATAAGCAAAAAACTTGAGAAAAATTAAAGTAAACTGACCGGCGTGGTGGAGTGCCATGAACAGCACTGCTGTTGATACAAATAGATTTCTTCCAGCCATCTTTCTCTTGGTTTCTCAGCTTTGCGATCTCTGATCTGCTTGTCTTTGTGCTTGTCTGTTTGGCGTTGGTTTTATAAGGGAACTCAAACCGCAGAATGTGTTTCGGCTTTCTGTGTGACCGGTTAGGCGTCATCGATTGGACAGAAGTGGAAACAGAACGGCCCTTTGTTATGCTCGCCCGCCGTTCCGCCTTGGTGCTGATGAAAGCAAGTGCCGAGGAGGGGGTTTCTTCCTGTTTATTGAGGCCTGTTCAATGACGAAGGAAGAGGGCTGGTTGTTTTAAGCTCTTGCTCACTAAATAAACACAAAGTATTACCATAGCAGCTCACTAATGCAACAAGAAATAGCGTGTTCGCCCCCTGCTTCAAATAACTGAAAGATGCAATTTTCTTTCTCAACCCGGAAAGACGTAAATTCCACAAAACAGGATCTCACTGTATGAGACAGCAATTGATTAAAGAAGCCAGGAATACACTTTCGTGATAGTCACTTCTAATTTTATTTCACGGTCAAATCCTGTTTTCACCTTGTATATTCATAGCTCTGTGTCAAATTTTTAGGGCTTCAAGCCCAAAAGCAAAAAAGTTTTTTAAATTTACAATAGCATGTGCATTGCCTTATGAAAAATAAGTTTATGGTTACAAGATTGAATGATGCTTGGTAAGGTTGCAGAAGATTTAAATAAAAAAACTAGGGTTGATTGCTAGTTTACAAAAACCACATTTGTTGTTTGCGATGGGGGCTGTTAATTTGAAGGAAATCGTAAGGCTGAACATCACCACTGGGGGCTCTGGGGCAAAAACTGCTGATCAATGCAAGATGGTATTGTTTCTACAATGTTTGGAAAAACTGTCAACATTCACTTCTGGCTGCATTCTTTGATTCATTGGTGTTTTCTGTTTATATTTTGTGACGTCAAAGCTTCCAGAGTCACGTCTCTTCTGTCTGACTAACTTCTATAAACAACTTATTATAAGACATCACTCGTCCAAACCAAAGTTTTTCTTGAGGCCATGGTTATAACTCAACTTCGAAAAGCAACGACGAGGAACATTTTCGTAAACCATTGCTAACGTTGCATGACGTAATAATTGAAGGTAACCGAGAGTGTTAACATAAAGAGCAAGCCACTGCAAGTCTGGCGAGGGTCAAAGCAGCTGCGTAGGGAAGGAAAGGTAGGCGGAGAGGGGCGTAGGAATGCGTGGCTTGTGTGACGTCAGTGCCAAACATCAGACCAAGTGCTGCGGAGAGGCAGCGGTCGAGTTTTGCGTACTTCTGACATTCAACGAAGGCTGAAATGTACGCAGATTTGTTAATGCTATTAGCAAGACAAGGCTCTCGCAGTATGTCTCATGAGACTGCGTTATAAGATTACTTCTTGATGAAGTGCCTCCAAAAAGCATTCGCCATAACAAGATGTACATCTCTAATTGTGTTTTTAATTCATGTTTGAAAATCGTGGATTACTCCTGGGAAATGATTAGATAGCCTGTTGGAAAAAAGCAATTGATCCACTAAAATTCTTTAATCTTGTAGTGCACAATTAAGAACATGCAATCTTGTGTACCCGCAAGAATACTTTTATGGCAAAATGCCTATAAAAAGCTTGCTTATTATGATTTGGAGCAAACTGCAGCAAAATCAAGTATAAAGCTTGTATTAAATTAGTTTGTACTAAATTAAATTTTGGCTGCATAATACAGAAATAGTTTAGACAACGGTCGCAAAAGTTTTCTAATTAAGTCTGTTGTTTGCTATAAACCTTAAGGTAAATCTTTGATAAACACGTCGATGCATTTCGGCTGAAAATGACCTATTTTACAAAGGTTCAAGTCAATCCACAAGCTACCAACTCTGTTCTTTGTTTGTGAGAAGTGCTCATGTGCATGTATGATTGAATCTATTCCCAGCCCTCTAATTACTTATCTTCTTTCATCATACGCAATTAGGATTTTGCAATATTCCAGTTTTTCAATTCTGCCCTTGTAACATTTCTTGTTAAAGTATTGATGACCATTCTTTGCCACACCCAGGCCATAACAGAAAGAAATAACAGGACTGCCACTCTCTAATCTAGAACAGAAACGAGAGCCCAAAGGACTTCACGTCCGTTTGAATAGGACCAAAGGCCAAACAAATATACAGTTGACCTTCTGTGGTCAAATAAATGGCATAGAAAGCCACAGAAATAGTAAACATATATTCAGCCAAATACTCTACTGTTTACGTTTCAAATTGTCTTATTCAATTTCGTCTTAGTTTTGATTTATATTAAACATGGCACAAGTTTGCGCAATTTCTTGGTGAGTTAGGCATTTCGGAAAGAAGGGGAATTTTGAGACGTTCTAGTCAACATCATTACAGCTTTATCCCGACTTTCCTCGTGCAGATCTGAAGTTAGCATTCGCCTTAGAAGTGTTTGTTGTGAGCTGTTGGATAGTCGGCAAATAGAAAGGCGGGATTTCAAGGACAATTGGCAACACACTAGAATTCCTCAGCCACCTTCCCCGTTTCTCTGACGTAGATGCCACTATGAACAGGCTCAAAACAAGGAACATGGCAACCTATATGCATGTAGGTGGGTGACTCTTCGTTTTGTGTTCCTTAAGGAAATAGTGACTCGAAAATTACTCTCTGTTTTCTATAAGGAAACCAGACATTTTTGCATTTTTCATTTATCATTGCCCCAAGTTTCTGACAAGGGAGCGCTGATGGGGCAATGTTCTACTTCTACACGTGACACAACAAAACGTAATGGTTCATGTTAATGCTTATTACTTAATTGTTCAAGTTTAGAGTTGTGATATTCACCTTCACTTTATAAATATTCATCAGTTTATTGATTAGGCCTAATGAACTACAGCAGCTAGATGAAACATGCACTGAAGCCAATGACGCAAAGAATTTCTTTCCATTCAATCTTCCTTTCTATGGATATACAGCTCCGAAGGTCGGAATATTGACTTGCTGGGTAAGGCGGGAGAATAAACGCTTCTTAGAATAAACGAAAATTTCCTTTCCTATCGTAACCATTGTTAAATGTGTAAAATGTACTCCTCTTTACCTGCTATCAGCGAAATCGCTGCCGCACTTAACATGTATGGGTTAGGTGAATTTGTTGAAAGTGTGTAATCTTCTAGAATCTACATTTAGCAAAAGCAATGTTCAAAACTTCACTTACTTGGAACTAGCTCAAGAAATATTTGGCTAGGTCAAGCTTTTCTATATAATGCAGAAAACATTCTTTCAAGTGTTCAATATTACATTCTTTACAAACATACAAACATTCTTTCGACATTATTAAGCCAGATCTTGTGCATTGTACTTTCCCCTGGAAATTTGTTAGATGACATCATTTCAGTTATTTTTTCAATTATACACGGGTCCAGCACCGTTGACAGAGGCATAGGAGCAATCGTCCTTTCTACGTCTTGTGTCTTAGAGAAGGTAAAATCTGCAACAAATCTCCACCTTCAGAAAACGTATAACGTTTTTTCAAGAAAAGCAAGTTATGTTTTGGCCCGTCCCCAAAATTGACCTTGTCTACGTGAGCGGTGCAGCTAGTGGAAGGAAGATGTATGAAGCAGGCGGAACAAGAAGAATTATACATAGAAAACCAGACATCAAAAGTGGATACGAAAGTAAGGGTTTAAGCCCCGTTAATATGATATAGGGTTTCAAGATATTACTTTTAGACGGAGGCTTGAAAGAATACTTTCCTTGTCAACGATGAACCTAAAACTGAGGAGGAAAGGATTGAATTCGAGAACCGCACAAAGAGTTGTGTGAAACCTGAAAGATCATTGCCCACATGGGCGCGACGCAAATACTAACGCCCAGGCCCCGAAACAAAAAACCGCACCCCGCCGTCATCCGGCATCGTGTCAAGTCTAGTTTGCACGCAGGCTAGTGAACGCATTCCCTGGGTACCAGACTCACCATGTATAAAATATAATAGAGACCTCTATTGTTTTATACACAGTGAGTCTGGTACCCAGGGTAGTGAAGGTAGCCTTAGTTTTGAAACTCGGTCTCGAAATTTTAACACGAGACATCCAGAGAATGGCTCAGTGATTCAAGGAGGAAATCGCCTTGGTGAATGGCCCTTTGTCAAAGGAGCACTCTGACGTCATTGCTAGGATTAATGTGTGAACAGTGCGCGTTTTCTTTAGTGCAGTGCCTCCATTTACATTGAAAACAATTGAAAAATCCCGTCTCTGAGATGCATACCAAGACATTTCTAGCAGTGAAGCCACTTCAACCAATACCCGCTGCCAAACAAATAGGCACGTGGCACAACAGTAGGGCCAAGCAGTAGCAGCGAGCTATTTCCAAGAAACTGTGCTTCAGTTTTCCAATTAAAAACCCAAGTTTTGGATCTGAAAGTGTTAATGAATTAATCTAAATAGGTTGAAGGAGATTTAAACTCAAACAAGGACTGAACCTGAAGAATCGTTATCAAATGTGACACACATAGTAAGAGAATTATTGTTATTATTATTATTATTTTGTGATTCTCTCCAGTCCATTGATGTTCTTCTGGGTCATCTTTGTAATGTCCCAGCTACGTCCTGCACCTTAAAAACATAACACTTTCCGCAATATATGAGCTGTTCCTAGGATGGCAGACAACTGTGCACTTCCAACTGGTGACATAACTCTTTTCTAAACTTTCTAACTAAAAGCTGTCAATGAATTTACCATCTACGCTGATATACCTGGCATTCTTTCACCGACAACCATAACTGGAGAAAACCTTCGCCCTGATCTTCTCTTAAGGAATAACAACAATTACCTCTACATTTTAGAGCTTACTGTTGGCTTCGAATCCATTCTTGACACAAATGCAACAAGAAAATACAACAAGTATGCTCCTCTCTTATCAGGCTTACAGCGGCACTAGTTTAAGTTGAATTGAAAATGAAATGTTTTCATTATTATAATGATTGTTATTATTATTATAATAACTATTATTATTAATATCATTATTGGAATTAAGATCAAGAATGAAGTGCTTTAAAGTAGAAATAGGATCGCATACATTTGTTGCAATTTACTGTAAATATGTGTACAAAATGTTTGTTTGATATCACCTTCCTCCTTTTTTCTGTGCATGTTATGGACTGGTCACCTTAACACTCCTTCATGTACGAGGATTTGATATTGCATTGAGTTCTGCCACTTGGTGTATAGTCCTGGTCAAGCAAACAGAGTTATTCATCGAGCAGAGTTCAACATCCCTGGTCAGGTTCATTAAGAATCTCTTTCGGCCAAGTGCAAAGCTCTGGTTTGATCAGAAATAGCGATAAAGCAATTCACTTTGTTTTGATAGTATCCCCGGCCTCAGTCACTCTACAACAGTCAATGTTGTGCAACAGGGAATGGCGCAGGCGTCCGATGATAAATAATCGAGGAAACTGGCCTAAATATTCAGTCCATTTGATTTGACAAACCCTGCGCAGAGCAATGCTGAAAAACTTGCAAATGTCGAGCGGATAATGAGCTGCCGCCTTTCAACTAAACAGCAACTGAAGTGAGCTGTTTTCGTTTGTCTATAATAACGATGATAATGTTTGGTAACTGCAACATTATCAAAGGCTTGCATTAACGTGTGCTGAACAGTGGCGGCTCCAGCCCGTGAATTGTTACGTAATTGTTACGTGAATTGTTAGTGTTACTTAAACGTTATTGCATAAAAATAGATTCCAAAGTTTTGAAATTAGACATTTTACGTGTGTAAATATCGTGATAAAACATGCAAGTTTAAAATAATAGTTAAGTTTTCAAGCGCTACACTGTCATGAAATCCAAACGAGCTTTTAAAGTTACAAATAGTTTAAGAAAGTTTTTGAGGGGATACCAAGTTCTAATCGATAGACCAAATTTTCAGCTGTCTAATATCATGGACTACAAGATCAGCTTGAAATAGGGAGAAAAAGTCAATTTGTCAACATGCAAGCTCTGCACGCAAGCTACACAATGTCAGCTTCTGACGAACGTACAAACGCCCCCCCCCCTCCCTGTAGTTTTCTCATCAGATTTACAATAATCTCAAGGACAAGTCCCTCCATTCCCCCCCCCCACCGTGGCCCCGCCACTTGTGCTGAACGTGGCTATAACAAAGACCTAGCGAACTTCAGTATGGTGTGAAACCTGAGGCTACAGAGAAACATGATTAAAGTACTGTTTTGTAAATAGCACTTTGAATCATTCTGATGATAGTACGACCAAAGTGTGGACTAATCTATTTTGAGTGACATATGATCATTAGTGGTGTGACGACCACAGCCACCGAGTCACAGACATGACGACCTCGTGCGTTCTTATTCATGTCTAAATGGTATATTATCTTCAAGAAGGCAACCAAATCCAATTAGTCTGGACCACATTGTACTTTTCATGATGCCAAATTTTCATGACTCTGCCTATTGCCTCGCTCCTGCTCACAGGCTGAGTTTCTTCGCAGTGTGTGTTACTTGATGGAGGATGGTACATGCGATTGGGACCGCCAGGGTTGACAGAGACGAGCGGCATCTCTATTTGAACAGACAGAGTTGTTGTGTAGCCTGCATTTTCTTCCTTTATCCAACTTCGAATCTCACTCCTACTCTCTTGCCTCATTTATAAGCATTAAAGCAACGTCTATCACAGATTGATTTGATTGCATCCAAAATAGAAGGGAGGCTACGAAGCCGATTTTGCTGATCTTGCTGAGAAGCCATAGCTAAGGGAAGCCCCTTCTCCATGCAGGATACTAAACTCACGAGGTCAGAAACGCTGCCAATAATAGGAAGAGGAAAAATCAAGCATCGTCAATTGAAAGATGTTTTTTCAAAAAGGAATTAGAAAGAATCCATAACTGGGGTCTTTGGTTTGAGCCCTTCCTAAACGCCTTGAACCCAAAAAAGCCAGGTATGTCGAGGAAATGCGCAGTCTTCTATTGATGTTTTCCAAAGTGTTCTCTCGTGAAAGCAGAACCAATCTACACAGCGAGCTGGCGGTTTTCATCAAGAGAGTGCACGAAGAAGAACAACAACAGAGGGGCTTAGAGAAAGGAAAAGAAGTGCCACAGTTGAGCTGCACCTTGGCGGCCAACATTGCTTTCCGGTCCAAGCAAGGTACGGGGTCTTTAAACTGGCAACAAGACTCTATCTACTTTTCATCACTGCAGCTCAATCTGTTGCTACAAATAAATGGTCTTTCAGCTTAATGAAAAGAGTGAAAAGCTATCCCAGAAATAAGACAGGCGAAGAAAAGTTGAACGACTTCATGGTGCTTGCCGCTGGAAGGACAATATCACAAGAAGAGAATCAACTAATGCTGAAAACAAGAAGAGAACCAATTAAGTAGGACATCAGTATTACAAAAATACTTCTTGCAAATGTTTAGAAACAAATATAAAATTTTCAGATAAAAAAGGCATTTTCAGGCAAATTCGACCACACACCCACCCCCCAACCTCAAGGGCATAGAGATGTCCCTGGTTGCAAAGATTCCCCGCAAAATAAACCGAGTGGAACTTGGCAAAATCAAGCGTGAGGCACAAAAGTTACTTGCAAAAGACCACTGCGACTGAGAATAAAAATGTGGATGATTTAAAAAGCCATGGAGTGTTCTTGAAATGGAAGGCTTACAAAGCCGAGTGTAGTGTATGGCATGTTAGTTTCTATTTCATATCTGGAGTGAATAGATGTCCGTGAGTTGCTAACACTTTAACATAAAACATTGGGACACCTTAGCTTTGGAATTTTTCATATTTACTATTGAAGCTCAGAGACAGCCGAGATACTGCCGCATTATAAAAGTGAATCAATTTTCTTTGTATCCAATTCCAAATTTGGTAGGGATACAAGGAGGTAAAAACATTAGAGTGCCACAAGTAGACGGTATAAGTTCTGTCTTGTTTACATTATTTTTGGTTGCCCGCAGAGGGGAATTGTTGCGCATGCTTCAAAAGAGGCTTAAACGGAAAAGGTTACTTCTGTATTATCACTGGCGTCTATGATGTACGAGGAGAGCCCTTTTAAATAAAAGATAGGTAAATAAAAAACACAGGATCTTTAAATGGAAGAGCGCTGTTAAAAACTCAAAAGTTGTACAAGGAATTGAAACTTGTTCATACCTTAATAAAAAGCTATCATTAGTAAAAGATAAGCTCTGATCAGTAACCATATTTTTCCATTCTGGTAAAGAAGGCACAGGATTCTTACCTGAACATAGAAAATTGTAGCCCAGTTCAGCAAAGTGACCTTTGACCCGAGCTATCCAAAGAACAGACTGTTTTGATAGATAGTCCTTATCAGTGCCATAAGCATTAGCGCCAAAATTTTATGAATAAATAGACAAATATGTAGATGAATGAAATCCCGTTAATGCTAAGGCAAATCCACATAGTTTGACAATGCTATCATCGTAATGATACAAAACTGGAACGGAAGGGTCTCAATTTGTAAGTTTAAAATTTTTGGAAAGCCACCAGTCTGCATAATGCTGTAAATAAAGCAACAATTGTTAAGTGGTTTTCAGAGGATTACTGAATGACGGACTTGCCTAAAGATGCCGTCAGAGTTAAAACGATGGAACGGCAATGGCAAACTGAAACCTTCTACACCATTACAGGATTGTTGATCTGAAAGTTTTAGGGCAACATTTACAAACCAGTTAAAAGGAAGTAACGTTTTTGTTGTTGTTGAACCTCTTGCATGGAGGTCATCAATATCAGCTTAGAAGAATGGTAAGGCCGACAATTGACTCAAATGTGCATCCCTATTATTTCTGAGCGTTTTAACTGACACTGCAGTCTATACAGCTCCAAAGGAATTAATGGTTCATCTCTTGCTTTCTCTGCGCGAGAATTATCATCACAGTGATCCACAATTATCGTTATATAGCCTATCGACAATATCTAGGGCTCCTCTGTTATCGACCAAGTTCGATTTGATCGAGTGGAGCAAGCACCAACAGAGTGAGCGGCAAATTGCTCAAGAAAGAAAACGAGAAAAAGAACGAACATGTCTATGTAACTATCAGAGATTCTAAATGAATTTGAGACAAATTAACGCTACTTTAAATAGATATCTTTCATAAATACACGACACAGACACTACTAATACTAAACTTTAATTTAGAGTTAGCCTAATGTAAAATATGAAACCAGCTCATATAAAATAAACTTCAAAATTTACACGGTAAATCACAACGCTGGATTATCTAACTTTATACAATACTGACCCATTTGGCAAAGACCCTTCACTTCTCAGTGTGTGAAGAGGAAGGGTAAAAAGACCATAAGAGCTATGATTAATATAAATAGGGATGAATTTCAAAACTCGTGTAGGCGGGAAACCATGCATTATGGCTGAAAAGAGGCCGATATGACAACTATAACGAGGCTAGCTTGCGTTTGACTGTGATATCAGGGCCGCTCTTCAAGCTCCAAACCTACTAAATCTTGATTTAGATTTCGAAATGAGTCGTCAATTTTTAACGTTCTTAAATGTAAAATGTAGAACTCATTGCAATTTTGGATCAAGCTTTGCTTTCTGGTTCTAATAGTCTCCCGAAATTGACTCGATTTTGTAGAAAGGCGCGTGGTTTAGGTCAAGGAATGGAGCACGCTCGTCGATAGAACCGCCCTGATAAAAGGCTGTCAGTCCTCACATTCTTTACATATTAATAATTGGGAAATTGTCTATTGGCGATGAATCTGTTTTGGTGTCCTTTTTCTTGTCCTCAGCATCCGACTTTCTCTTTCTTTCTTTGGTCGACCCAGTCTCCCCGCGCTCAAGCTTCTCCTGCGCTCGTCTCGTTTCTTTCTTGAACTTCATCCTCCTGTTCTGGAACCAGATCTTGATTTGCCTTTCCGTGAGATTCAGCATTTTGGCTAGTTCTCCGCGCCGGTCTTTCTTCACGAAGTGGTTGTAGTGAAACTCTTTCTCCAGCTCCAGGAGCTGTTTTCTCGAATACGTCATGCGTTTTCTCTTCGCGTCGACGTCACGGTAAAGCCAGGGAACTCCTACAAATGATGGAAAAGAGCAAGTTAAAAAACAATCGCGCGATCTGGAGGAAATTATAGAGCTACTTAGGCCTAAGTTGCTTTTAAAGAATTGTCTCTTTAAATCAGAGCGAAACTTTAAAAGCTAAACCCTCTTATCGGACGAATGAGAAGTCAAAGAAAATGTCGACTTGAAAAATTGTAGTAGACTGAACTACACTTCCTTGGTTTTGAAATTCACTGGCATCAGAAAAATCCGTAACCTTGTTTGAGGAAATGCATCAAGCGAATTCTAAAGAAAACTTGCTCGCGAGCTCAAAAGCTTCAGCGAGGCCTGTAGAGGCACGTCGACGCAAAAATTCCTCGTCCCCCGGGCAGTTACAAATGAGGCAGAACTCTTGAACAGCCATTAATTTTCAACCTTTTGTTTTAGCTCCCGCCCAACCTTTCCCATGGAGTCTCTAGTCGCACCTGCCTAATTGAATACATGGGAAACAAGACCCAAGGCAACTCCCTGACTGCGGCTGGCGCACATTCATAGCATCGATGGGTGGAGCATAAAAAGACGGGTGGGGCTACGAGAATTGTCTTTATCATAAACGTATACTTTGGGCGGGCAGTTAGAGCAAGGCAATATAGTGCATGTTCTGGTTTATTCTGAGTTATATGCTACAGAGCAATGTTCTTCACGCTGAAATACTTGAAAGAATGTAATTCTGCCTCAAGTCTAAGAGATGAAGCTAAATTAGGCCAATGGGGATTAATGAAAACACCCTTGAATTAACAAGGTAGCAATTAGCAAAGACCGGTGTACATAATTTGACTCTGAGAATGCCATCAAAGAATGCAATTCTCTTTATTTGTCTATATTCAAACATGCAATTCTAAAGGAAGACAGTAGAAAATGCGTAATTGACACCCTTGCGATAACACGAAGGGTCAATGACTTGACACTCTTTCTCAGATAGCAAAGTGCTGCTCTTAATTCAAAGTTTATCTTTCGGACGAATGAATGAGCGATTTGTATCTGGGAGTACCACGGGGTTGTATGTGAAATCACTCACAACTCAATCAGCCAGAAAGTTTCAGATCATGCAAGCTGTAAAAATATATCGTGAAATTTTGGTCGTGTCTTCTGAAATCAGTTTTTGAATTTTGTAGAAGAAAAGTTAAACTGTGCAGTGCTAAATATTAACATCAAAACAAATGAGCAGTTGAAAACATTCATAAACAATGTTATTTAAGAAGATGTGGGAATGAATCTAGCAGGCTCGACCACATATCAGCATTGCGTGCATATTACAAGCTGGCGAACCGAGAAGACAAGGACTAGTAACCATGTTTCGCTTTCGCTTGTCTAGTAACTGCTACTGACCCCTAACATCCAGATAGGGCGCGAATTGTCGATTTACGTTACGAGGTCGGAACGTGTCGAAAATTTGATAGAATTTGGCCACTTTCACAAGCCATTCCAATGAATTTGCTAGAAATGCATTGTGTTCTAGAACAGGACCCAACCAAGGAATGTTGGCTCTCCTTGGCATACATACTTCCATGATACATACAACAGCTTACTAAATCAACACACGTAGACAGTAAAACTTCACTTTTGAAAGCCGCCTTAGGATCTACTAGTAACTTGCACTTAAGAGAGTGTACAGCGAAGAAAGTGTTAGTTGGGTAATTAGGAAATGATTATAGTTGGCGGTCGTGCATCGCATTAATGCTAATAAAATACGACAGACTTGCTTACCGGCTGCTATGGAAGCGTTGTTTAACACGGGGTAGCCGTAGCCGCTTGGGTTCGAGAGGCCTTGCGCGATGTAGGTGTAGCCGGGGTAGCCAGTGCTCGCGCTGCCGCCATACTGCTGCCAAGGCATGTAGTTCTGTTGCGATCCGTAGAAGTTCGAGTTGTACAAGCTTTGCGACGTGACTTGCTGGGCCGACGATATCATCACAGCTTCGCCAAACGCCGTCGATTGTTGCGAGAACGGACTGTCTATCGCCGTCGTAGAGCAGGGTTCGGGAAGATTCAAGTCGGCTGTGGTCGGTTCGTTGAATTGCGCGTGAAAACCCTGGTTGTTGTAGCGATTGCCAATGAAGTTCGACGTCGTATTCGTCTGCATCGCATGGCGACCCGTAGGAGAAAAGGAGGCCGGCGACTCGTACGGCTGGTAGGTCGGACTTGTCTTCAAACCGGACAGATATGGGGAACAGTCCAACGGGAGACCTTTCGGCAGCTCCATTTCATCTGAGGAATCGCTTAACCAAACCATGCGGACAGAAGCTGCTGTATATCTTGATGAGAAACGATGTAATGTCCAGTGAACAGAAGATCTAAAAACCTGTCGAAACTCTAAATTACTTGGAAAAACAGCCGATCAGTTATAGTCCATACAGGCAGTGCTCTTCTTTGTTGCTGGCAAGATTGGCCGCTTTGAAAACCGCGAGTGAACTTCTAGTGTAGCTTCTAGGTACTGAAGTGTACAGTAAGTGCACTCCGGGTTTATATATCCGCTCAACACCAGGCGTCTCACCATAAACAAAGGCGAGTGACGTTTTGTCCTCTCGCCCCTGTCCTTTGACTTTCGCACTAACGAACTATATAGCCTGTTATGAATGAAATATTACCTGCGCAGTGGAGCATTGAGCATTACAATAACTATATTGCGCAGTGACAGCATACTCACCTGAGTCATTTGCAGCTGACTTGTCTGAGTTGCCTGAAATTAATGGCCAAGGAAACCTCTCTTGAATTCAAGCACAAAGGCGAGGAAATTCCATTTAATCTCTTGCCCACCCCTCCTTTATGTGAAAATGAGCCACTATTTGTTGAGCAATTAGCAAGAGTGTGGTTGTATTGTTGGTCTACTATGGCACATATGCGTCGAATATTAGGTTTTTTTCGTTGTGACTAGCTTCGGTTGGCAGGCAATTTGGGAGGAGTAAAAGTACAGTCACTACGAACAAATAGAATAGCCTCCGTGTTTATGCTGTGTCATATTCTCTTTAAACTTCGTACAAATTTTGAGAATCAGGACAGCATTTATGTTAAACGTTTTCTGATTTACCCAACGAGGATCTGCCAACTTTGGTGACTATAAACAAAAGAAAATCTAAATAGGCCTAAAACTTAGAGAGCATGGATACTTGGAAGAAGAATGACATGAAATGCAGTGGATGGCCATACCTGGATCCTAACTGCTAGAACATAGAAGGAGGAAGCTAAAGAGAAAGAAAAATTGATCAAAATTACATTAGTTTGACCATTAATGTAGAAGTCTAGGTAACTCTACATGTACTTCGAATGAAAATTGCTACCATAGGGCAGAGGATGGATTAGTAGAGATAAATTTAATCATAAAAATGATATTCCTTTCTCACAAGCAAGCTACTTTTTAACTATGATTGCTCAATGTCACTCACATACTGATTTAAATCGAGGCAGTGTGGAATGTTCTATATAAATTTGACAAATAGGCAATAAATATGACATTTTATTTAAACTTGTAATCAGGCATCAGGCATCAGCTTAATGAATATAACATGGCAAAAATTGTGCACTTCATTTTGCTCACTTAGATGTTGTGGAATGGACACTCAAAGATAGACCTAGAATCACCTTTTAAGAATGACCATTCAAGCATGACCTTTGAACATTGACCTCTGACTATAAATATTACATAGGGCAGGTAACATGAAAAATCAGAAGGCTAGTCATACATAAATTACAGCTAAAGGGAATTTTCGGTATGCATTAGACTTGGATTAGAGTATCAGAGTTTAAAAATTGGTATGGCAAGTTAACCACTCATTGACAGAAATTGCTCTAGAGATAAAAGTGACAGAATGTTTACAGAATGAAAAATGTTTACTAAACGCGGAGTTCCGCGGAGCTCTGTACATACGTCACGACTGATGCTTCCCTTTCGAAAAACGTCAGAGATGAAAGCGGAACTTTCTGATTAGAAGTTGTAAAACATTTATGAGAAATTCAATAAAGAATTTGAGAGCATTTTGACATCCTTTATATATGAAGCCCAAAGCTTAGCAAAGGTGTCTTATTAGTAATTGGAAGAGTTTGGTATCTGCGAAAAGCATTAATCTACAAAAATCTGCACCTTAAATTTAACAACATTTCAAGAATAGTAACTGCTTTGTGCACCCATTGCCAGAGAAATGACCCTTCCGCTGGCAATTTAAATGGCGTATTGGGAATCTCTGACGTAGAAGATAAAATATCAGGAGAGTACCAGGAACTCGAAAACCAGCAAAAGTGTTTGAAAACGCTCAGTGTCCGTTAGCCGCACAACCAGGACAGCAATGAGATTAATTGACTCTTTGAAAAAGAACCAAGTGTTTGATATGAAATTTGTTTGCTTCCAGCGAAGAAAATGCCACGCTCAGGCCATGTCAGGATAATAACCAGTGCTGAGAATAATAACCACAGACTTACAAAGCCTATAGTTTCCAAAGGTCACTGACATATTACAAAAAGACGCCATATCCCTCAATGTGGCTTTATCCAAACGTCAATATTCGACAATTTCCACAGTTCAAAATTCTAAACCAAATTTTTCAAAATTTTGAGAACACAGGTTAACGCAGTTGAGTCCAAAAAAGGTTGGTGTTATTTTCAGTAATGAATTTCGTTTATCAATCCGGCCTTCTCACGTCGGAAATGTCCAGAGGATTTTTACCATGATGCCGCAAACAAATTGATGCCACAGTTGGGTAAATGGTTATCTCAAACAAGGGCGTCAAAATTTATTGTTAAATATCTGACCCTGAGTTTCACTGTTCCTAAAAATGTTAGAAATGTTTTCAATAATATTACATTATAGTTTGCAAACGCATTTGCTGGCAATCAACAAATTCTGATGTTCTCCATTTTTGACAGGTGATATCTTTACTCCAGGTTTAATTAGTCATTAGGCCTTCAAATATGAAAACAAAAGAAAGACTCTTGTGATATTTATATACAGATAGCCTCCATAAAAAACTTCCTATGATTACTCCGATGCAAAAAGAATTGGCTCAGCCCTGATGACCCAATTGTCACCTTCCAGTCAACACAAACCCATTACTTGCCTTTTACAACTTTCTCTTACTGAAGAATCTCGTACACTATTGAAAAACAATTTTGATAATTACAAGAAACCTTGTTTTTGTAAACGAGCAATAAAACTGATTGTCTGGACTAAGATCGTTTAATTGTTATTTTTAATTCATCAGTTTAAGCGTTTAAGTGAGTAGTTGTCTAACTGCGCCAGGGTAAAATTGTGATGGCAGTGAAGTGCAACCGATTCCTGCAAACAGTGAATTTTGGAGCTGACCAAGGCATAAGGTTGAATTTCAAATCATGCCTTGAAACTATGTCTGGGTGCGGCCAAGTCAAAGGGAGGTGCATTTTGTCTGGCTTTAATGCAATCCGTCTGGCTTTGAAGTTGTTTGGGGGAGAACTTTGTTAGTAGGTTGATGGTATTTAGAAGGTGTGGTGGGGAGAGGGAGAAAAAGGTGCAGCCATGTTCCAGATTAAGTTTGGTAGATTGGGTTGGTGGAAGAATGTCAGGAAGGAGGTCAGAGGTAGCGCGCAACGCACAAAATTAAACGGAGGAAGAAGAAAGAAAGAAAGAAAGAGAGAAAGGGAAGCAAAGAAAGATAGAAAGGGGAGCAAAGAAAATGAGAGCAAGAGAGAGAGGCTGAGCCAAAGGAGGGATGGATTGGAAATGAAAAGAATAACAGAGGACCATAAAGCCGCACAAAACTTGGGGAAGAAAACGATTGAAGAGGACAGAAGAAGAAGGCGAGAGAAAAAAGCTAACCAATAGTTATTTATTGGGCTTTGGGGCAAAGAATATTATGTAGCTTGCACAATCCTAGGGAGGTCAGGTTAAGACTCAGCTTCATAACGGGAGGAAACTTTAAATTTGTTTTCATTTTGACAACACAGTGACGTCATTATTTTGAGTAAATCGGCATGAATCGGCAATCGGCATATCCACAGCCTGCCCATACCATTTAGATGCGTTAGCTGCGATTAGGTTTTTAGTGACATGGAATCAGGACATGTATACCTAAGTTGTGTTTGCCATTCCTTATTTGAGATATTTTTCAATTGCTTCGCCAGAACTGACAACACTGACAAAGATTTGCAGATGGCAAAACCTGCATTTACAGTCCAAAATATTGACCCACGCTGCTTTTTGGAGGAAAAACTACATTCGATTTCGCCTTAAAAAGAGGCAGTTCTCACGATTGACACTTAATATATCACAATTGACACTATGGTATTTTGCAAAGAAGTCATTACAGAAAAGGTTTTGTAGCAAATATATTGGGACAAATCTTAACGATCATTTCAACGCAACTAATGGCTCATTAACGCGATGGACTTTTTCACTGTAAGAATGCGGGTGGAATATTTACGAGCCAAGGTTAGGTGTGCACTATTGAAATGTAAATGTAACGAAAAGCAACAAAGTGCACGCCACTATCACACCACCGGACAATACTGGTCCGAATTCAAGACACCTAACTAGTAAGATCATGCGCACTCCAACTGTTTTCCTCTAGAAAAGCTTACGTGCTAATCATTAGAGGTGGCGCTTTCATGGCAATGTAAATGGTTTGTTGTGTTTCAGCCATGGACCTAGCTACCACCAAAAATGTCAATCTCTATGGCTCGTTGGCGATTTCTTTGTTCTTCACTATCCTGGATACAAGTGAAGGTCTTGGCTGCCTTCCCTTACGGAAGGAGGCAATCAACTCTAATCGCCGTAAATTTATTCTGTTTGCATCTACTCACTGTATTTAAAAATGATTCATTTTGCAGCGATATTTAGGTGTGCAAAACAGGAAGGCGCTATCGAAAAATACAGTAAAATTCATTCCAGCAAATTCATGGCAAATATTCACGGCAATCGTGAAGGGCAAAAAGTAAAAATATAATAATGAAGAGAATAATAAAAACACTATGAGCATAATCCTCCCAAATGTTATCGACTAAGGTACACTGAGGAATGTGTCCTTGGGCCTTCAAGTGCTTCACTGGAAAGCGTCTCGCCCCAGGATCTAATCACAGTTAAAACCAGTTCTAAACCAGAACCCACTAACAAGCTCACCACAAAACGAGAACGTCAAAACTTGTTAAACAGATTCCTTTATCATATCGATGTTTTCTCCCTCACATATAGCAAAATGCATCCAAAGAATCATAGCCTTCTCACTTCGCAATCTTCAAGCCAAATCCTGATTGCCAGTGAGCCCCAAAAAGCGAAGCGGACTCACCAAAACCGGATTAAGGAAATATGAATGCAGTTTCGGACCCTGGGATTCAGTGGTCCGTCGTCAGCTGAAGTGAAAGGAAAAGGCTCTTTGGCAGACATTTTCTGACGGACTTCCAGGCAATGTTGTCATCAAATTCCCGATTTGTCAATTCAACAGCACGTTTCAGATCCCGTTTCTTTATTGAAAGTAGCGATAGTTTCTTTCTAGCCCTGACACGGCTGATGAAAAGTTTTCACTGCAGCCCAGACTTAGTGAGGCTAGGGAATTAGGCAGTAAAGAAGACCTAAAAAGGTTGAAGTGTAAAATAACATGCGCAGGCTCCCTTGTTTCTACTACTATTAGCGCAATTTGCTGTCGAGAGACTACTTCTTAAAACAGCGGCGATATGAAATGTGATTTCTGACAACATTTCTGAAGTGGCAACGGCAGATTCGTCATTAGCTACAGGCACAGCAGGTTTTCGTCATTTTTGGTGTCAAATCAAGGGGGTGAAGTCTCGTTGAAAGTGGTTTTTAGGGCCCCTCATGTCGCCACAACTACCAGAGCTATTAAGTGATGAATCACAACAGATACCAGACCGGCCTAGGCGGATATAAAAAATTCTGTGCTATATAGCTTATCCATGGAAAAACTGATTGTCTGAGAGCATGTTTGATAATTAAAAACGATGGCATTGTTCCAGATGGGGGCAATTAAGGACTGTTACTCTTGTTTCTAAAGCAAAGATATGCCTTGGAATAGTTTGCCACGTCGCACGTTTTGTTGTTTGATGATTAACACGCTACTCAGCCAACAAAACATTTTCTCATGAAAAAAGCTTCAATATGGAGTCATAAACGGATAATTGTAGAATTAGATCACGCACGCTTTATCGAATTCATGCGCAGTGGAACGCACTTCTGCGTGGGTGGTTGTAGATGCAAGCGAAATAATATGAGGATGCCCCCTTCTCAAAAACCTTCAGGGTGCAAGGTAATGACTCAGGTGACGACTTGAAAATACAGCAGCAGTAGAACGGAGATCTCGAGAGCCAAAAATGTGGCAAATAGGACTTAACAACCACTCGATCCATTCTTGGTTTGTTCAAAACAGATGCAACTGACTCTGGAGAGCCAGATGATTTCTGGGGGGAACCTGTGGGTTTGACAGATGTTAAAAACCAGTTATGCTTGTGACGCAAATCTATCTGTGCATTTATGTACCAAGACCCATTTAGTAATGTAGGCAGGAGTGGGCAAGAACGGCAACCAAGGGCGAGGTTACAATGATTAAAAATAGATCACATGAATTACTGGGAAGGCAGTAGCATTTTAAGGAAAGTTCTTCGCAGATAATTGGACTTAGGTCTTACCAAAAGCTCAAAAAAATTGTTAATAGAAGGATTTCCATTTTAGGAAGATCAGACATGAATGATACTAGCAAGAATTCGTGCCACTGCGTAAATTCAATCGTCAGTAATGGGCAACAAAAGAAGATACCACTTTGATAAAGGGATCTTCTTTAGGTCACTGTTCATGAAAAGCACCGTGGAATGCCTTACTACATACAGCAGCAGAAAGAAATGCTCTTGCCTAGTGGATGGGGAATATTAGAATTGGATTTCTTATGATAGAGACAGATGGAAATTGATCAATGCCAACGCCCTAAGGCCCTTAAAGAGGAAGACAGATGCCAAAAAATTAGAAACGCACGTCGATGTGTGAAGAGCTGCATGACCACTAGAATTTTTTGTGCCATATTTACAATGCAGTTAGGTCACAAATTGATCTAGTGCTTCTCTTTCGACCTCATTAAGCTTCATCCAAGATGGTGAAAGTCAAAACTGTCTGACCAAAGACAAAGCAGGGCAAAGGATAAAGAAATGCTTTTGAATATCATGGTAAACGTACATGACTGAACCAAAAGAATACTGTCGCTATATTTTTCAGACTTTGTAATTGATTTTGTCGTTCATTCTAGTGTAGAGACAACAGTCAGATTATGACATTCCGCACATAAATAACAGAAACCAATAAAGAACACTTACAGTGAGCCTTTCCCACGCTGATCTACAGATTCGAGGTTTGCCCAAAAATCGATGGTATATTACATTTTATAGAATCCAAATGTACCTAGAATCTAGAGACAGAGCGTGATGGACAAAACGTATTCGAATAAAATAGACTGGAGAAGTCTTCAGAAAATTATGTTCACCCACATTTTGTTGCATTGGAATAGAAAGTGATGCACCTGTTTAACCATGAATCTAAGGAGCATGGCTACATGATTTGTTTAGATTTTGTCATCACAAGCACTCTTTAGTAACCGAAGGTGTCTAAATTTTTCGACAGCACCAAAAAAGAGCAAAACAGTATCATTGAACACTAGCTGGGGCGAACCGAACTATCAGGACGGAAATTGAGTCAATAAATGCTCAAGTAAACTTTCTCATTTGCTGCATGTCTCCAGAGGAAGTGGCCAATCAAGGGGACCAATCCAAAAAAGCCTAATTTCACGAAAAACAATACACCTACAGTGCCTATACAATGCAGATTCCATCTTCCCCACCCAAAAACCTATTCCGGTTAGGATAATGAATCCATTGAAAAAATAAATTCGTGATAATGCCCCAGTTTACAGTGCTATGAAAATCACTGATTATCTGCAGAATGACGTCATAACGAGACAAACACAAAGGGTCTGCGCCGGAGTATTTCGTATACAAAGTGACTTCCGTCTAGACGACGTCAGAGATGCGACGCAGCCGGCATTACCGGACAATGCCATGGTCAATCAAGGAAGAAATGCTCTGAGGTGGAGGAACTAAACTTCCCTAATACAGTTGCGTTACAATGCGAGGTAGTTTTCTTCGAATATTTCAATAATCACAAATGTCCAAAAATGAATTTGCCTGAAAGATGTTTTTTTGGCACACTAGCACGGCACTTCTGTAGAAATGGGGGCTCACCTTCTTAGTAATCGCCACTCACCTATCGAGCTTTCTAACAGAACGAGAATTCTCGGTATCTCCTATACTGTAACACTTTCTTGATAGCAAGTGACGAATGGGTCAAGGAACTTTGGTGTCAAATTCAAAAGGATCTTTTTCAACTTCGGACAGAGAACAAAAATTTTTTACGATGCTGCCGATATTTTGCTTTGTATGGCATTAAGCCTGCTTTTCATTTCCATCTTGACGTTCATATTGCGATTTAGTGCATTATTTGAATACAATCAAATATATCTACTAGGTCTTACAAAACACAAAGCTTTTGGCCCACATCGAGTGTTATCATCACGTGGTATTAAGCAGTCGAACTAAGACAAAAATAAACTGCAGCAACGACAACATCAAACAAACGTAAACTGTAAGGTTTCTGTAGTATATCCTTCACCACGAAACCACAGAAAGCAGCCTGATAAAAATTGCAAACCAAATTATCGATCATTACATTGTCAGAGTTCCAAAGGCGTGACACAACAGAATAACTATTTAGTTATCAAAGCCCTGGAATTCTTTCTTCGAAGACTACATACCGCAATATCATGGAGGCATACACTGGTCGGATGTTTTTCAACAGAATGAAAAATGCAAGGTTTGCTGCGTTCCACAAACATGCAGCATGTGGGCGCAGTGCGCTTTCCTTTCAAAGTGGCATGCTCCTTTGGCTGCGGTAATATCGGAGCACTGCTAGGCCAGGTGCATTCATATCGAAATATCAGCAACCATAAGCTAGCTCGGATTTTCAAAAAATATCTTAGTGCAAGGATATTGTCTTATTGAACTCTCGGAGTTTCACAACTCTGGTTTTCAAAGTTATGAATATACAATAGGAAAGATTGACTCTTTGCAATCTAAATAGATGCCACAGTCGATTACACTTCGATGCAGAGCCAACACATGCACTCTCTTCTAAAGGAATCACGATTCGTCTTTATAATCACGAACACTGGCCAACGATTTGGCTTTTCAGAGGCCCTCTTTTCTTTCTTTGAAAAGTAAACAAGCATCTTCAAAAGATAAAAATGGTACAAATCGCAAAAATTTTTCGAATATTTCACTTCTTTGGAATAGAAAATTAAAGGTAATTGGCACATGCAGAACGTCCAAGCACACGAAGTCGTCAATTCACTTGCATTGGCAGCAGTCAGAGAGGCACTAGTGGCCAGAACATGCAATCATTCACTTTGATGCCAAGAATGCATGATGCCAAAAAGCGCTTTCTTAGAAAACTGGCATAGTTTGTGCAAAATGTTTTACATTCAGGAGATACTATGATGGGTGGTTACGGTAAACTAATCGCATCTAAAAATATCGTTGAAAGGAATTCCTTTCCTTCAAAATACACATAGCAACGCAAACTGAATAGCTTAAATCTTTTGCAGGCGGCCTCTTCCTTCGCTAAGAAGAAAGAGGTCTGGTTACTAATTAATCAAATGACACAAGAGAAAGGCCTATGAGAAATGCAAAACCACCATGGACAAGACACGCACGGTTGACCCTCTTTAAAATAAAACATCTCGGAGAGGGATGAAAACACAGCTCTTTGACTCTATTGGAACTGGGCGTACCGACTATTGTCATGTAGAACATCTTGAGACAAGCTTAAGAACTGGGGATATGTTTGTTGCAGGCCGATTCTCTATGTAGTGAGCAACAGCATTGCGAAAGGGGTCCGCGACATACCAGCCTATCTGGAATAAATGGGAGGTGATCTCTAAGAAAATTCAAGAAATTTTTGTTTGGTTTTGAACCCAACTAACAACGGTTCAGCTTGGGTAGAAAAAAGTCCAGTTGAGACAGTGGTGACAACCACAATAAGTGGCAAACATAAAGAACGAAAAATTCCAACTTCTCGTAGAAATAGAAGGACCCCCCCCCCCCCTCCGCCTAGAACCACCCTTGATGAGACCACTTGATACCAGAAGGGCTCATCAACTCTTGGTCTGCTTTCAAAACCAGGAAATCCCTGGTCATAACGAGGGAGGAGCAGGCCATTGTTATTTTCAATTGTGATTAAAATGAAGGAGGAGAATTTCTCATTGGAATATTATTAAAAAATTGAAGATTTGCCAATGACGTCTAAGGCAGCTGATTGAATCAGCCTTGCCCTACTCTGTCCAAAATGTAGGTGGAGTAGGCTACTCAAATAAAGAGAGTTCCTTGAAGAGATAAAGTTGATCACAAAGCGTTCAGTCATTCAGTATTTCCGAAACAGCTCAGTCAATTGGGAGTAAATCTATTCTTCAGGGAACACAACGGTGGCGATAATTAGTCTTAGAATGTTGGCTCGTTGCTTCCTGAGTTGAATAAAGGTGGGGAAGCAGGACGTCCCCGGATCTCCTCCGCAAAAGTGAAACAATTAATTGGCCCATCAATGGTTGCTAATTACCCGTGTGAAATTTTATAGCAAAAACATCCAAAGCACTCTTACGAATTACGCAACATTGTGCAAAAACAATACGAAGCTACGTCAAATCCAATTACCATCTTACAAAAACCATATTCCTTCAAAGTAGTCCTAATTTATAGTTGAACTGTACGGACAGGAATAACTCTGTTCAAAGCTGCGAACACTCGCTTGAAAATTCTCAACCTTCTTTATTTGAATATTCTGTGTAAAGGTATACCTCAAAGAACCGATTTCAGGCTCAAAGAAGCAAGTTGGTCATATCGTAAAGCTTCAGTAATCCTGTAGCAGCGTCACGTGACCACAGCACCCTTCTTTATGACAAGACCAGTATGTGAGGAGGCGGACTCAGTAAATGTGCCTTTGACACCATGCCAAATTGCCTCCTAGCCCTTACAAAAGAAGAGGCTCAAGCAATGGCCTGTTACTAACAATAAAATAGGCACTATCTGGCAAAGGTAGCAGGGATCAAGCATCAAGATATCCAATGAGGGGTAATCGAGGGCCAATTTAAAAAGTCCTTGATAATTCTCAAAACTAGTCTTCTAAAACAGCGGGATCCGGGGATCGATTGAAGTCTCTTTGACTTGACCTTCGTCTGAATGACTGTGTGTCAACCTCCAGGTGATGCTGCAGCAGTCTCAGTGACGGTCTTTTAATGCTTGATCGTCCAAATTTGCAGGCCAGTTGCAAACAGAATATCTGCTTTAACAGTATTCCTGATAGTTGGGTCGACGATAAACAAAAAAGCTAATACGGTCGGATATCTACGTTACCTTCTGACTTGGATACATCAGGCATCCAGTACGTCTGAATGCCAAAAAACTTTTAACAAAATTGCCTAACTGATTTGAGATAACTTTAGTGGAAAGAAATACACGTGGACCAATTTCCTAGCGCTCTTAAAATTGAAATTCGACCGACACGGACACGGACATTAGGACACGGACAGTAGGACATGGACATTAGGACACGGACAGTAGGACACGGACAGTAGGACACGGAAAATAGGACAGGGACAGTAGGGGAAGGACAGTAGGACACGGAAAATAGGACAGGGACAGTAGGGGAGGGACAGTAGGACACGGAAAATAGGACAGGGACAGTAGGACAGGGACAGTAGGACACGGACATTAGGACACGGAAAATAGGACAGGGACAGTAGGGGACGGACAGTAGGACACGGAAAATAGGACAGGGACAGTAGGGGAAGGACAGTCGGACACGGAAAATAGGACAGGGACAGTAGGGGAGGAACAGTAGGACACGGAAAATAGGACAGGGACAGTAGGACAGGGACAGTAGGACAGGGACAGTAGGACACGGACATTAGGACACGAACAGTAGGACACGGACATTAGGACACGGACATTAGGACACGGAAAATAGGACAGGGACAGTAGGGGACGGACAGTAGGACACGGACAGTAGGACACGGACAGTAGGACATGGACATTAGGACACGGACAGTAGGACACGGAAAATAGGACAGGGACAGTAGGGGAAGGACAGTAGGACACGGAAAATAGGACAGGGACAGTAGGGGAGGGACAGTAGGACACGGAAAATAGGACAGGGACAGTAGGACACGGACATTAGGACACGAACAGTAGGACACGGACATTAGGACACGGACATTAGGACACGGAAAATAGGACAGGGACAGTAGGGGACGGACAGTAGGACACAGACAGTAGGACACGGACATTAGGACACGGACAGTAGGACACGGACAATAGGACACGGACAGTAAGGGACGGACAGTAGGGGACGGACAGTAGGGGACGGACAGTAGGACACGGACAATAGGACACAGACAGTAGGGGACGGACAGTAGGGCAGGGACAGTAGAGGACGGACAGTAGGACACTGACAGTAGGACACGGACAATAGGACACGGACATTAGGACACGGACAGTAGGACACGGACAGTAGGACACGGACAGTAGGACACGGACAGTAGGACACGGACAGTAGGACACGGACAGTAGGACACGGACAGTAGGACACGGACAGTAGGACACGGACAGCATGGCAGATTTGTGTGGAGAAAATGATTTTGATCGACCTCGTGTTGGCATCGTTTTAGCAATGTAAGTACAATGAATTTATACCATATTCTTATTGATACCTTTAAATATTACTTCCTAATGAAACCCAATTAATAACTGCCTAGATTAGATCCCTACTTTTACAATCTTTTGACCAAGTAAGCATTAGCCAAAAAGCAAATGTGAGACATAAGGTAACATTTCAAATACATCTACGGGAAACTCCTAGGGAACGTCAACACAAGTAAAATCAACTTAAAATTAGATGTTGATGCAAGCAAGAATTAAGAGAGCAGCAAGAAACAGAGACTTTTCAGGCCCCGGTTGCCATTGTCAAGCTTCGTGACTAGAAGCTGCAGAGATTCGAGGCTCTATTTGCGCCAGCCTCGTTTACAGGAACAATGCCTAGATTAATAAAGCAAAAATAAGGTATTATTGTCTCAAAATGCAGCAAAATTATCGTAACCCCCGCGCATAAATTCAGCACTTTGGAATTGGAAGTAATTTGTTGTAGAATCTTATCCACAACATTCGAGTCATAGTGGTTTTGTAGAACTTGCCAGGAGTTCACTTGCTGAACATTGCTACCTCGCACGAGTCATAACCAGTAACGGCGAAGGAGCCGCCATCGTCATCAAGAAATTTCGCGCCAGCCAGCTGAACATCGGATATGGACTCTTCAAACAGGAATTCAAACTGCAAAAAGAATGAGACAACTCACAAAAACTGTTTGTGGCCATACTTTTTGTTTGCGTATGAAACAAGGTTCGGGATGCATGAAATGCCATCAACACCTGCCCCTGACTTTGTGAAACGCAAAACATAGAAGCCAATATTACAATCGTCTCGTCGCTCTCTTCAAGTCCTAGACAGTATCGTCACAGTGCTGTGAAGCAGTGTTAACCAATTGAGACTAGAATAATGCAAGTGAGACTAGAATAATGCAAGTGAGACTGCTCTATTTTGAAGAGGAGGAAGCACAGTTGAAAATGATAAAAAAACCTAAAGAACAATGAATTGATGGGACCTGAAATGACAAAACATGATTTGACACTGCATCGGTAGGAAACGGACGTCTTTGAAAAATTTGATCATTAAAAAGTTCAAGAGATGCTTTAAATCTAAAACAAACTCCCAAAGGAGACTGCACTTTTCAAAATATTTTAATATTAACTCTTCATATGATTTCGACATTCACTTACTCGAAAGAGCGAAATTTCGACAAGTCAAAGGTCTATAACAAGTTCGAGGAAGGGCACAGGTTGACATTGTTAGCAAGCACAACATGGTTATTGAATGCATTCATAAGCGCCTAAATGAAAACTCAATTCATTTTACACGTGACTTTCAGCTCTATCTCAAGGCATCGGGTATACACTAGATAGCTTTTCAACAAGAGCCCCGCGATAACAAATCAAATAACAAAGGGTATGGCTAGACACGAGGGCTCAACTTTCACGGAGAGGATTCTCTTGATTCGAGAGCGTAGCCAAGCATGTTAAAGAGGCATCTAGCAGTAGTCGCTTTCAAATTCTCAAGTGACGTTTTATACATTTCACTAAATTCCTAGACAAATGAAGAAAAGGCAGCTAAAAGGCAGCAAGAAGCGAGCACTTCCACACAGAAAGGAAACGATAAATCAACCTCCTAACAATGCTTCTGTACAGAAACTGGTTATGTGGCAATAATGATGCCGCCAACTTCGTAATTGCGATAAGTAAGGATGTAGTAGCTATAATTGGAAACAGATTTCCAAACACGCAAGGAAACCTTATGAACAAATGTAAAAATACCAGCATTCTCGGGGGAATCGATTCAAAACAGGGCAACTCAAGGTTGAGTTTGATTCAAGCATTCCCCTGTAACAGTTCTGCGTAGGCTGGCTCAACGTGGCCGAAGGGAGTCGCAATATAATTCCTGGTAAACTCCCTTACATTCTCTCACTTGATTCCATGTCTCTGCATTATATTTCTTTCTAACGCAGCCAACCGTAACATTGCACTGTATGTTTCACGCGTACGTTTACAGTTGGTTCAGATAGCTCCGGCGTCATTTGCATTAAGGACGGCGTGCGCACAATCTCCACAAACGAGAAGTAAAGCACGCATTCATAGGCTATGAATAGAGGAAATGACAGCAACAACAACCAACATGCATTCAACTTACGTTAAAAGGATTGGTTGAAAATTTCCAGACTTTAGCGAAGGTATCTTCTGAGGCAGAAAGGAGCTGAAAATTGAAAGAAAGTTTTAGCGATTGGTGATTGGAAACATTTAACTGATCCTACCGGGGCTAGAAAATGACTCAAGTTGCCTAGTGGCATTTATTTCTCAAAAATATTCAAACTGAATGTAAAAGCCGCCAAGAGAGGATTCAGTAAATAGAGTGAATTTGTACTGCAAAGTCCAGAAATTTGTACAGAAATCCACCTTAAAACAAACAACTAAGAAGAGACACAAAAATGATAACTGCATTAACGGATTTAGGAAGTAGAACATTTCAAACTAGCAAGAAATCCAATACAAACATTGATGCACGATTGCAGCAATCACGTCACTAGAGTGATGAAATGCACGTTTTTTAATAACCTTCCTTTCTGTAAAACTAATGAAAATGCTGAAACTTGCTTTGGAATTTTGATTGTTAATCATGGGCCATTCTTGAATAGTTTTGAGTTTTTCTTTGCCTGATCTCAAACACATTACCTCAGTTGTGCAGTAGGCAGAGAAAAGAGTCGTTCCAACAAACTGCAACTGAGTTTGACTAAAAATGATTCATTTCCTACATATTTGTGCGAATTTCTGCAGGTTGTAATATCTCCACGCAAAAGCCGAGCTCTGGGCGCCAGGCAGTGGAGATAAATGACTCTGTTTGGAAAATACAAAACAGGCAGCTTCGTCATTGTGTTGGTCGGAGAATATTCCCAGATCCAATACCTGATCGAAATATTGGAAATTCTCGGGATGGTAGAGTGAAGAAGCATAATTTCTCTATTGCGGAAATCGAATTTATTTCATTCTTAACAAATTCGTTTGCTGCTGTTTCTATATCAGCATTCTAGGCTTTGAAAGGCAATAATTTTAAATGGTATTTATTCAGAAGGACAATATTTACATTTGGAAAGCATGCTAAAAACAATAGAGAGTCTTTGCAAAATAACCTTAGACCAAAGCGAGTTCGGAAGAATTGCGTATGAATTTCTATCATTCAACTGAGGGTGTATCTCTTGCATTAAAGCATAAATAGGAAACATCTTTAAGCTAATAAGCTGTTTGCAATAGTATAACGAAACGGCTGCTGATACCATATCCAAAAATGAACAGGAAAAAAATTGGTAAAACTGGCGGGTAAACTCAATTTATAATTAACGGTGAAAACAAGGGGGACCTGAGTTAGTTAGTATACTGGAGGTAAGTTGATGAATCTTTAATTATCAGTAAGATTAAGAGTATAATAGCAATTCAGGAACACCCATAATTGACCCAATAAACAGACTAACATTTTTTGACTTATATGACATGAAATATTCCCTAAAAAGTAAACATGCTTCACTTAGATAAGCGCCAACTCGGAAACAATGGCAGTTCCAACTCTCCCAGAGAACATAGCTACGAAGGCACAATATTGTATGATGTTGAAGCTCTCCAAAGTCAACATTTCCAGAGGCTCATATTCCAAATAATGGTATACAAAAATCAGTCTATCCACAGCAAGGGCCAATAAAATTGACGTCATCAATACACGTAGACAATGGAAAGTTTACAGCAATATTATGGACAGGGGCTAACCATGGCACAAGATTTCTGATTGAATGTTTTATGCATAGCAGTGATTCACGGTAAAATTGACCCAATTCATGCATTACCTGTGTTTGGACATCCTTTCCTTGTCCACTATTAACTATATTCATAATTAAAATGTCAAAGAATTGAAGCCAGGAGCAGTGACAAGTCGACAGGCGAAGCGGGTGTCGTCAACAGGCTTCAATTCCACGCAAAGTCGAAAAGAGAATTGCGCGGACCAGCTCGTGAATGCTAGATTTTGCGCAAATTTGTAGCATAAGTGTACACAATTAATTACAAGTGCAAATGAAGAAACATTTAATGACTCACTAGGCCCGATTTCTTGCAAACATCAATAGAGTTGATCCATCTAGAATGAGCACACACTTCGCAAAGAATGTCTCCAGTTTTGGAATCAAATACACGAATGTGTCCAGAACCATAGGCACCGATAACCAAATCATTTGTTAGACAGAGCGAAGAGCATGGGTATCTGAAATGAAAGGTGCGCGATTTTCAACAACTCTGAAATCCCATGATAGGTCAAACAACAGGACAAAATTATTGATTGATTCTACGGGGAAAACTGTTTTTTCGGCTAGTAACCCCAAGTGACGTCACAAAAGGAATGGGTCTCGTGCTGCATGAATGTTTGAATTACCGCAGAGACCAACGTCTAAAGCTGATAGTAAAAAGTCATTACTGTATGTTGGTTAGTATCAGCGCTGTAATTGACTATATTCATTAGTCTTTGGGCTTCAAAATAAATCGGAACTTCTTTGAAATGGTTTAAGAACTAAAACGCATTCATGTATCAGTCATCAGGTAGGTATCAATATATGGAAAGAAGTAGGCAAAGAACCTCTAAAACTTTTTTTCTATCTATAACTTACAGCTTATGACAAATTCTTAGAAAATTAAATTCAACAGTAGTTGTTGCAACAAACATTTGTTAGGGGGAAATAGGGTGATAGGATATACAAAAGCTCTATAGCCTAGGCAGCGGTTGTAAAATTTGATGCCCTAAATGAGAATGTCATTTGTTCCACCCTTGATAATTTGTTGTATAATCTGGCTTGATAAGTGGCAGCATAATCTCAACACTATGTCAAGGACTGGCAAAGAGAAATAAATTAGGTAGCTGATACATCCCAAAAAAAGGAAGCAAATAGTAATAAAATAATAATTCTTGTGCTTTTATGCAATGTATTAATAAAGATTTTAAGCTGTTTTAATACTGGGGTCACAAATATCAAGGTAACATTATCCAACATAAAAATCTCAAGAGGTCTGTGATACCCAAGAGATTCTAATCTTGTCACCTGCTTTTCCTACCAGAAATTAGAAAAAAATAGCATACCCATATCCATTAATTTCAAGCAATTTCACAAAATGGCCACCAGCTTTCCAAAGAATGATATTTCCATTCTCATCTGATGTTGCCATTTTCTCCCCATCAGAAGCTATATCACAAATGCTACATGTGTGCTCATCAAGAGTTTCCTGAAGTTTCACAGCTGGACCTTTGGTTGGCACAGAAAAAACTAAAACATGGCCATCTGCAGTCCCTAAAAGTAACCAAAACATGCTATCTGTTACACTGCTATATTTGAAATAGCAACATCCAAATGAAAAAACTTTCCTCAAATAGCTCAGGTCAATATTTGATTGACTTCCTTTCTTTAATCATCTTATTTAAAACTTTCAAGTAGGACCCATTTAAAATCCAGTCAAATAAGAGTTGTAAATATTGATACAAATCTAACATACCAATACAAACATGTTCATCTCCAATGGCTGATATTCCTCTAGCAAATTGTGCAAAGCCTACAAAAACAAATTAAAACTACTTCAATACTCAAAGAACCAGGCTTACTTTCTCATACAAAATGCTTTGCATTTCAATTAAAACTATGATCAGATCATAATCAATTTGAAAAAAAATCACATTTCTGTTCCTTATCCACATAAAAATGCCCTAAAAATGGGTTGAATAATAAATGTTTCAGAAATATTTCTGCAAAAGATTCCATCCATAAATCAGTATCCCACAATATCAATTAGATCTGAGCTTCAAAAACTCTGAAGCTTTCTTACAGAAAAACCTTGTGATTAATGTAATGAAATCCCAATTAAAATTATATTCTGCAAGGCATACACTTATAATCTATTTCAAAGAGGCAGGAAGTAAATCAAAGGTACCTTCAACTGGATGAGGAGAGAGTGCTTGCCAAAACACCATAACAGATCCATCATCTTCAAACATCTTAAAAGCAATGAAAGTTTTAATTAATCTTCCATACATTGTGTATTGGACAATTTCAGCAAAAAACTTCTCATCTAATCTAATTCTAATTTCAAAAAATCTAAGTTTGAAAAAGATGTTCTGAGATCTGTCAAAATATTTTTTTGGAGGCATATTTGAGATTCCTAATGTCTGCAAATGCAAAATCTGAATCTCTATCTATTTATTTAAGTACATTTATTTGAATCTCTTTCTTTAAAATTCCACTGTGTTTTCTATGAATCAACACAGATTTTGGGTTTCATTTCTAATTGAAATAAGTTACAATAAAAACAAAAAAGACTCACATTGAAAATACTTAATACTTTTAAGCAAAATGGATATATACTTTGTCTTTAAGTGACTTTTTTATACATTGGTCACCAATTGTTACAGAAGCATTAGGAAAGCTTTTCAAAAGAGCAATGTTTTCTTATATTTATAGTCTAAGTATAGATATTACTTGAATTTCTCTGTCTATTCTTTTGGAATATATATAAATGTCAGGAAAACATTTGTCATCTCATGAGAAAAATGTCAATCAGACATTATTGTTTGAGCTTGAAGTAGTCTTACTGTAGCAATATGGCTGGACTGAAAGCAAAGCATTTGCAAGACTTTGCTTGCTTTGGAATAGTGTCGAGAAATCAAAGTTGTTTCAAAGTTTTCAGCTTTTCATTTAATTCAATCCCTTTCTAGAGTAGATATATCTGAAATATGGTGAAATTGCATTAAGTACCTGTACACCTCTGAGTGATGCTAAAATAAGGAGTGTCCTTTGTGGCAGCAGACACCATTTTGCCTGAAATGATTGTGAAACACAGTTATGGAAACATTGGCATATCTAGCATTTGCATATCAGCATAGATGTGGCCAAAAAGGGGAAATGGTGGTGGAGAAAATTAAGATACGAAGACTCTTTCTTTAAAGGATTATAGGAGAAATGATTCGCAACCAAGAAAAGAAGCATGGTGTATGATAAAAAATGATCTGTGCTTGACAAAGAAATCTGACAACATTACCTTTAAAAGAAGAAAAAGTGTGGGTTAACAGCTATTAATAACAGGATTAAAATGTTGCAAGTGGTTTTACCCCAAGAGACAACAAATTGCATACCTGCAAAATAGTTGAAGAAGAATGAGAACTTTCTCCTTTGCAGTGAACTTGCTTGTAAGGGAGAGCACCATCTGTAGGCTGCTTTACCTGGACCTCTTTAGGGATAAAAACCCAAACAAGAGACTTATGAATAACTGCAAGCTTGTGTTCATCTGCTGGCTTTCCTGGGGTTCTGCAAACATCTAAGTTGTTGCATAAAATGGATGCACTTGACTTCAGTTGGACTGGTTCTCCTCTTTTGTACATTTCTGATGTTATTCTATGTACACAAAAATGAATTTTGATTCTGCCATTCATCTAAAATGCTCTTCCGGTGTTACATACAGTTTTCATATCATTAAGCTAATGATTATAGATACCTAACGAGTGAACAAAATTTACAATGCAATAATGAAATGGATACCCAACTTAACATTTTGAAATTTGGTAAAGGTGTGTATGTTGCAACAGGCCTGAGGCATACTTAATGCATACTTTATAAATTGTACACAAAACAAAGATATAGATGATAACATATAGATATTGTCCGTAACTTAAAAAGGTTAATGAGTGGGCATGAATAATATTGTTAAGATTTGTAACGAAATTAGCCATTTAGTAGGTTTAAACATTATAGATCGTTTGAATTGCAAGAAAACATAAAGAAGAACAAATGTGGAAAACAGACCATGACTAACTAGGGTACATAGAACATTTCTGTACGTCTATCTATGACAAAACGTATTTGGAGGATTTAACAATGTAAAAATGCGAGGAAGCTATTTAATCTACTTTGCTGAGATAAAATGCTTAGAAAGGCACCTTACCTGTTTTTTCAAATATCACTCTATTTCCAAGGCAACCAAGTTCCTTCCTGTCAAACAATCTTTCTCGTCACAGAAGCTTCCACACCTGCAAGACTTTACGTCGTCTTTAGGTGCAGGTGCTAGGGTTGTGAAACGTTCAGTAAGTGATACGCTTCCAAGAACAACACGTTCCACCTACCGCTTGGCAGTACGTCTACGTCAATACTTCTAGAGACAGGCCATGCCTTTGTGCTAAGCACCAGCAGCAACTATTGACACAACCAGTATGGCAATTCTTCTGAACAGTGGCCTATCTTTCATCAATCCAGCCTCGATATCATTCATCAGGGCCTTGACAAATGAGGCGTGCTTCGAAACGTCAAGAAATATCGAGAAAGCAAGGAAGAAAAATGTCATATTGACGCTTCAGCAAACCTTATTTTGTAAATTCACTATTACAAAAAGTTTTTACCTCATTTAATGTCTCTTATGTCTTTGGCATTAACAATAGAGTCCTTCCTAATATATGAATTTACCATTAACAATTCACAAGGTTGCCAGGGCAACGTTTCCTAAGGTCCGATTTGATGATATTTTCAAAGACCATTGACCAACATTGCCATCGTTTGCAGACTGTCTTACAGAGGTTTCGTGCCCATGGTCTTAAAGTCAAAGCTTCCAAATGTTCTTTTGGTGCTAATGAAGTTATATATTTAGGTCACTCGGTTTCATGTACTGGAATTCACTCCGACCATCTAAAACTAAAGCAGTTCAGGGATTTATTTCTCCCACAAATTTAGAACAACTCCGATCTTTTCTTTGTTTAGCAGGTTATTATAGGAAATTCATTCCCAACTTTGCATTCTTACCCTTCCCTTTAACTGAGGTTACTAAAAAGGGTACACCATTTACAAGGATTGAATCACATCAAAATTCCTTTCTAAGAATTAAAGACCTGTTGTGTTCTGCCCCTGTTTTAGCATATCCCAACTTTGATCAACCTTTCATACTTCAAACAGATGCCTCTAACATTGGGCTCGGGGCTGTCTTAGCTCAGTTTGATAATTAGGAAAGGGTGTTCTCTTATGCAAGCCAGGGAACACTAACAGCCAGGGAACAAAACTACACATTGACGTAAGACAATAGATACCTGACAGCAAGATAACGATTAATCACAGATACATCACGCAACACAACTAATTCACAAACCCTAACACGTTACATACTGCTCGCAAAAAAACCGGTCCTGGAGAATGTAATTAGTGGACAGAGTGCTCGAAATTTTGTACTAGCCTCATTTGTTTTTCACTTTATTCTGATTTTAGTTAAGAGGGAGTGTTCAGTGGCACATAATGTCACATTGTTCATTTTAGCTTCAAAGTTTAAATTGGTTTTTAGAAGAGATAATTTGAACTTTATTACCTGCTACCTTTAGCGAAAAAATCATCCAAAATGTTTACTTAAGGTTTACCTATATCTCGATGATTTTAGCCCAGCACTCAAAATCGGAGAATAACAAATTGAACGTGAAATGTCAGCAAAATTACTTGGTGTCATCTTAGACCAGCGTCCTTCATGACATCTTCAATAATATAATGTCGCTGAAGCTTAAAAATCAGGTTGCAGAGCTGCTAATCGATCGAGAATGGATTACGCTGATGCTGTATTTCGGCCTCTTTCATTGCAACTGCAAAAACGACTGCAGAAAGTTGAGAATGCAGCCGCAAGTTTTGTTCTTGGACATTACTCTAAAGAGAAGGATGTCGTATCACTCGACTGGTTGCCAATGAAAGAGAGAAAGAATCTTGTGAAATTAGCTTTGAATATATACCAGATCAAAGTAAGCCAGAATACACAGACATATCACTAAAAGAAAATAGTAGACTTCTATGATCAAAGTCCGCAACACAAATTGCAACTTCGACCGATTGTAAAACTTTGAGGAGCAATAAAGCGGATATTTTCAACAGGATGTTGATTGAAACATAAAAACAAAAGTCGAATTCTCATTAAAAACCAGATTATATTTCTTCACTGAAGCGAAAAAACTGTTAGCTTAAACCTTAAAAGAAATTAACTTCTAATTTATTTTTCTCTAAATAACAAATTATTATAACAATTGTTCACTACTATTCAGAAAGTTTAAGCATTGTTATGTTTTTAGCGACCAGATGAAGAGCCACTCTGTGGATATACTGGCATGATCCATTATTATTATCACTTAAGATCACCTCGAAACCCCTTTTCAAAAGAATTTTTCGAATCAACAGTAAATCTTACGACACTGACAGAAAGAGGACAAAGATGAAAACAAGCATAGGCGCCGACTTTTATTTTTCCCAGGGGGGGCTCAAAATTTAAATTTAAAAAAATTAAAAAAGTTAAAAGGTAGAGAAATTACCTGTCGCTTCAATAACGTAATACAACATATGTAGTATGTATAATAACAAAACAAAACATTTTAATAAAGCAGATATAACATCATGGTCTACAGTATCATCAGTTCAATTCTTTGATTGATTTAAACGAAATTCCCAGGGGGGCTGAGCTCCCCCATAGCAATTCCCAGGAGGGGCTCGAGCCCCCAAGCCCCCACGTAGTCGGCGCCTATGCAAACAAGGGAGAAAAATGACAAGAAAATTAAACCTTTACTTGGCAACAAGGATTAACTGTTGATTCGGAACAAGGATCAACATGCCGACTCATCTCAAAGACACAACTACCACCTATTGAAGTTAATCTCATTGAAGGTAAAATATTTGATCTGTGGTAAAGTAACCTAAGTTATGAAAATTTATAAGCAATAATATTCATTAAGTATTGGGTTCGTGCATTGAAAGTTTTTGAAAGAAAAATGCGCTAAAAAATCATGGATAAAGTTATATAAATTTGTTACACTCAAGATGAAGAGTTCTGGTTAAGACTTCAGCAGAGAATTCACCCTATGAGCAGATTTTGGCGTTTCTCAAAATATCAATGGAAATTGCAATTGATGGATACCGTAAATGGAGAGTTCACTCTTTACGAAAGGAGTTATGCAAGAAGCGGGTCACATTGAGAACAGACAGTGTCCGAAAACAGCTGGATATGATATTTTTCTCGTCAAAACAACATTTGAAAGCGAAGGTCGTATCAAAATAGTCATTTCAGACTTACATGATACACAATTCGTATAAGTGGTAATATCAATTTCTTATTCTACTATACGATTAATAATAGAAAATACAAGCTATTTTACAAAATAACACACAATAACGTAACATAAGCGAGTAGGGGATGATGATATCCACACAAAGTTCATCTCAAGGTGCACATGCGTCGCATTTCAGGGAATAAAAGCCAGCATGATCAGATCTGAAATGGGTATTACTCCAGCAATTTAGATTTTCAGGTTTGAATTTTCTTGTTTATCAACTTGGTAAAAGAAAGCGTGCTTCTATCGTTGCCTGTTTCAAACAAAAACAAACGAGGGCATCAAGTTACTCTTTAGAAAGCACGCAAATACAAAAAGCATGGGCATTTTGATACTTCACAATTCTATAAAGAATGAGATTTAGGAGATCGGATAATAGATAACCTAAGACTCAGAATAAACATGCATACAAGTTAAAATTCTAAGGGGGAGGAAAGCGTTTATTTACTTCTCGCATCTAAGTCTTTCTTACGTGTTACCCAGAATCATAAGTAACAAAAACTGTGTTGAAACGAAAATGTGGCGATAACAAATATGGTGCTACTAGCAACACTATACAAGCACATACACACGCACATGCCTGCATCAATGCATGTACTTCACATTAAGTGTTTCGCAGTGAAGTGTAAAAGATGAAATTGGCTACGCAACAATCTGGTCATTTGCTGGTATGCTCTTGCTAAGGCTTAAAATAATGGATTGCTAGCAAGATGGTAAAACGAGGTTGTGCAGTGATACCGAGACTCCCACGTCGTCCACCTGCACGAAGCGCAGTAGGCTTGCCAAGTCCACGGTGTTATAACAGGTTACTCTGTAGCCCAAGAACACCCAAGAACTAGCGATGCTATTCAAGCTTCACCAAAGGCAACGCAAGAATAAAATCAATAGCACAAACTTCAAATTCATCAAACGAACAAGTTATTGCTAGCTAGCTAACTGAACAAGACAGAAAGAGGAGAACAAAGAAGAAGTCAATACAACCAGAAGTCCAGAAGCCTAGCCCGCTTACATTACAGGTATTTCAAACAACAACACGATCATACTCTGGAAACCAAGTCAGTGGAAGTTGCAGGCTACATTTTGAAAGCACCACGTGATTTAATCATGTCGTCCTGCAGCTGATGATATCTGTTCAGCCACTCGTCAATCATCTCACCCACAAGTGCTGGTCTTGGCGTCACTTTTTGCTTAGCAACCAAGATTCCGTTATTCGTGAAACAACAATCTAGCCATGACTGAAGTAAACGCTCCTCCAGGCCAATCTGCAATAGAGAATGTGATTAGCTCAAGACAATAAACACACTCAGAATAAAATGTTGATGATTACAACCGATTTCTCTTTGCAGAAGATTTCTAAAGGAAGTTGACGCACAGTTTTACACTCTTTGTAAAAAAATTATTGAAAATAAGTATTACATTATAACAAGCTGTAGACTATGAAACGAAACAAAGATGCTTGGCCATCATTGCTGCTTGGATGTCTTTCTGCAGTTTGATTACTAACAAAGGAAATAGCCCAACGCAAGATAGTGACATCATTCTGGGCTGCTTTCAAAAACGAAATATCCAGGCACTCAAAGTAAAATTTGGATGAGATCAAAGCGACTCTATGGCTACAATTTTCTCAACAAAATGCTGTCCTCGTTTCAAGGAAGGGCTACTTACTTCTTCGACGGTCTGAAAATGTATTGGAAGCAGCCTGCCCTCGTGATCAACCAGAGGCAGGTACGTCACATGGGTGTCTTCATTCACGTCTACGCTCGAACTTGCGCCCACGTTCCTTTCGTTCAGTGGCTCCATTGGAACAAGTGCTGAGAAGTGACCGCGAGTATAGCCAAGGGCAATGGGACTTTTAATGCAGAACTCTTCCTCCCATAGCAAGGGTAGATAGACACCTGATCAAAAATGATAAACCAATCAATGAGCAAGAATATGTCATTTGTCAGCATCTTTTGTCAACAAAATATCTTTCATCTTAACAAAGCTTTTATTCAAGTGTTCTGACTCTTTTTTCAAATCTTACAATCTTTACTTTTAAGAATTACTGCTTACGTAGATGAATGAATCACGAGGACATTAAATAAAAACGACAAACAACGAGCTTTATAAAATCCTTACCTTCAAAACGTGCATAGTCAATTGTCTCTCCTTTTCTACTTTTAACGTATTTCACCGCGTAGACAATGATAGGCCGTCTCAGAATATGCGCTAATGCGAACACGTGCGTTTGCTCTAGGCTTGTACCAGCGGTTCCTGCAAGCGATACAGTGTTGATCCAATCTTGCTTCCATTGGTGGTCATCCAAAGAGAAATTCATCTCGCTAGCTTGAAATTGCTCCGCTTCCTTCCACCGTGGAAAAAACCTGCAAAATTCCATTCATTAAAAACCAAACTGAAAACCCTAGAAGTATGCTTCCAGTAGGCATGAAAAGTTTCACGGTTTCACGGCCATCAGACGCATAACCTCGCCAAAAACTTGGCATTACCCATCAACAAGACTTCAGGATACAGAAACACGCCCCTATCTATTATAGTGCAAATTGAGGTAATCTATCAAGATTCGGAAAATTCACGGAAAAGAAAGCTGATAAATTTCATGGCACTGTCAAGATATTTCCTGATATCAAAATTACCATTGACATTTATTGACATCTTCAAAGCAAAGACGTTAAAACTGCAATTCAAAATTCCACGCAATCTGTTATTCACAAAACTTAACTTTTGAAACTGGTAGTTTCAATATTTTTAATGTAAAAGAGGTAATGATTTATTATTAATGTCCAGGAATCAGCTGCTGATTAAAGACAAAAAATTTCATCCCAAAAGCAAAGAAAAAATGGGTAGACTTCGTTACCTTTTTTGTCCCTCACTTAGGCTTTCAAAGAGAGCTCTTCTTAGAATATTTTCCCTATCTAAAACACCCCACGTCGCTTGCAATACAGAATCCAGCAGGCAGTCACCGGCAGCTCTGTTCCACAAGGGGTAGATCCTACTGCTGTAGTACCCTATCAGTTCGCTGCTCCAATTGATCAGCGATTCTTCCTCCAGCACTGCAATCGAAAAAAGTTATCGTTTGTGAATTCGAAATAATAGCAGCAAGGTGATCAAATGATTTAATCAGCCAGATCAAGTAATCCTGAACTTTTGATCGGCTGACAAGCAAAAAAGGTCGCCAAGAACAGGACCAACAAACGCATAGGTTCACTTGCCTCAGTCTTCGTCATATAGAAATCACCACGAGTGTGGTAAAAAAACACGCATTATTTCTTTAATGCGTGCGATTTACACTCTTACATATCTGGCTATTTTAGACCCTCTTTACACCGTCCCCTTCAAAAACCAGTACCATGACAGTACAAAATTCGTTTCCGGATAGCAGGGGGCGAAAATTTGTTGTTTCTCCGCCAAATTCTCTTCGCCTTTTAGATTCTGTGATGCTTGATGAAAGTGAAAAAAGGCACTAAAGATTTTTTGCCTGAATTTTAGACTTTTTGTCAATGTTGACCTAAGATTACATTTACTTGTCGTTAAGAAAAACAATTTTATGAAGGTCAAAAGCAACAGTCAAGACAAATATACATCTCATGTGTGCGTGTGCGATCGCACGCATCAAACGACCAAGACTGTTGTCTAGTAATTAAAATAATGGAAATAATCTTATCAAGATTCTTTTAACTTTCAAAACAATAAATCTCCAAGTAGAACAATAAAAAGTGCTGATGCAATATAGGTTATGACAAAAAAACAATACATGAACACATTCCCACCTTTTTGAACATCCAAATCCAAAATTTCACTGAAAATCTGCTGCTGTATTCTAACATCAAAGCTGTGAACCTCTACAAATTGAATAACAGAATGAGGGTTAGATTGGAAGCATTAGCTTAGAAAGTAAGCAAGTATAAAAGCTTTGTAAGGCAAGAATGAAATAAAGGAGGGGTTCAATGTGGCAGAATGGTATACGCAATGTTAAGTAAAACTTTCGAAACTGAAAATTAATTTTACCCAAATTGTAGAGACCAAAGTGCATTAGCATGATCTAGATAATTTAATATTCCATGCAAATTTCTTCCATCTTTTATTTATTGTTGCTGTGGTCAAAAATTCTGCCACTAAAATTGATACTAATTTCCTGCAAGATGATAGACTAAGGCTTCTAATGAATCAAGTTTGAGTTTGTGTTTGTGACAGTATTCTCTAACATCTATTGTAACAGTTAAACTTTACTGCATAAAATTCAGATTTTATCAGATGTATAGTTAAATTAGATTAGAAATGGAGTTTAAGCATTATTATATTGAGCAGATCGATTACAGTACTTTTCTCCTTGCCAGTAACCAATCTATTTTTATTTGCCTAGCTCTTATGCTTAGTTTCTCAATGAAATAACACGGGTTTATTAATCATACCACTCTCAACAATACAATTATTCATACTAGATTGTAACTAGATGCTTGTGCTAAAAATGATGTAAATTGATGGGACCAATTATCTTGAAGTGTGACCAAAGCTATTTGATCTGATCCAATGCTTGAAAATTTAGCCTTTAAGTTCTTTAGTTGAATAGTGATCATATCTAACATTTTTGCTTCAACAGTGATTACAAGATGTATATGAATCTATTCTTTCTTTAATGTGTTGATCTAGTTTTCAAAGGTCTATGCTGCTAGTCAACAGTATGTATGTGGAAATAAATAATAGCATGACAGCATGCACATAGAGTACATCAACTGTATGCAGTAGTGTATATATCTTTGTAATAAATATTCCAGCAACCTTGGGGCCAAGGACAAGGCTTTTAAAAATTTTTAGCTCAAAGTGAGATGTAACTTTTTATAAAACGTGATAAAATATGCTGATAAGAGACAGACAATTATAGCTTGTAGGTTGCCTATGGGGGTCTGGTGGCTTCTTTGGTCTCCTAGGTGTTACATGCAGTTCCTGCAGAGAGCATCTGTCTATCTTTGGTGGTTTTATAGCTATTCAATTCATTAAAAATTTAGCTTACCAAATGCTTGGCCATCAGGCAGTCATTCTCTAAAAGCATAAAATTATCACCCCCAATTATGAAAACAGTGTTTTGGGTGGAATGAATTGTCCATCTTTGAGTACTAACATTAATTCAATAAAGAACGTCTTATGGTCTTATGACAGTTTTGACAGTAACTCTTTGAATTTTAGCCTATGATGCTAAAAGGTCAATAAAAGCACAATTTTCAAAATATACTTGATACATGATATGAGAAAAATGTTCATTAATTAGTCAATAATGCAAAAAAATTACCTCCAGGAAGAAAGAATGTAACTTGTTCTGTAGAAAAAAGGCACTGAAATGCTCCTTTCTTTTGCCTGAGAGAATATGCAACTTGCTTCCTTATGGCTGCTGCTAGATCTGGACTCAGGTGGGATGGAAGCCTCTTTAGAGACCGTGATGGTGGCTCCGGTCTTAGCAAAATCCGTAGAATATCCTCCCTTTGAAAGCTTATGGCCAGGTGAACTAGTGTGTGTCCAATCTCAAAGTTCTCTGGCTCACTAAGAACAAGTATATCTTCCTTTGTCAATTGTCTAGTTCTATCCCCACCAGCAGACAAGTATTTCTTAATTGCTGGCACATTGTGATCTCTGATACCTCTACAAGCTGCAAGCCATAACCAATCCTTGTTGGTCATCTTGTTACGAATTTGCAAAATATCCTCTCTGTCATTCCTCAACTTGCAAGATGCTTGGAGGGAGTCAGAGAGCTTTATCACTGCTTCATCTTCAATTCTTGCTACTTCAATTGCAGAGTCACTGGATTTTTTACAAGCCCCTACTGGTGACCTTGGTGACCTTGGCGGAGAGTTCTTAAGAGCGGGTGATGAGTGGGACTTTTTGGCATTGCCTGACCTCACACTTCCATCTTCACTTTTGGCCTTATTCTTTGGTGTGTTGCAAAGGACACACTTTGGAGATTTAGGCCAATTCTCAAAAGTACAATTTGGGCATGACCACTTGCTTGACTTTAATAAAGACTTGACCTTTCTATCTATATTAGCATCATTTCTTGTATTTGAATCAGAGATGTAGTTGCTCTCAGCATTTTCAATATTACGCTGTCTAACAGCATCAGGTTTTTTGACATGGCACATAACACATGTTTCATTCTTATTTGGGTTTTGGTAAGTACATGAAGGGCAAGACCACTTGCTATCTGATGTTGGTTTCCTCTTTGAAGGATATTGTTGGGCACCTTCACTTGGGCAAATAATCTCGTCCGAACTGCTTCTGGACAGTTGACCATCTCCACTGGCATCAATAACATCACATGTAGCTAAACTTGATGGCTTTGAAGCTCTGCACATAACGCACCGCACCGCTGTTGGCCAATTCAAATACGTGCAATAATCGCATGGCCACTTGATGTTCTGCTCGTTTCTTGGCATATTCGCTGCTTACTTCGATTCAGCTGCTACACTTTCGATTCCCGAGTCTAGTCGTTACCCTACCAGCTGAAAAGCTCCTCCGGGAGACCAGTATTTCTTATAATGTTCGCAAAAAAATTTCTACTTGTTTTCACTTCATTGCCGCTTTTACATTCGACCAATGTCGGAAAGGCCTAGGCTTCAGTTTGTTTGTTTTGGTAATTTCACAACGCCTGCTGGGCAACTGCTCGGGCTGTGAGAACCCAGGTAACTTTCAAGTTCTTACTCCTTTAATCATGGTAAATTGACTTCAACTGTCTCCAGAACGTACGTACCTTTAACGGCTGGGATTTGAGACTTTTGTTAAACAGTCTCAGGATATCTTCTTCGTTGTGTATGGCTTGCAGATATAATCGATAATCTCGCGTCGGCAGCCTGGTCTCAGCGATTGAATACCGCGTTTCCAGTTTATTCCTGTTTCTGATATCCTTTAACTCAAAATATGCTTAAGAGCAGGCGAAATATGTCAAAAATGATTTCATGTAGTTTATTTCGCACATCTTAGTTCCAAGCGGCCATGATTGGATTAATTGGTGGACTTTGAATCTTTTAGGCCATCTTGTTTCTTCTTTCCATTGCAAATCAGTCCATTTGTTATCTGGCTGCGGTTCTGTTACGTCATACTCTAGGGTCTGGGACCTAGTTTTGGTCTCGTTCTACTCTCAGCTGTTCATATCCGCTTGAGAGACCATGTCGTCATCAAACGGCAGTATGAAAATTCTGTCTCAAATCCGAAGCAGAATCAACCCAAACTCATCTCGCATAGGCTGAAATATTTCTCTATATGAATCGTTAATAAAAGAGTATAGAGTAATATAGCAAAAATTGTAAATTTTTATCACCAAAATGATATATCAAACAATAAACTTGATATATTTCATGACGCAATAAAATTCATTAACATTTTCAAAAAACTAGGCTGAAAGTAATCAGAACAGAACCTACTGAGTTTTCAGGTTGCATTTTAGAGCTCCCTCAATTACAGATAGAGAGTATGGAAACATCCTTCTTACATGCAATATTGTCTAGTTCTTCCAATTATTTTCCTGCTTGAAATGTTGTTACGTAGTCATACGAAATTTTCAATCCCAAGGGTTCTCAAAGAGTAGGACAAATTTCTAATTTGGCATAAAAACCTCCGGCAACTCTGCTATCAAATTCCTTCTAATCTAATAAATAACATAATTTCTAAGCATAAATTTGAAATGAAAATATTGACTCTTTTGAATGCATATATCTTAAATTTTTCGCCACATTGTATTAAGCAATCTGGCCAACGGATTACCCCGTTTGAAATTTCAATGGACTATTGGAATAAAGGCTAATTTCTTTACACATACGAGACAAAGTATTAAACTTTGACCTACGAACGCAGCTTTCAATTCAATGACCTGGAACAAGCAAAAAACCTTAATCTAAATCTTACTCGTGTTCTTGCAAAGAAATGAGCATAATGTGGAGTAAAGTATGCATCACTTACTCCATTTAATGGGTAAAACATTTCACTGCGGCTTGTAAGAGCTACTTTTTGGAGGTCTACTCACTAAAGCAAGGCACCTCTTCCTCACACAGTCCGTACCGTATTTCTGTCAAAATTCTGATCTTAGATCTCCTTCATATTAAGACGGTGCATCGTTCATATCACGGTCTCTAATAAGCATAAAGCATATACAGAAACATATGCCAGTACATTCACAGAAAATCTAAGAACATACTAATATTAGCAGTCTAAAAATAGACCCTGAGAATTGAGTGGCCTTAATAGAGTTTTCATTGTTAAGTTTGTATAGGTCACGATATCCTGTTGGCATATATACATTTATATATGTATTCTTGGTCGGAATCGAACTCCAGCTTGCTGCATTTATATTTGACATTCTCAGCATCGCCAGATTAGTGAAAAAGAAGATAACCAAATGAAGCAGCAGTCTAGTTGCTTTAAAGCATTTGAAAACCATTTCAAAACAAGCAGCAACGCAGCCTTAAAAGTTTAGGCTGACATAAATGAAGAAACGCGTAAATAAAGTCAATAAAACTGTTTTGTGTGTGCAATGAAACAGATCAAAACTGATAGCAAGTAACATATTAATATTTTAGCATTATGCATTTGCAGTGAAGGAACGGAAACCCGAGTCTTGTTGTTTCCTGTCCCTTGAACAGGGGTTGCAGGGCGAATACGCCAGCGTATAGAGGAGGGCCGCTGCTCTCAAGGCGACTAATTCCTAATTAAATGGCCTTTGCTCTAGCAATTATGTCTTTGTTCAACGGACCACCTTGAAGAAGGGAGAACAGACCCATCGAGGGATGAGAAGATGCACATTCTTGGTTAATATTTTGCAGATTCACCCCTTCAAGGATTAATTTAAGTTGCAGTGATGACCAACTTGTGCATTGGAAAAGGGGCATTAGCGAATTTCTTCACTTTTCATTTTTAAATACTCTAAATACTATTGATTTGGATGTTTTCAGAATAGGGAATGGATTTTTCATGCATCAGTTTTTGACACTGGGCTCCACGAGGCATTTTCTACGCTTATGTATCTCTTACCATTGTTTTACCTCTTACTCATATCCTGAAAGTCGGCCTTGTGTTAAATCTTACACTGGCGATTTAACATAAATTGCGTGAGTTACTCGGAAGGTAAATTAAAAGAAACTAACGACCTTGAAACACGGCTAAATCTTTACTTGCGTCTTACTTCTCGTCTGGCGTCTACGTCTACTTCTCTCAAAACTCTGTGAGAATGTGTCTACAGCAAAGCTACATTTTTATACATACAAAACAATAGATGGTGCAATAGCAAAATGTTCAATAAAAATAAGGAGGATGAAATAAATGTCCAATAAAAAGAGAGACGATGAAATAAATGTCCAATCAAAGTCAGTTAATTCTTCGTGGTGCAATCGATGTAATGGTGGTGCAATCGATGTAATGGTGGTGCAATAATAATTCATGTGTCGATTGCATAGTAATTATGCAACGCTATGCGGAGGAGCCTCACTATACAACACTTGGGTCTACCACTCACTCTACGTTTTCTGTCTCGTAGAAAATAGTGTATAGCAGGTCTTGGGTCGAAAATGGCCAGAAAAGGCATATTCATGTTGACATAAAAATAGTTACTTATTGCTTGGCATAGAACCCAGCTGCTGGTTCTCGTCTTGATGTATCGAGATATTTCAAGACCGATCTCTCGCAATCTGCTGAGTGTGGCTTGCACACCAGAGTCCAGGCCATGTCCTGTACTACATCTTGCAGTACTCCTGTCCGCAAAGCTCTTTCAGGAGAGCCTTTGTGTTGTTCAAGTTAATACTAATACTGCTCTCCTGAATCTCGTTAAACTGGTTTGCCAGTGAGCGTAAATCAAGGTCTGAGAATTGGAGAGAATTTCAGGCCCAAGGACCCACCGATATGGGCCGTGCCATTACCTCTTACCCATTGTCTCAGTTACAGATTTGTACTACCGTAAATCCTTGAATTGGCCCACCCCTCGAAAAAGCCCCCAACCTCGAATAAGCTCCCACCCTAGAACTACAAATTTTCAATAAGCCCCCCCCTAAGCCTCCCATAGATTTGTAGATTTTTGACTTCTGAGGTTGCCTTTGGCATTTTAGTGAATTTATATTTCTATTTTTTTGTTAAAAGTTTAATCAGATGTTACTTTATACTTAGATTATTTTTTAAATTTTGAAAAGAAAGAAATTTCAAAAATTACATTTTCATGTGGCATGTTTCAGGTAATTTTATAAGCCCCCCTTGAATAAGCCCCCCCCCATCGAATAAGCCCCCACCCAAAAATATCAAAAATAAATAAGCCCCCAGGGGGCTAATTCGAGGATTTACGGTATTAAGTTAAAGAAAACAAATCTCATGTTACATGAAATGATATGATTAGGGATTAGGGATCTAGTCCCTTAGAGATAGCTGTTATGAAAAGAAACTGCTAGAAATAGTTTATTTGCCATTGAAATCAATAACCTACATACAAAGGAATTGCATTTCCCTATTCCCAAAGATATTTATATATATTGATTTATTGATATACTATATTGACTTAAAAGGTATTAAGAAGAACTTCCCTGTTATCAGGTTTGCTACTCTGTCTGGATTTGTTCTTGTAAGATATAAACAGTATCAGTGGTAGCAGTAGTTGGATTAGGTTGCACTGAAAGTGCTCCTGATAATAATGTAAAAAGCTTTTGTTCCGTCCAAGAAAGTTCCAGTCAAAACTTAGCCATACCCTAACTACACCCTATTTGGCCCCGAAAAATTCCTAACTCAATGCCTGCACTCCTTCCTTCTTGCGGGGTTGTAATGGTGATAAAGCATGACCGAAGTTTGTCACTATATAAACCTACAAGCTCCAGTACATCCAAGTACTCTTCTTCGTGAAAACTTCAATATTCACTTGCTCTTACACCATTTTGGCAAAACTAAAAAGAAGTTAACAAGTCACTTTCAACTTAGGGCATTGACAAAGGAACATGATGTTCAAAAGCGGCAATTGAGTTTGGCATTCAAGTAAACAATGATTTCAAATATTCAATAGGCTCACGGTGCCCCGAAAGACTATTACTGTTGATTTGGCAGCATCCCCCTGGTACCAACGTAGTAGGCCGTGCAACGCGCAAAGACTTGAACAGGCAAAACTGTTTGTTCCTTAGAGAAGCAAGACAGTATAGAGAACGTCTGATGCAGGCAACTGTTCCCCAGCTTGCAAATGACATTGGGTGCTCAAGTGCCAACCAAAAAGTGAACGATCACAATCCCGCGAAGGAATCTTGTTAGAGAAAGTTCTTGCGAACGTTTACGAGACGAGAGCTTGTCAAGAAGAAACTGGTGCAGATCAAACTGTGAATACAGCAATTAATGCTTACTTTACACTTTCTGATTCAAGAAGATCGGCAGAATATCTTAGCAGATCCAGTCCGATTTACAACTTCCTTCTACTGAATCTCAGTCGTACTTCTTGTAATAAACAATTTATTCGTACTTCTTGTAATAAACAATTTATTCGGAATAAGTTCCTTTTTCTAGGAGCGGAATTCTAACAAAGGCATGTAATCATAACCTAGAATTTCAATGTCTTCATTCTTCATCCAAACTAGGTCTTTATTCTTCATCCAAGCTAGCTTTATACCTGTTGTTCTATTTATCGTTATTCTTACTTTTTTATCGTCGCTAATATTCTTGCTCGTACATACAGTGGATAAAGAGTCGCTTCGGGTTGATGTTCTATAAATCAGTTACAAGTGCAGTTTGATTCTTTCAAAAACCCTTAATTGTATTTGAGTCTTCAACCGAAAGCCTCACAGAGTATGAAAATCTTTCGTTTTGGGCGAAGCTTTTCTCGTGATTTTCAACATAGTCATACAATGCGTATCTCGATGCAGCTTCTCGAGCATAAAGAGATTGGAGAGGTTGCAAAAAGAAACGCGCTCCTTGCGTCAGTTTATCCCTTTCTTTTATTTTGCACCTGTCTGAGACATAAGTCCATGGAGTCTTTGCAGGTGGGGATTCCCACTTTCACACTTATCTTTTGCATAAAACATCTAATACTTCTAATCCCATGATCATTTAAGAGATGTTTCACGGTAAACGCGCGCAAAACCTACGTCTGAAGAGGCGAGCTACTGAGTTCAAAAAACACCTAAGAAGGAAAAGCGCTCATTTAATTTGAATTTCAGGACGAAAATCTGTCTGAAGGAGTGAATAATTTACGGATTTATTCACCAAGCTCGAAACCCGATAATCGGCCTACCGTAACTGAGGACAAATAGCAAACAGATAATGTAAAGGGGATTTACCCCCTGTCAATTTGGGTACAAAACAAATACGGTAGCCCATAACTGCCATGTACTAAAACTAAACTGATTCGCGTTCAATCAAATCTGATTCACATTGAAACAAACTGATTCATTGGGCAGAGAAACCACTGACACAAAATTTGAGTGGTTGCACATAAAGCAGAATGAGTCACGCTTTGATAAACGGTATATTCATAACAACTGAGACGCACGTATCAGGTACAAAATATTGCAGGTCAGGAGTGATTCTAGTAAAAATGAGAAAAATCAGTTTATTAAGTTAAAGGTCAAATTGATAATGCCAAAACTACAAAAGCAGCTTATGAAAAAGCCGAGGTCCATTCTGCTTTTTGTACTTATAGCATTATAAATTTTATCTTTAACTTAATAAACTGATTTTTACTCATCATAACTAAATTCTTCTGCAGAGGTAATGACAGTTTCGCTTATTTCTGGTTTATTTGGTGTTGCTTGAAGCCTGTAAAAACTACCACAAAGATGCCTTCTAAACTGAGATGCCAATCAAACAATTTCAAGAAAAATGGAAGAACTGAATCACAAAGTTTAAACCAGTAGCTGAATTTCTTCTAAATTTATAGCCCCCAAACTTCAGTGTGCTCTGTATCTAGTGGGCTACAGTCTGGATTGTCTCTTGAGTTCGAGGTCATTTTGTTGGGAAAAGTCTACGTGTAAATTGGCAATGATTTAAAAGTTTTCTCCTTTCTTCGTTTTTATTGACTCCATGTCATAACAACAGACTCGATTTGTCAATTTGCCAAACTTTTTTCTTCATATGCCTGTCCTAGTTTAATAGATGACTACAGGGATACAGGATCATATCCCTTGCATCTCTTTCCCTTGCGTCCTTTTCCCGTGCGTCCCTTTTCCTAGCGTCCCTTCCCCTTGCGTTCATTTACCTTTGCGTCCCATCCCCTTGCGTCCTTTTCCCGTGCGTCCCTTTCCCTTGCATCTCTTTCCCTTGCGTCTCTTTTCCCTTGCGTCTCTTTTCCCTTGCGTTCATGTTCCCTTACGTCTTTTTCCCTTGCATCTCTTCCCCTTGCGTCTCTTCCCCTTGCGTTCATTTACCCTTGCGTCCCATCCCCTTGCGTTCATTTACCCTTGCGTCCCATCCCATTGCGTCCTTTTCCCTTGCATCTCTTCCCCCTGCGTCTCTTCCCCTTGCGTTCATTTAACCTTGCGTCCCATCTCCTTGCGTTCATTTTCCCTTGCGTCCCATCCCGTTGAGTCCTTTTCCCTTGCATCTCTTCCCCTTGCGTCTCTTCCCCTTGCGTTCATTTTCCCTTGCGTCCCATCCCCTTGCGCCCCATCCCCTTGCGTCCCGTACCCGTGCGTCCCGTACCCGTGCGTCCCGTACCCGTGCGTCCCTTTCCCTTGCGTCACCTTGCATTGTTCGCCCTGACCCGTCCCACTGGATAAAGCACCGCGTCTCTCCTCCACAAATTTTCTATATATATTGGATAACATGATTTTAAGTGGGAAATCGACAGATAAAGTTGTTCGACTTATCTTCGGAAATAGATATACCTGCCAATTTGGCAAATAAAGATTAACTGAAGACGCCATTCTAACTTGCCCAAGTCTGATTAACAAAATGGCGACTCAGCCATTCTGCTCCTTTTTCGGTCTTCTGTAGATGTCCCTAATGGCTTCCAATTAGACCTATTTAAGGGCTATCAAGTTTTCTGAAAATAGATGCATCGATGCTAATAATGCTAAAAGTGGCTTGGAATGAAGCGGAGCACAAACAAATGATCACCCAACGCAGGTCTATGCCAAGCAGCAAAAATGGGCGAAAATGCGAAAATGAGGAGGAGGAAGAGGAAGTGTTTGTGTTGGTATTTGGCGGTAGCCTTAAAAGCTTCAGAGAATCTTCTTCCTGGATATCACTGGGACCCCAAAAAACTTTAACACGTCTTCGGGCATTCTTCAAGGAAAATGACTTTGTAAACATTATGGCGCTAAAGTGGTTAGAACTACCAGCGATGTTATCATAAACTACCCAAAGAGCACTGCATATTAAAGGAGATCTTACTGGGAAAACACAGGGAATGAAGCACACTGGTTTCCAGAACTTGTGTGCATGTATTGAAGGAAGGTACAAGCTTTTCGCTTACAGGTAACGGGATTAAGACATTTAAGAAACAAAACTACTGATCGCACCCAATCGACCCTATTTCATTTCTGTGCATCTGAAGTCTGAGAAACATTTACGAAGTATGATCAGTGATAACTTAATAATACATTGCCAGTGATTTCAAGACTGATTACAGGTTATTATATTGCAATTTCTAAGATCGTGAACAATGTTGCTACAATAAGCTAGAGGATTTCCAGCTCCCTGTCTTTAAGGATGTACGTAAGTGAACCGGAATCTGAAGGAGAGCCGGCGTGGGTTCAAGATGCAGTGATGTAGCATTCAAGATATTCCACTTGGCATTGTTACTTCACCGTCTTTGCGGTCGTGTTAGCTTTGGGGCCGAGGTATGAAATCGATGTCCACCCGAAAGTCTTTTGATCTGTGTTAAATGATATGAGAACACACCTTTGTGCGGTAGAATGCCTTATTGTAATGCCACTGAGGTTACGCGTGCTAGAACAAAGATGATTTACGGAATGATATTGTGAGAAAGTGCGGCTGCGACCCCCAGGAATCCCTACGCAACCTGATTGCTGAGCAGAGAATCAGTTCAAATCAATCTGCTCGCGCCAGACGATAACAGGCATGGTTTCACAATTATCAGCGACATCTGTGAAGACACCTGGAGATGCCGTTGGACTTGTTCTCTGGGCAACTATCCGGTCCTAAATGGAGGAAAAATTCAATAAATTGTTAGTCGTTGCTTCCAAATGAAAGACAACTTGCCGAGCGTCCAAACACAATTGAAATCTTTCATTTACATGTTTTGACTTGTAAGTTTTCTATTCTTGAAAGAGTCAAGCATTGGCTATTAATCATCTCCAACGATTATCATATTGCTTCAGTATTTATAGAAGGACCAGCTGCAGAAATTCAGTTGAAGTGGTAGCAGATGGTGAGCGGTGGAGGGCAATTGGGAAGAAAGTCTTTCGATAACAGCAAACATGGATTTCGTAAATAGAAACAGGCATCATAGATATGGCAACCTGAATCAATCTGGCAACAGAAGACGAGATGTTGCTGGACCACGTGCTCCTGCCGACCCCACTGCACTGACTTCAGTCGCCATATCAGCAACGGTTTTTATTGTCTTGGCTAATGCCGCGGTGATTTACGTGATTCTACGGAAGAAGTCTCTGCGCAAGCTTCGCAACATGCCGCTTGTAAGCCTGGCGTTCGCGGACCTGACCGTGGGTGTTTTCCTCGGACCACTTTTTGCTGCAACGCAACTGACCGCCAACCGGACACTGCTCTGCTGCACATACCTAGTCGTTGAGGTGTTTTGCTATACCGCTTCGCTCACGAACATGTTTGTTGTTTCTGTCGAGCGCTGGATTGCAATTTTTCAGCCCCTGCGATACACGAAGTACGTAACTCCGCTCCTCGTCTGGGGAATGATCATAGTCGCGTGGAGCCTCTCGCTAATCACCGCCGCTTCGCAGACCTGGAACGGCAGACCCGCGCACCGCCGGATATGCGTCATTTCCTGGCACGGATTAACCACCTTTCCGGTTGTATTTTGCATCATGTTCTTCTTATCTTCATTCGTGACCGCTATAATGCAGGTAAAAATATACCTTATTGTACGGTCGCATCGAAGGCGTATAGCCCCGTCGAGGGTAATTTGTAAGGAATTGGAAAACACCGTCGGCCATGTTTCCACGCCAATGCAGGTTGCTTGCTTCAAAACTGTAACTTTGGCTCAAGATGAGAAAAAACCGGCCCGGAGGAGCACTATAGGAGTCACGTTAATATCAAAGTGTCGACCTGTAGAACCATCGCTTGGCACCCGCGTTCTGTACACGAAAGAGCGCAACCTGAAAGTAGGTCCAGAAATGGGCACGGAAATAGGCGGAAGGATGTTCTCCTTAAGGTCAGAAAGCGGAGAGGAAACTGCGAAAGTGACAACCGCAGTCCCTACCTTGTTGAACATAGATATCGAAGGAGTGAGTTGCCGGCAAACGCCGCGCGGATCTATATGCATGATTTCGCAAAGCAACGCTTCAGTACAAGCCGGGCAGAACAAAGAAGCATCTCGCACGCGCGGCTGGTTGCAGGTGAGGAACAAAGCATCGCGGATTAGGACAGAGCATAAAAGGGCGCAATTAGTTTCCCTTCTTTACATGTTGTTTTTTGTTATGTGGACTCCGTACATGGGAACAGTGTTACTTCAGGTAACGGGTCGCTGCAAAGGCAGCTGTTTTAGGGCAGAGCTCATTACAAAGACAATTATGTTTTTCAACTCTTTGGTCAATCCGTTCGTATTTACTATTCGAATGAAAGAATTCAGGGTAGCACTCAAAAGTGCTTTCTGTATCAAATAGTCAACTTCTTATTCGTTGGTTGAAAAATTGACTTCTGTTGCTCTCCATTAAATTTCCTTCTAGAGATCACAGCCTTTATGCAAGGGTGCGAACAGTGACATTTATGCACATTTAGTCGACTTTAAGGGTCACTACACCCCCCTTGTGCCTACCACCAGCCCACCCCTGGTCAACCCATCCCTATCGCTCTTGTCAATGTAACCTTCACGCGTTGCCTTGCTTGTAAACAGAATAATGATTGCAATCCAACTTTTTGTGCAGCAACAAATGCGTCACCACCCACTGTACTGTGCCTGATAGCCATCTCCGCTTTTACAATTCTGGCGTTTACGTGAGTTAGGTTGGATCGTCGTTGTGTGCAAATTTAGCACTCGTGACGTCATAGTCAAGGGAAATGCTCTATCGTTGGGACATTGGTATTCCGTACAGCCGACTAATTTGATTATCCGTATAGAGTCATGTTGTCTGCCGTGCAGCAAATTTAAGCAGCAAGTGATATTTATGTAGTGGTTCATAACTACCAACACTAATTTACGGAGCATTTATTTATTCGTTCTTAACGAAAATGCCAAAAGATAAAGATTTAGATTTTGATGGAGGGAAGATTCGTTCTGATTTGTTGCTTAAAAGAATCACAAAGGAAGCTAAGAGCAATGTAAATAATAAAATTGACAATAAGGACTACGAAATAGAATTTCATTGGATCCCTTTGATATTTCAATAATTCTCTTTTTTACAGAAAGTAGTACACAGTTTATTACTATTTTCGACTTGCTGCTATTGGTTTGGTCAATTTGTACTAATTCGTGTTATCTTCAATCATACTAATTCGTGTTATCTTCAATCATTCAATCAATCAATCAGTCAATCACTAATTCGTATTTGGTTGTTTATACTGGTTTCGATTTCTTGTTAAAATCCAGTCACGTCCAGCACTATTACAGAGGGGCAGCAGTTTCAAGAAAAAACTTACTTCGTTGTTAGATAATTCGGCTTGATCTTTTGGCACAGGCACGTGACTGGCGCCATGCTCTGAGAGTGCAGTCGAGTGAATTTCTGGCATTTATAGTAAATGACGTCATGTGCTGGCTGGAAAAGAGCTGGTGCCGAAGTCCCATCGTTTGTGAAGTGGCAGCGAAGGTGAATATTGGAGATTCCTTGCCAAATATATTCTCCATAGATTGTAACAGCTTTATACCTGTTAAGCTCCCCGGTTGTAGAAATGTGGAGTCGTGCTTGCCCCATTTTTCCGATGCACTCGCTGAGTTGTGCTCTCCTCTGCCATTCTCCGCTATCCTGTGTCAAGTGAGCATTCTTCATGAAATAAGTTACAAAACTGTTGCACTCGTAAAAATATATATCCTACTATGTAAATCTTCAAACGCAGCACGAAACAGCGGAGACATAACGTTCTGATGGCACTTTTCAGTCTAACACATCTCAAGGGTATACAAATCGGAAAATGACCGCTACCTTCTGCAAGAGTTATGCCCTAGGGAAGATAGATTTTATTCTTTCCCGCGAAGTGTTTCCTACCAACTGAGCTTTACTTGGGAAAGAAAATTCATACACAGCTAGATTCATTTTTTCGGTCGTTGGCCATTTTCCCTACTTTGAGGAAAACGTCATTTGAGTCATGGTTCCAATTATCCGTGCTACTTCGAAGCGCTGCATTATGTAACGTCTCTTCTTCTACGTAAATACTGTCTATAGGAACGGGCTCTTGTATCTAGAGGGTGAGTTGTCCAATTCATCATTAAGCATTTTCCATGAGATTTCCATAAGTAGCAACAGCCTTCACATACTAGGCATCATTTTATTTTGTTTGTGAAGTCCAAAACGCTTTTACTAACAATGTATCAATGTCTTTGATACAAAAGAAAATTTTACCAATCAAGGTGATGGAAAAATTTTCATATCCATTGGTAAATCTACGCTTTTCTGAAACTGTGCAAAGCAAAGATATCCATTGTCCTAGTCGAGTTAACAATGCTCCATCAATGTACTTGGAAACCTATGGCCTTCTAAACTATGCTATTTGAATGGGTCCCCAAAACCTATGAAAATAGATGAATTCAACGTCAAAGAATGACACATCGGTTCCAATCACATTTGATTCGATTGATATGAATGACTTGCGAGGACAAAACTGCCCATGTGCGAATCTCCTTAACTGCCTAATAGGGGAAGTCTGTAAGCAAAACAGTTCCGTAATACTATCTATTTAGGCTGTTTTATTGTTTTCGTTAACAATGCGTCTTGCGGAGTTTCATTGAAATCATAAAGTTGCACAGAATGCTAAGACGTCTTAGATGAAAAGATACCATCAAATACCTTTTTATCAGATACCTTCCATATCACATGCATCATTCTCTTTAGACTCAAAGCTGTAAAGCACACCAAATTCAGTGAATAAAAATCAATGCAATCACACGACACATGACGCCTCTCCTGGTTTTTTCCGATAATGTCTTTATTTTGTAATCAGTCCCTTCAAATCACACATTTCTTGAAAATCGTTATGAACATTCTCTATTTTCTCCTTATCTTCTTGGAAGTATTCAAATCACGGTTACACATGAAACGTGACGATTTACTGTGCTTACAAGAATGTCTGAGATGTATATGTAATGAAGAAGAAAAGGTGGCTTCTAATGAACACAGTAGGTGACATTCTAGAGCCAAATGCGACATCACACTATCTGCATTGAATCACCATTATCAGTGTTACATTCGGTTACTTTCAATTGGCAGAACAAATGAAAGGAAAAACTATTTCAATTACAATACAAAAGTTCATCAGAAGTTTATTAGGAAGCGCGGTGCCGAAATGCCTCTTCCTTCTCTTTAAAGATATTTGAAGAAGCTTGAATACATACTCTTTTCCATTCTTAAAAAAGATAAAAGTTAATGTCATTGATAAACAGTAGTGGCTAAAGGATCGCAAAATTATCATCACACTTCCGTCACTTCAGAAAAAGCCGTAATTTCTAGAGCTATACCTATAAAATTGATTTGTTAAACTCCAGATGGTTATCGAAGATATGAAGCATTATAGACTAATTGAGAAAACGTGATACACAGATGTAAAAGAACCAGCACAAGGAACGTAAATAATGATATTCATAACAAAAAGCCTGAACGAGAATGAAAAACTTAAGAGTCCTTCTGAGGGAATTGATCGTGAATTATACTGCTGAAAACTACTGAAAACTCATTCAATATTCAGATAAAACGGGATAAAAAATCCAATCAATGCTAATTGCATGAAAAATTATCTGAATACTTGAAAAATGATGTAAAAGATTACTGACAATTCTACTTATAGGTTTACTGACAGAAGAACGTCAGCGGTTGATCAAACTTAAATGCTTCTTGATATTAACCTTGCCGACTTCTTCAAAACAACAGTAGCTTTGTATCGTGCCAAGCAACATGAAAGTTGACGCAGATCGCTTTATCAATATCAAAGTATCAGTTTGGAAAAGGAAGGCTACAGAAATGATAAACAACGTATAGGTCTGAAATTTTCAAATAAGATATTGTTGAGAAATACAAAGGAATACTGAATGTAAAAACTTACAGGTCGCACAATTATTGCGCAATTCCTGCCATATTCAACACCAGCATGTATCTATTAAATTATTGCAAGACATTTATTATGAAGCAAACTTAACTCTTAAACAGTCTCCAAAAGCTCAAGAATAAACAGACGTGTTGCAATGACTAAAACAACGATGAAGGTACATGAACGTGCAAATATTTTGAGCAGGGCTGTGGAAAGGAACAGAATCATGAATGTGAAATGTTTTTCTAGAATTTCTGAAAACATGACGGCAACAACTGAGCTTAAGCGGATTACGCAACTTCGAAGCTTAAGCCACAGTTTCTAATCCTAAAATCAGCGCAAAAGCTACTTGCTGAAAGAATCTAGCAGACAAATTCATTTTTGGGCATCAATTTTTCCCAACGACTGTCGTGAAGAAGAAATACTAAGCCTAAAAGTCGCAGAACAAGCTGCCTTCCAGCTCCGTGCGGAAAACGTCAACGCATTCAAATCATGACCTGGTGAATTGTAAGAATGGATGCTAATGAATTGATTGTAGAAACAAATAGACTTGTTTTTCATATACTAGTGTAGCGGCAACAACCCAAGGCTCTGTGGAACCGTTCAAAGGTTTGAGCCTAATGTCGATTTTAAACTGGTCTAAATTGATTGCTTGTCGATGTGATTGACATAAATTGAAACAAACACTTAAAGAAAGAAGTAAAGCTCAAATTCTTATGAGTCTGTGAAAGTTCACTTAGGCCTCTTGAGTAAGAATGCAGAATATGAAGGATTCAGCAGGGGCATCCATTTAAACTTTCAACTGATGCTAGAAACATGCATTGACATGTGAATCCTTATTGATTCGAACAAGAATTGGTTTCAGTACATGCTATGACGCAGGTACCCGAAGATGATAGGGCCAGTCATTTCGTCCTCTGTTCAGTCATACAGAAGCGTGCAAGCAATATCCACTTATTTAGATGCAGCCTTTTACTGCTAAGAAACATCTCTGACACAAGTCATTAAAATTTTGTGCAGCATATTGCTGAAAAAGGACAGTTTTCAAGCTTGGCGTGAGAAAATGAATGACTTTTTATTGCGACATCAGCAAGTTGGTCGATACAGTGCATTGAGCAGATGTTTATGTTTGTGTGTTAAGATGTGGTTTCATGGACTTTTTCGAGGTATCAACATAGAGTTAGGTAACTCTATGGGTTTTAACTAATAGTCACGTGCTTGAATATTTCAAATTGATAAAATACCAAGATAGACTAGGGGGCAGGTTGCTAAATATAATTTCCCTGTAAAGGCCTTTCTTTGACGTGTCCACCCTCATAATTTGAGGCAAGACCAATAGTGTGCTTTGGTCTTGTCTTGTTTGAATTTCTAAAGGTGTATTGTAGAATGTACACGATAGTTTCAGCAATTTCTAGGGGAATGTTAAGACTGTTTTTTGGATTGACTACATTGCGGAATTAAAATGAGTCTACGGGTAATATGAATGGAGGGAGATCTGCATTGAAGCATTGCATAGCGAACGTCATCAAATTCAGTACATAGTTTTGGACTCCAGCATAATGCTTGTCGTTTAAGATTCACCTCGAATCCTAGCGCAACATGAAGTATGATTCTAGAGGAAGCACCCTGAGCAGAAGCTTAGAGTTGTGACGGCCCTTGTGAATTGTGTTGCTTAGGTAGCAGACAGTGGAAGTTTCGGCTTTGGCAAGCTTTGAAGTAAGCTCTGAAGTGGCGTTGCTTAAACAACGGAAGGGATAGCATCTTGCTGAAAGCCAATCTCTTGCTGCAGTCGCTTGGAAATGTCAACATTAAAGGCTGGCTTGGCATTTGGACAGTTTTTAATCATTCATGGAAGCCATCTGCCGACCACTCTAAAGTAGTGTGTTGTGATTGGAAAGATCTCACACTGCTTATGCGATTGGATTTTTCAGCTGGACAAGTTTCTCATTCGTTGCGGAGTACGCGTGGAGCTATAATTCCACTTATAATTCGATTAAGAGGAAGAGCAAGATGAACAGAAATCTTGTTACTTTTTAAGAGCAGATGTTCTAAAGCGTTCTGGAACCAGCTGCGTTTACTGCAAGCCAAATGCAAAAAACCAGGGTAAAGACCGCACTTTAGCCTCAACGCAGCGATAAAGCAGCAGGAGAGACCTCCGTATTGAGTCGTGTTTCCACAAAGCAGCGAAAAGAGTTACAGTATTTTCCACTTTACGAGGATCAGGCAAGAAAATTAGTTCAGGCTTTCATCTCCTGCAGCACGCCACCCTGGGTACCAGACCCACTATGTATAAAAACTATATAGTTTAAGATATAGTGGGTCTGGTAACCGCACGCGGCTTTGTGTTCACAGATGTTTACTAGGCTATGTATATCCTATCAGTGAAATATATGCATCTTTCGATTTCTGACAGACATTTCGCGTTCAATGCAGTATCCACTCAACAGAGGTAACAAATCTAAAACGGACATAATATATCCAGGCTTTCATACATACTTTCATAAGGACGAATGTGACACTAACCAATGCATACATCGGGACCAACAGAAATAAGAAACATCAAGTCGATTACCCTTCCACCACAACGCAGTATGCCGTAGCACCCAATTCTAACGTAATACCTCAATAGTCTACGTGAATGAGGGTTAACCCGTTGTAGATTACTGCTTGCTGAGAAGTGTTCAATGCTCCATAGACACATAAATGCCTGTGTTTTATACTCGAGTAATACGTGGACCACTACGATCCATTGTTAGATAAGCCTAGACAGCTATTGCTTTATTCTGTCAGAATACATGTAATATGATTGAATGTAATATTTTTGCGGTCAGGGATCAGTTGAAGTGCACTAAAGGGGAGTTTACTACACAGAGGAAAATATATCAATAGAAGAGTTTCAAAGGATGAAAAGTGTAGAGAACGATTCAATTCTTTTGGAAAAAATCGAGTAGTGTAGAAAATCTATCTAGCTATATTCAAGGGTCACTTTTAAACTATTTCTCTACTACAGATTGATCTTAAATGCGTGTTATCTAAAGATTTGAAAAGTTTAATTCATAAAATACACACTTTTGGCCTATTCTTTTCAGAGCAGACATTTGAAGCAGAACTTTTGTTGACACCAAAATGCTGCCCAAACACGTTACATTTTGCTTTTTTTCTTAATTCTGCTGCTAATAAAAAAGCTTTGAATAGGCTTCCTTGCGTACAATTCTAAATCAGACTGGGAGAATTGATAGGATTTTCAGAGAATTCTAAAAATGCACACCATTTTGTTCCAAAGCAATTCTCCAACTTCAGTCAGATGTTTGTCAGAGGGTTAAATGAATTTAGCATATGGCAAAGAAGAAAGAGGATAAAATTAATTTGGTCAAAAAGTCACGAACCCAAGAATTGAAAGATACTGAATGTAAAACTATGCCTAGCTATATTCTAGGTTGTCAAAATCATCAACAAAGTTATCGTCCAATCAATTCAAAATATTTAGATGTGGCGACACAGCTGATGCCTGTTTATTTCCTTTTCTATTGACCCTTATAATTTCCTACTCGTGAACACAATTTCTGAACCAAAATCGTCAAAAATCATCTCTAGGTATTCTATGTGTTGTTTGTAACAAATGGCCAAACAAGTAGCCTAGCAATGCGACTTTTTCATTTACAAATCTATGTGCCACAGAAGAATACAAGACAAATTAAAAACAGTGATCCTCCTGGGTATAGCAATTAATAGATTAAAAAAACTAGGCTACAGTTTGGAAACTAGAGATAAAATATTATCATTTTACATAATCTAAATTCAAATAGGGATACAGACATTCTCGGGCTAGTGAGAATTTTCCCAGGCGAGTCGATGTACAGGTCTGCAATGATGAAGGTCTTGATGGAAATGGAACAGAGACTTCCAATCCGATGCAACAAACTGCTGATTGACTGATTTAATAACATAAACCACAGTCACCGCTTTTAGGCTTCAGACAGTGAGATGCCTTGAAATAGATAACAGTTCGGAAGTGGAGAATGGGGATGGTGAAAGGTCTGGGGATTATCAGCAAGAGGAGAGGCGTAGTGTACGAGGAGTAATGCCGCCTCTGATTCCTCTGTTACCCTGAGTAGTCAGGCAAAACGCAAGAGACAAACCACTCGCTTTGAGGAGGTGCAAAACTGACTGATGATATGAATAAAATGGAAGTTATATATAGAGGTGGAAACGTTATCAGCCGTATGCTAATTAATGACATATAGTCCTGCTACAACAGGTGAAGGAAGGTGTCATGTCGAAAGAAAATTAGCGACACCTGTTGTATCTTTATGCTGCTGTGTGTGTTGTGGAAAAGTCGAAGTGCATCAGTTCTGGCCAATTAGAAGCAATTGAACTAGTAGTATGTAGTAACGAGGCAAGTGAATTATCAGTAAACCTCACGTGAAACAGAAAAGCCAAACGCTTTAGATTGGTTATAAGCTCCGTAAGTGGCCGGTGCTACGAAAAGGCAATTTTTGTTCAGCTTGAATGCGTCACGATAAGTGTGCATCAGAAAACTTTGTACGAGCCTCTTTTCAGAGAGAGTACGATGACCAAGTCCAGCGTAAGGTCTTTACTGCTTAGTATACCCTGTGCCCAAGACCTCAAACAGTCAGTCGTAGCATAGTGCTCCGTAAAATTGGTTTTTGTTTACACAAAGTAAACGACTCGTTAAGAGCTAGGGAATTGTGTTTTAATACAAAGTAGACTTGTCGAAGCGAGCGAAAGATGTCTGGTTGACGGTAGAGGTATACTTGCAGTCGTTGAAGAAATTTATGACTGTCACTTACCGTCAATTTCATGTTTCAATAGAACTCTTTTAGGGCTTCTGTATAAGTTGAAAGGCAAAATCAAAAGAAAGACAACCATCTGAAAATTCTTCTTGGCAAAATTTTTCTGAGAAAAACTTTAATCTTATCGCTGAGGTTGTTAAGAGATGTGACCAGAGTATGATGCGGTCATGCATGAAGGTGTCAACAAAAATTAACAGTTTCTGGCAGTAGTAAAAACATGGTCATCTAACCTCTCAGAACCGCAAAATATATTCTTCATTATACTTCGTTATACAGAATATTTTAAAAGTGTGAATATCACCACAAAAGCAATCAAAATTTAAATGGATGAAAAAAGGAGATTCCCCCGTTCTTTCTATCCAGACAAATACTTTTAGTCTGGGGCCTGGAGCGCATGCTTTGATGAGCACCCATATATTTGCGACTTAATAATTTTCATGAGGGCCAATCAGCTGATCAAACCAGTGGAAGATTCATTAGGTAGACCCAGAGGCGGGCTGGCTATTTTCTAGTCCCGGGAAGATTTAAATCAAACCAGCTCGTAATAAGAGCAAATAGATTCAGTATTTTTCCTTACAAAATTCAAAACTCAGTAATTTGCACAAGGAAAGTTCGCTTAACAGATCACGGTTAGCAGAAGACAGTAAATAAGTAATTTGCTGACTAAACATTAAATAAGATATACATTCTAACTTATCAGATTGACTTTGTTTCTAGATGTGTAATCAAAGTAACAAGAGACGTCAGGGAGCTCTGTTGAGGAATTTTCAAATATGTCGATAAAGTGATCGTTTGCGCTTCCCTTTGCTCTACCTATTGCTATTCCCTTAGCTCTACTTTTTGCTCTTCCCTTAGCTCTTCAATTTGCTCTTCCCTTTGTTCTTCAATTTGCTCTTCCCTTTGTTCTCCTTTTTGCTCGTCCCCTTGTTCTTCTTTTTGCTCTTCCCTTTACTCTTTCCTTAGGTCTTCTTCTTGCTCTTCCCCTAGCTCTTCAATTTGCTCTTCCCTTTGTTCTCCTTTTTGCTCTTCCCTTTGTTTATCCTTTTGTTCTTCCCTATGCACTTCCCTTTGCTATTCTTTTTGCCCTTCCCTTTGCTCTTCCCTTTACTCTTTCCTTAGGTCTTCTTCTTGCTCTTCCCTTAGCTCTTCAATTTGCTCTTCCCTTTGTTCTCCTTTTTGCTCGTCCCCTTGTTCTCCTTTTTGCTCGTCCCCTTGTTCTTCTTTTTGCTCTTTCCTTTACTCTTCTCTTAGCTTTTCGATTTGCTCTTTCCTTTGCTATTCTCTTTGCTCTTCCCTTGTTCTACGATCGTCCTTTCTATTTCATCACACCATAGAGCACATCGCTTAGAGAATTCTCTTTTTAAGACTATTGAGTTTATAACATTAAACACTAGGTTTTGCTTAGGCAAAAACAAGACCAACTTCAGGAAAAAAGTAAGTAAAAGACACCCTGGCAAGGTTCAAATCATATGTACTGCATTCAAACGGGGCTGTTAAAATACAATCAAACGGGGCTGTTAAAATGAAATCAAACGGGGCTGTTAAAATGCAATCCGATTGAGCTGTTGAAATACATTCAAACGGGGCTGTTAAAATACAATAGCCAAAAGGGAAATAAAGGAAAAATGTAACCAGGTGTCTATAAGACGTTTTTTGAAGAAGTATGTTAGGTGCGCTGACAAAAATGAATTAAAAATGTTGATGGTTTTGAACATGTTTACAAATATTCGCGCTGAAAATTCAAGGCAAACAGATCAACACGTGGGTAACAAATCTTTTTCGCCTCGCATTTGCTTTATTAGCCCAGATACGTCTTGTTTGCAATTTTATCAACCGGCTCATAAACCAGCCGGTCCTTCGGGCGATTCTTTGATCATTATGGCATGTCAATCGTAAAACAGATATAAAGTAAGACTGTGGTTTTAATGATCTTTACGATGCTGTCCTCTGAGACATAGCAAATGTTCAACAGAAAATAAAACAACAAAATAAGTCAACAAGCAATAATCGCCAAAAGAGTTTAGCTAACTGAACAATAAGAATGATTCATGATCACAGTGATTAGGCATACGTGTTGCGGATTGATTGGCTTCTTGATTGATTGGTTAGTATATGTTTTGATCCATTGATTGATCGATTGATTGGTTTATTGCATCAACTTTAATATTTTCGAAGAATTTGGTAACCTTTGCTTCGGGTGGAAGAGGGCTGTGTCTGATTGGGAACAGCCTTGGCTCCTGTTCAAACACAGTTGCTGGCCAATGGAGTATCTCAATTAAAATCAAAATTTTCACTTTAAATGCGCACGGATGGCTGAAGGCATGAGCTATGCCAATCACTTAGATAACAACGTCATCCAACCTTAAAGAAAGAAATAGCAAGACAACTTTACTGGAGTTATGGACCTTCGCTTCCATTTTGTCAGAGGTATAACAACTTACGTGAAAGAAGCTTGGATAAAATTTACAAAAATTTGGATAAAATTCATAGAAATTTGGATGAAATTTATAGAACTTTGGATGAAGTAAAAAGAAATTTGGATAAAATAAAAAGAAATTTGGATGAAATTTATAGAAATTTGGATAAATGTTGGAGAATATCATTTTCCTAAGGCAATGGGGGTTTGCAGATGATGGATGTAATTCAGACAGTTTGTAAGGAAATTTTCTATCAATACAAAAAAACTTGAAACACAAAAGCATGTTACATTCTACCGTTTCAGCAAAGGCATGTTCCCCACACTTGTGGAATCAAATCTGGTTTGTCATTTCAAGTAAATTGCACAGTTAACACACCCAACAGAAAGCAACGGCAAACCCCTGTTGTATAATGCCTAGATTTTCACGGAAATACACACGCAACGATCTGAACAACAGCGTAAAAGGGATCATCATGATGCAGATGTCTCGCTCGGTAGAAATGGTTCTGGTTGGCAGGGAATCTCCGACTGTCATCAAGCTACTGCCTGAAAATTGAAACGAAATGTCCGAATAGCAACTTGGAATGTAAGGTCACTATTTCAAGCTGGAAAGCTAGCCAATGTGTCCAGCGAGATGCAAAGATAGAAGATTAATATCGTGGGGAAAAGTGGCACTAGGTGGGTAAAGGCAGGAATCTCTAATAAAACAAAATGAAACTTATTTATTGGGGGGTTAGAGAGGTGTCGACATCTTTTTTGGTGAAACCATGGCTAAAAGTATATTAGGATATTTGCCTATATCGGACCGAATCATTCTTGTAAGTATAGAAGGTCAGCCATTTGACATCTCGATGATTCAAGTGTATGCACCAACGTCAGCGAGTACAGATGGAGAGATAGAGCGATCTTATGATGAATTAGATAAAGCCAAAAGCAATTACAAATCATAAGACGCCGTTATTATGATGGGAGATTCAGATGCAAAGGTGGGAAAAGGTAAACAAGATGACATCATAGGAATGCATGGTCTTGGGCGCTACGGTAAAATAAACAAGCAAGTTACATTGAATACGTGGTTCGAAAATCATGTAGGAAGACTGTGGACACGGGAAAGTCCGGGAGGGGATACCAGAGACCAGATTGACTACATCATTATAAATAACAGGTTCAGAAATCCAATAAGCCAATGCTGTACCTACCCAGGAGCAGACTTCTATAGTGATCACAACCCAGTTGTTGGCATTTTGAATATAAACTGAGAAAACTGAAGAAGCAAAATATGCAAAGAATGCTACACTATGAGCTATTGTCAACGAACGAGGACTTGAAACAGAGATATTCAGTTGAAGTAAAGAACAGATTTCAGGTCTTGAAAATATAAATCACAAATACCATTTATGAAAACCTTGAGGCGGCAATAGTAGAAACTGCAAAAGACAATCCCCCCCCCCCTAAAAAGAGACAGAAACAGTAAGTGGATGACAGACGAAATTTTAAAATTAATGGATGAAAGAAGAAAAACTAAAATAGTTGATCCACTTGAATATGAAAAGTTAAACAAAGAAGTTCGCAACATGTCAATAAAGCTTAAGAAGTCTGGCTAAACAAACAGTGTGAAGTAATTGAAAGAGTATCACCAAGTGAACCACAGAAAATCTACCAGCACGTTCAGGAAATATCTGGAAAAAAGAATGCATGTACATCAAGTGGGTGTTTGAAAGAAAAAAACGAAAACATAATCCTAGAAAAAGAAGAAATACTGAAGCGATGGGAAGAATATATCAAAGAACTGTTTGAAAATAACATAGGAAACTTGCTGTAAGTTAGATAAAACATGAATAGATTGAAAATCCCACAATCGGATATAAGATCATCCAAAGTGAAAAGAAAAAAAGCAGCAGGACCAGACGAAACAAAGACGGAACAAATTTTGGCTCTAGAAGACTTTGGCATCGAAAACTAATTGACGCACTGAACGAGATTTACAACAGTGGTTCAATTCCAAAAGACTTAAGCAGATCAAACTTTATAACCTCACAAAAGAAACAAGGTGTGGTTGATTGTGAGCTGCATCGAAGTCTCATGAGTCATATCATAAAAGTATTTTTACGAATCATTATGGTAAGAAGCAAGATCGAGCCAGAAATCTCACAAGGACATTGTGGATTCATGGATAAAGACCCAAGAATTATTATTGATGAGAACACTTGCAGAACGATCAATTCAAGTGCACCTAGATCTATGCTTTATAGATTACTCTAAGGCTTTTGTCAAAGTACAACATGAGAAATTATTCGACATCACTAGATCTAGATGGAAAAGACCTTAGGGTCATACGGAACTTGTACTGGGCTTGTACTGGGAGTAAACTGCAGCAATCAGAGTAGAAGACCAGCTGTTTCAATACATCAGAACGTTTTCAATACATCAGAACGAAAGTCATAAAGCAAGTAAACGGTTTCAACTATCTTGGCAGCTGTTTCAATACATCAGATGGACACTGTGACAAGGATAACAAAAGGTGCATAGGTATGGCAAAGGATGCATTTATGAAAATGAAGAACATCCTGATCAACACAGATCGGATCGAACAAGCGGATCTAAGCTTCAGAAGATACTAAGAATGTCTTGGATAAAACATGTCAGCAATGAGGAAATACTCCAGATCACGTGATCAATGGCGCCGTTAAATATTTTTATTTTGCATTAAATTTAAAAAAAATATCAGTAAAAAGTCTCTAGAAGAGAAAGGCCAGTTCCCCATTATGGGGGTTGGTCTCATTTTCCAGTTCTTTTGGTAACAAGTGAGTGAAAGACAGAGAAAGAAAGCTGGCTCCCTTTTAACCACAAAACCTGATGCCTGTATCGCTTCTTCACTACGCTCCCATCTTCAATCAACTTTTGCAGGCTTTTACACCATTGGTTTTAGACAATGATTTCACATGAGGCCAGATAGCAAAATAGCCAAGGCTTTTTGTTACGCTTCATTCTTTATGCAAGCACGAGTCTCGACACAATCATCACTTTCTTTTCCTGAACAATTTCTGAACATGTTGTTGAACAAATTTTATTCCCACCCCCAACATTTGTGCTGAAACTGTTATTGCCTGTACAAAATGTTTTAATCTACTTAACAATTTCAAGATTCTTCATATTTGTCTCAATGCTTTGTGTTTTCCAACATTGAAAATAGAAGATTTCGAGTAGCAACCGATAACCGTGCGGGATTGAGGAAATATCACAAAAGTTCATCTCCAATATGCATACAAACCTTTGAAACATCAATTTACTTCTCGTGATAAATTTTCATAATTGCGTTTGTTTTGGCCTTGCCTACACACGATGTATTCAGAAATCGAGTGAGCAGGGCGCTGTTTAATGTGCCTTCAAAATGTGCTCACCGTATTTTTGATGGCAAGATACAAAGACCTGTTTAGCTTTTTCCACATAAAGATGTTGTTGGATAGTGTTCTATCTCACTGCTGAAACCTGAGCTAGTAGAATTGACATATCTTTTAAATGCTGGCTGGTTCTTGTGTTCCAGTTACTTTTATCACACCAATCTTGAAAGAACTCAAGCCTGTCTCTCCCTGCTGTGCTGCAGACAGATTGCATCTACATTAGTTCCTCCAGTTTGTTTTGCGCAAGAGTATCAGTCTGCTTTTTATAATCTTTTCAGTACCATACAAGATCACTGTGTCAAAGTTCTTTTCGTTCTTTCTCATTTCTTTTTATTCATATTCATCTTTCGGCTTTATTACCTGTAGTAGTGGTTGCCTTTGCATGCTCTGCCGAAACAGATTCCTCCTGCCGTTGTGCCTGCCCCTGCTTTGAGGGCCAGTCATCGAAATTAAGGACAATTCTTCAAACAATCTTCATGTTTGCAGATGAATTGTACATGCACTTGTTCATCTGCATGTGAAAATAAAAATTATACATTGTGCATTTACATTAGTTCCTTTTTCAGCAAGAAAAACACTCATTTATTTAATTCCTTCTGCCCAAACACAATAATATTCAATCAAATGATCACCATGTCAAAATTAAAATGAACTGCCAATGGTAAAGGGGCTAACTTCTTCCCCATTGCTTGAAAGAACTTAATATATTCAAGATAAAACTTGTGATTACAATTGACATTATCTTATGCAACTAATATTTTGATTAATTGAAGTGAATGTAATTTGCCATTATGATAACAACAAAAATATACATATAGAAAAGTTTCCTTTAAAATGAAAACATTAAAAAACATGAGGAATATGTTGGAAGTGCATTCAGAACACAAGGTTGCCCGTTTAATTTATCAGCAGCCACGCCCAGGCAAGATTACCGAGGATTATTGGCTAAGGAGCGGTAAAGCATTGAAAAATGGGCAAATTGCTTGATAATTAGACTCATATCTCAGCATCAAATATTATTACAACTTTACTGTAATTACCAAGACTAACGAAGTTAATAAATAGCAATACATACAAAAGGGGGGAATTTATAATTTATTTATTATCAAATACATAACACATAACAGCAAAGTAAAACCATATTGCAATGAAGCGCTGCATAAAAATCAAGCATTCCACGAGAGTAGCAATCAAAATACATGCTTCACGACATGACAATGTAAAAATTCTTTGGATGTTTTTCTCAAAAACGCAGAAACTGTGGAAAAGACTTAGAAAGGTATCAAAATCTACAAAAATTTCACTAAAAAATGTTCAAATTAACAATGATAAATAAAATCGATAATCGATCTGAAACTCTGATTGCTTTAAAGCGACAACAAAAACCTTATTAAAAACTATATGGAATATAAAAGAAAACTTGGAATAAAATGAGTGTTGGCCGACATTAACCTTTGAGATTGCTAGTCAGAAAGAAATGAATGCAGAAATGAATGCAGGGATTAATAAATTATCGAATTAATTTCAAATGGCACGAAAATTAAGCGAAAGTCTATGTGAAGTCTGGGGAGAGAAGAAACGATGTATTATTCATTGCATTGTTAGGCACTCTGATAACGCGCAGGGTTAAAGTTAAATATGGGAGTCTAAGCCCGGGGGAATATTTTTCTCAACGACTAGGCCTAAACCACAGTATCAACACTTGGGGCCAATGCAATTGAGATCAGAGAATGTTAGGACCCGTCGGGCAATAAGTTTCACGGTAGCTTCCTTGCAAGCAGATGCCTCTGAATTTGCAAATAAATTAATCTATTTCTAATAACATATACCAATCTACATATGTATTAATTTTTCTGAGTTGTAGTCCTCTTGCTCAGGAAAAACAGAATTATAGGATTTAGGTGATTGTTTAAGACAGTCTTTAACGGTCTCGTCGATGTTGTCGCCTTCTGTTGACGTGGACAAAATCGAATCGGTTGATGCACTTTTCCTTTGCTCCTCTGGCGACTGTGCTATTTCAGTTGCTTCCATTGACGATGAGCCACGCTTTTTCCACTTCATCCTTCTGTTCTGGAACCAGATTTTGATTTGCCTCTCGGAGAGGTTCAACGACGTTGCAAGCTGAAGTCGACGCTCTCTGGTTAAGAAATGATTAAAGTGAAATTCTTTCTCCAGTTCAACCAGCTGCTTTCTCGTGTAGGCCGTCCTTTTCCGGCGTCTCTCGGGTGGCTTTGTTTTCATCGACGAGAATTCTGATTAAAAAAATTAATTATTAAAAAAAGTTCATGCAAAACCTACATTTAAATGTCTATAATTATTTTCAAGAATCATTAAGTACAAATTGCTTATAATTTCAAATGATTTGTTGATATTCCACCCATTCGTTATTACCTGCTTATCTAGATATCGGTGGATATCTAGTTTGAAATGGCAACGGAGAAGTTTCAAAATCAATGAAAGCTTTTAATATTATCATCTGGATTATCATATGCACTTGTGGGACATTCAATCTCTTTCTAGAAGATGGTCCCATCTCTCAAGATCTTTCACTATCTAAACTACCTTATACTTGGTCACATTTCTCATGCTTCTTCTGTTCACTATTTTGATATCCAGTTTGAATGGGAACATCAATTAGGAAAATATCAACTGGAAAATTTGAAAACTTCAAGAACAAAAGAGTAGGGGCTGCCAAGAATCTCAGTCACATGATGGAGCAACTGAGCACAGCTGTGAGACATTAGGGCTGTTTGTTAGGGCTATTTATGGACTACTGCATCACTGAACCAATCATTATCATCAAATCACAAGTCAACTCTTAATATCTCTGAAAAGTATTAGAACTTCCTTATGACGTCAGTGCACGAGTACCATTTAGATCTAGATTGTCCTACCAAAAAATCGCATCACAAGCATCACATTGTCCTTTCACAAGCTTCCATAAATATTGAGCCTTTACCTCGAGAAACGCAAGAGAAATTCGAAAAAACACAAAAACCTACCGACACCTGGGGTGTTCCACCAAAACTCTGGGCTCGTGTTCTTCAACCAAGAGTACTGATGAAAAGTGCAGGGGTAGTTTGAAGCGATGTCCCCAGCGGCACTTGGGTGGTTGGCGAAATCCGGGTAAAACGTGGTATTCAGTGGGGCAGTAGTCAAGACTCCCTGCATTGTGTTCGATTGCCCTAAGTCGAGATAACTGCTCACTGGGTTTGTGTGTGACGTCATGGGGTGACTGGTACCCTGGCAATACTGGGGATAATTCCCATAGCTGTTCAGTGGTGGTGATGCCGAGTTGAAGTATATCGGTGAAGGCTGGAGGGAGACAACGAGGGGACGATTGAATTGCTGGAGACGAGGATTAGCGAGTCCAAATTGACTGACTTGTAAAAAAACGACTGGATAAGATTAGTAAACGATACACGCTAGTTCTGTGCTTGGCGCAAAAATATACCAACTAGCGGTCTCAATAGCGGAGAATATGTAGGAGCCGGGTTCTTAATCGTCTAAGCTCTCTAATCGCGTGCGAAATTATGCCATTCATAAAAAAGTTATTGAGTCAAGTTGCAGCAGATGATGAAACTTTGTCATATTTTAGAAAGAAGGCATAGTTGAGAACAGTTCGGCGCTATAATGGCACATCGTTATAACAAATAGGGACTCCAAAGGATGAAACGATATGTTGTACCATCATACCATCACCAGCACTTTCGTAAAAACCTTCACAAGCAGAAGACTCGAGAGTCACTCGTCACTCGTTAAGCAGTACCAACCCTGCCGCTTTGAGAAGGACGATCTCTTTGCTTCGTGGACGCATTTCAGCGCAGAATTAACTTCAACTGTTACGATCCGCGATCACTAAAACTCAATGCAAGTTGCCTTCATAATGAACCGGGAATCTAAGACCTCTCGGCCCATTCTTAGGTCGGATATTCCTGTAACCATTCCACGATGGCTGAATGATGAGTCGAATATTTAATAGCGCATGGTGCTAGGGTGTACACATTAAACGGCGTTATAAAGCAATACTCTTAGAAACATATAATTTAAGGATTAAAACCCGTTACCATTTAAACGAGAGGTGTAGAAGTAAATCAAGCACCTTTGACAGTAATGAAGTTGCTGCTTATCAAAGTAAGTGAGCAACTGACCTGCATTTTGTGACTCGTGTTCCAGAGGTCCGCACTTAGGCTCCCTGTTCCACTGCCATCTTTACCACACAGTGCAGTCAAAGAAGTGTACGTCTTTGGCTGTAGCATCTTCATTGGGCCGTCGTAATCAGTCATTACCACTTAATGGCATGCACCAACAAAATGTCTGCAAACTCTTGATTGCGTTAAATGTGCCTGCTAATCTACCTGATAAAACCCCAGTCGTTATGGAAACGATTTGAAAGTTTCTCGACCTTCTTCAATCTACTCTTCACTGACCTGTGATCGACACGAATGTGTTTGAGCCCCGCTATCTCCGATCCTCCGTTTTAAGCCAGCGCATGTAGGCGTGAGTCACAAGTATCAAATGGACAATAACAAAGCGACCGAGAACAATCGATTAACAATTGTACAAAGAACGTTTTCCCTTTGTTTACGCGACGAGAACAATAGGACCTTGACAGGAAGAGCCGATAATGAGGCCCGAACCCTTTGTCTACCGCGGTGGACATGTTTCCCAAAAAAACAGTCTGGGGGCAAACAATCAGGGTCGGCTACGCGCAAAGACAAATTTGGAGCCTGGGCTTGTTTACCCACTTTCGGTGCTCACCCCATGTGCGACAAAGTATCGCCCACTACCCCAACACGCGTGTAAAGCGAGAACGAGTTCGCTAGACATGCCACTACTTGGTCTTATGCCGTCTCAAACCATTTTCATGCCCATAAGAGCGCTTGTGGGAATTTTTTTTTAAAAACTTTGCCGTGAGCGGAGCATAAGAAAAAAAGTTATCGCTCTTTTAGTTTTGGTTCAATTCAGAAATTGTTTTGGGTTGGTTCTACAGAAAACTCGCAAATTATTCAGAAGACTTATCTTGAATTCTAGAACATTCCTTTGAATCGGGTAGGAAATTGGGGAGAAGCGAAGTCAATATCAAGCAATCACCAAAATAAATTTTTCGTCAACCAAGGTGAAACTGGTTCCCTAGATCAGTTCCAAGGTGAAGCTGTTTAGCCTTCATTGGCAAGTGCTTGTCAAAGGTGGATGGAAATTGTAAGACGCAAGCCTTAGCTACAATTTGTCACTGAATCACAATGCCTCGTGCATATCGTGTTTGTTTTCAAAGATGCATACCAAATGAGAATTTTAGTTCTATGAAAGAAACTCATGCAAGCTTAAAAGAACTTTATTGAAATTAAACCCGAGTGTTGCGAAGATTAAGTACTCCTTCATGTTTTCTTTGCAAGGTTTTTCTCTATTTTGAAATGGTTTTCTACGAGAATGCACAGTCGAAAAAGTTATCTGCTCTATACTTCACTGTCATTCTTCTATATCACCACGAGGGAAAGGCTGCTTCGTCAGAAGGCGAACAAACTTTATTTCCTCTCATCAACAAAGTCTATACATTGCTTAGTGAGTTAGGGAATACAATGTACTCAAAATGCTACAAAAAACTAGTTTTGCAAAAAATGTGGGGCAAATCATAACATAAGGTTAACGAAATTAAAGTAGAAAAAGCTGAGCGAACGCAATTGAGAATGGATTTAGTACGTGTCTTTCTCAAAAGCAAGGACTCTATCTGTAAAACGTGATTTGAACCTTTTCCCAGAAGGAGCATCTAATGATTTACGTCAGATTCTATTTGAAATGGCAATTGTCATGGCCAACTTTGCACATGTGTTATCAGAGTCTCTTGAAATTTTGCATTGGCAGCTTGCTGTGGAAGCTTTGAAAACGAGGCATTCCAACGCAACACTCCTCATTCGGATTTGAATAGGAGCTCGCACGTTTAGGCTCATGTACGTCCCAATGAACCACACCATGGCGATGGAGTCGATGCAGGTGCAAAGTATTCGCATTAGCAGTATACAATGACGTGCGATGGACTTTAACTAGGCAAAAGCCTCGGGAGCTCCATCATAATAGTTATAATTAAGGAGATATTCGCAATAGAAATCTGAAATAAAAAGAAGGCGAATAGCAGATTTCTCGTAATATTGCATCGCTTCCTCACACTCTCTTCGCTTTACAAATCGTTTTTAGAAAAACAATCCTGACTGTTCAGTCGTCTGATAGCCCCGTAATTTCGGACAAATTTCACATTGAAAAAGCGGATAGGCCCCTGTTATTGTCTGAAAAGTCGAACCACCCATAATTTATCCTTTTCCTTCCAAACAAACAGGTCCATCCTGGTAAAAGAAAGGATTGACATCAACGACAGTCTTTCAAAGGCATATCAGTCTCCAGTGAAGAAGCCTGTTTTGGGACCTCGGTGTCTTTGGGTGGCGCTTCTGCATTCCGTGGAAGGCGGGCGTTTATGAAGCAACGAAACCGCGCTGAAAAACTTTTTCACTGCATTTTTATTAGAGAAATAATTGAAGTGTTTTGACTCGAACAAAACGCTCCTTTAAGGACAGAACATAGGACACAAAGATATTTTTTGCCACCCCCCTTTTTAATGACTTGATTGTGTTGGTACCAAGCTCGATTCCTGAAATTGTTAAAAAAATAGCATTTGAGCTTTAAGAACGGTATAATAACATAGTTCAAGATGGGTGAGAGGCATGACCAAGAGGCATGTTAAAATACGTCATCACACGGTTCGTCTGCAGTACAAGAACTTTGAGGAAAGTTCAATCGAAATAATTAGGGCACTCGAAGAAACATTTCAAAATGTCAAGAATATGTGATAATGATGCCAGGCCTATAAGTGTGTCTTACAACCCGCAACGTGATATTGCGGAGGAGAACCGGCCACTTTGTCGGACATCGTTAATCTAATGAAGGAAAGCGCGCAGATCTAGTTGGACGAAGCGAATCAATCACAACCCTCTACGTTGCGAGGTGATAGCCGATTGGATCAACCCACTGATAAACATGAGCGGTGCACGTGACAAAAATGGGAAACCCTATCTGTCACTTGCAACGTGTTCAGAATGATTGTAGCCCCTGAAACACGCTTCGATATTGAGACTGCATATCAAACGGAAGGCCGTCGGATGAATAGATTCTTAATGAGATACATTAAAATGCATGCTCATACCTTTCGACTTCAGTCGTTGAATGCAGGCAGGGTGTTCTTGACTCTCTCTTTGTGGACACGAGCATCTAGATATGCAAGTGATCAATCTTATTTCTTAACAAAACACAAATCCTTGATAATCACACTGAACATTATGTTTTGGCACACCATTTTCATAATGAGAATTGCTTTTATAATATAAATGGGTAGACAAATTCATATTTGGCAAGGAATTTTGCTTCTGACGTTTTGAAGTAAAGGCAGTTGGCAACATCGTTGAAAGTCGTCAGAATCTTTAGTGGTAGCTGAAAACCAACCAAATTTTTCTCAGAGAAACTGCAAAAACAGTGAAAGTGAAACAAGTGCATCCCTACGAGAAAATGACGTTACAGATAATTTGGCCATTTCCCTTATTCATTAGCACGGCTCCTCCCTTTAAGCACCGAAAAGCTGATGAAATCCACTAAACGTCTATTAGGATATTTTATCAAATAGTGCCTGTTCAAACGAGGGTAGTTATTCGCAAAACTTTGAAAGCTGTTTTTGATTCACTTTGAACTTTCTTTCTCTTTGGGACCTTTGACTCACGATGAATGGTTTAGATACTGGCGAAATTTGAGACTTTCTCAAATTGTTAGAGTGCAAGTTAAATTGTTTTGGTATTTTATGCATTTCAACCTGAGGACTAATGGCAATTCTCGCTTGTTGGGTTGTGGTTCCAGGAACTAAACGTGATCGTGAAGCGACTAGCATCAAGTTATTTTATGTAGCTGCACTGCCTTGCCTTTCTTGATATGTTCGCATCAACTTTGCCAATTTTGAGTTTATGATGATAGAATATGGCCTATATATTCTATTGCCTATATAGTTACATATATTCTGTTGCTTTACAGTGTTAACTGACGAAAGTCTTTCTGTAAAGCCTGATGGACTAACAAAGAGGGTTTAGAAGAAGCATTTCTCAACATACTGACATATGTCATTGGCAAATTCTTGAAATTCATTTGACAGTATTTAGATGTATCTATTCATAGCTATGATTCTTCTTCTCACTAACTCTTTTCCCTTTACTCTATATTCTTTTCAACATGTTCTTATTACCAAGTACACACTAAACCAAGGCAATGTCGGCAGAAACAAGCAGAAATCCAATCAAGTAAGTAACCAAGCAGAACTCAGCCATAACTCAGCTCAGTTTAGTTTTCATCCAGATTTGGTAAGTAGCCGGCTTGAAAGATGTTGCTTTACATTACTAATTTCATGAAAGACGCCACATAGTGTTCTACAGAATCCCGTCACACGAGTTTCACAATCTATAAAGCTATAAAGAGCAGGCCACTGTCTAGGGTCGGGTTCAAAGCACCGTCATTTTTCAACCATCAAATAGTTGTGTACATAGACTAGGATGAAGGGTGCACGAATGGTAGTAACCACCCCTTCTCTCGGTGAGAAAACCCTCTCCAAAGTCGTTTCTGAAGGAGCTAGCGGTGACCCGACTTCGATACTAGACTAATCAGAAATTGGGGATCCTTCGAAATTGGGAAGGATAATTTGGCTTGAATTTCGGGGAAGGGCCAAAGCAGCAACATAAATGTTCTAATCTCAGAGAACTCTTAGTGCTTCGGGACGGGTGTTTTCAAGACTGAGGCGAACATAAAAACCCCCACTGCCGCTAAGAATTCGGGTAGGTTGATAAAAGCCCAAACATGATGGATGGTAAAAAATTAACGGTTAAAAAGCTTTGAACCATGATATCAAAACATTTATGAAAAATTCAACTTTTTTTTGAAACAGGTAGAAATCATTTATTATTTCTAAAAGTGCGCTAGAGTTTACCTGATGAAAATAAGGTATTTAATCATAATTTTTTAGCTTTTGACGCGTTTTCTCACTTTTTGTGCGGGTTCCCTTGCCAAATAATTGGGGTTCGAGGGTGTCGGCCTCTACAAAGACGCATGGCGCTTGTGTTTGGGGGTACATGAATGGCCCCGCCCAACAAGGGTGCTTTGATATTTGCGACAAAAGGGAGGCCGTAGCCTGCACGATTTTGTTTGGTTTGTGCCTTCAAAAGGCACCGATGCGGGTCAGCAACAATCCCGTGGTATCATGGTAGGTTTCAGTTACATCCATTCTCCAGGGGTTGCTAAGAAGGGAAGGGAGCTCTCCCGATGAAATTGCAATAAAAATGGCGGGATAATAATCAAACGCTTGATGCATTTTTGAGTTAAACGAAGTGATTGAATTTCGTTACCAATTTGAAGGTGGCTTCACTCCAACCAGACGCGAGGGTCCATATAAACAAGGGTACCACTTTTCAAACAGCGGCCAAAACTAGGGGTGTACAAAGCATTTCAAAGCGATTTTCAAAAAACGCATATATTTTCTAGTAGTTTTCTCTGCTTCCTCTCTCAACCAAGCAAGAAGAAGGTATCGATGTCATTGCAAAAGTTTTCTAATAACAGCAAAGCTAGTATTTCAGCAAAGCAAATGTTACCAGAGGGATATAAATTTGAAAGTTATTATCATTCTGTTTCGCAACTTGAAAAACCACCAGAAGAGGTTCAAAGTAAGAATAAGTCAAAAGTAAACGGGAACTAGAGGGTTTGTGACGCACAATGTCATGTCACATGTCTCATACAACGCTTATGGTCACACAAAGGAGCTAATTGGCAATGATACAATTGATGCATATAGATTTGATGCTGCGATATATTTAGCAGCAACGTGTGTATGAATAAAACAGGGAATTTCCCGAAGACAATCAGATTCGCGTTCGCAAGGTCAGGCAATGTTCTAGAAAAGCCGCATGACGTCAGTGTATGGGCGTGATGGCGCTGACGAATGAGTAGAGTCACGGGGATGCAACGAGAGGAACAAGAGCCTGCAAGCTGGCACATCCGGAGTGACAGAAAATCAGCATAACGTGGCACAATTAGCGTCCGAGACATCTTGAGAAATCAAAGAGCCATAGGAAAGGGGAGAGATTCTGACTGGGATGACGAAAAGGTTTTTCAATGCAAAGTGCCAATTATGAAAGCTATCGGCAGGCCAAAATCGTGACTTTTTACATAACATCCTCAACAGAAGTCTTCTTGGAAAAATATGTAGCAAATGAAAAATTCCTAGGCAGATATTTTTTTAATGTTGAGTACTTAAGTGCTGCATGTTTCATTTCTCTAAGAACAGTAACGTGCTTCATACAAGTCTGGGTTTAGAGCAATTAAGATTTAGCAAAGCATTTTTTTTACTCCAAATTCGGAGAGTGCAGAATTTTCTTAGAATAAAGAGCATTTTTCTAGGATTAGCAACTAGTGGAGCAAATTTGTCAAAAGGGACCCGAAGTTTCCAAGCGCTCTCAGCGCCAAACCATACAAAGACCTCTTCATCCCTATTGTGCGTCTATTATTTATAGTAATTGAGTTTCAAACTTTTCCCCAATGAATAGAGATTTCACCAAAAAAACTTGAACAGAAAATGCTAAATCCATTAAAAATACTGAGCGCCATTACCGCGGTCTTTAATATTTTTTCGACGAAAATGTACAAACATTTATACGTACACACACATACATACATGTCAAAAGCACCTTTGATGTTTTATTAGATGTTTAATGTTTGTTAAGTTCGATATGCTTTCATTTCCTTGCGATTCTAGCCACCAAATTCATCATAAATTAACTCAGCCATCAAATTACCATTTATGGTCGCTCAGTCCTTTCCTCACAACATTTCATTTGATCAATTTTAGGCACTTTTAGGAAGCAACCAAACCCAATCGACTTTATGTTATAGAGTTAAGAGTCATAAACCAATAAGCAAGAAAAGGTACCAAATAACAAAACCTCATCATGTTGATAAACTAGAAATGCGAAGTGAAGGTACCGCAAACAAAAACGGATCCATGCCTTCAATTAAGTAGATAAATGTTACGGGTAAGTAGATTATCTATCTGCAGTTTGAATAGAGAGCATGGTAATTTTCATTCTTTGTGGTACAGGCATTCTGCTGGGCTAGGTGATGCCCGATTATTGCGCTGATTGGACCAAAGGCCGCTTGCCAATGACAAGCCGTAAGAATAGAATGAGACAAAGACCAGTGTATGTGCCAACTGGCTGCAATTATGCGAAACATTGGCTAATGCCAAGATGCTCAACAAACAAGCTGTGTGCAAATGAAGGTATGCGGACAGATGCATATTCTGCGTGCCATTATCGTTTGTGGTTGGAAACAAGCCTGCTGTTTATCCAATCTAGTGAGCCTGCTGTTTATCTAACTAGTCGGGCTTCATATCAACACTGCGAGCTTCCCAAAACGAGGCTTGGCACATATCGTCGACGACAAGTCGACAGACAGTGAATTAATGCTTGGTTCCCGAAGAACCAACTTCCCTCGTGCAATTTTTATCATAAAAGCGTGATTTTTACCTTACTACCGTGCTGATACCATTATAAATTTCAAGGGTTTTTGTCATCCACCAAAGGTCCGATTCCTTAAACAAATGCATAGGGAGCTAAATTCTGACACAAAGCATATTTACAATTCATTTCCGAAGAAGGGTTAATTTGCACTGGGCATGACCAAGTGATTAATGAAACAAAATACTCAGATGTCTGATTTTTAACAGACTGGGAAATCTCGCAAGCTTTAATAAACAGAAATAAGGAACCAGTTACTCGAAATTTAGGCATTAGACGGGTTCATGACGAGTCTACGTGCAACATTTTGAATTGGTGATCATCACAAGATACAATGAATCAGTTTATGAGATGTCTAGAATCTTCGATCTATTGGCATCATTTCGTTGGACTGGGTACAGGTACGAGGTTGCAGTGGAACGAGGTAAACGCGACTGCATTCTGAAATGTTCTGAATTGCGCACATTTAACGACACGCTAGAATGGAAAACTTAGAAAGGCTGCCAAATTGAAAAATCTATTTCGAGTCACGATTACAAGCATTCCAATAAAATCAAAAACTGGCGAGAAAATTTATCAGAAACTCAGATACGAAACGCATTTTGAAGCAGCTCATAAGAATTTAGAACCAGAAGACTTTGCAATTAAAACAAAGGCCATTAATGAATCAAAGAGGGTTCAACAGACGGAAGCTACCAGATTTCAAATTACGCAGTGTTATTTAATGACGACCTCATTTAATGGCAACATTAATGCATATACATTATAAATAGTACTCTTTAATTACTATTTAAATTACTTTCAAATTGTGAAATTTAAGTGCCCGTGGTTGAAACAGAAAATCTTGCAATTGTTGTTAAAATGTATCGTACCGTGCACTTTATGAAAGCTGTAATTACCTGTTCAATAGTTTTTAAAAAGTTAATTCTATCTCAATGCCGTAGAACAATGCTATTGCCAATTGATCAAATGAAATAAAAAAGAAAAATATTAGAAAAGCATTTACTGTCTTGGAAGTGGGGATGATCCCGCTCTCTTCCGCCCAAGGATAAAACGGAGTTAAGTAGATCAATGAAGACAGCATAAATGACCACCCATTTTCTATCTCCGTCTCTCATATTATAGAATACCTGTTAGCGTTTCATGTATTTATACAAATATTATCTTTCACTTTTAAAATTATTCAACACGTTTAAAAGGGAAAATCAACAATTTTCGTTTATGTGACCTAAAAATAATTAAGTTGTCAGTATCTGCTATTATTACGAGTTTAATTAATCACAGAGAGTATTTATGATGAGAAAACTGGTAAAGTGGCAAGTGCTGTGATTCGACCACGTGTTTCCAGCCAGGAACTCAACCCACATTAGAAATGACAAGAGCCTGTTCCGGAATCCAATGTGCCTGTGTTGTTCAACTTAGAGTGCTTCCAAGATTGACATATTTGATACAAAGATTAAGAGATGAAGGCAAGCCCAATAGTATGTGATTAGCAAATAAGCGAAGAGAGGAGAGAATTGAGCTCCAGTTTGTTGATCTTGACTTGACGGTTTTCTACTTGAAGAATTCAGTAGCAGGCTGTGAATTTGAAAGGGCACCTGCGAAGGCGCACCGAACTACTTAAATTATCGAGCAAATCATTTCAAGAAAGTGGACATACTGTGATTAATAGCATATCGTGCGATTTAAATATACTAATTAAATCTTATTCAAAATGAAACCGCTTCCCGTTGACCTCCTGGCTGCGGGACCATCTCATTGCGTCGACTACAATCTTTATCAGCTTTTCCTACCATCAGTTCTAAAACGAAAACGTAGGTTGATAATGATTTCCGAGGGCATGCATAAAGTGATTGTTACAAAAACTTAAGAAAGCTGTTTTTGCATTTATTTGACTATTTTTAAAGCTTTTAAAAGTTAACTCAAATGCTGGAAGTCAGGTTGGAAAGAGCAACTGAAGTTAGCAAAAAGCCCAAGCAATTTGACCTTTGAATGTTGTTTATGGCTGCGACCACCATATCTCAAAAGTGAAGAGTCTATTATTCGGTTTAAAACGTTGATCAGTTCATTATTATTATTATTATCATTCATCATTATAAAACTGGATTAACAATTTCTAGCTGAATGGCATTTTTGACATTCCGTCCATGGTTGGTGTTTGCTATCTATTTGCCAACCAGATTTACAATTAAGTGACAGACATAAGGTGATTCTCGGAGTACCATCACGAAAAATCCAGTTATTTGTACCAACAATGTGTGCAGCTCTCACTTCAAGGCTTCGACTACTTTTGCTTACAACGTAGGCTTAACCCTTTTTAGTGCCAACCTTCTTGTACACACTTACCTGGTCCTTTAATGGATATTACTGCTTCCCAACTACCTTACCCTTTTACATGATAAGTTCAAGTATTTCGTCGAGTCTGAAAACTTGAATTTGCAAGTTCGACAACGAGAGGGCATATTTCCCTGCCAGTTTGTCCAGGTGGGGACATGTGGTAAAGTGGCTCTGAGACACTACTTTGCCCTTCTTCCTTTTAACTGACAATGCCTGTAGCTCAGATAAGGTGAAAATAAAGAAACTTAGTCTTTAGTGTTCCATGGTTTTGATAATTATATTTCAAATCGATCCTAGCCTTGAAATGGACTTACACATAAAAGGGCCATGGATGCTATCTTTACAGATATGCTTACGGATGTGAGTGTCTAGAGCAACGTTTGGCTTATTGACAGCATATTGATCCAGACACAGGGACAGGGTATTTGATCCAGGATGTTTTAGTTCCATGAAACGAGTGCCTACCTATTGTACCAAGGCATTTGCTGGTGCGGATGAATCAAAGAAAAGGCCTGCAGCTCTAAGACGGTATTTCCATTGAGGAACAACATGAAATAAAGGAAGCTCAAAAATGGCTGCAAAGTGTAAGCACCATTAGCATATTAGCAATACAGTGAAAGAGGAAACAGGTAGCTATCAACTGTGGTAATCATGTTATTGTACCACTCACGGAAACAATCTGAAGCGATTTCCTTGTTCCAAAATTAGGTTTCCAGGTAGAATATCTAGACAAAAGGTATTTAAATTCAAGGCACACGACCACTCTAAAATCGCAATATCACCATGGAGCAGAACGGAAACGAGGACAATAAGCATTGTGTTCATTGGTACTGAAGCATGATATCATTGCTTACCTATCTAAGAAACCTGAAAGAGGCTGTGGAAAAGGGCTGTCGAAGAAAGGCCTATCTAGAGATTTGAGTATGATGCTGCTTATGTACAGAAAGCACAGTAAAAACAATATGAAATGAACATCCTTGAATCATTGTATTGGAAAGGTGATTTCATAGAAAGGCGATAAGTTCATCTTCAGAGATTTGACCGTACACAGTTACTACCAAGACAACTCTTTGTGTACTACTTCAGAATCGTCATTTACACTTTCAACGACATTTTGTTTTATTTTCTATCTCACTTTAAGACATTTTCGTCTACGTCTTAACCAGGAAAAAGAAATAAAATGTTAACATGGAAGCCTGAATGATGAAATGATGAAAGTAGAAGATCAAAATGAAATCAAATTGGTAAATGAAATCATCATCAACAAACATCATCAACAATGCCTGTAATGAAAGATTCAACAAGCCACAAAATTTCTTATACAAGGTTTCACCCCTGCCCTCGGTGTAGCCCATTTAGTGATAGTTCTAGTGACATGCAATCAAAACTTTAATTCTCTTCCTTGCAGCAAAATTATTAGGAATTAATATATTAATATATCCCCCTCGTCTATGTAGCATGGTAGTGAAGGCAGAAGTAGACTCTATACAAGAAAGAAATTAGGGTCTTATTCTTTCTAAAGGGCTGAAAAGTTCCCTCTTCTTTCTAAAGCCCGTTATTCGCCCACATGATCGGAAGGTGCTCTGAAAATTTGGGTGAACCGCAGAACGCATCGAATCCTGCCAATACACGTTGCCTTCACGAGTTCTGATGTAGAGTGCACAAGTATGCAATGTTTACGTTTTGCTTCTCGGTCAAATTAGAAACGTAATTGCCAATATTGGAGTATTGTGGGCATTGATAAAATAGACTGCATTTCCCCTTGCCAAATCATTAACCTTGTGAAAGAAGTATCGAGAGAACCTCAAGGTTTAGAGAAAATGCTGACAGGAAACAGCATTAATCCATTAGTGGCAATTACACTGCCATCGTTGATACTCGCAAACGCTATATGTGTATTGCAGATACAACCTCATTGAACAGCATTTTGACATTTGATCTGGCCTATAATCATCTTTTCACGACTAATATGAAAAAGGAAGCGAAAACTGCTGGTTGGATGCGATTGATTAGATCTGCTGGTTAGACTGATATATCACAGTGCTACGGATTTAACAGTAGACTTGACCGTTGAACAACAGTCACGAACAGCAGATTTTAAAATTTTCTCAATGTCTCTCACTCGAAGATGTTTTTAAAATAATCAAGCAGTCATTTAATAATTTTTCAAAGGACAAATTAGGACAAATCAAAGACCAAGAGCGGTTTCTGAAATTGATGAGTTTAGTGTCTGCAATTCCCAACATTATTTGCCGGCATCACATTTAGATTTTTTCAGGTTGCTCTAGGATGTAGAAGTATTTATTGATTTTTCAAGAGCAACTGAGTAGGATAATGAAAGATGTTTGCATACATGGTTTTTTCATTGCCATTAACTTGTTTTCTTCTATGCATTTGAGAAAAATAGAACATTTTGCCTCCTAATTTTGCCTTGCCTTGATTGGTGTATTGATAGGCCCTGATTCCCTTATTTCGTTCTGTCTTAAAAGGGTCGGATATATGAGAAACAAGCATGATAAATCTTCTTGAAAGAATCCCTAAAAACAGCACTTTCAATTATTTACGGTGATATTGTATACATCGTGTTCCATTTTGCATCATATTGCAGTCCTACGAAACAAGGGGGGGGGGGGGCGGACGGGCCAAGAAGGGCCATGGCTACATGTCTACTAGCTATAATTGAATAATACAGAGGATCAAAATGGCTACCTTTGACAGCATTCTGCAGCCTAGTGTCCTTGCTAGGCTGCTTCACAGCTTTGCGGATGCTACTGCAACGAAAGACAACGGATTGGAGTCAGCTGGCAGTGGCGTATCTCCGAACGTTTGTAGAATGCGCTACTGTCACTAGCCAAGGTGTGGCTAGCATAATTACTAGAATCAGGCAACCAAAATAATTAGAACGGCAGGATGGATTGAGTCAATAAGAAGCTATAGGTCACAGTGCTAAGTAAAACACACGGAGAAGTTCTGTACCTGGTTTAAATCTCCTTTTCGCGCATTTATGCAGCCCAAGTGAATAACGAGTGACAAGATGATGCCGGGGGCACATCACTGACAATCCCATTATGGTAGAGCTCCATTACCGGATAAATAATTCACAGCTGATTGACAGTTGCAAGAAGAAGGATTACTTCAACTAGAATAATCCTGCTGCATTTGCAAAAAGGCACTGAAGTTTTGTTAGAAAATAAAAAAAAACAAAAGAGACATTTAATGCTAATGGTCATAGGACGTACTTTCCTAGTCGATGACGAAGCATGACAGCACGTTTCTCGACTTTTCTTTTCCAGTAGACCTCACCCAGAAGGATAAAAACTGCCAAGATTATGCCACCAACCAGAAACGAATATGCGCCAAGCATTTGGATCGGCTCAATACGTCCATCTGCGGTTACTGGAAAATACGCATAGTTGCCATTGTAGAAAGAATATGCATATGTCATTATGCAAGTGTCACTTTCTATTAGTTGGGTAGGAATCCTATAACATAGCACAAGAAGAAGCCATTGACAACTTTGTTGGTTGCAAGGATACTACGTGGTCGGATTTAAAAGGCCCGAATACTGGTGACAGGCGTGGGATACGATTTGCCAAGCATACAGTGAGTAACAAAAAAAGCCCATGGCTAAAAGCCAAAATCAAACAAACAAAACGACAATTTACTGGATTGGACTACAGATTGATTGTAACAAGCACCATAAATGCATGAAAAATTCACATCATAATGAATTCAAGAGAGGTTAGGCGGGTGTATTAGGCACTTACGTCCATGCAGATGTGTGCCATCTTCTTCGTGCTTGCACTGGCTTAATGTGTCCATGTAATAGTGTCGCCTTTCTGCGAGGAAACCAGACTCCCAAAGTTTTGAAATCGCGTGTGATATAGCAGCTTTGTGCGGAGAGTCCTTCCTCATCGGAATGCCGAAGAAGGTTTTTGGCAGTGACGTTTCCACTGAAAGATCAAGTAAAAGTTAAGTAAAAAGTCATTAACAGAGCTTGAGGAAAGCCACAGGCACCTGCGTATGTCCCGAGAGGTCCAATGTGAATGAGTCAGATTTGCATAACTGGACAGAAAGAAGGTGGTGTATTTTCTTATGCTTACAGCTAAGGCTTCAGTAAAAACCAGTCTATCATAGCTGTCTTATCGCTCAGCGGTAGAACGCCTTGCCATGCAGCCAAAAGTACAACATGTTGACCAGGTGCCCTTGCGCTAAAACTACTAATCCGTTAACCAATATATTATGTGTAGTTATATGTAGTCAGGCAAAGTTGGTGTGTTGGAGTGTGAGTATCGTGTATCTCCGGGCTAAGCCTTTATGGAGAATATCATTGTAGATTGTAGAGGTGACGGGTGCTTACAAGTCTTAAGATTGCATGGCTGCTTGTTCAGTATCCACTGCACGAAAGGCTTCTCCTCAAGGTAGTACATGCCAGGGTGTTTATCGAGTCTTCTCAAGGCATCGCTGGTGCCATTTGCTAGTGAATTTTGTATCATCATTCGCTCATAAACCCGATTGTAAATCTTGTAACTGGACGTTCTCAAAAACTGTTCTAGAGCATAGTTTTTGATGGTGGTGAACTGTGCACCCTCCTTTAACAGTGTCTCCAGGTTGAATTGTTGTTCTGATGTCTTCGAAGATGTAAAGAAGGCAGCCAGGTTTGCAGTATAGCTTGACGTTAAGATTAAAACATAGAACCAGAAACATCCAACGGCAATTCTCCCTTTAGAAAAAGAACACGAGCAAGTGAAGGCCTTGGTGAATAAGATTAATTTTCATTTACATTCGCGGAAGTGAAGGTATTAAATCTACAATATCAACCCTTTACTTAGAAGTCCAGAATGGACAAAGAATGAGACAAAAGAGATGGACAAAGATAACCCCGATCTAATCGAAGTCCACTTCAGTTTCCCTAGAACTAATCTTTAGGAGACAGAATTAGATGCCGTTTGTAAGACCGTAAAGATGATTATTAGATGCTGGTATGGCCTACGATACCTGACAGCGATCTCGGGGTGTTGTCTGGTCCTTGAAGCAGAATCGAAGCCATTGAGAACCAGATGCTGTTTAGTAGATTGAATTCCGTGCCTGGCTCACCAGTCGCTCTCTCCCCGGCTTGCGTCCAGCCGAAGGGACTGAACAGGTCTATGGAGTAGAGAAAGATTCCAACAAAGAAGCACGCGGTCAGGATTATTCCCCAGACCGCGCCGCTGAATGGCTCCATGAACAGAAGTAAGTCAAGGTGAGCAGTCTGGGTTTTCTTCTTTACTAAGATGATTGTAACCTCCATATAAGGCGTGCTGAAGCTGACCACTTCTAGCCTCGCTGCTGTTATTGTTAATGCTGCCAGAGCCATGTCTGCTTTCTACAAGAAAATTTGACATGGAGAATTCATTCAATGAAGCCCATAAGCAGAAAACTTATACGATCAGCTGATTCAAGGAGCGCTAGATTGTATTGGGCTGTTCTGTGTGTTATGTTCTTTGCAACGGGTCATTTTCAACGGGAGATGGTCCAGAAATCAAAATAACTTTCATGATTTCTAAAGATCAAGATTCCCATATAGTTGATACTCACACAGTTTGTTTTGTATATACTGAAATGACATCATAGGCAGGCCATAGAATGATGAAAATAATGCTAACTATAGCGTGTCACGAACCACTAAGAGCCGGAAAATACCACGCTCGAATGAAGCATGAACTGCGTACAAAATTAGAAAAAATACTCTAGAATGCTTTTTACATCATCCAGATGTTCTTGCGTTTAAGCACTCTACCTGCTAGAAGCAGTGTCTACAAGGACAAAACCCATTTCAAGTATCGACAGAGCCGACACCAGAGGGCTTAACTTTCTTGTCGTTCCAGAGGTTCGTTTGCTCCTCACGTGTTCCAATCAATCCCAATGCTGACCAATGAGCCACACTCAAGGCCACACTGCGCCACATTTATTGAGGACCTACCTTGTACAATACGTCACCAACCAGCCCAGTCCACTCTCCATTCTCAACATGGCCATACTTATTGTCAGCAACTTCGTATACTGAGTAGGTGAAGTTCGTCTCCTTCGCAAGGGCATTCAGGATTTCGAAGAGGAGGCCATAGTATTCTACAGTTCCGTCGGGTAACGTTCTCTTCATCGCGTATGGTTCGTCCTTCAGGAAACAAGAGTTTCTTAGGAAACATGATGTCATGTTTACATATAAAAAGCCTCCTCCTTATGGTCTGGTGACGTATTAGGGCTATGGGTCCGATTAAATAGGTTACTGCTTCGGCTAAGGAAAAGCCGTCAGAAAAGGCATCGAGACGCCCTTGGTTGATTGCAAAAACAAGCTAGGCAAAGATTTTATTGCTAATTTGAGGTGCTCTCTGGGCTTCTTTCTTTGCCTGTCTTCACCTACCGATTTTAGATGACCCTTTTAGATGACCCTCTAACGCAAAATTGCACAAATACAGGCGATTTTTTATTATTCTATGCAAGAGATTTATTCCGAAACGTGGACCACTTTCGTGATACCTAAGGCTTCCATTGATTACGAGTGGAAGCTTCAATCAATGTATTTGAATAAAAGATGAAATGGTAGAGCAGCAAAGGTGATCATTAAAAATAGCCCACAACGTACCAAAATTGTCACTACCCTCAAATGACTGTTGACCTTCAGGTGTTTGTCATAGTCGACATTCGGCTGTGGCTGAGTTTCAAGTGTGATGTTACCATCTTCCAGAATGTTTCCAATCTGTTGAAAAGAAAATTGCAATCATATTCATCTACGATTTATCAATCAGAACACTCTCTTGGACATGGAGCAGTTATAAGAATAAATAGTTTAATAGATACTCAAAAGCCACTTTAAATCAGAGTGTATCGGAATTGTAAAAAACATAATGTGGACGATAAACATAGAAAGTATCACAGACAAGTCTCTCCAGCAAATGTACAAACAAATTAGATCAAAGTCCAGTTTGAGAGGACTACGCAAAGAGTATCGTCTTTCAAGTAGAAAAGGATTTCTAAGCATTGATGATTGTATTGAATGTCTTACCTTCGTAAACACGTTCTCTTTCAAGTTCACGATAGTAAAAGACATGTTTTTTCGAAATCCATCGCTGTCAAACTCAAGTCTGCCCGTCAAGCCGGTACCTTTGTACTGAAAAAGGCGGGGCTTTTACTACATAAAAGTCTACTTAAAATAGTAGAACTGTATTAGATTTAATCATCAAATTCCAATAAAACGTTGAAAATGTTTCTTCTTAGGTCTCAAAGGCTCCGAAATTCCTGATTTTGCGAAATGGGAGATGATTGCATCTTTGTAGAAAAGATTCCGGCTGGTCCCCGTTCTTATATTTATACTATATTTGAAGGTCAGTTAATACGCTTGGAAGATTCAGTACAGACCTGGAAGTCTCTGGAAGAAATTTAATTGAGAGAAATAAAAGTGTTGGCTTGCGTTGCTTGTGTTTTGAAAAAGAGGAAATCCAGCGATGGAAAGAACATGGATAGCTTTAAGAGGTGCATTGGAAGAGACAATCTGATTCACAAAGTGGTACCTTGGCTAGCTCCCTGTTGAACTCCAAAGCGTCAGCAGCTCTTTGCTCACTCTGCTTCAAAGCAGTTCCATTGTAGCCGTTCCACTTCCCTGCCGACGCTAATCTATCAATAATTGTTCCTGCAGTCGTTGCAGCATCGTACAGAAGAGCGTGCTTGGCCTAAGGAGACAGTGCTACCTTGATAGATGCTATTAACGATAAATTCAAAGAAAACTCCTAGAGAATTCGTGGGAGAGAAGAACTTGGAATGATCTAACTTTCTTCGAGACTTAATTCATCATTGCAATAGCGTTGATATACTGATTTCCATTAAAAATTGAAGCTAAACTCAAGGAGGAGTATGTCTTCTATGCAACAGGCTATATTACTGGCTCAAAATCTTTTGATACTTGAAATGCAACTGTTTGATAGTATTCACGTTATTGCAGTGAAAATTATTCAGAGAAACTACTGAAGATGTGAAACCTCATTTTTGAAAATCTTTCTTATTACTCCTTACATTCAGTATGATACGAATCTTCAAAGTATACTTACGATTGCTTCCAGACTTCCGGATGATTTTCCGATTTCTGTCTTAAGCTCCTCCAACTTTATTGTTTCCTCGATGAATATTTGTAGAGCAATAAGTGTATACCACGAGTCAGCAGAGAGGCTGGTTGTGATAACCTTCAAACGTCAAAGTACCTCTACTAAGTTGATGATTCAAAAAAAGTAGCATACCTATATTGTTTGGCAACAAGGTTTTGAGTCGTCAAAATGAAAGTAGGCATTCGTCTTTGTACAAACAGATTAATAAGTAGGATAGAATCCCTATAAAAAGGCTGTGGCACACAACTCCGACATTTCTAATGCCTTGAAGCAGCTCATCTTCTTTTGGCAAATAATGCTTACCGCAGCACAGGGTGGGTACAAGCCATTGCATTGGATTTTCAGTGAGTGCTTTTGAAGGGCTGCACTGAAATAACTTATTGTGCAAATATCTTACCAGCTACCAATTTAAGAACATTACTGGAAGTCCTGTTTGCAAGTTCATTGATACTACTCCTCGCTCTCTTCGCTTGTTATAGTCATATGTTAATAAAGATGTCGTGAGTTAAAGAAAGTGTACGAACCGGATCGAAAATAACAAACGTTAAGGCCATGGATTTCAGACCAGCAACGTCAGAATGTAGCTGCAAAGAACGAGAATATGATTCGTTGTAAACTTGCTTAATTCACTGCAAAAAATAGTTTCCGAAAAGCAAAGCTAGCTAATCTACCTTGGTATTTTGAAGCAATAATAAAAAGGTATGAAATGTGAGCTGGAGCCTAATCGGCAGGGGGGGGGGGGGGGGTGATTCTTGCTATTTTGAGAACAGGGTTTCTAAAGAAGCTGAGGACTTTTTGGCATTTCTGGTTGCATCGCAAGATGGGCAAAACAAATAAAGCGCCATCATTAAAACCTTTTAAATAGCCTGGTATGCTTCAAATAAAATGCATCAGCAAGGAAAATTCGATGCTTGTTGGGTATAAAGCATTATGCTGTTCCTTGGTGACAGTTGCTTTGTTAGAATTCCTTTAAGCGTGAAACTCGATGTAGCAGCTAAGAATGTTATCGTTCTACGTGGCATCGATAACCTACTAAGGGCAGCAAAAGTAGCCTTCAATGGGCATTTAGAGTAATGATCACAGAGCAGGGTAAAGGGCCGCAATGTTGCCGTTGATTCGGAAATTCTAAAGCCGAAGAGCATTGCCTGACTCACGTAATCAAACAACTTTTGCAGCTTGTCCTCATCAATTATAAGAACAATACCAAATGGCCTCTCGCGAATAAGTTTCTGAAGACTTTCAAATGCAAAACTTTCAATGCTCCCATCATTTTTATAGCCAACTCCAGCTAGAGACACTGTCATTTGATCCCCTCTAAGAATGCTGGTGAGACGTTCAGCATCTTCGTCTCTAGAATCTGCAAAGAATAAAAACCATTATTACGTCATAAAATCATACTTATGGATTTATTGTGAATTTCACAGCCCCATCTGGTGCACTTGTGGCGTTTAAAAAGTGTGCTTTTAACTTGTGGAATAGCGATTGCCTCACTCGAAGCACGAAGCATCAAGCATGAACAATACTTACTCTGATAAATTATGCCAGCTGACTGCCATCTCAGTTTCTTCACCAAGTCCCGGATGACATGGCTGTTTTCCTTCATACTCGGCACCATTGTCGCGCGACTCTTTTTCTTAATGATTTTTGCCAAACTTCCGTGAGCCACACATGACCTCCTCCAGATGTCAAACGTCTGTACTTGGAGAAGACTTGCCACAAACACGGACGATTTTTCTGAGCCAGACATGTGAAAGAGAATTGAAGTATTCTTTTCCAGCAACTTTTCACCTTAAAAGATAAATCATATGAATCAAAACAAGTCATTAGGGTTTTGGTTTGATAAAACTGCATCATTTAATGAAGATATCTGATGCAAATTCAGGTGCAATCAGTCATTTTGCCTAATAATCTCGTCATATTTTACAGGAATGTTAGCTAATATTGCATGAATGTACATTACTCATGAAAATAGGAAACTGCCTTGTACAACCGACTTTGACATCAAGAGGTCAAGTGACAACATGACCCTTTTTAGGGATAAATATTCTAGCTGAGTAAATTTTGAAATTTTTTTCTTTAGGAATTGAAAGAACGTTTGCTGGTCATTCATGGCCCCAAATAGAATTGAAAAGTGTCAGATTCAGCAGTTTTCAGTACACTCTAAATACGAATACTTCCCATCGGAAGCAGGCTCACCATTTTCCAAAAGATTCGATTGGGCAGGATCGTACAAATAAGCCGTAAATTGTACATTGGCTCTCAAATCAGAAATTGATTTGTTAACAGACACCAACGTGATGGCTGCATGGTTTGAGGACACAACTAAAACAGAAGAACCTTCTTGATGCTTGATAGATATCAATAAATTGGAAGTATATATCTGAGTTAAATGAAATGTCAAATCACTAATGCTAGATGAGGGTGCCTTTTTTAATTCATGTGACGCAGGCACATTCAAGACATGACGTGTGTTTCACTTTCTGCTTGAATGTAATCAGTGCATGTATACTGCCACACGAGAGCTGCATTGCCATTGGCTAGGCTCTGTCTGTTTTTAACGGGTACCTTTCAGTGCTGTAGAAGCATATTTTTGCTCACCCGTTAGAGTAGGGAAACGAAGACAAACGTCAGAAACGAAGATCGAAATGTAAAACCACGTGTCAAGCTGGCCAAATGAATAGCTAGTAAATTGAAAGCCTCGCGCGAGGGTGCAGAAGAGTCTCCCTTCAAGTAGCTCTGAACATGAAGAAATTAAAAAACGTATTCCCAGATGATAATATTTTGAACAGCGTAACGGAAGCAATGCAACATCATGTCTGAGAAACGCTTCGAATTTTTGCTTTTTTGCGAATTCTCGTTTGCTCTATAATGCTTAGTAAACCAATGAAATGGTTAACGGTTGAGAAAAGGATGAAACAACTTTACTTTTCACAAGCAGCATGAAGAAACTTCTGCAGAAACAGAATAGCGCACACTAATTCCAAAAATGCAATACACAAATTGAGTGCGAGTTGGTTATAAGGCATTATATTTTAGAGTATTCAGATTGGACCAAGATATACTGACGACAATGTTTTTATTATTGGGTAAACTAGGTTGTCTTTCCACCTCGGAGTAGTTTAAGTTATTCTACATGTCAATGTAAAGCATTTTACTCTGAAGGCAGAGAGAGCTAGGTTTTCCTTTTTTTCCTTCATAGCCAAGTGTGGGTAGATGCTGTGCAAAGTCTTAAGTGACGTCACTCCTTCCTCTTCGCGGCTCGCAAGCGATGCCTCCTGCCTCGTATTCTATTTCATGAACCAATGTGCTTATTTTGTAAAAATACTCTCCAGGTATTTGTTTTGCGAGGAGCGTTCGTAATAGCATTTTCGAACCAATTTAACAACGTAATACCACTTACCGAAGCCAACTCTCAATGTATCAACAAAAGGACCAGTTGACGTCAAAGAAATGGCTGCAAAACAGACGAAGGCAGCAATATTTGGAGTCTAGAAAAGCAATGCAAAGCATCATACCATATCATGTCACGTCATATTTTACTCAAGTCATACCAACGCCTAAGCACCAAATGTGGATGCTTCATAGCAAGAAGATTACCAGACCAGCCGTACACTGCAACCATTTTAATAGATCTCACTATTTTCGACTTCATATCAAATCAAGGATAGCAACTTCAGCTCCAAAAACTGCCATAGACTTGTAATATTAACTTTGTAGTTTTTTGCCAAGTTATATGGAAGAACAAAGGTCCATCTTTAATTGGTGAAAAAAATTATTTTAAACTTTCCATATACATTATGAAGAAGTTCCATGAATCAACAAGAATAATTATTGGTTCCCTCTAACATTAGTTGTTTGTCAATTTAGTTCATATACGCATTAATCGATTTGAGGCAATATTTTGCCGTGAAATGAATTTTAGGCCCTTATAGAGTTTTTTTAGAATAATAATACTAGCAAAGTGAAAATTTTGTTAGTAATAATATCATACAGTGACTGGATCCTGTCCACCCCGTTTTAAATGTATTCCATTTTTGGTGGGTTCTATACAGAATCAGAAATCAGGCAAGTAACCTAATGTGCCGGACACCCAAAAGGTCCCTTATTGGCACTAAAGGAAAACTGGACTCCCGTAGAGCCGCTAAGTGACAATGGAGGACAAGTTTCCTTTCAACAACCATTAGCTTGTTTCTATTCTTCACACATTCCACTATTGTGCCTCAGGAAGAAGCGCGCTAATAGTTTCATACAAAGATCTTTAGCCTGGATGCAACAAACATAGAACCCTAGTGTATAGGCGAAAGAAAAAAGGAATTACATACCATCTTTGCCATTTTCGGTTAAGGGATATACGTGAACAAATATTGTGTTTTGTAAAGTTGAAGCGGATTTGCAAGACACAGTAGAGGAGCATTTATAGTTTGAAACAAGTCTTAAAATTACAGTTCGGTGGTGAATGTTCCACCTGCTGTTGCCAACTTGAATGAAACAATGGTTCGCAAACCAGAGCCATACAAGTAAGACGTTGTGTATATCAACTGGTAAATGCCATTGATCAATATATTGATATCATATCAAAGTTGAATGTTTCTCACACAAGAACCTACTTCCGTACTTGCTTGTTACATGCTCGACCACTTTGCCTGCAATAAGTGTCAGCTGCCATTACGTGACGATTTTGTTACGCTTGGGGCCTCTCGTTATAGTTACTAAGAATGAGCATATTAATCTAATATCGTAACTTAATGGAGGAGCCTTCGTCAAAATAAATAAGAAAGCAGGATAAGAGATAGGAAGGAACTAAGCAAGAGGGAATAGAATGAATAGAAAGAATAGAATAGAATGTCAATGCTTGAATAGAAAGGAAAGGATAAGACTGTCCCATTCAGCTGCAAGTGTGTAAATGCTTGTTTAACATGTTATCATGATAAAAAATGAAAAAAACAAGAAGGCTTTACATGTCTTTTGAAGTTGTAAGGCCTGGTTGCTTAAGACTCGCAAGAAGTCTCGTGACATTGCTAGTGGGGTTTTCGAAGCAGGTTTTTTTAAATCTGAGAACGAGGCCTTGGTGTCTTGTTGTGAGTGACGCCTGCTAAAGAGCAACCCGTAAAAAAGGTTCCTCTATTGAATTTTTCATTAAATACTTTCTTTTAAGAAATTTTAAAATCAATGTATTACAAGCACTCTATCAATAAATCAATAACAATCTTGCCTACATGTTATGTCTATATGGGGACATGATTGCTGATTCAAAAGGGATTCCTCAGACATTTATTATCTAGAAGGTTGAGGAAGTTTCTCTTTTTTTAAACAACAAATGTAGTCTAGAGGAATATTCTTTCGTGGTTTAATCATAGAGCTAAAACAAACATGATATCATTCATCAAATTAAGAGTATGAAGCTTAAAATCTTTTACTGAAAATTGGACAGACACTAGTGAACCAATTCTGCCATAACCATGGCTAGATATATTGCGATGACTATCAAGAGGCAAATCAACAAACAAACTAATAGCTAGGCTATTTCATTACCTACTAGAAAAGGCAGACGTTTTGACGCAGTAATAACTTATGTTATTCTCATTGCAATAGAATGCAGAAAAGCATGACTGACAAATACTACTGACATAAAAGACTGACTAGCATAGTTCAATAGTGGTCCAAGTAAACATTTTTGGTTGGTAGAACTTTTCCGATTAAATAGCATGGTATCAGAGTCAGTTATATCTTTACAAACTTCATTATTGATCCTTTGAAAGGGGTTTTTTGATGCATGTCTCAATTTAGCAAGCATATCATTAATTATGGAATGGGATTTCCTTAATCCATTGAAATGATGCTGGACGGAAATCTTCAAAGGCGAGCAATGAATAAGAAAGAATCGGTGGGATTTGTTTATCACAGTATCCGCATTTTCAGTGCAACGGGTGGCAATGTATTTCATATCATTCTTAGGCATACTCCTTGGTGTCACTGCAATACCAGGGCTGTAATTTGGCAGCTTAGAAAGCAGCAACTGGATGGTGCGGAAGATACTTCGGAATCAGAGACTGTGAAGACGTACTGGAGGCTCAGCATGGCTTGGGTATGTCACCTGATCCTATTGAAGCAGGAATCTTTTAAAAACCGCCCTGTCTATAAATTTGAACTATGATCCACAAACGATAGGCACAATTATTAAAGTACACGAAAAGATCTCAAATGCTAGATGTATATGTGGAAGAAGAACGTTAGATATGAATCCCTGCAAAGACCATATTGATAAACTTTTAACTGGAGGTGGATTCAGAAGTTATATGAATTAATTATGTTGTTTTGGGAGATCGGGAATTATTCCTGGTGGACCTTTTAAAAGTATTTTCTCTTTTACAAAGTTTTCAGAGCGAATGAGCTTCAGCAAAAGTTTAATTCAAGTAAGGTAAAGCGGTTTGATCTTGCTACAGCTTTATTGGAGCAGAAAAACAGCTTTGTAAAGATACGAAAGCCAATAACACTTTACGACGGATGAATTCGTACAATGAAAAAGGCTTTGAAAAACCTTAGACATGATCATGGCATGGAATGTCGCACTTTCTTTGGACATGCTCAAATTTAATTCACTGTGATGCACTATTAGTCGCCTAAGCCATTTAACTCTCATCATAACTCTCATAAAATATCAGCATAGATTTATTATAAATTATCTTTTTTTATCATCCACAGAAGTTCAGTCTGTTCATCAAATCCTACCTTATGACAATGGTTTTTGTGGATTTTGTTGATGCACTGTCAAAGACTATAACTTTTGGTAAGAGTAATATTCGAAGTCGTTAACTCTGGATGCTGACTGAAACAAACTGTTTTATTTAAATGCTAATCTTTTCATAAGAAAGTCAAGTTAGTAATTAAATTTTGCATGGTCGAGGATGTTTTCTGAACATTTCATACTTTGAAGCAGAATTCAATGCTTTGGAAATGCTTTGTCACCTTAAACCTTGAGTTCGCACAAGACATTGTTGTACCATGCATACATGAAGACGTATATTAATTATGGCAGTGAGACGCGAGGCAGAAGGGCCTCATATTCTCATGTAGCAGTTTTACAAATATTGTAGGCGCTTTATATAAGGGTGAAAAAGTTAACAGTATTCTTGAATGGAAATTTGTACAAATGTAAGCACATTTTTAAGCGAACAGCAAAAACAAGATATAATTTGAGCATGACGTAATAAATTGATGAAGTAATGTTCAGATTGTTGGTGGTGCAAATCATTTTGACCAAACAACTCTTCTTTCTACTGAAAGCTGGTAAACTGTTTCTATTGTTTTAGGTCGGAGATTAGGCGCTATGTTTGGCATGCATTCTTTAACATCCCACTTAGAAACGAATCATATCGCGTCTTCGTTAGACCAACAGAAGCTTTCGGAAATTATTTTCAAAGGCTTTTATTCAGAAACCTGGATTTCAATCAGAAATCTATATATCATGTTTGGGCTGCCACTTTGTGTATGGTGGTCACTCGTTTTCTTATCAGTTTTATCAGTACATCAATTGTGGTCAGTTCGACTGGAGCCAGAAAAGAGATTAAGTCCTTGCAAAATTGTTAATGCAAGGGAAAGTAGATTTGGGAAGGAGTCAAAGAAATTTGTGCAATCATAGCCATGCAGCTGTGATGATTATTATAGCAACTCTCATCCGTAGAAGTGCACTAAAATTGATTCCAGGTTACTGCTGCTCCAACAATCCGGAAACACTAGGATAGTTGCCTGCGTATCGTCAAAGATCGAATAGATCAAGCAAACCGTATTTATCTGTGATAAATGTACACACATAGGCATAAGGCAAAGGCTTGAAGAGGTAAAATCCTTTCCATTCGGGTGCTGCCTTCTTATATCGAACCACTTTTTGCCTCCAGTCTGCTGCATCTAAAACCAACGCTCATCCCACTGAACCATAGGACCCATTGAATGAGCGAGGAACCTTTTAGGCCAAAACTGGTCCAGCACTGACTATACGGCTTCGGACACTTGGGACGGACGAGAAGCTATTAGTAAAAATTACAAGTATATATCTTTAGCTTCAAGTATATATACCATTTAAGCTTAGAAGGAATTTCTCTGCTTTCAAACGTAAAGGTGTTCTTTACGGGCAAAGATGTTAGCAAGAGACGGACAGAAAGAACTGAAATTGAAATATGGTAATTCAGAAATTGAGTTCGATACCCAGTTAGCATACTCTACGCCGAATTTTTTTATGGACGTTTTTTGTCAATGGCTGCAGTGATATTTGACAAGATTGTTCACAACTTCTAGATAAGAGAAGTACTGACGCTTCTAATTTGGGAAATTTACTGCTGATAAATTAAAGGAAGCTGCAGGATATAGAAGCTGATAAAGAAAGTGGCGCATCAGTATAGCAAGCCACTGCCAATAAACTAGGGCATCTTGCTTCTCACGCATATAGCCTTTTCTATAATGACGTAATATTTGATATTTCAGGAGTCACAAGGTCTCCCGATATCTATAGAACGACAAAGGTTTTTGTATGTAAACACGGTGAACATTTCTACATAAAACTTGTCAAAAATATTCGGTCGGGATCACTTATTAACTAAAATCTTTCGTTAAAGATATTTTTCATTACTAGCTTGAAAACAAAGGTCTTTGCTAGCGTTATAAAATAACTTACAAACTTATTGAAGTGTAAGTAAACAACTGAACAATGTGGGATTAGTTTATACAGTATGTAGTTGGTAAATAAGCTATGCTCAAGAGCTGGTTCTGACAGATAATGAAGGCGGCTTTTGGGAACCGAGGACAAGGTTACTAGCATTTAGCATACCACAAAACAGATGCCAAGTACTGCAAACGTTCCACTTTTCACAACAGAAACTCGACATCATCCCGTCCAGAAACTGCTTACCTCAAAAGGATCACCTCTTCAGCCATGTTGTGATAAAACGCGTCCTTTTTGAGCAGCATTCCTAGTTTCAAAGTTAACCTCGCTTTGACCAGGGGAGAATCTAGCCTGAGAAAACTGTGAGGCCATCGCGGAAAATCCCGTGATATTAGTGTACGGACACAATATGTTTACAAAATAATGCCTGACTTTCAGGTAATATAGAGATCTTCTTGTTTAAAAAAATTATGAATTGAGGCCTACGGCAGTTTAAAGGGAATATCTGAGCGATTCATACCAAAAGGTACGTAAAAAGCATATGGGCGGAAACCTAAACAAAAATCCAAAAATGAAGGGGGGCAAATGAATAAAGGTTGGTGGGCAAACGGAGGGGCCGATAAGAATACTGGGGTGGGTCAATGATTCCCCCTCCCCAGTGGAATTGCCACTGTGCATAATTATAAGTACAATGCATCGTAACGGCCTTCCTTATACGCTACACATAGGGATTCAACTGTAATAGATCTTTAGACGAGAGATCTTTAAATATACTGTATATAAAATGCACCTAATGTTTTCTAAAGAGCAACCATTTAACTTCATTTTGTGTTCTGAAGTGTGTTCATGAAGCATTTTGACACATGCCATTCTTCTTCTTAAAGCAATACTTGCGAGGGGTTCTAGTCGGTCCACACTTGCAGCGAACCTGTCGATTGGCGACCTTGGCGTGGCATTTCCCAACGTGACGTTCAGACTGGACTGCTACGACCCTTCTGGTGCCAACATCAACCTTCTCGACTTCGGTAAGGCAAATCAACTCAAAGAAAACACCACGCATTGCAACTCAACATGATTAGTATTCGGTGTCAGCAATTCGACCAACTTTGCATTTACTGCGTTTTTTAATACAGGGCAGTTTGTTTATAAAGCCGTCAAGGTTGTTTCTTAAAAGAAAATAAATAATGTTTACCTAAGATCATCTCTCGAGGAACAGGAAGTGAATCTTACCTTCAACTCTATTTTAACGTTAAACTTTTTCTTCAAATCTATTTTAACGTTAAACTTTTGTCTCTGTATTTTTTGTCTCAAGTTCTGCTGCTAGTCATTTTCAGCTTCTTGCCCCTATATGTTAGTCGCTTTTGAAGCAAAAACATCTGTGGAGTCAAATGACATAGACAGAACATTGATTGGTATTTTTGTCCTTTGTAAAATCATATAAGGAAAGTCATAAGTCTGTATACCGTGGTAGCTTGTAATATCTTGTACAATGGTACAGCAATAGCTGCAGGTTTAAAGTACAAATTATGAATGTGCTGTCCAGGGCACCGTCTCATGCCTCAGTCATAAGTTAGATTATCATACTTTCAGGAGAGCAACTGCTGAAACGAAACACTTCCATTCTGATCCAAATCTCTCACAAGGAAACGACAGCGGTGTTTGTTTCAGACGTTTTGAGAATGCAGTCCTTTGAGACATGGAAGAGTGGACACAAATTTGGGCCGACAGTGGGCAAGTCTGTTGCAATGGTTCCAAGTCTGCATGGAAACAGTGAGATAATAACAAAGATCGTGAAAAAGCTTCAATGGTTATCAGTCAGTATCGTTTACCAGAGTAAGTAGCATCGTAAGACAAGTTTGCCGAAGTGGAAACCATCTAGGTTTTCAAATTACATATCCCTAGATAAGAATGAAAAGGAACTTACCCGTTATTTTTGCAAAAGAAAAGCTCCTTGGGAGGGCACCTCAAACCTTGAATAATTAGGAATAGAAATCTGCTTTTTAATCTAAACGGGTGTTGCAACAACTATTGGCATACGCTTTAAATGTAGATAGGAGACAAACTTCACTGACAGCCAGTTAAAAAGGCAATTAGCAGCAATGCTGCCACAGTGAAAACAGAATTAAAATATGATTGAATGGAAAATCCAATCTCTTCTGATTGTAAAATTTTGATTTCTCTTGGTTTTACGATAAAATTATTGTTCTTAAAGATTCAAGAAGTCAAGAGAAGGAAAGCATCAGCCAACTATTGACCAAAGAAAATGTTGCTCAGTACTTAATCAGCATTGATTGCAAAAGCGATGGAACCATTGAAGAGCATTCATACAGCAGGTTGAAGTCAGTTGTAACCGACAAACCAGATGGCATCATTGTCATTTATGACGAGGAGAAACTTCAAAAGCTGTTTGATTCTGTGAGTTTTCTTTTCTTTTCTTTTAAAGATAATAAGTTTGTAAGGTAAGTATGAATTTCGATAATGCCGCAAATTTACAAAAGCTTGCAAACAGATGTTTTAAGTTAACGTAAACTCCACATATCAATTTCTGTTTTTTGCGACTTGCTGTAAGAATTCTTTGGTTTCTTCTCCAGCTCAAGACTGACAATATTGGCCTCCAGGCGGTTCCTTCCACCTTCATCATATTCGACCCAGTAAGTTTCATTAAAACTATGAGAATTCATTTCTAATTTTCATACTGAGACAAGAATCCACTAATTTTTTTAGACATTTAAAAATTCATTATTCTTATTAGTTTTTGTTTACTATGATTATTTACACATGTAGAGGCTGCACCTCAAACTTCAACTATTTGATTTTTACTTGCCTTTTTAAGAGAAAAAGTTGACAAATTTTAAAAAACTCCTGCATAAATCACTCTTTTTGCTATAAACTCTGGGTAGATTTTGGGACATTTTCTTCACCTTTAGGTATAGTATTGCTCCACCCAGCAATTAGAGGTCTTTGTTTTGATTGCAACCTGTGCTCCGGCAAGCTAGTCTGGTACCATGCTTCAGTACATCACGTGATCTGTTCTAGAATACCGCTTTATCTTGATATGACCCTTCTTGTCTGGCCATTGGTAAAATGTTTGATTAGAATTTCAGGTGAGAAAAAAGGAAATTTCAACAATAAAGAACGGCTTTCCTTTTTTACAGATAGCAGGAACAGTTTTGGAGGTTGGTAGGTCGCATACTCTCATTGCCTTGCAAGTCAGTGTGGAGAATACAGTAAAGTCAACGGAGTTTGTTAGCTCGTTGCAAAGGGTGCCTACCGATGGCAGATCTTTGGTAAGATGGTGTATAACCGAGAAATGCATTTCTGTGGTTTTATTTGGTCAATAAACTGAAACTCAATTCAATTATAGCACTTTATTCACTCTAGCAAAAGAATTCTTCTGTATATATTTTCTACAGTTACCGGCCTATATGGTTTCCTTGACATAGCAGCTTTGCTGACTTTATTCATAATATTTAATCAACACGTATCGCCACATAGAGGCTCTGAAATGATTACCTAGGCACAGAAGAGATCCCCACTTTTTTGACGCTCTGATTTTCACCTTTATCAGTAATCTTAAGGGAATATTTCAGCTCCTTAAGAAGCCCTCTCCGCTTGATTTTGGATTGTTTTTAGTGCTTTTCTTGACACATGAGCATAAATTACTTTTTACAGGCAGAGTATGCTTTGATTTATGACGCAATAAAGACAGCTGGGCAGGCCATCTTCAGACTTGTTTCCAGTGACAAGTGGAACTATCACAATGGAACGGCTGAAGAAAGAACAGAAACAAATGCCGCCAATGCTCTCCAGTTCAGCAACGAGCTCAGCAAGGTATTGTTTTAATAATATCGCGATTCATTTCACTGACTGCCGAAATCATAAACGTTCATGCATTTATATCATAATAACTATTCATCGTCATAACTTTGTAACCTCGATATATCATAAATGTTACGTTATACATCACATCTGTCATGCTGCATCTCTTTATAGGATATCAAATTTTGTCAAAATATAAAATACTAAATTTCATTGCTTTACAAATGACATCATGCCATGTCTTGTTACTTGTTATGTCGTGATGTATTCTCAAATGGAACGATTAATCGTAATTGCTTTGCCGAAAATTGGCACTAGTTGAACTTCCAGTAATGGAATCTACTCCAAGTAATCCTTCTTCGAACGATTTCTCCCTATTACCTAATAGAACGATATTCGTCTATTCGTCTATTCGGACAGATATTCGTCTTTAGGACTTTATTCCTAATAGAGCAAGCTTGAACTATTTGGTAGCAATGTACTGCATCGATATATTTTCTATTGTATATGTTAACAGTTTAAGGTTTAAGAATATGAAAGAGACATCTTAAATTCAGAGTGTCTTGTCACAAAGAACAAAGGTCATCGCAAAAACGATGTCTAAAGTGTGTTCAAATTCTGTTCAATACCACCGTACCGCCAAAACTCAAGATGGGATTTTGTGAGGGTGATGTTTCTATTTTCATATGGAATTGAACTTAAATAATGCACTCGATATTTAATCTTGTCAATCTTCTAGTTTAAAGATTCGGGATTGACAGGAAATTTGGAATTTGAAAGCGGTGGTTTTCGGAAGAGAATGCCTTTGCAAATTATGGATTTGAAGAACAATAATTTCACAAAGGTAAACTGATACTTTTCAAAATTAAGACGAGGATTATGTAAAAATTTGCTTCACCAGATATCTATTCAAAATACCTTGGTAAATTGTTCATGTTGCTTACGATTTGCATTCGACATACTCGAACATCGCCTCGCTTAGTACGCCAATTCCATGATCAAAATCATGCGCAAGTTTCTCACTTATCTCTCTCTAATCGTATCTATTCTATTTACATTGATGATACCATCATAAAGAGAGGCCTGATCGTAATTTTGCTCATAGCCTTTCTTGACGCTTCGCCAGTGACTCTTCTTTGATCCCAAAGATCGGATACATTGACAAAGATGGGGAGATAACATTTGATTCAGCACCAAAGGCAAATTTTGACTATGGCATGCTGCTTAAGGTGAACGGGCACCTGAAAGTAGTGACTATCGAGGTTTGTGACGTTTATCTTAACTCTATTCGGGGCCAAGACCCCTCCCCCCCTCTCCCATTCCACTCCAGTCTAATATTTGCCACCATTGTTTCGTACACACAAAAAACTGCCAATGACAACAGTGCACCTTTCAATTGAGACGCATTTCTTCAAAATACAACCAGAGAACTTAACCTTCACATTTAGCTCTTGAAGTGAAGATTGGAACAGCAAACAGTTGCACCATTAAGGCCATAGTTCTCAACAGCTCGTGCCTCAAAATGACAATTTTCCACAGATTATTAAGCTTTGATGAACTCTAATCGATTAGGAGCCACCATTTACGATGAAAAGCACCTTGCCGAATGGAACAGTGATATACTATGGCTTACTCGTTGATGTACTGAGCAAAATTGCAGAGGAAGCGAACTTCACTTACACCCTTTATGAAGTGGCAGATGGCAAATATGGACACTTCGAAGATGGAAAATGGAGAGGCCTTGTCGGTGATGTTTTATATAAGGTACTCTGTCTGGAATTTATTTCAAAGGGAAGGGACCTATTGCTCATATAAAAAACATGGGAAGAGTCGCATTTACCCCAGGCCCAACTGAATAAAAACTCGAAACCGATAACACAAAATTCTTCATTTCCGTTTCATGCCTTGAAAAAGTTAGAGCACCTTGCGAATACAAGACATATTTCGAGCAAAGTAAATGTCATACCTGTTGGGGAGCCTGTCAAACCTGAAGTACAAGAGACTCTAACAAGCATAACAGCATTCCATTTGAATTCCAAACAACGAATGACAATACGACGCATGAACGATACCTCAATGCTGAATAGAATCTGTGCCACTGGGAATGGTCCTCTGCCCTCCCTATTCCCTAGAGAATATATTATTCCACACACCCCTTGGCTACACGCCTCTAATTCAAGGTCCCTTGTTAATTCTGCTTTATTCTCTTGCGACAGGAAGCTGACATGGCAATCGCAGCTCTGACAGTAACTTCTGTGAGAGAAGAAGTGGTGCATTTCAGTACGCCGTTCATGAAAGTAAGCATCGGCTTGGTGACGAAGAAGCAACGGGCAGCCCACGTCAACTTGCTCCTGTTTATGGAACCATTCAGCGGGGCGGTCTGGGGACTAATCTTGACCGCGTGCGTCTTTGTCGGAATCTTCCTCTACTCCATAGACCTGTTAAGCCCGTACGGATGGAAACAAGTCGGTGAAAGGGCGACCGGGCGACCTGGGGCAGAATTCGACGTCTCCAACAGTGTTTGGTTCTCAGTCGCCTCCATTCTACTCCAAGGCCCGGACAACACACCCCGGTCTTGGTCTGGTAAGTATCCCTGCAGCAATAAAACTGATGTGCAGCTATGATGTGCAGATAACAAGTCACTCTTTCTTTAACAATTCGCAACTGTATTGCTTGGTAAGTTGTTTAGCTATTTGCGAAAAAATACAACTTAAAAGTAGGTTTCTTTAGTTTCCTTACTGTTGAATCAGTTTGGGTTGAGTTCGCAAACATTCATGTCATCTTTTTTGTGCAATGATGTGGTGTGGGGTGGCCTTGGGTTTTGCCATGAAATGTTTTCCATATTCTTTCAATGCTTCTTTTATGCTTTTGTTTTCACTGCCGTTTCTTCTTCTGTATATCTTTTTTCCTTTTTCTGCGATTTATTTTGCCTTTTTGCTTCTTGTTTTTATCTTTTATTTTGCATTTTGTTTGATTCTCTTTTCGCTTTTGTTTCCATTCGTCTCTTGTTATGCTTCGATTTGTAAATGTTTTGTTTTATGGTGCTTGCTACGTAAAAGAAAGAGTTTGATTCCTTCCAGGGCGTTTGTTGGTCGGTGCATTTTGGTTCTACGTATTGATATTAACGTCGAGTTACACTGCCAATCTGGCGGCTTTCTTCACTTCATCGAAGGCCAAAAGCCAGCTGCTGGATATTGAGACAGTTCTGAAGAACGGGCATCCATTTACAGTCATCAAGGACACCGCCCTCGAGCAATTCCTTGCCAAGTCTGACTACCAGGTCTATAAACGTGTGTACGAGCGCATGTTTGCTCAAAATGATCTTGCTGCGGACACGAGTGATGCCTTTAAAAGAGTGCGGGGGACTGAAAACCTGCACTACCTGGAGGAGAAACCGTTCATCAAATGGCAGCTCCACAAGCAGCCGTGTGATCTTGAAATAAGTAAGTTGATTGTCATCTATGATATCTCAAAAGAGCAAATAAAATGGCCCTAGTGAAGCGTCTTTCAAATAGGAGCACGTGCAAACGGGACCGGACAACTTCCGGTACTCTGAGTTACAGATATCAACATTATATCAATAGCAAGGATGATAGACAGTGAACCGGAAGCGGTTCTTAACTGTTCTGGGTACGAAAGGTGCAGATCTCTGCCTTCGTGACGACTTGAGGACAAAACGAGACGGACCATTACTCTTTATTGCGATGTGCGTCTGATTTCCTTTCGCTGTTTTTCCTACCAGCCGACACATCCCTTCCTACGTCCTTTTTCGGCATACCGGTCCGGAAGGATTCGCAGCTGAAGAATGCCATCTCGCATGCGATACTCAAAGTAACCGAGTCCGGTTTTCTTGAGAACAGGGAAGCGCACTACATGAACGAATTGACCGAATGCAGTCATACCGAGGACGAATCAACATCAACCGGAAGTAAGTCTTTTGCGTCCTCGCTTGCTTAGCAGGGGCTAACATGAATCGACATTGCAATCTCAATTATACGTAGGTATTGCGAATTTATGCAGATCTTACCATTTCATTCTTGGCACAAAGCATTATATGCAATGCAAAATAACTAACTTGGCAATATCGTCAAGTATGTTTTCAAACATTACAGGTTTTAGAACTCGTCCAAATCGGATTCTTCCCTTTCACTAAATGCATAGTCCTATCCCTGGACAGCCGAAAGGTGCTTCAGAGAGAGCCAACACAGGCCAACACCCTTTGCACCGCCAGACTGGGCCAAAATCTTTGTTGACGAGAATGTTGAGCAGGATTCAAATGTCACGATTCACTTCTCTACATTTCCTTTTAAGTTTCTCTCCCTTCTTCTCCTTGTATCAATGTTCCGTTCAAAAACATGCATTTAATAACGAATTGGGGGTGGGATACACGTAGGCTATGCAAATTGCTTTTTATCACCCTGCAGGTCATAAAAAGTTACTACAAACTCAATATGTTGTCCTAAGTGATTTCTGTTCTGATATTTTCTAGTAACGGCGGATGGGCGGATCGAGCCGATCCAGATGCTTGGCGCATATTCCTTTCTGGTCGGCGGCACATTCGTGTCTGTCTTTGCCCTAATCGGGGAAATATTCTGGAAAAAGAAAGTGGAAGAGCGCGCTGCCAGAGCAAAAGCTCGCTTCAAAATGTCAGTTTGTTTCACCTTAACAGAGTTGGAGATTTTTACTCATTTATAGGCGTATTTTACAAATCGGCTAATCTTGAGTCTCTAATGGCACCTTAAAAGATTTTTTAATCTCTGTAGCAACAGACAATCTCTGTGTCCCGTGTAATCATACCAGCAACAATAAATTTTCCATAGAAAGGAAAAATTAGAATAGACGAAGAAACAGAAATAGATTGCGATTATCTAACAATGTAGCTCATTGGTAACTGGAAACTTGTGATTAGCAAAACATTCTCTCAAATAATCCTATCAAATAATTCAATAAGCCATTCATTTTTTCCACAACTTATCTCAAAGAGACAAAAATATGAATTTCCCTACTCTCGTTAATTTGTTGTTGATTTCGAGCTCATCTGATTGCCAGCTTTATTACAATTATAATTGCAATTGCCTGCTTCACAATACTGGCTAAGCACTAAATTCATCGTCATCTCTTCGAAATAACACACAAGGCAAAGCCCTACTGACAATTCAGCGGTATAATCAAATAATGATGTGAAATTGAAATTCCTTTTTCATCAGGAGTATCCGCAATGCTGCAGCACGAAAATTCACAACAGTACGATTCCAGGACTTTGCACCCACCCTTAAAAGACGCACCCCAATGACGCAAGATGAGACACTTCGCATTGCAGTCGAAGGTACTCATGAGGCTTCAGATGCACACAATGCCTTCCGAAAGTTGGAACACGAACGAAAATTCTTCGACACGTGTTCATCCATCCTACTCCTCTTTTGAATAATTTGGCTGAGAAACGAAACGATATTTTTGCATCATAACTTCTTTGCCAGATTGACAGGAAGCTCTACTTTGTTATCAACATTGTACAAGGGAAGGAATGAGGTGGACAACTATTTGCTTATCTAGTAAGCTAAAAACGCAAAGAAAAACTTTTGGCAGGCAGTTCAGAAGATTGACTCCTGACTGTGCTTCGTTCATAGGGTGGCAGATAAGAGGACAGAGCGATGCAGAATCGCAAAGAAACTTCTGCTGTGAATTGTCATACCTTTGTGCATGAATTCCAAATAAAAATTGTAGTTCCGGTAGAATAAAAATCACTGACAGTATAAAATATGGAATAGAAAGTATTACTAAGCATTCATTTTCTTTAGGATTCAAGGTTGGGATTCCGAGTTCAAGCAAGAAATAGCAAGTCTGATTTTACCGATGAAACCAATTCAGGTGGATTATAGAGACAAGCAGCAAATGACTTGCTTTCCGGAGATCAAAAGAAAAGCTGACGAGAAGGCCGTTGAAATGAGTGAAGAGAAGACACCCACTAAATTTGAGCTGGAAACCGCAAATGGTGACACACACGGGACATACTTAGCAGGAACATATGCATCGTCAGTAGGAACAAATGCACCAGATAAAAGTCACTCGCGAAAGTTCCACTCAGCTGACTTCGACGCAAAGAATTAATCAGTTGTAAACAGAGCAAATAAATGATTTCTTTTCAAAAATGTCATTATTTTGCCATAAAATTAAATAAATACTTGGCAGCTGTTACGTCCTCTACAAATTTAAAAGAAACACTTCATATTAAAAATCCAATTAAACAATGGTGCGTATGAGCATGTACATCTAACGCACTAAAGAGAACTACTTATATATGAACTGCACATGTTGATTTGGTACAAAATGACAGCTCCATGAATAAAGGATACAAAAAAGCGTGAAACTAGAATATTTCGTAGTCACATATTGAGCATTTTGTCTGGAACAATATATTTAGCGTACAGTGCTATTTGGTTAAAAATATGCCGGTCTTCTTTACTTACCAGTTCATTGCATCAAAAAATTAGTAAAAACACAATGCATATGTATACTAGATGAGTGTTATCTCATAAATTGGCACGCAGCCTTTCAATATTATCTTAAAGGTATGAGTTAAATAGTTGAACCTCGACTACTCGAACAGCTAAGGAAACGTATGTTTGTTCCGCCTATCGAGATTTCGACTTATCGATGTTTCGATGTACCGAATTTTCGACTTATCAATGTATCGATATTTCGATGTATCGATGTTTCGATGTTTCGATTATCAATGCATCGATGCACGATGTATCGATGTGTTGACTTTGATAACCTTTCGTTTAATAACCGAAATTTCGACATATCGAGGTTTACACCGCTAGGAGTTGAATTTTGCTTCCAAATACCTTATTTTGACATGAATTTCCATCCATCAATATTTTTCAAATCAGTAAAATCACAGCGTTTTTTGCATATGATTCAAATCCATGTTAGCCATTTTAGAGACTGATTCATATAAAAAAGGACATCATGTCTCAAAAGCAAAATTTAGATTCTGTACATTTAACAAGAATTTCAAGCCTTACCAGTGCTATCCAATCATGCCAATAAACATGTCACTTCAATTAAGCACAGGGAAAAGGTTATTGACACTTCTAAAAGTGGTAGCAATGAAAGATTTGCCAAAAACGAATTGTATTATAATTTATGCAGAACATTTGAGCAGAAGCAACTGAGCGGCAGGGGTAAAAGGGCAAGCAGCCAATAAAAGTGATGGAATGAAAGTCCTTTTGTCATTTGATGTTCAAGCGGATTTCGTGACAGTTTCAAATAAAAATTAAGTGCTTAGTTATTGCCTGTCAAGACAAATGAATGAAGTTATAGAAACCTCCTTCAGTCGCCTTTTCTTTGAATTCATTTTAATGGAGCAATTTTTGAGTTCAAAATGCGCCAGCCTTGTTGTGAATTTCATCCTATCTGCAGAATGCAAATGAAGCATATCAGAACAAATTGAAATGGAGAAATCGGAATGTGGGAAGCTCGACTTGGGAGGTAGTAGATCGAGGTTCAACTATATCAATGAAGACAAACGTGAATGAATGTTCTGTTGCTGATTAATAAGTAGAAAAACACCTTTATCTTGATTTCTGCTGTTGGATGTACTCTTGAGAGTTGACAATTTCCTCCAGGCGTTTCCTTGGGAAGGTGAGAGCAACACATCGTACAGTGGATGGTGTTGGTAAAGGCGCAACAGAAATCCATGTGTCTTCATCTATGATGTAACACTCCACACGTGAGGATGCCATGCTGTCTTCAGTCCATCCTCCGCAGATGTATATCCGTCTACACAGAAAAGCGAGGTCAAAGTCACATCGCACTGCTTTGCATGAGTGACAACTGGATGGGAATCATCAGTCACTCGTGCCTTTGGGAGCTAAACATTTATGAACTGAAGATTGCGTATGGACGTTTTGTGAGAATGGAGTGTATAATACTTGGCAAAGTATAGCAAGGCCTTATCCTCCGATTCGGGTTGGCGTATCTGGGCATCCACGGCTCTTTCTGAACAATTAACATCAGAATTGAAATCCTGATCTTTAACTTAGTTTATCCTGAAAATTTGATGTTGGTCGCGAGTTACTTTGCTTTGAATATTTAGCTACTTATGCGATTTGACCGCAATTTGTGGCTGCAGTGAAATTTTTTCACTACACGAGCAAATTTCTAGAATGGGTTAATTCGCAGCCTGACAGTCCAAGCACTCGGAAATTTTCGGTACAGACTAATTTCGACATGGAGATTCCATTTCTATGATCCATTTTTGCCATATATGAATTTAGAAATTTGCTCGAATCTGAGAATTCTAAGCATGCAGAAAAACACCTATTGTATAAATGAGGAGAAAAGACTATCGCAGATCTTTCGCTGTAAAAGCATAGGTATATGCCCCCAACATGATGTGATTTTGAATCTGGTTTTGATGAGATTGGGCTGAATTTAGTATGTTGAGCGCATTGTTGCAAGACACGTTGTAACACGATGCCGGGTTTTAATACCACAATACCAGTATGGGTTGTTTTCCAGAACTCTTGCACTATTAAAGGTTCTAACGACGCGGCGGGCTGTTTGTCTGACAATCTCTTTACTGAGCAATGAAGAGCAACAAATTTTCAGCCCCATTCGGTCGCGTCTGGTGCGCCTGAGAAGCGATATACGATGTTGGCAAATCTGAAGTGATTGTGTGTTGTCGTTATCGGTTGGACAATGGGCATCATAGAAAACACAATCGACAGGGTCAAAAAACACAATGGCGAGAAACAATGTAACTTAATCTTCGGACTTTGGCACACCAGAGATAAAACACAAAACACAACTGGTATCAAAACGCTGAATTAAACTGCCATTCTTGTGCAAGAAAGGTGAACACCACATAATACAAAAGCAACAAGCCTTCCTTGTTTCCTTTAAGGAATGGTGGGGAATGAAAGAAAGGGTACTTTATACCAGTTGCATAGTTTTCCACCACTGTTAAACAAATATTTGAGTGATTTGTCAGGGTGTAGGTTATACCCTCAACCATAAAAACCTCCCTCTATAGTGGCCCATCCCTCCCTCTATAGTGGCCCATCCCTCCCTCTATAGTGGCCCATCCCTCCCATTCTCAGCTCGTCTCTACACATTTGTTTTGTTTCTGGAAATTTTTCTGGGGAAATTTCTCACAAAATGAAGAAGAAATCAAATTTCTCACACAATGTAGAAGAAAGTTAAATTTCCCACACTGGTTGCAAAAAACTGTTATCTGCTTAAATAGAAAACCAACTAGAGGCCAATACAGAGATGCAATGACAGTGCAATAAGGGGCAGGATAAGTCAGGGTGAATCCCCCAGTCCATTCTAGGATTCACCTTCTATCTTCGGGAGAGGTGGTTTAGGTATACTGAAAATGGCATTTCATTGAACAATACATGAACTAATAATTAGTCAACATCAATGTCAATTTAATACTTAGTTCCTCTAGGAATAATCAGCTAAAATGTTGGCTTTTGAACTTGCATTGTACAACACCACATGTGTCGCTTAGAAATGGATACAAAGTGAGAACTTAGACAATACAGGTCACCATGGAAGCTTTTTTCTAGCAAAGACATTCATTCTTACTTTCAACAACTCACCTGTTTATAGCAGCTGCCCCTGTTTGGTATCTTGGTGCAGGCAAAGGGGCAATTTCACTCCACCTATTTGTTTCAATGTCGTAAACCTCACATTGCCAAAGAAATGTAGAATCATGATATCCACCAAAAACAAAAATCTGTTCATCAACAATAACACAAGATGCATTCTCCCTATGTTGTGTAATGTGTGCAAGACCTACAACAAGAACAACATCATGAAAAACAAGAGGCATGCCATATACAATCATGACATGAACAGCCAGTGCAATTCCTGCCTCATCATTATTTGGTTTTTTTGAAGAGACTGCAACATTAAATGAAAAATTACTTTAGAAGCAAATGTTGTTATGTATGTTTACATTTTAAGACTAGAAACCAATTAACATTTATGTTAGTGTTTCCTTTGACCAGTTCTTTAACTAAAGTGTGTATTATGGTCCACAATGGAGGTCACTTTATCCTTCAGTTTCTAGTGGACATAAAGTTGGCATTTTTAGCTAAATTTCAAGTTACTATTAAACTGTGAAAAATTTTTGTTCACCTTCTGTCTCCCATCTGTTCGTTTTTGGATCATATCTTTCAACAGAATTCAAGTATTTATTTCCATCATAACCAGAAATGGCATATATGTATTCTTCATCAGCAGCAACACAAAGACCATCTCTTGCATTGTTCATTGGTGCGACAAATTCCCATTTATTGTGCCTTTGATCAAATCGCTCAACAGAACTAGGCAAAAAATCCAATTTGATAACTAAACAACCACCAAAGGGCATTAAAACAGAAATATTTATAAAATTTGGGTCAATACTAGCAAAAAACATGTGCAACAGACTCACAGATCTTTATGAAAGGGGTTGGTATATATGTAGTAATAATTTACAACTTGAAATTGATTGATTGTGCCACCAATGCAGGAACATATTTAACTTTGATTGGGCTACCATCCATAACAAAATGACAATTGACATTTTGATTTGATTGATTTTGATCGATTTGAATTCAGAATTGACAAACACACCAGTGGTGCTAAATAGACTATTGGCCAATGTTCTACTTAGCTCCAAATTGACACCATGTTGATTTAATACTATAAAACAGTTCGATTAATATCAAACACCATACCTTAGAGGTGTTTCTCCATCATAACCACCTATAGCATACAAATAGCCATCTAAAGACGACAGTTCCAAATTGCTTCGTTTATGGTTCATTGACACTATGGTGAGCCATTGGTTCCTCTTGGGGTCATATCGAACACCTCCTCCAAGCCTCTTCCACTCTCTGCTTCCACCTACAATAACAAGATCATTGTCCAACACACCCAGTCCTGGACAATGCCTTGTTATTACGGGTGTAAGCTGAAACCAATCATTAACTTCGGCGTTGTAAATCAGTGCATGCACTCCACCCACGGCCACAAGGGCATCGATGCTCGACATGCATAACCGGGGCTTGACCCAGTCTGAATCAGAAAAAGAGCCAGTTTTTATTATTCGCTTGCCTTGGGCAATCTCACCTCTTAATTTTCTTGCAGCGTTTAGTATTTCAGCACATTCTGGGTTATTCACAACCATACAGTTTGTGGAAATATTCGTTGAAAATGTTTTCTCGCTGATGAACCGGAGCCTTATGTTGAGAAATAATTCAGGGAAAAACTTTTCTCTGTCACTCTTGTGTGAAATCCAGCGTACAATTGCAAAGTAAACAGAGTCTTCGTCTGATACTGAAGTGGAATCAGATGCAATCAATGTTTTCACAAGACTACACGAGAGTTCCAAGAAGTCTGGATTTAGGCAAACGTCCGAAAAACACTTCTGGGTGAACTTGATCGCTTTGTTGTACAGATCCTCGCAGCTCAGTTCATCGGCGATAGACAAGATGCCCAAACAGTTCTGAGCATTCAGCATACTCAAAACATACGCACAGCATTTTACTTTCATCTTGTCCAAAAGCAGCATGGCGGATCCCCGCAAGAGATCTTCCACGTTATTTGGGTTCATCGTTACTGTTCCTGTGTACATAAAGTCTAGCAACTGCTGAAATGTCGTCGCTTTGATATCGTTAATAACAACTCTTCTATTTACAGGAATCAAATTGGAGTCGCATAAAGCAAGGAAATAACCAGAACACGATGCCAAAACAACACTGTGTGCATGAAATTCAATACCATCTACGACCGGCCAGATATCTATAAGGCAGCCAGTGTCACGCAATTTCGCCAACTTCGACACAAGTTCATTATTATGGTTTTCATCGAAGTACTCTTCATTCTCGAAGCTTTCCTTGTTTTCATCCGCCATTTTAGGTCAGTGTTTGTCAGCGTTGTCCTTGTCTGTAGAACACAAAACAAATGGGAAGCTTGTATGCGCAGTCCATTGTTTTCACTTCAATAGCATCCGAGGTGTCACGTAAAGATGGCGGCCCTAAACGAGGCCCTAAAAGGGTAAAAATAAGTGGTTTCGCTTTGCATTTTCAGACATGTAGAACCAGGGGCGGAGCTGCAAAAAATTGTTTGGGTAGGGGTAAAAAGTTGAGATTTACCGATAATTTAATTCTCAATTTACAGCCTCGCCCCATCTTATTGGCAAATCTTAAAAGATGCAAGTGTTTGATGGTAGAAGTTGAAAATCAGGCAGGGTAAGGCTTCCTTCTTTAATCAAGTGATACCATTTTTAGACAATAGCCTTCTCTGGGTTATCAATAAGCTATATATTTAATGTGAAGCTGCATTACTATACAGGGTTTTGTATAGTTCCACTTATATTCATAATCTGTTTATAAGGTGTTGCTAATCTAATAATGTATGTTTAGCATGAAGAGTAGTTGATGCTTGAAACTTCTTTCCATTAATTTCCATTCCAATTGACTAGGACTGGAATTGAACAATCAAGTAGGTAATGGATCCATTCTATTATAGGCAGAGATGACATGAGGCGAAATTTGGCGACTGCATCGAAGTTCGTTCGTACTTTACTGTTCGTCATCATAAATTGACTACAGTTGTTGGCTCAGATTCGATTGGGTTATCTATTACAGAAAAGGAATTAACTAGCAGAAAGGAAAGTTCATAGTATTCAGTCTATGGCAAGCAGCGAAGCGTGATATCCACCTTTTAAGCCCAAAATAAAGTTTCGTGTGTCTTCTGATCTTGTTGTGTGGCGATAAAGAGTCGTGACCTTGTTCTTGTCCAGGTAATAGCATAGACTATTCGGGTTTGAAACAATTAGCAGAATCTGATAAAAATATGCATATATAAACTTCCCAGACAAATTTATTGTTTAAATGAATGCGCCACCTTCAAAAGCTAGTTTGCACCATTGCGTTTGCGGTAACAAAAACTGAGTGATATAAAGAGAAAGCGCAGATCATAAGCTCAAAAATTGGCAAACAATGTTTATTCCCTCTTATAGTAGTATTTCTCTACAAAACACGGACAAAAATTTTGAGATACATTGGTTACCCGATATCTGCCCTGGTCGTGTGCAAATTTTTCGCCATTCGATTGGTTCCTTGGGTAAAAAATAGCTTGTTCGCACCTGTATATAGTAGAATTGTAAGCCCGAAGAAACTGGGATTTTACTGATCGCACTTGCAAGGTACTTTCAAGTTCCTAATTGTAGAGGGATCTAATAAGGAGGAGGACTTTTTTTAAAGAGCCATAGAATGGGGGGGGGGGTCATAATAGATTTCAATGCTTAAATTTTGCAAAATTTGTAACTAAACAAACAGGGGGATGACTTTCTGCATGAAATACATAATTGGGGGTGTTAATCAATTGAATTAATGAAGAATGGAATCTTCCCCCTCCCCCTACAATTAGGAACTTGATTTAAACCCGTGAACCACAATGTAATCCGCTTAAAAATCACAGCTGTGCATGAGATACATGAATGCGCCGTGTGGTGTTGTAAAAAAAGACATGCAACCAAAACCAAAATTCAACTATAATCGGCTTAACAGTAATAAACACATATATTTTAAAAACTTGCGGAAGGATTTCAATGTGCGCTTAAATTTGGTGTTAACGGTTAATTGTTAATGGCTACAAATGAATGCAAAGTAACTACGATACCTGCTGACGCAAATGTAAACTTTATAATTGAGAATGACAGCAAAGATAAAAAATCGTTGCATTCAATATTCAGAGATTATAAAAACTATAGCCCGACGAAATGAGATCTGATTTATAAAAGTGAGCCAAATTTACCCTACCTGGTTCCATAACCAAATAAGCGCGAAGGTGGCCTGGGTAATGATGACAAACATCCTTGGAAATCTTTTTTATCGTCATGCCTCGAAAATATTTAACAACGTCAGAGAAAAAACCAAGGCTAAATAGTGCAATGAAGCTTTTTGCCAATGAAAGAGATAAACTGCTGAGAAAACCAAGACGCACTAAAAGTCAGACAGACATTTTAGTATTTAAATGTATCCGCAACAAAGTGAATGCTGCAGTCAGAAAAGCCAAGTCAAGGCACCAAAAGAATTTATTGAAGGAAAGTTCGACAGATCCAAATAAGTTTGATAAACGCTAAAAACAATTTACCCCCATCAAGTCGAGCGATAAACAAAGTCCTCAATCTTTCGAAATTAACGGCGGTGAACGCTAACCCCGAGGGAGAAAGCTTTCCTGTCATTTAGCTTGAGCATTCATCAGTTGCCTCACGAGTTAGCAGGTCTTGTTAACAGGAGTACCACAAGGTTCAATACTCGGCCGATTATTCTTGATTATCGCTTTCAATGAAATATGCGGAGGATACTATGTTGTACGTCGAAGGCAAAGAAGCTGATTCGATTGAAGACAAACTATCAAAAGACATGAACAATCTATTAGAGTGGCCGAGATGCAATGAACTCATATTGAATATACAGAAAGGCAAGACAAAGTCATGGGATCACAGCCAACCCAAGCAACACAACGGCTTAAAGATGTCTTGGCGTCCAAGTGGATACCAAAGTCAACTTGAACTCCCATTATTTCTAATGCTTCAGGATCCAGGTTATGTTGATTTGAAGCACCTTAGCAATCACAATGTCTACATCTACCATGAATGCAATGTTTCTCCGCATTAAGGAATATTTAGTTGTAAAATCCCAGACAATGGCACCTAAATCTATAAGTTTCGTTAAAAGCCGTTACTACAGACAGTAGGCCAGTTTTAAAAGCAAATGTTTGCGACACTTCAGGTTTACAGCTTCCTTTAATTTCTACTGTTGCGGTTCAAACCTAAAAATCTTTCATAAAGCACATCAATGAGAGTTGCAATTTACAAATCGGAGCATTGCTCGAAGCTCAAGTTCCATGGTCAGCGGACAATTGTAACTGTCATACTTTTGTGTAAGAAAAGGGAATGCCCGTTCTGTATAGCAACATCCGTTACACTCTCTCGTAGCATGGTAAACAGGGTGTTAATTCAGTCATAGATCATTCATTGGAGGCTATCTTTGAAACTCGGAATCCGGAATACGGAATCCGGAATATTAGATACGGAATCAGAAAACTTTCTGTCACACTATCATTTATCTGATACGCAGACAAAGTGACATGCAGCATATGAAACATTATGTTGTATAAAGTGATCTAAAATTCAACACGAAGTATGAATGAAAGCAAGTAGACGATGTACAGTTGTGTGAATACATGAATCCCACTAGCAATGCTAGAAACAAAATGTCAGAGTTTTTTATCATTCATCGTTACTTTAAAATTTCAAAGATGTTTTGGTAGAGACAACATCGAGGGGGCACAGGGTGCTCAATTTTAATTTAAGATTATTATCGATTATGCGCCTGAAAGCATTCTCTTGCTTAGGCATTGCATTCAAATCCAAATATGCAAATAGTCAAGTTAATGTGGTTGTTTCGCTTTTCTTTTTGTCGTAGGGAAAAACCTGGTGCGAAGATCTGACTTTTTTATTGTTGTCAATTGACAGTAATTAAAGATTAAAGACAAATTATATTGATCAGAATCTTCTTTTTATCGCATTGAATCCCCTCCAAATGAATTAATGAATTAATGGACGAATGTGCTATCATTTGATATCTATTTTGTAAACCGTAACCTTGGATCCCTTTCCTGCACCCTTGGCCTACCATCTACCCTCCAACCAAGCCGAGTCTGTATTCGGTGACTAGCTTCTTGGATTGTACTCCTGGTCCGTTGTTTGACGTCGTCTTGCCGTGATCTAATTGGCCCACCCTGGTTTCTACTACCATTACTGGATCTATAAGCTTTTTCATCATCTGGTTTCTTCAAATCTGGTGACAAAGGAAAGTAAATCTCCACTATTCGCTTATGGGTAGTAATTTTTCGAGTGACTTCTCACGTGCAAAATGTTTTCAAACAAATGCCCAAACAGATTCAGTTGTCTTTCTTTCTTTCTTTCTTTCTTTCTTTCTTTCTTTTTTCTAGGTGATTCCCAACAGCTTGCGATAACATTCCATTTCAAATTCCGTAAAATCTTCTTACTTGTGATGTCCGTGACCAGGAAAATCAATCAAAAATTAGATGAGTCTGTCTCTGACATGAGTGCTGGAAAAAGGGGAAAAATAAACACAGGAATAACAAGTAGGAAAAAAGGATTTACAAAACATCGTGTCCAACTGGGATTCCAAAAACACAAACGGTTTTTCGTTCTTTTTCCAAAATCTCCATTGGCAAAATTGCAAGCTTCCTTTGAGCATTTGGACGGGTGATATCCTTTGCCCTTCTCTGTTCATGAAGGACAAGTTTGCGGAAGTCAACATGAAGTTGGACCAGATAACAACAGAACTGGATAAAGTCAAGGACCTCATAACTTACGAAAACCAACGAGCTGCGTATTTGTCATCCGCTGCACGAATTCTTCATGGAAACCAAAAGGCTACAGGAGTTCTTGAATGAAATCTATAAAACAGCCACTCCTTTTATGTAGATTCTGGTTGTTAAATCAGCTTAAGAGGCCTATTTTTAGCAAGAAATTGATTCAAATGCAACTAGCAATGCATGATGGCAAGGAAATGTATTCTTGGCGCCTAAATATTGTCACATTTGCTTGCAAAGTTTTCTAACTTAAAAGATTAGAAATTGTAGTCAAATTAAAACCATCATGCCATATCATCATGCTACAACCAAAATAGGCATGATTAATTATCAAACTCGATATTAATTGACTATCCTGGCCGACTTTTCTCAGATTTAAAACTGACTTTTCTTTCCACTGAATTTTCTCGTTTGGATGAGCGTGGCGAAGCAAACATGGGTGTGGTAGTGTGAGCTCAGTGAAAGTGGAGTACCTCGCAGAAGTTAGTCGACATGACTGACAAATGAATGGAACTTGAAAGGGAGTCACATGACCTCATTGCATTGACGTATGATTATAGAGGTCGGATGCTGATATTTCTCCTCTTGATTTGATTAAAATAGTGTCCTTGAAAGGTTTGCCCAGTCTTTAATGTGTGTAACTTGAGAGTGCTTCTGGACTACAGTGATTATTTATTTGAAATATCGAATTTACACGACAACGCATTTGGATTACTTTTCCAGACATTAACTGATCATGAAATCTTTAAATCTTCAGGGTGACAGGTAAGGTTATTGTTTGTCTTGCTAACTTTTTTATTGTTTATCTTGCTCACTTCACAAGTCATTCTACATCCGATACTCTTACACTCTTTCCTCTTCGACCGAAGCTTTGAATGACCAAACGGGTGGGTCCAATAGCCTGGCTATGAGTAAATGAATTGCTGTTATCTCGGGAACAGTTGTTGCAGACGGTACAGAACAGAAAATCTGCAAACAAAGGCCTTCTTAAGAATGCTTCAAATAGATGAAGTAAAAACGACCAAGTTACGTCCATAAATGGCAATACAGCCTAAATTAAGTTCTGGTTGTAGTTAGGAGACATGGCTTGTTTAAACCTGACGAGCAAACACAGACATATGTCACAATTGGGATGTTTGTTTGTCTCCAAGGTTTGGCAACTTCATTGTGACACAAATGCCCGGCATAAACAAAAATCATAGCTGAAAAAACAGTGGTAAGACGAAGATTTAGGAGTTTAATTAATTTGTTCTGAGGAAGAAAAAAACGTTAGAATAATAACAGATTAATTTGGTTTGTTTCGATGACAAACAATCATTGTGTCGTAAACATATGCAAATTTTATTACCTTCCAATCCAAGGTATCTAATTTCAACCAGGCGTAGAAATAGCTGGATCCCTTGAGCCGGATCTGTTGATATATAATCAATTCTGTATGGACAGGCTTCCATTGTTCTAGAATCTATAAAAAACAGAAATCTCCCCAGGCTCACAGCTGAGGCAGTTTCCTAGGAAAGGGTAAGTGCTGTTGATAAATTGCGTGAACTGCGCAATTTTCTGCTACGTTTTATGATCATTGTAGACTTTTTCCTACTAGACTTTGTCGATTTTCTTAATGTGTCTAGAAATGGTGTAAACATTTCTTATCTACACCACGAGCTGTGAGAAGTGAGAAAATACAAATCAATCAATCGAAACTGAAAAGAGTTCTTGAAGAGTGAATGAAGAAATATAGATCCAAGAAGGACAAGTAAAACTAAAGGATACGAAGACTGGTCAGAAATTGGGATTTGGGACAGATTGAGTTTGGCAGATCTCGTGACCTGCTTTGGAGTCGATAACCAAACAAGACTGGATCGATAACGTAAAACGTATTAAAGCTTCATAAGACATTCGCATCCTTTCCTTTTCTGTTTTCATTTTTCAAAGTAATTCAGCCACCCTGGATTCTATATACAACCAAATATACACTATCAACTGGAAAGTTGAGTACAATGGGTCCTAAACTTACTTGATCCAGAAAAGGGTGTGAAATGAAAGTTTTTTTACACACAAATGAGCAAAAAAATCGTTAACATGACGTCACGCACTGTACGAAGCCTTTAACTTAACAAAAAATTAATATTTTCGTTCCCAGCAGGGGCGGCGGAGGGCACTTTTTAATACTATTAGTCTAATAGTTTTTTTCATAATTTTTTCTAATTATTTTTGTGAAAGAGATTTGAAAAAAGTACCAAACGATAGCAAAAAAAATCAAACGACAAGTCTTCTAAATGGAAATGGTCCCATTGCCCATGTTTACTTGATATTGGTTACGTGACGTTCCATTATTCCTCAATCCCATAAAATAAGCTGCTGACATTCCTTTGCAATTCAATCTGGCAGCTGAAATACACGGTCCTTTTTTATGTCCGTTTTCACCTAAAGGATGAAAAAGAGGGATGGCAGTCACCTGTATACACGTATCCTTCAAAAAGGATCCCTTTTCTTTTTCGTTGTTTTTCGTCGTGGGTAGGCCAACAAAGAAAGTAGCTGCAGCCTGTTTACTAGTGGCACCAATCAGCTAAAAAAACTAAAACAATTTGGTTGAAACCATGGCTCAAAAGAAGGAGACAGCTAGGGTTGAACGAATTTCGCTTGCAGGATCGTGTTGAATATGAATGGTTTTTGAGAATGAGCCCTGAAACTGTCGATGAACTTCTCAGCCACGTTGAGAAATCGATTAAATAGCAGGACACCGTGATTCCAGTTATATATGAATGTCTCTATTTGTTGTCTTTGCTTCGAAATTTTGAAATTCGATTTTTAGTTTTTAGTATGTAATGACAGTTAGGCTGCGTTTACACGAAGCTGGATGACTTTTGATCCGGATAGAAAGTTATATGGATAGGCCTCCCGTTTACACGAGTACTGGGCTATCCGTATCAGCCGTACAACCTTTTATCCTTCTAGCTAGACGATCTCAAAGTTATCCGGCATCGTGTAGTGGCACATTAGTTGAGGTAGTTTAAATTAAAGCTCTCAGAATCGTGTGAAGAAACCAGCCAATGGTATTTAAGTAAAACATGAAAAGTGACTAGCTTGAACGAAAAAAGTATATCAAAATTGAGTGGGTAATATTTCGAAGGTAATTCGAAAGTACCGCGACATTTGTAATCTTTGACTCAACGCGTGACCTGGTAAACTCCGAACCAGACATTCGAATGCATGAAGACGTAACACAAGGTGTAAGAGCATTGTCAAAAAGACAAAAGAAAACCTATCCCTTTTCGCTGCAAACGTTGAACACTCGCACACGTGAAAGGGAAATGACGACTGATAGCCCTCTTTTCTAATTTACACGATCAGTTTTTCATCCTTTAGGTGAAAGCGAACGTAAAAAAGGACCGTTTATTTCAGCCTTGCAAAAGGATTTGAAGGAGAACAATTGAAAATTTCGTCAACTGCCCCATTGTTGGTGACGTTGCAATTATTGTGTCGCAGGCTTTTGAAGCTACTGAACTATTCGTTTTGAGTATCCAATAGCATCAAAATTTAGTCAGGCCTCACAGTCACAAATCGAGAAAAAATTGTTGAAAAGCTCGCCTCAAAATGAATGAAGTCGCCTCAGATAGAGTTAAATTGAATGTTCTCGCTTTTGTCAGAACGGGGTAAACTGACTTATGAGCAACGTCTTCGTCTTAAGGTTAAGGTAAACGTTTTCTGGACGAAAACATCCATTTTTCAATTACTTCACATTCTGATAGCCGAATTAAGGTACATAATGATACCATGTTTGAAGCTAGAAGAAGTTTTGAAAATGGAGAAAATCCCGTATAAACGAAGGTCTCTATAATTTTTTTATCAAAGTTTCTAGCAGCGGTTTTCAAATCCCTCGACCTGTTAAGCCGATTATCCTTGTTCTGCTTCCTGTGGTTTGTGTGAGAGTATGGCACATCCATGGGTTGCGACGCTAATTGATCTTAACGCCTAAACTACTTGACCCGGATTACATTGTTGGTAATATGATCCCGATGTGTATCATCGCAAGTGCGATCAGTAAAATCCCGTTTTCTCCGGACCCCAAATTCTTCTACGTACAGGTACGTAAAAGCTATTTTGTACCCAAGGAACCAATCGAATGGCTCGAAAATTTGCACACGGCCAGGGCAGATGTTGGGCAACCAAAGCTTGTCTCAAATTTTTTTTATTCGTTCTGGTCCGTCTTTTATACCCAAGTACAGCTCTGCGGAAGGATGGAGAAATTGTTTGCCAATTTTTGACAGGGTAAAGTTTCAAGAAGAGGAGGAATTTAAAAAATCTGAGACCTCCTTTTGGTAGCTTAGGATCTGACTTCTGCTGTTATAAGTTGATTTTGTTACCTCAAACGCAAGGGTACAAAATAGTTTTGAAGGTGTACATTTTTGAGCAATAAATTCACATGGAAAATAACATTTAACATTATTTGCCAATAATATGATCTGGCTAGATACGTCATAATCTTGTGCATCGAATGATATATAGTTTACCCAGATTCCTTGAACAGTTTGGCCTTTAGGAAGGAAAAACCAATTTTCGTGTTCAAAACGTTTACCGTAAGCTTGAAGACGATGGACATGCCATGACAAGACCATGCCCAGAAGTTTCTCTTAAAAACAGTTCTTGCCAAGTTGTCAATGATCACGTTTCGTGGATATGTGGTGATGAAGTAAAAACACGCATTTTTGCTGGCCTTCCTTGGTTATGGGTGATACACATCATGTAAGATAGCTGTATTGAAATTTCTTGTAAAGCTGTAGAAATTCTTTATATTTTTGAGTCACCTGAGCTGAAAAGGGGGCCATTCGCTTTCAGAAACCAATAGTGGAGTTACTGCTTTTCGCGGGCTACAAACCGTTGTAAAAAGTGGCCGCATCGGCACCCATCAGATGCAAAATACTAGTGGAACAGAATTTTTTGTAGCCTCATGTAATGCTGCTTTGAACGATTTTCTAGAAAATAAATCGTTTACAGTAGTATGTAACATTATATTTTTGAGATTATGCATATTTCTATATTTAAGAAACAGCGATTTTAATTAAATCCAATGGTTTAACTCCTCGTTGTTTGATGGTTTAACTTCTCGTTGTTTGTAAGCGGGCATCAATCCTCAAAATGGGCGTTTCTAGGTGAAAAAAGGGTGGGGTTGCCAAAACTTTTTGCCCCCAATAGTACTTCTATAGGGCGTCGCGCCGCCCCTGGTTCCCAGTAAATTTGCACTTGTACCTTATCTACAATTATTGTCTACTTTGTTTTCTTTTATTACAAAATTCCAAATGTCTATTTCTCTTTCGTAGTAGTGCATTTTGTCGAAAGAAAAGGTTTTTCCGAAATGAGCTTTTTAAACCAATGCTTTGGTAATCCTGTATGCAAAGATAGACTTTGATAACGTAGTTCGTGGGTTGGGTTTTTAAAGTTCATCTTAGGTCTACGTTTAAACAGAGTTTAGAGTACAGTTATTCAGAGACTCAGGAAGCTCGCATAAGACAGACAGTTGGCGCTCACGAGAAAAAAGGATTGAAACACGGCCTGAGAATGATCGACCTTGATCCCATCCGTAATCGCACTTCCCGATCCCACGGATCGTAAAATGGGGCAATAACAAAATTCACTCCATCAACTCACTCCATCATATTTAAAGTAGATTTCTTTCCAGACGTAGCAAAGGGCTCGATGTCACAAAGTTTTTAATACATTAAACAAATGGGATCCAGACCAATCCATGAAAAATGCTGATTGAACAAACTTTGGGTCTCCATGTTCAGGATTTTTTGTTTGGCACATTTGACACAAGAATGTTTCTGAAAACTTACTGTTATTGTTGCACTACAGTTTAAACCTGTTATTTGGTTGCTTTCCCCAGTTCTTATTATTACCAAGGAACTGGTGGGCTCCTTCTGCCTAAAACAGAAACTTGATCATAAGGCAAACCCTTGAAGTGGGGCTTGAGCTTAATTTAAGATATGATATTGGGAACTAATTTGCCTTGGTAATTATTTGCAAATAACTGATGTAGATTTAATATGCTGATATGTTATGGATAAAAAGTTCATCTCAATTTTTTAATGTTTATATACTCACAAATTTGCAGAATTTTAAAACTTTATTTGTAACTGATAAACGGCTAAAAATTTAACTATTTTGATGTCTTCCTAACAATTGCAATTTTCGTAAAAACAATCTTCAAACCTCCAAATTCTATTAAAGCTTCTTTTCCATAACGTTGGTACCAAAATATTTTCCAGGTTGCATCTTGGAACTGTGTAGTTGTTAGAATGTTGACAATATTTTTTATTATATTTGGGGAGCATTTTGTCATAAAAATAGCAAAATTTTCCAGGGATCCACCTTGCGACGCCCCCAGCCCACAGCTGGTGTTTCTGTACAATTTGCATGACTAAAGACCCAAAGACTATTTGCATCTCTAAAGACCCAGCTTCGCCACTGCGAAAATATAATAATGAGGACGACGACGAATAAAAAGTCCATATTGTGATAGTCGACACTTCCTTGTTTAAAAATGATTAATACGACATATCAGAATATAAGACGAGTTCGTATATGACGAGTCTGTTACATGACAAATCAGGTGACTGACACAGACGTTTCGACTTTGTCAAGAGTCATCAACCACCTAAAGGGGTAGACAGGGGATACAAGCATAACAACGGGTCTTATATTTCTGATATGTCGAATTAATCATTTCACACAAGGAAGGTCGACTATCACAATATAGACTTTCTATTCGTCGTCGTCCTCATTATTAAATTCCTAAACAAGCTGTGGTTTACGAAATCACAATCTATCAAATCCATGAAAAGAGGCCAAATTGAGAGTTTGTAGTCTTATTTCCATAACTACATCTTCGGCTCTCTAAAAGACTTTCAAACTTTCAATTCTCTCAAATGTATTTATATAGGCCGGGCAGAACTAAGAAGAGATGGAGAACCGATTCCTGATAGCGATTGTGATCTTGGCCCTGGTGGCCAGCACTTCTGTTGCTGACATGAGTGCTGGGACCAAGAGCAAAATCAACACAGGAATAGCAAGTGGCAAAGGTGTTGTGGACTTCTTGTCCAAACTGGGAGATCCAAAGACGCAGAAGGTTTTTGACTCCTTGGGTAAAATGGCAAGCTTTCTTGGGGCATTTGGAGGGGTGATATCCTTTGCCCTTCTCTTCGTTCCACAACAAGACTCCGCCGAGCTGAAGTTCATGAAGGAAAAGTTTGCGGAAGTCAACATGAAGTTGGACCAGATAACAACAGAACTGGATAAAGTCAAGGACCTCATAACTTACGAAAACCAACGAGCTGCGTATTTGTCATCCGCTGCACGAATTCTTCATGGACACAAAAGGCTACAGGAGTTCTTGAATGAAATGCAAAGAACATCTTGCTATGGTGAAAGTGCATGCAAACGGGTGCGGGCACGCATTGCTTCACGGTTTGTCAACGACTTCAATATTGCGAGCGACATCTTCAAAATCATCAATGGAGCTACAAAGCCAACATCGGCGTTTGGCGATCCACTGCTGAATTTAGTATCCAGTACATTTAAGTGCCACATTGTCAAGATCGATCAGTTTGCAAACAGCATACTCAAACTGTCCTTCAAGGCCCAGCAAGTCATCTTGGCACATGAGAAGCTGACGGGAAGCTCGCACAGCATCACCCAAAGCATGAACAACTGGCTCAAGAGCATCTACGAACTAAGGGACAAAACAACTGCAGTAAAAACGGCCTGCTTTCAGAACATACGGAACCAGATGATCACAGACATAAACGAAAAGAAGTACCAAGTTGGAGTGCCTTCGAATGACGCTGCCAACATTGCACTAAAGAGGTTCATGGACGACAAGTACCCATGGCTGGGGTGGACCGTTTACTCTTATGGGGCATACGGTGGCTCAAAACATCATGTCACAAACGTCAATGGTGCACTTTGGAACATGCCCAGTGACCGCAACGAGAGAAAGAGAAACATCATTGTCAGCTTCACAGACAAACATGGAACGTATGCGAACCAAAAGTACAAGGTCTTGAATGCAATCGATGAAATGATTAAAAGTACCAATTTCTATAGCGTTCGTAATAATGCAGGAAAGCTGTTACCAAAAGTGGAGGAGGAGCTGAAGAAAGAAAGTGTTTGGAAGTATGTCAATAGCTTGAACATACTAAGACAGTATGATGGCTTGACATTCAAGGCAGACGGTGATTTGACATACCTAAGTGAAGAATACACATTCAGCTCCTATTACATGTACAAAGGCCGCAAGCGATTCCTATACGACAAAGTGCGACTGGTGATAACATTGAAGTCAGAGGAGAAAGCAAATGGGAAAGGGTGCGACTTGGACTGCAACAGCAAAGGGGACTGTGCATTGCTCCCATACTCCTCTGCCCAATACTGTCAATGCAAGCCCTTCTACCAAGGCAACAACTGCAAGGACCAATCAAAAGCGCAGTTGGCAAAGACTATGGATGCAATGCTAGCAAAAACCCTCAAGCTCCCGATGCTCAGTGACATTGCTTACGACATCAAAGACCTGCGCGAATACGTCGGAGTAAGCTTCGGCGCATTGCAGGCAGCGGTCAGTGAGCTGGAGAAGACGCTCCAGAACGCATTTGACAAACTGTCCCAGCAACTCTCCAACCAATTTGAATGGACCAAGCTCATTAGCCAATACAGCCATTCAATCCAAAAGGTCAAGTATTATGCATATCGGTTCGAGAGTCTCCCCACACAGTATGCTAGCAGGATTGAGGAAGAGGGCAAGAAGCTAGCCACAGCGGTGCTTGCGTCTGATGGCATCGAGAAGTGGCTATATGACGTTAATTTCCTGTTTGTTGGCAAACGAGGCACGCCAGTGTTGAATCACCAACCGATGATGATCACTTTTATGAACAAGTACCAGAGCAGGGCCTGTTCCGCTCAGTACAGAGCAGCAGTTGACAGTACCTGGCGACAGCTGGTCCTTCTTCAACAAATTGGGTACATGCTTTGGGCACAAGCATTAGAATTCGATGGAAGAAGTTCTGACAGCGTTAAGGCTCTTTACGAAACACGAACAAGCACACAGGTATTAAAAGCTTTTTCGTCGAGATGATGTCTAGAATAGGACAAATAACAATTTTCACCATCCATTGCAGCACCAAAAAGATCCAAATCCATTGGTTCATCTCATTTAATTAGTTCGATAACTGCAAGCTTGCTTTAGACTTCATGCTCACTTTTCGACGGTAAATAAAAGTTCCAATCCATGTTGTTCTTCTTCTTGAATATAAATTTCATTAATATGAGACCTTACTGCAATACTCCTTCCAACGTTTCTTGGCTTTTATCTGAGCCAGCAGTTACCTTAACAATCTAGCACTCTATTATATTTTGATAGAATTATTCAATAATTTTCAGGTGGCAGAGTTTACAAAAGGAACATGTGTGTACAGTATTCCTAACTCGGTAAACGTTCAATGCTCCGGAGGACGATATTTGCATCCGGGCATCACCTTAACAACCCAGTGCAAGACAAACTACTATGTTACCGGAACCAAAATAGCAAACTGCGTCACAAGGCGATCAGGCTGTGCCCCATGTTACTGCAATGCGGCTGGTTCAAATGGCCTTGAGTGCAGCGATATTACAGGCAAATGTAGGTGCAAGTCCGGATTCTATGGAGACAAGTGCCGGAATCGTAACTGCGTCTGGAGCGGATGGTCCCGATGGTCCGGATGTAATAAGGGATGTGGTTATGGCGGCCAAAAGAGCAAGACAAGGTATCACCAAGTGACCAAACAGGGTCGGGGAAGCAGTTGCACTGGGACCTCGAGCGCCAAGACATCTTGCTTCAACAGATGCTGCAGCAATGAATTTCATTGTTCAAACAAGCGAAAGTGCATCCCATTATCTTACAAGTGCGATTATGACAATGACTGTGGTGACAAACAAGACGAACAATCATGCCAAGAACATTGCACGACCAAATACACTGGATGGAACAGCCACGGCGGGGGAAAGTCTGTTTACCTTGACCGCCATCGCTTGAATTGTGGCGGTGCTGGTAACGTCCTCAGCATGTTCCACCTGGAGAGAAGTGGCGGTAAGATCAGGTACAAGTACACGTGCTGCAAGCTAAACAAACCGACTACATGCTCATTGGCAAGGAAAACAAATAGCTTCACCTATGATGGAAATGATGACACGGTGTACTTTGACCGACAGAGCGTCTGGTGTGGATCACATGGATATCTGAACGATTTATGGCTCACCAGAAACAACAGGAAAGACCGGATCAGGTACGACGTCTGTCATCTTTTACAATTGATTGACCCCGATTTAAATGAAGCAGCTGTTAATTCTAGGAATTTGAGGTTATTCCTAGAGACAATTCTAGTCAAGTTTGCAACCTCTTTTATAGGTAATGTAAGTGCAATCAGCAATAATACCAACAAGCAACATGTTGTTCGTCTTCCTATTTTCTTTACTGCAGTTCATTAGCTACAATTGAAAATGTGTTTCTTCAAGGGTATAATATTGACATGTGTAAATGATGAACATCCTTCAAAAAGATACTCGATTAGGACATGTTGGCAAATCTAAAATAGATGTCTACTGAACTGTGAAATGTAAGAACCGTGCCTGATTAAATCACGCCTCATTAGCACGTGAATAAAAGTTCTTTATGCTTCGTGGTTGGGCATTCAGGAAAGAGCAAATGAGGCTTCTATGGCTGTTCATCTGTGCCAGCAGTAATACAGTAATATACTGCTCATATCAATTGTAGGTACGAATACTACTGCTGCAACCTGACGCACCAAAAGGACCGAAGCAGAACCCACTGCTACACCAGCTACACGTCCTTTACGTATGACGGAGATGGCAAGAATTACTACCTCGACAGGCAGACTGTGCAGTGCAGCAGTAGGTACTTCCTCACGTACTTCAAACTGCAACGCAACAGCCGACATGACCGATGGAGATATCACTATACCTGCTGTCAAATTCGGTCTTAGCCATCTTCCTCACAAGGCGAGACAATGTAGTTGCAAAAACATCACAGTATAGCACAATCCAATGCCATGTATTGCAACTTAACTTAATTAAATAACGAAATTACCAGCATCATATTTTGCCAAGACAAAGATAATTTTTATTCTGACTCGCTCCTAGTTTCCCAGTCCGAAATTCCCAATTCCAGTTGAACGAAAACTAATATGCAAGATAAGAAACAATTCATTGATAGAAGATAACATTCTTCTCCATTAATACTTAGTGTTCCAATTGATTCAGCTTGAATGAACTCCACCTGCAAGTCAAATACCACTCACTGATAGGCGACAGTGTCCCTCTCAATTCAAACTCAACATCGAATTTTACTGAGCTTCAACTAAATTCGACATGCGACTCAAGAAATCACTGCCTGCTAGGTGACAATATTCCTCTCAATTCAAACTCAACATCGAATTTTACTGAGCTTCAACTAAATTCGACATGCGACTTAAGTAACCACTGCCTGCTAGGTGCTAATATTCCTCTCAATTCAAAATCAACATCGAATTTTACTAGGATTTAACTAAATTCGACATGCGAGAAAAGAAACCACTGTCTGCTAGGTGACAATATTCCTCTTAATTCAATCTCAACATCGAATTTTACTGAGCTTCAACTAAATTCGACATGCGACTTAAGTAACCACTGCCTGCTAGGTGACAATATTCCTCTCAATTCAAACTCAACATCGAATTTTACTGAGCTTCAACTTAATTCGACATGCGACTCAAGAATCCACTGTCTGCTAGGTGACAATATTCCTCTTAATTCAATCTCAACATCGAATTTTACTGAGCTTCAACTAAATTCGACATGCGACTTAAGTAACCACTGCCTGCTAGGTGACAATATTCCTCTCAATTCAAACTCAACATCGAATTTTACTGAGCTTCAACTAAATTCGACATGCGACTTACGAAACCACTGCCTGCTAGGTGACAATACTCCTCTCAAATCAAACTCAACATCGAATTTTACTGAGCTTCAACTAAATTCGACATGCGACTTAAGAAACCACTGCCTTCAAGGGGAGAATATTCCTCTCAATTCAAACTCAACATCGAATTTTACTGAGCTTCAACTTAATTCGACATGCGACTTAAGAAACCACTGCCCGCTAGGTGACGATATTCCTCTCAATTTAAACTCAACGTTGAATTTTACTGAGCTTCAACTTAATTCGACATGCGACTTACAAAACCACTGCCTGCAAGGTGACAATATTCCTCTCAATTCAAACTCAACTTTCAATTTTACTGAGCTTCAACTAAATTCGACATGCGACTTACGAAACCACTGCCTGCTAGGTGACAATATTGCTCTCAATTCAAACTCAACATCGAATTTTACTAGGATTTAACTAAATTCGACATGCGAGAAAAGAAATCACTGTCTGCTAGGTGATAATATTCCTCTCAATTCAAACTCAACATTGAATTTTACTAGGCTTCAACTAAATTCGACATGCGACAAAAGAAATCACTGTTGCTAGGTGACAATATTCCTCTCAAATCAAACTCAACATTGAATTTTACTGAGCTTCAACTAAATTCGACATGCGACTTACGAAACCACTGCCTGCTAGGTGACAATACTCCTCTCAAATCAAACTCAACATCGAATTTTACTGAGCTTCAACTAAATTCGACATGCGACTTAAGAAACCACTGCCTTCAAGGAGACAATATTCCTCAATTCAAACTCAACATCGAATTTTACTGAGCTTCAACTTAATTCGACATGCGATTTAAGAAACCACTGCCCGCTAGGTGACGATATTCCTCTCAATTCAAACTCAACGTTGAATTTTACTGAGCTTCAACTTAAGTCGACATGCGACTTACAAAACCACTGCCTGCAAGGTGACAATATTCCTCTCAATTCAAACTCAACTTTCAATTTTACTGAGCTTCAACTGAATTCCACATGCGACTTACGAAACCACTGTCTGCTAGGTGACAATACTCCTCTCAATTCAAACTCAACTTTGAATTTTACTGAGCTTCAATTAAACTCTGTATGCGACTAAAGAAACCACTGCCTGCTAGGTGACAATATTGCTCTCAATTCAAACTCAACATCGACTTTTACTGACCTTCAATTAAACTCTACTTGCGACTAAAGAAACCACTGCCCGCTAGGTGACAATATTCCTCTCAATTCAAACTCAACTTTGAATTTTACTGAGCTTCAACTTAATTCGACATGCGACTTACAAAACCACTGCCTGCTAGGTGACAATATTCCTCTCAATTCAAACTCAACTTTCAATTTTACTGAGCTTCAACTAAATTCGACATGCGACTTACGAAACCACTGCCTGCTAGGTGACAATATTGCTCTCAATTCAAACTCAACATCGAATTTTACTGAGCTTCAACTAATTCGACATGCGAGAAAAGAAACCACTGTCTGCTAGGTGATAATATTCCTCTCAATTCAAACTCAACATTGAATTTTACTGAGCTTCAACTTAATTCGACATGCGACTTACAAAACCACTGCCTGCAAGGTGACAATATTCCTCTCAATTCAAACTCAACTTTCAATTTTACTGAGCTTCAACTAAATTCGACATGCGACTGACGAAACCACTGTCTGCTAGGTGACAATACTCTATTCAATTCAAACTCAACTTTGAATTTTACTGAGCTTCAATTAAACTCTGTATGCGACTAAAGAAACCACTGCCTGCTAGGTGACAATTTTGCTCTCAATTCAAACTCAACATCGACAATTACTGACCTTCAATTAAACTCTCTGCGACTAAAGAAAACTGCCCGCTAGGTGACAATATTCCTCTCAATTCAAACTCAACATCGAATTTTACTGAGCTTCAACTTAATTCGACATGCGACTTAAGAAACCACTGCCGCTAGGTGACAATATCCTCAATTCAAACTCAACATCGAATTTTACTGAGCTTCAACTAAATTCGACATGCGACTTAAGAAACCACTGCCCGCTAGGTGACAATATTCCTCTCAATTCAAACTCAACATCGAATTTTACTGAGCTTCAACTAAATTCGACATGCGACTTAAGAAACCACTGCCCGCTAGGTGACAATATTCCTCTCAATTCAAACTCAACATCGAATTTTACTGAGCTTCAACTAAGTTCGACATGCGACTTAAGAAACCACTGCCTGCTAGGTGACAATATTCCTCTCAATTCAAACTCAACATTGAATTTTACTGAGCTTCAACTAAGTTCGACATGCGACTTAAGAAACCACTGCCCACTAGGTGACAATATTCCTCTCAATTCAAACTCAACATCGAATTTTACTGAGCTTCAACTGAATTCCACATGCGACTTTCGAAACCACTGTCTGCTAGGTGACAATATTCCTCTCAATTCAAACTCAACATCGAATTTTACTGAGCTTCAACTAAATTCGACATGCGACAAGAAACACTGCCGCTAGGTGACAATACTCCTCTCAATTCAAACTCAACATCGAATTTTACTGAGCTTCAACTAAATTCGACATGCGACTCAAGAAAACACTGCCTGATAGGTCACAATATTCCTTTCAATTCAAACTCATCTTTGAATTTTACTGAGCTTCAACTTAATTCGACATGCGACTTACGAAACCACTGCCTGCTAGGTGACAATACTCCTCTCAATTCAAACTCAACATCGAATTTTACTGAGCTTCAACTAAATTCGACATGCGACTAAGAAACCACTGCCTGATAGGTCACAATATTCCTTTCAATTCAAACTCATCTTTGAATTTTACTGAGCTTCAACTTAATTCGACATGCGATAAAAGAAATCACTGTCTGCTAGGTGCTAATATTCCTCTCAATTCAAAATCAACATCGAATTTTACTAGGCTTTAACTAAATTCGACATGCGAGAAGAAACACTGCCTAGGTGATAATATTCCTCTCAATTCAAACTCAACATTGAATTTTACTGAGCTTCAACTAAATTCGACATGCGACTTAAGAAACCACTGTTGCTAGGACAATATTCCTCTCAATTCAAACTCAACATTGAATTTTACTGAGCTTCAACTAAATTCGACATGCGACTTAAGAAACCACTGCCCGCTAGATGACAATATTCCTCTCAATTCAAACTCAACATCGAATTTTACTGAGCTTCAACTTAATTCGACATGCGACTTAAGAAACCACTGCCTTCAAGAGACAATATTCCTCTCAATTCAAACTCAACTTTCAATTTTACTGAGCTTCAACTGAATTCCACATGCGACTTACGAAACCACTGTCTGCTAGGTGACAAACTCTCAAATTCAAACTCATTTTTGAATTTTACTGAGCTTCAACTTAATTCGACATGCGACTTACAAAACCACTGCCTGCTAGGTGACAATATTCCTCTCAATTCAAACTCAACTTTCAATTTTACTGAGCTTCAACTTAATTCGACATGCGACTTACGAAACCACTGCCTGCTAGGTGACAATATTCCTCTCAATTCAAACTCAACATCGAATTTTACTGAGCTTCAACTAAATTCGACATGCGACTCAAGAAAACACTGCTTGATAGGTGACAATATTCCTCTCAATTCAAACTCAACTTTGAATTTTACTGAGCTTCAACTTAATTCGACATGCGACTTAAGAAACCACTGCCTGCTAGGTGACAATATTCCTCTCAATTCAAACTCAACATCTAATTTTACTGAGCTTCAACTAAATTCGACATGCGACTAAGAAAACCACTGCCTGATAGGTACAATATTCCTCTCAATTCAAACTCATCTTTGAATTTTACTGAGCTTCAACTTAATTCGACATGCGATAAAAGAAATCACTGTCTGCTAGGTGCTAATATTCCTCTCAATTCAAAATCAACATCGAATTTTACTAGGCTTTAACTAAATTCGACATGCGAGAAAAGAAACCACTGTCTGCTAGGTGACAATACTCTATTCAATTCAAACTCAACTTTGAATTTTACTGAGCTTCAACTAAATTCGACATGCGACTTAAGAAACCACTGCCTGCTAGGTGACAATATTCGTCTCAATTCAAACTGAACATCGAATTTTACTGAGCTTCAACTAAATTCCACATGCGACTTAAGAAACCACTGCCCGCTAGGTGACAATATTCCTCTCAATTCAAACTCAACATCGAATTTTACTGAGCTTCAACTGAATTCGACATGCGACTTAAGAAACCACTGCCTGCTAGGTGACAATATTCCTCTCAATTCAAACTCAACATTGAATTTTACTGAGCTTCAACTAAGTTCGATATGTGACTTAAGAAACCACTGCCCACTAGGTGACAATATTCCTCTCAATTCAAACTCAACATCGAATTTTACTGAGCTTCAACTAAGTTCGACATGCGACTCACGAAACCACTGCCTGCTAGGTGACAATATTCCTCTCAATTCAAACTCAACATCGAATTTTACTGAGCTTCAACTAAATTCGACATGCGACTTAAGAAACCACTGCCTGATAGGTGACAATATTCCTTCAATTCAACTCAACTTTGAATTTTACTGAGCTTCAACTTAATTCGACATGCGACTTAAGAAACCACTGCCTGCTAGGTGACAATATTCCTCTCAATTCAAATTCAACATTGAATTTTACTGAGCTTCAACTAAATTCGACATGCGACTTACGAAACCACTGTCTGCTAGGTGACAATATTCCTCTCAATTCAAACTCATCATTGAATTTTACTAGGCTTCAACTAAATTCGACATGCTACAAAAGAAATCACTGTTTGCTAGGTGACAATATTCCTCTCAAATCAAACTGAACATTGAATTTTACTGAGCTTCAACTAAATTCGACATGCGACTTACGAAACCACTGTTTGCTAGGTGACAATATTCCTCTCAAATCAAACTCAACATCGAATTTTACTGAGCTTCAACTAAATTCGACATGCGACTTACGAAACCACTGTTTGCTAGGTGACAATATTCCTCTCAATTAGTAGAGAGTAGAGAGGGAGAGTAGAGAGGGAGAGTAGAGAGGGAGAGTAGAGAGGGAGATTAGAAAGGGAGAGTAGAGAGGGAGAGTAGAGAGGGAGAGTCGAGAGGGAGAGTAGAGAGGGAGAGTAGAGAGGGAGAGTAAAGAGAGGGTAGCTTACTTACCATCTTAAGTAATAGACTTTCCATCTTAATATATTAGATGTGAAATGCATTAGATATCTATCAAAGGATGTTGACAAAAGAACACATGAATTTTGCAAAAAGCCAGAACCCCATGCATAAACAAAAAGTCTCTCTAACATATATTTTTATATATGTTTGAAAAATATATCTTTGCAAAAACCAACTGCTCTAATATGTTACTGATAAAGGGGTGAACTTTAATATTGTGCCAGATTCAGAAACCTGAAGCATTGGCACTACCCAGACCTGTAACTTGTGATAGGGGCCATGCACCTGCTTGAAAGTGGGGGGGGGCTCAGTGAAATGGGGGTCACAGGGACAGGCCAGGAATTCAAAAAGTTACAGCATTCCACTTTACTCTTTTTATAACAAAAAATTCTGAAAAGCTGGCATGTAATTTTAAATGATTTGACAAAAAATCGTAACAGTTAATTTATTATAATTAAAGGTCACAAGAAATTTGTGGCTTGTAGCATGTAAGCTCAGTGGCGGTTTTCGGGGATCCAAGGGCAGAGTTACTTCTTCGTTACTGGTCACATTTTACCTTGCCCACCTACCTTGGCTTGAATTTCTTTCAAATTGAAAGTTTCATTTCGAGAGAACACAATCGTTAAGAAAACTGGCGTGGCACTTCAATCGACGATGACGAAAGCAAAACAGCAAAAAGGCGGGAAAACGAGGCGGGAAAATTATAGCCAAGCAAATTCAAGGACGCCTGCAAATTTTCAGTGCGAGGGAGAATTGACGCATTTAACCATTGGCCTACAGGTTTTTGGTTCTAGGAGACCTCAAGCAAAATTTCCTTAAGTCTATAAAAGTGCAGTTGATGAACTGAGTAGCATGAGTTGACCTACACGCGTCATCTTTGAGCCCAAGGCCCCGGCAGTGGTAAATGCGGCCCTGCGATGGAGGATGTTTAAATATGACAGTAAAACAAAAGCAAAACCAAAAGACAAATCAAAAGAATTCAGCTGCTCCTTTGCCATGAGCGTCTCTAGTTTAATGCAATGAAATTTAATAAACTAGCTATTTCTGCAGTGAAAGATCATTTTATAATAAAGTAATAACTTCGAGCAATTTGTAGATAATGTCTTAAAATTGCGCGAAAAATCTCGCTAGGAGATCTTTTACGGGCTTAATCAATCGTAAGAAACTATTTGTGACAGGTTGATTAAAACGTAAATTATCTTGCTTTCCTCTTTTGTCGTTTCCTCAGTATATCTAGTTGCATAAATTAAATAAAACAAGGTAAGTCAGCCGCATACATTATTGGGCTGCGCGGACATCTTTTCCATTGTTTTTGTGACCATCAAGATCAGCTATTGTTTTTGTGCGTCATGCCCAACGCAGAGGTAGCTAATTGCACAGAGGCATACATGTTGTAAATCCTTGCCTTTGGCATTCTAGTGAATTACCACAAAATTATAATTTTTATTAATAATTTAATCAAATGTTCATAAAGAAATTCCGACTAAAATAATAGGCCCCACCTCGAATAAGGCCCCACCACCACGTCAAATTGAATTAATTACTAGGATATTCCAGGTAAAGTGTACCAAAAGAATCTCATTTGTACATTGAGCCATAGAATCTGCAGGTTTAACAGCTTTTGCAAAAGACTGTTACAATGAGGTCTCAGGGGGATCTTTTAATTGTCCCTTAATCCCAGCTACCAGGAACGCCGGATTTGGGGGGGGCGCGAGGGGGCGCGTGCCCCTCCTGTTTTTTGGTAAGGGGCAATGGGGGCAAAAGTGCCCTTTGAGTAATTCATTTTAAGAACCTTACATACGATGCAAAGGAAATAATGACTTAACACTTCGAGTTGTTATGACTGACATTAACATTGACATAAAGTTGCTTCTACGCAGGAGACATCCTGCAGTTCTTCAAATTCCATACACAAGACAAAATGAAGACCCTAGTTTCAAATAATGGATTGATTGTTGATTATTTACAAATTTGATTTCGTCTTATGTATTCTTATGAGTGCAGAATGAAAGTGTATGGCCGAAAGGCGTTCGATTATGGTTAGAAGCGGTAAAATTGTAGTTCTGCATAAGTTTATTTCAGCCTACAAATACAACTGACGGTAACTTATGTTGAAACGTGATCAAGAGCTGTCATAGCTTCATCGCCTTATCAGCCAAACATCAGTAACGAAAATCGATGATGCCAATGACTGAAAATTGCAACTTCAAACAAGTAATATGCCATTTGGAATGAGAACATGCGGAAAATAAGCCACAAAATGTCGTAAAAGAACATGATTAATCTTCAATGCAAATGTTGATAGCATTTTAAGCCAAGTTAAAGGGCGTGGAGACAAAAGTTTTCCAGTGGAGTACCGCGGACCCCCAGTTTTTAGGCTCGTTTTCTTTGCCTCCTTGCCCTACAATCGTTCAGGCGTCCCTGCCAGCTACCATTAAAAAAGAACAAGTCTCCATACAATCCCTAAAAATATCTCCCTCATTATGAAGAATTTCACTAAAAGTAGCCTTCCTTCTGTAAAGAAATCCAATATTACAATCAAACTTGATACCATGTGATATCAAGGAATGATAGAAATGATATTTCAAAAATCAATAAATTAAAAGTAGTAGCCCTGCCTGTTGACTCACATTATTCAAAATGAATACATAACATTCTTTATTGCAAATGCATTGGCCTCCCTTCACTTTGATGATAATAAATATTTGAATTAGCTACCTTTCCTACCAGCATTAAATCTGATTCTTTGGCTAAATCAATTTGTTGGATTGTGTGTATTGTAAACTTGTTTTTTAATAAAGCTGATGTAACTAATTATACATAGCTAGCTCACTGGCTATAGCACGAAATGTAAATGCCCATACTATTTTACTCAGTTCTGCTGCAATGCAAGAATAATTAGCTTAACATCAATTTTTTTCTGTTGTGCAAATGATATGATCCCTTTATCTCTTGAGGCAATGTTCTGATCTCTTCCAAGGCTATCTAAACATTTCCTGGCTCTTTGCAACATGAGACACTAAAATTGTCAGGATAAAAGAAGAAGCCTTTTCATTAGACTTTTGGAATTGTTAAGTGTGTTGTCTTTGCCCATTCACCCCATTCACCTAGGACCTCAAGCAAAATTTTTTGCCCAAGTCTTCTCAATGCCAAGACTTTTCATATAAAAAGGTTGTCAATGCATCCCAATGCATAATATATCACGATGACATTTTTCAAATAGTTCAAATCTAAATCCCAAATATCATGCTGATTGTGTTGGTTGTAACAAGCATAGTGTATTAATTTGATATTGAATGTGCATGCCTTTTCATGCAGAAAATTTCCGTTGACCACGCTCTTTGACCCGTAAGTGGTCTTGTGCGACAGTCAGATTTTCGCTAGATCTGCGCCTGAAAGGGTAGATGCAAGGGAGACATAATTCGTCTATTTCGTTGTTTGGAAGGTCAAGCGGCTCCGTCAATTACAATAAAGGATTTGCATAAACACAGCTAATAGCTGAAAAAACAGAAGCAAAATTAAGTTTAGTGGTATAATCAATCCGAACCTTCAAGGGAAGAATAGAAACTGATTAATTCAGCCTCTTTTTGGACATAAACAATAAATGCCTATATATAACTCTATTTCTTCGCAAACCGTTATATTTACTTTCGATAAGGTGGGGTACATATTGGTTTCCCAAAAAAATAAATATGTTTACTTGCAGCCGGCTTTGTATTCACAGCTTTATGAGGAGCATCTATAAAACAGCTGATCTTCCATTACATTCACAGACGTTGGTATTTTCATAGCGAAGGTGAGTGCACTTTATTTTTTAGTCAATGATTTTTAGTCGATGATTTTTAGTCAATGATTTTTAGTCAATGATTTTTAGTCAATGAGTTTTAGTCAATGATTTTTAGTCAATGAGTTTTAGTCAATGATTTTTAGTCATTGATTTTTAGTCAATTATTTTTAGTCAATGATTTTTATTCAATGAGTTTTAGTCAATGAATTTTAGTCAATGAGTTTTAGTCAATTATTTTTAGTCAATGATTTTTAGTCAATTATTTTTAGTCAATGATTTTTAGTCAATTATTTTTAATGATTACTGAACCTTTTAATGACCTTCTACTCTATATCATGGCTGCATATTGCAATGATCAAGACACCAATTTGAAAGCCGGTAGAAAGTGGGGGAGGGGGCTGATCTCAGTGGTGAAATGGAGTTTCCGGGGCCCTAGAATTATTTTAAGACAACGCCTTTTTTAAAAGTATTAGCTTTATTTTATTCATTCTCTACTTAAATGATGCGGTAAGCAACCAATAAATGACTCAAAATTTTTCTTAGCTGTGTTAAAAGGGAATGCATACAAATTTAGATCCATGTGAAGTGTTTCGTGGAAAAATGTCATCTGAAACGAGAGTCTACGCTTATTATTTACGAGGTAGAGGCTCTTTTACATATCGTGAAATTGCTAACAAAATAGAAAACATCACCGGCAAATTTTCTCCAAATTTGTAAAGATGGATTTAAGAAAGGAACATAAGAAGATAACAGGCCGACCACCAGTTATGAGCAGCAGAGAAGAAGCGATTATTTAGAATATTCAGGAAATGAAGGTGTCAAAATGCGAACTTAACTGTTCTCGATGTAGCTCAAGAATGCTAAAAAAGCCTGTCAGTTATCGAACTCTAGTATGAATAATGAATAAAAACAGGTGTAGGCCTATAAAACACCGAAAGATATGTTTACTTTGTACCAAGGGCAGAAGGAAAAGACAACATTTGGCTCGAAAAGCAATAGAGAAATTTGATCGGCAATTCTTGAGTGAAGACGTTTTTCTATATGAAGATCGAAAAGAAATGAAGATCGAAAAAGAGAGTTTCGTTGAGTTGAGGACAAGGGTGTTGCCGATTGGGTTAGCTTACGATTCCGCCCCCATTGATCGGACTAAAGAAACGATGCCAGATCGTCTGAAAGTATTCGCTGCAAACGGGCATCGGACAAAGTATTAACTGCTTTACCATATTCTAGTGATAAAAGACACTAGTTCATCTAAATCATATTTACAACACTAATTTCACAACTTTTATGAAGGTTATGGTACCATTATTTGTATCAGAAGTATGGATGTTTCATGCACTTGAGGTTTTTCCTCAATATTCTACTGAAAAAACTGAAAAAAGATCTACCAACTTTATTCACAGAAATTTCAACTGACAAACACGTTAAGGATGTGTTTAAGGGTACTTATTGATATGTTAAAGAATTGGAAACATATGAACACCGAATGCCAGTAAATCGAGGAAAAGTCCACGGTCTACACTTGAGAAAAGAAAATGACAATGGGTAATGTCTTTCTCTTAAGAATGTGTAGATCGTGCAGAAATGCCTTTATTTCGGCCATAATACATAGTGTTTTAGCCAAAATGCACAAACCACATATACTGGGATACATTGCACATATTTTGGGACATTTGATAAGAAAGTGTCTTTTTAATACATGGCGTATTTCAAATAGAAGAAACTGTAGACCGTTTGGTATGAGGCTGCGAAGTCATTGGCAGGACGCCGCTGCGAAGCATGCAAACGGACAAAAGGCTGCTCTTCAAAATGCGTTGTTTTCAAGCACTCTTGGAAAACAATAAACTGTCTACGGAACTGTTTCCTGGCATTACTTTCGAATATGGTGCATATTGAATGCGCTCCGTAGTGAACACCAAAAACGGAGGCATTTCAATACGCTAACAACAGCAACCACTTACTTTCACATTTCTAAAATGGAGAATTCAAAATTGACGGAACCACCTACAAAAATCTTATTCACACAAATTTTTTGCAAAGACTGATGGCAATTGTTGCAGCTCTAAGTCATATTTATGCTACTCGCAAAAAAGGCAGTTGTCTATGAATTTTAAGCAGCTTCAAACTCAATCTACTTCAGTTGGGTTAAATTAATCCGGAAGCAGAGGCACAACTTGAAACAACCTAGGTTTTGGGTTCGTCCTGGCAGAACTAACGCCTGATATTTTAGGCTGAACGCGTCAAAGCAGAAGGGAGGAGATAAAATTTAACTAACAAACGATACTGGGGACTTTGCTGTATCAAACACTGGAGTGTCTTTCGGGGGTTTAATGTCCTTACTATATGTTGTTTTGGGGGCAGCAAAATTAAAAACATGGCCTTCCAATGGCAACAGCATAACAACATGCCGATACTTGGCAGAATAATGGGAGCCCCACGAAAGTCGTTCAAAACGATCACATCTATATCCTCTACCTCAAGTGAAACAGTTCTAGTCGAATTAAAAGCTATCGTACAACATTTACTGACAAACCTGTACGTACTTGAAACGTTCTAGCTCCTCTAAAAAAGCCAGTTAGCAGGCAGCGTTAGTTCTGAATCCATCTACGCAGCATTCTCAATTCCACAAATGAATATGAATAAATCTATTTAGTCATCTAAACTTCTCTTCCAATCCCAACCTTTTTTTCAAACTCCGCATCCAAACTATCCAAAACATCCTACCAGTTCTGTATGCGTCCGAATAATCGCTTTTTAACGAACTAACTATATTCCTGCGGTGTCTATAAGAACCTGTTTCAAAGGAGTGCTACAAAGTTCTTGAAGACTGCTTCATGGAGTATCTGTGTAGAGTTTTATCAGAATGTTTAGTGTTTCTGTGCACTTTTAACAAGATGTCCTAGTGGTGAGTGAGTAAGCATTGCAGATGAGTGAGTAAACAATGAGTAAGCATGACAGGCGCCAACAAAAATTATCATGCTTTCTCAAATGAGCCATAGTCTTAAATCGCAAATCTACCTACCCGTCTAACCAAAGCTCTTTTAATTGCTCAATCCGCCTTTATATATCTCTTGCCTTGTCGGGTAAAGTCTCACTGCATATTGTTATTGAATCTTAATGTCAGTCAAATTTTTCTGACAAACAGTTGCTTTCAAAAGCATTGTTTGCCACTGAACTGCTTGTCACAAATGGCGAATCTTCTCTGCTGGCACCTGCATCGGATTGCTGAATAACCAAGATGACATTGAAAGCTTACTTTGAATCGGGTTGTTTGCCTTGCAAGCTAAGTAAATTGTTTTCACTTAACTATCGATAGATATCAGTTAGTAGCAAAAAGTTCTCTTTTCTCTAGGTAAGGAAATACCAAGACAAAATGAAGAAACGATTGATAACAGTTATTGTGATCTTGGCCCTGGTGGCCAGCACTTCTCTTGCTGACATGAGTGCTGGAACTAAGAGCAAATCACACAGGAATAGCAAGTGGCCAAGGTGTTGTGGACTTCATGTCCAAACTGGGAGATCCGAAGACAAAGAAAATGTTCGACTCCTTGGGTAAAATGGCAAGCTTTCTTGGGGCATTTGGAGGGGTGATATCCTTTGCCCTTCTCTTCGTTCCACAACAAGACTCGCCGAGCTGAAGTTCATGAAGGAAAAGTTTGCAGAAGTCAACATGAAGTTGGACCAGATAACAACAGAACTGGATAAAGTCAAGGACCTCATAACTTACGAAACCAACGAGCTGCGTATTTGTCATCCGCTGCACGAATTCTTCATGGACACAAAAGGCTACAGGAGTTCTTGAATGAAATGCAAAGAACATCTTGCTATGGTGAAAGTGCATGCAAACGGGTGCGGGCACGCATTGCTTCACGGTTTGTCAACGACTTCAATATTGCGAGCGACATCTTCAAAATCATCAATGGAGCTACAAAGCCAACATCGGCGTTTGGCGATCCACTGCTGAATTTAGTATCCAGTACATTTAAGTGCCACATTGTCAAGATCGATCAGTTTGCAAACAGCATACTCAAACTGTCCTTCAAGGCCCAGCAAGTCATCTTGGCACATGAGAAGCTGACGGGAAGCTCGCACAGCATCACCCAAAGCATGAACAACTGGCTCAAGAGCATCTACGAACTAAGGGACAAAACAACTGCAGTAAAAACGGCCTGCTTTCAGAACATACGGAACCAGATGATCACAGACATAAACGAAAAGAAGTACCAAGTTGGAGTGCCTTCGAATGACGCTGCCAACATAGCACTAAAGAAGTTCATGGAAGACAAGTACCCATGGCTGGGGTGGACCGTTTACTCTTATGGGGCATACGGTGGCTCAAAACACAATTTCAAAAATGTAAATGGTGATCTTTGGAATAGTCCAAAAAATCGCAATGAGAGAAAGAGAAACATCATTGTCAGCTTCACAGACAAACATGGAACGTATGCCAACCAAAAGTACAAGGTCTTGAATGCAATCGACGAAATGATTAAAAGTACCAATTTCTATAAAGTCCGTAATGATGCAGATAAGCTGTTACCAAAAGTAGAAAAGGAGCTTAAGAAAGAAGGCGTTTGGAAGTATGTCAATAGCTTAAACATACTAAGACGGTATGATGACTTGAAATTCAAGGCAGATAATGATTTGACATACTTAAATGAAGAATACACATTCAGCTCCTATTACATGTACAAAGGCCGCAAGCGATTCCAATACGAGAAAGTGCGACTGGTGATAACATTGAAGTCAGAGGAGAAAGCAAATGGGAAAGGGTGCGACTTGGACTGCAACAGCAAAGGAGTCTGTGCATTGCTCCCATACTCCTCTGCCCAATACTGTCAATGCAAGCCCTTCTACCAAGGCAACAACTGCAAGGACCAATCAAAAGCGCAGTTGGCAAAGACTATGGATGCAATGCTAGCGAAAACCCTCAAGCTACCTATGCTCAGTGACATTGCTTACGACATCAAAGACCTGCGCGAATACGTCGGAGTAAGCTTCGGCGCATTGCAGGCAGCGGTCAGTGAGCTGGAGAAGACGCTTCAGAACGCATTTGACAAACTGTTCCAGCAATTCTCCAACCAGTTTGAATGGACCAAGCTCATTAGCCAATACAGCGATTCAATTAATAACGTCAAATTTTATGCATACCGATTCGAGAGTCTCCCCACACGGTATGCCAGCAGGATTGAGGAAGAGGGCAAGAAGCTGGCCACAGCGGTGCTTGCGTCTGATGGCATCGAGAAGTGGCTATATGACATAAATTTCCTGTTTGTTGGCAAAGAAGGCACGCCAGTGTTGAATCACCAACCGATGATGATCATTTTCATGAACAAGTACCAGAGCAGGGCCTGTTCCGCTCAATACAAAGCAGCAGTTGACAGTACCTGGCGCCAGCTGGTCCTTCTTCAACAAATTGGGTACATGCTTTGGGCACAAGCATTAGAATTCATGGGAAGAAGTTCTGACAGCGTTAAGGCTCTTTACGAAACACGAACAAGCACACAGGTATTAAAAGCTTTTTCGTCGAGATGATGTCTAGAACAGGACAAATAACAATTTTCACCATCCATTGCAGCACCAAAAAGATCCAAATCCATTGGTTCATCTCATTTAATTAGTTCGATAACTGTAAGCTTGCTTCAGACTTCATGGCTACCAAGGCAGATGCTCCCTTTTTGACGGTAGATAAAACTTCCAATCCATGTTGTTTCTTAATATTTCTTCTTCTTGAATATAAATTTTATTAATATGAGACCTTACTGCAGTATTCCTTCCGAGGTTTTTTGGCTTGTATCTGAGCCAGCAGGTTACCTTAACAATCTAGCACTCTATTATATTTTGATAGAATTATTCAATAATTTTCAGGTGCAGTGTTTACAAAAGAACATGCGTGTACGGTATTCCTAACTCGGTCAACGTTCAATGCTCCGGAGGACGATATTTGCATCCGGGCATCACCTTAACAACCAAGTGCAAGACAAACTACTATGTTACCGGAACCAATATAGCAAACTGCGTCACAAGGCGATCAGGCTGTGCCCCATGTTACTGCAATGCGGCTGGTTCAAATGGCCTTGAGTGCAGCGATATTACAGGCAAATGTACCTGCAAGCCTGGATTCTATGGAGACAAGTGCCGGAATCGTAACTGCGTCTGGAGCGGCTGGTCCGGATGGTCCGAATGTAATAAGGGATGTGGTTATGGCGGCCAAAAGAGCAAGACAAGGTATCACCAAGTGACCAAACAGGGTCGGGGAAGCAGTTGCACTGGGACCTCGAGCGTCAAGACATCTTGCTTCAACAGATGCTGCAGCAATGAATTTCATTGTTCAAACAAGCGAAAGTGCATCCCATTATCTTACAAGTGCGATTATGACAATGACTGTGGGGACAACCAAGACGAACAACCATGCATAGAGCCTTGCACGAACAAATACACTGAATGGGACAGCCACGGCGACGGAAAGTCTGTTTACCTTGACCGCCATCGCTTGAACTGTGGCGGTGCTGGTAACGTCCTCAGCATGTTCAACCTGGAGAGACGTGGCGGTAAGATCAGGTACCAGTACTCGTGTTGCAAGCTAAACAAACCGACTACATGCGCCTTGAAAAAGGTAGAAAACAGCTTCACCTACGATGGAGATGATGACACGGTTTACTTTGACCGACAGACCGTCTGGTGTAGATCATATGGATATCTGAACGATTTATGGCTCACCAGAAACGACAAGAAAAATAAGATTAAGTAAGTGACCTGTTATCTTCTCACAATTGATTGACCCCGATATTACGCGACATGCTTAAATGATGAACATCCTTCAAAAGATACACGATTGGGACATATAGGCAAATCTAAAATAGATGTCTACTGAACTGTGAAATGTAAGAACCGTGCCTGATTAAATCACGCCTCATTAGCACGTGAATAAAAGTTCTTTATGCTTCGTGGTTGGGCATTCAGGAAAGAGCAAATGAGGCTTCTATGGCTGTTCATCTGTGCCAGCAGTAATACAGTAATATATTGCTCATATCAATTGTAGGTACGAATACTACTGCTGCAACCTGACGCACCAAAAGGACCGAAGCAGAACCCACTGCTACACCAGCTACACGTCCTTTACGTATGACGGAGATGGCAAGAATTACTACCTCGACAGGCAGACTGTGTGTGTGCCACAAAAGGTACTTCCTCACGTACTTCAAACTGGAACGCAACAGCGCGAAGGATCGATGGAGATATCGCTTTGACTGCTGTCGAATTCGGTCTTAGCCATCTTCCTCACAAGGCGAGGCAATGTAGTTGCAAAAACATCACAGTATAGCACAATCCAATGCCATGTATTGCAACTTAACTTAATTAAATAACGAAATTACCGGTATCATATTTTGCCAAGACAAAGATAATTTTTATTCTGACTCGCTCCTACTTTCCCTGTCCGAAATTCCTAATTCAGGTAGAACGAAAACTAATATGCAAGATAAGAAACAATTCATTGACAGCCGATTACACTATTCTCCATTAATACTTAGTGTTATCCATTTAATTGTTAGTGTCAGAAGATACTTTTGACGAATAGCTATTTGGTTTCAAGAAATGATGCCAGGGCTTTATGGCTAAGGCATACAAGAGAGAGGCATATGGTCCAAGTTATTTCCAGTCAACGTTTAACAAATCACTTCCAGTCATTATTTGAGGTTCCTTGTGTGCCACGTCAGGTTATTTTGAATTCCTTAAAGTACATAGCTGTCTACACTCTCTATCCATCAAATTCTTTAAAAAGGTATCGTTAAACGCTTTTCAGTGCCGAACTAAAGTTCCGGTTTCGCATCGTTTTAAATATCTTGAATGGTTTATATCTTGTGGTAAATCACGTGTTCTTTTTCACTAATAGGCCAAATATTTGCTTATAAAAACACGCAAAATTTGCGGTAAATTTCAAATCTATTTAAACTCAGCCCTAAACAGATAAATTTCCCACAAAACGGCCATCAAACATGCCTCACATTTTAAGTTCTTTTCCAAAACAATATTGCAAACCCAATATTGCAAACACAGCCACTAAAATTCTTCAAACTAGAGAAGATTGCAATGAAATAATTAAGGGTCCAAATGCCAGGGACATCAAGAGATTCCAGGTGACTGGGTTGCCCGTAATCACTGTAAATTTTCTTCATTTGATGGTTTGAACATCGAACTGGCATATGGTCCGTTGCCAAGCCTTTAGAAAGTCGTGAAACGCCTTTTTCAAGAATTACTGGCTCTCTTTCGTTCATCTTTATATCAGGGTTGCCAACTGGCCTACTGGGAGGCCAGATTCCAGAAATCTGGCCTAATTGGAAAGACTTTTGCTACGAACATTTCCATTTGGCCTCCACCTATATTTTGGCTATAAATTGGCCTATTGTCATTTGATTACACAATTTCTGTGTTTTTTCGGTTTTACTAATTTTATCTGTATAAAGTGCTTAAGAATTATGATTGATTTATGAAAAATTTCTCGTCATCAAATTACTTGTAATTGATTTTCGTTTCTGCCAATGTACAATCTATTGTTATTAATCCCGGATGAGGTGCTTGTGTGACCCAGCTATCATGTGCGGGGTCATCGGACTGTAAGTTCATTATACGCTCCATTGCAGAAGCCAAGTCATGTAAAAATTATTCTCGAAAGTAGTACAGATAGTAAGAGCTGAGCAAAACACTTGAATAAACTGCAAGATGGCTTCAAAATGGAAAGGAAGTTACGATAGTTCAAGAAAGTATAAGAAGAGCTGGGAGAAGCAATATGTATGGCTGTCAGAATCACCAGATGGTAAAGGGAATGCATACTGTAAACTCTGTCGCAAATCTCTTCAAGCGAAACTTTGGTCAATCTCCAAGCATGAAAGCTCTTCTGAGCACTCAACTAGAATCAAAGAAACTCAGCAAATGAGACCTTTAGCTGTAGAAAGACGCCCTCGACCAGGGACAACCAAACGGGATGTTAAAGAAGCAGAAATTCAAATAGCTGTTGGCATAGCCTGTCACTCTGCAATCCTTGCCGTTGATCATTTGGGCGAATTAATGGTTCAGCATGGCAAAGGAAGTGCTTTGGGGGAAATGCAACTCCACCGTACAAAATGTAGTCAGTTGATAAAAAATGTTGTGTCACCATCTTTGAACGCGAGCTTCAAAAAGATGTAGAAGGGAAAGGTTTTGCAGTGCTCATTGATGAGTCCACAGATGTTGCCGCGAAAAAGAACCTTTGTATATGCATTCGATACTTCAGTGAGCAAGAAATGCAAGTGGCCACAGCGTTCGTTGGAATGATAGAAGTTGTCGAAGCGACGGGTGAAAACTTATTTCAGGCAGTGAAAACTGGCTTCAAACGGTTGGACTAGATCTGCACAACTGCTTTGGCTTTGCAAGTGATGGTGCTTCTACAATGGTGGGGGAATGGAATTCAGTATGGTCCAGGATTCGGGAATCGTCGCCAAATTGTATACGGATGAAATGTATTTGTCATTCACTGGCTTTGTGTGTCCAACATGCATTCGAGAAGATGCCAGCGAATCTTGGCTTTCTTCTGAAGGAAATACCGAAGTGGTTTTCGAAAAGCATTTTACGAAGAGAGGCTTTCCACCAGCTCATAGACGTCATGAATCCAAATAATGAGCACGCAGGTAAACCAATGCCATTCCAGAAAATGTCTGCAACTCGATGGCTTGTCAGAGGGAAGGTGCTTTTCAACATTCTTGTCAATTGGGAGGAACTGAAAGCGTATTTTTTGGTAGAAGAGCCCAATTGTAAATCAGATGTTCGCTACAAAGCAAGAATGTTGCTGAGCATGTTGAATGATGACATCAACCACCTTTATTTTCATTTTCTCTCTCCAATCGTGACAGAATTTGAACGAGTTAATGCGTCATTTCAAGCCACAAATGCAGATCCTGAAGACATGGTCAAACAGCTCTTCCTGCTCCACAGCACTCTACGCTACAGAATATATGGCTCAGGCGATGAAGTTCTGCCAAACTCTCGTGTTGATTTTGGTGTGAAATTTGTCATGGAATCACAAAAGTATATTCATCATCACGGAAATTCTGCTGAAGCGAAAGTGAAGGTAGAGGAAGTGTATAACCGAGCCAGAGTTTTCTCGTTGAAGCGCTTACACAGGTTGAAAATAGACTTCCTGGGAATGAAACTATTTTCAAAGGCCTCAGCTACCTGTCCCCAGCGACAGTTCTCTCTCAGGTTGACCGTGTGCCGTTTTATTCTTTACCCATGCTTCACGTCATGGCTGATATATCATCAGTTGAAGAAGAATATCGCAGGATCCTTCATGTCGACTGGGCAGGCGAAAGCGTTTTAATGGATTTGTCCCAAGAGATTCAGCTGAATTTTGGTGTGGAATTTTGAAGTACACATCTAGTACAGGAGAGCAACCATTCAAAAGATTGGCTCTTTATGCTTTAACAGCCCTTGCGACCCCAGTGAGCAATGCCATATGCGAGAGAGTGTTTTCACACGTCACTAATGTAAAAACAAAGCTAAGAAGCAGAATGCGTCTTGATATGCTGGATGCTGTAATCAGAATTCGAGTTAATTTCAAGTTTGGGCAAAAATGTTGCCGAGATCTCAGAGTTTCACCAGAAATGCTTGAGTTGTTCAATTCTACAAACATGTACAACCAAGGGGAAACTTCTGCAGATGCAGATGAAGCTAACTTGAATGCATACTTGTGAAAAATTTTGTAACGACAATGCAACCATGAAATGAAAAATATATGATATATAAACATAATTCATTATAAACAATTACAACAATGTTATAAACTTGGTTACTGCTTTGGGAAAATTTTGTTCTGTTTCTCTTCACGTTGTTGATTTTTTAACTGAATTTAATTAAGTTAATTTTATCAAGTCAAAGCAGTAACCAAGTTTATGACAGGGTAATTGTTTATAATGAATTATGTTTATATATCATATATTTTTCATTTCATGGTTGCATTGTCATTATAAAATTTAATTGCTGACGTGGAGATGAACAATTCTCTGATTAACTGACTTTTGACTTTTTCAACTGCTTTTAATAATTTAATTTTGTTTTAATATCTATTCTACTCTACTAATTTCCGTATGACTAGCGATGTAGTTTTAGTAATTGATTTGTTTTGCTTTTTTTCAAATTTAGCAACGTTTGTTGTTGTTGTTGTTTTGTTTCTCGAGTGGAAAATTTAATTAAGTCTGAATTAACTGAATGATGCATCCATGGAAATGGTTCGATTCAGAATATATAAACTGATCAATTTCGTTAAACAATGTGTTTTCTTCTGCTAAAAAATTTGGCTACATTTTGGCCTCCTTCAGCATCATGTTTGGCTACTGCTGACCAATAGGGTCTGGCAACCCTGCTTTATATGCAGTTTCGTTCATCGGTAACCATTAGCTACTATGCAAAGATGTATATTGCTAGAAAAAGCGGAACTATTTTTCGCATACTTAAAAGTACTTTTTTCGTCCGACACTCCTCAGAGTATGCAAACGTCGGAAGATAACCAAAAACTGACCGAATAAATAGCCAGATGCGGATCGAAAACACTAGAGGGTGATAAGCAGAACGCGTGATTGGTTGTAATTGACCAATCTGCGTTACTTAACACCTCATTTTAGAAGAGCCCAAGGGAAAAGACGAACTCTTTCTGTCTACAAAGAATGGGATTTTCCATTGAAATATAGACAGACTCCAAAACACCTAGGTGAAAGGACGACCTAGCTTGCCCAATTATACGAAAATTGTTGTCACTGTAATGATTTGCTAATGATTTGCTCCAAAACTAAGCTTACTTCCGAACTTGATACAATAAAACGTATCCTTATTGAAAATGGCTACCCCGACGATATCATCTCGAAGTGTTTCAAACAAAAAATTGCCAGTTTCATCTCTGACAAGCATTTTGGACCTGAAAAGTGCCCTGTTTATCTCAAATTACCTTGGATTGGTGATGTTTCGCTAAAATTTGAAAATCAGATAAAAAAGGCCATCAATTTCTGCTATTCAGCTGTGAATCCTCGTGTGGTCTACAGTGCTAAGAACATGTTTCCCTCCACCCAAAAGGATTGCGTTCCTGCCCACAAAAAAAGTTTAGTCGTTTATGAATTTTGTTGCCGATGTGAAGCTCGGTATGTAGGACGCACTACTCAAAGATTGGAGGATAGAATAAAGCAGCATGTTCCCACGAGCATAAGGACCAAAACGTCTGCAGAAAGAGAGCAGCCGCGTCGAAATTGTAAAAGACGCAATGCCCAAATTAATTGCGATTCGGCTATAGGACAACATCTTTTAGAGAATCCAGATTGCGCCAAAACATACAGTGACGACAATTTTCGTATAATTGGGCAAGCTAGGTCGTCCTTTCACCTAGGTGTTTTGGAGTCTGTCTATATTTCAATGGAAAATCCCATTCTTTGTAGACAGAAAGAGTTCGTCTTTTCCCTTGGGCTCTTCTAAAATGAGGTGTTAAGTAACGCAGATTGGTCAATTACAACCAATCACGCGTTCTGCTTATCACCCTCTAGTGTTTTCGATCCGCATCTGGCTATTTATTCGGTCAGTTTTTGGTTATCTTCCGACGTTTGCATACTCTGAGGAGTGTCGGGCGAAAAAAGTACTTTTAAGTATGCGAAAAATAGTTCCGCTTTTTCTAGCAATTGTGAAGTTTTGTACCACAAAGCACTTGTTCAAAGATGTATATGATAACAATCAGCAAAGTTAGCAAAGAAAGTTTCAAGATATTGCTTTAAACATTCCAGATTACAACTCCAGTTAGAGAATCCAGCTATGGTAAAGAATCCTGTTTATTCTTCTGTCGTGCTATGTTTTGCCTCGAGGCAGTTTCCATGATGAAGCCATGGAAATTTCCTCAACCTTGACATAAGCGAAATTGTTTTCCAAAACTTCGTATTTCGAAAGTTGGAAAGGTGTCTCAATGGAGTTCGTAGCACTGTCTTGAAAAGTAACTGACGCAGCAAGACAATGCTCAATAGACGTAAAGACTGCGTTTTGGCATGTCAGGGTGCTTCCTTCAGACTGATTTGAAGAATACCTCCAAATGTCAAAGATGAAGAAATTGACCTTTGTAAAGAACTCAATAATAAGAAGGCAAATATATTCATTTACATAATGCTGGGCTTGCAAGGGCTTAATGAAGCAAATAATTTTTACTTTAAGCAATGGAGTGATAAAATTGAAGATGATGATTACATGATCAGTTGCAGCATCAAGAATATTTTGGAAGCTCTTTAGTAGAAAAGCAAACTCCCTAATTGGCGGCCATTCTTTTAATTTCTTCTTGCAAGATTGTCATTCTTGATAATCATGCTCCTATGAAAAATAGATATGATTTATGTACCATGCAGAAACAAAAATAATTAGAATAATTGCTTTTATTATTGCTAGTCGAATATTATAATTGTTTTGAAGACAATTCTCCTTGATTTTGAGTAAGTAGCAATTGAAGTCCTTGAAGAAATGGTCAGAAACCCTATTTCTGCAAGTCACCAACCAATAAAGGTAAATAATGTTGTGTAGTTGCCTTTTTTCCTGTCACTTATTTGTTGGTAATATCTGCTTTGTTAATAAGCATAAATAATACATGAAATGTTGATATGTATTCAAGGAACACCCTGAGAGTGTACTTGCCATAATTGCAGCAGTGGAGGCTTGTATGCATATTTACAAATTAATCAATCATGAGAATTGCCAAATCTTTATTTTCAAAAGCTTCAGATATGAATGATGTTTTACCATGGCAGACTGACAACTTTGTCTAATCCCTTACTTGGAACAACTTTGAGACACTTAGTTAACTTTTATTATGAAGTGAGAGTCCCATCTTGCTGACCACTTTTCCAACTATTTGCCAGAAACAAGCATGTCAATTGTAGTAACAGCCTTTTCTCACTGGTTTAATTATTTATTTATATTTTTTTTCCTATCTAGAATACAAAGGTAGATTTTTGGACACTGAGAAGCTTTATGCTTATTGAGCAGTGTCCTGAAAGATGACAACTTTCCTCACTCTGGGTGAAAGTTTGAAACTTGTGATAGGGTCATGCACCTGCTTGAAAGGGGGGCTCAATGAAATGGGGGTTACAGGGATAGGCCAGGAATTCAAAAAGTTACAGCATTGCACTTTACCTTTTTTATAACATAAAAAAATTCTGAAAAGTTGGCATGTAATTTTCTTTGATTTGACAAGAAATCATAACAGTTTATTCATTATTAAAAGGTCACAGGAAATTTGTGGCTTGTAGCATGTAAGCTCAGTGGCGGTTTCCAGGTGTCCAGGGGACCCTGTGCTTTTGCGGCCCCAAACGTAAGAAAATATTAAGAATAAATCACAGGAAATCAGTCTCTATTTTAAATGAATTATTCTCCAAGGAAAAATCTGTAAGAAAATAAAATGCAATCCGCATAATTAGGGCAATACAAAGCATCACCTTGAGGCATAACAATTTTAATGGAGAAGAACTTTCAGAGTAACCTCAAACAAAGGTCGCACATATCATTTTGGCCCTTCGGCCTGGAACTCCCTAAAACTGCCACTCTATATGTTACTGAAGATAAATATTCATTTTTATTTCCCAGTTTTGATTTGTAGAATTTGACATCGAAATCAATAATGATAAACAAATTGAGCTTACCTCAGCCTAACACAGACGTACTGCAAAATTTGATGGCAATTTCGCAAGATGCAATTTATCAATTTATAAGACAATCACATATTGCAGCACAAAAACATCTTACTAACGTTTTAGGCCATTTTTGCTCGTGCTTTACTGTCGGTGAAAAATATGCTGAGCTATTTTCAACAAGTTCTGAAATATGTTCCTGAGACAAAAGCTCAAAATAACTACCTTTGTGGTCTGATTAAACTTGGCTTTTTGGACAATCCGCGAGGAATTCTTCATTGACCATAGTTGTGCCCCATTCAACAGGCCAAGTGCAAGACAAAGTTACTTCTTCGTTACTTGTCACATTTTACCTTGCCCACCTACCTTGGCTTGAATGCCTTTCAAATTGAAAGTTTCATTTCGAGAGAACACAATCCTTAAGAAAACTGGCGTGGCACTTCAATCGGCGATGACGAAAGCAAAACAGCAAAAAGGCGGGAAAACTAGGCGGGAAAACATGGCGGGAAAACGAGGCGGGAAAATCATAGCCAAGCAAATTCAAGGAGGCCGGCAAATTTTCAGGGCGAGGGAGAATTGACGCATTTAACCATTGGCCTACAGGTTTTTGCTTCTAAGAGGCCTCAAGCAAAATTTCCTTAAGTTGCCAAAATTGCCCTACTTTGGCATCCTTTGAAATCTAAAGAATTCAGCAGCGCCATGAGCGTCTCTAGTTTAATGCAACGAAATATTATAAACTTGCGACTTATTACACAGCATGGAACAACTTAATATCACCATAATTTTTCTGCGCGAATATTCATTCATTGGTTTCTATACTTGACACCACGAGAAACAATCTTCCCTTTTACGCCGAAGCCTCTTTTGCAATCCACACTAGGTATACTCGGGTCTACCTTCATGAAACACAGCCAAGGTGCAAGACAAAACGAATTTTATAAACAAGTGTTGGAATCAATCGTAAGAAACTATTTGTTACAGGTTGATTAAAACATAAGTTCTCTTGCCTTCCCTTCCTATTTTGTCATTTCCTCTGTATATCTAGTTGCATAAAGTAAATAGAACAGGGTGCGTCAGCCGCATACATTATTGGGCTGCGTGGACATCTTTTCCATTGTTTTTGTGACCATCAAGATCCGCTATTGTTTATGTGCGTCATGCCCAACGCAGAGGTAGCTAACGGCACAGAGGCATGGATACTGTCCTTGCCTTTGGCATTCTAGTGAATTACCACAAAATTATAATTTTTATTAATAATTTAATCAAATGTTCATAAAGAAATTCCGACTAAAATAATAGGCCCCACCTCGAATAACCCCCCCCCCCCCTCGAATAAGCCCCCCCCCCCTCGAATAAGCTCCCCTCAAATAAGCCCCAATCAAAAAATATCGAAAATTAAAAAGCCCGAGGGGCTAATTCGAGGATTTACCGTATAGGTTTTCCTATACAGTTTGTCAGGTTTGCGTCAGAGTGCGTCGATTACTTCGCAGAGGCTGTCGCCTGTCCACCGCATCGCATTCTCAAAGGGTCTGAAAACAACAGCCTTCTTTTCTGGGAAATAAATCATCTGTTATTTTGAACAAAAACAATTGACTCCTGTAAAGGAAATCTCTTTAATTTCTCAGAAGATCTAATTAATGCAATAATAATGTTATCGGGTTCGAAAGATTTACGAACAGGCCGGCCTGGCGATTTGGATTCGAGCAAAAGGAGCAAAATGTGAAGATGAAAAAGGATTTAGTGAGGCCTCTACCATGGTTCATGGTTGAAGGTACGAAAAGCTGTGATCGGAGTACGTGTCATTCCAGAGATATCTTACAAATCATTCACATCAGTTCTAGAGTATTTGTCTTTGTTTCTTTTTTACTTACGAAATCCTTTCTGCTTTACATTGCCTTAACAATGTTTGCTCTTCAAAAAAGTGGGAGGGGTTATGGCTCTGCCGTCAAGTCAGTAAGGGGTCAGGGAGACCTGCATTCAAATTCTCTGTTGCCCATAAACATTGCAGCTGCTGTTTATTTCTTGCAGGGTTATTTGTTTATTTCTGTTTATTTCATGATACAGACAGGGAGTCAGGAGGTTGAGAGCCATGAGCCTTGTCCAATTCTTTTTCCTTATATAATTATTCTAATATTCTTGATTCTCAAACAGATTATCCTTAAGGTCAAATTGAATTAATTACTGGGATATTCCAGGTAAAGTGTACCAAAAGAATCTTATTTGTACATTGAGCCATAGAATTCATTTTGTGGGGCAAAAGTGCCCTTTTAGTAATTCATTTTAAGAACCTTACATACGATGCAACGGAAATAATGACTTAACACTTCGAGTTGTTATGACTGACATTAACATTGACATAAAGTTGCTTCTACGCAGGAGACATCCTGCAGTTCTTCAAATTCCATACACAAGACAAAATGAAGACCCTAGTTTCAAATAATTGATTGATTGTTGATTATTTACAAATTTGATTTCGTCTTATGTATTCTTATGAGTGCAGAATGAAAGTGTATGACCGAAAGGCGTTCGATTATGGTTAGAAACGGTAAAATTGTAGTTCTGCATAAGTTTATTTCAGCCTACAAATACAACTGACGGTAACTTATGTTGAAACGTGATCAAGAGCCGTCATAGCTTCATCGCCTTATCAGCCAAACATCAGTAACGAAAATCGATAATGCCAATGACTGAAAATTGCAACTTCAAAATAAGTAATATGCGATTTGGAATGAGAAAATGTGGAGAAATAGCCACAAAATGTCGTAAAAGAACATGATTAATCTTCGATGCAAAATTTTGGTAGCATTTTAAGCCAAGTTAAAGGGCGTGGGACAAAAGTTTTCCAGTGGAGTACACTGGACCCCCAGTTTTTAGGCTCGTTTCCCTCGCCCCCTTTATTGCAAATGCATTGGCCTCCCTTCACTTTGATGATAATAAATATTTGAATTAGCTACCTTTCCTACTAGCATTAAATCTGATTCTTTGGCTAAATCAATTTTTTGGATTGTGTGTATTGTAAACTTGTTTTTTAATAAAGCTGATGAAACTAATTATACATAGCTAGCTCACTGGCTGTAGCACGAAATGTAAATGCCCATACTATTTTACTCAGTTCTGCTGCAATGCAAGAATAATTAGCTTAACATCAATTTCTGTTGTGCAAATGATATGATCCCTTTATCTCTTGAGGCAATGTTCTGATCTCTTCCAAAGCTTTCTAAACATTTTCTGACTCTTTGCAACATGAGACACTAAAACTGTCAAGATAAGAGAAGAACCCCTTTCATTAGACTTTTGGATTTGTTAAGTGTGTTGTCTTTGCCCATTCACCCCATTTACCTAGGACCTCAAGCAAAATATTTTGCCCAAGTCTTCTCAATGCCAAGCCTTTTCATATAAAAAGGTTGTCAAGGCATCCTGCTGCATAGTATATCACGATGACATTTTTCAAATTTAAATCCCAAATATTATGCTGATTGTATTGGTTGTAACAAGCATAGTGTATTAATTGGATATTGAATGTGCATGCCTTTTTATGCAGGAACAGACGCTGACTCTGTATACATTTAAAGGGTTGCGCTTGAGTATGGAACAATTCAGTATGTAGCGTCAAAGGGCGTGGCTCAGAAAATTTCCGTTGACCACGCTCTTTGACCCGTAAGTGGTCGTGTGCGACATTCAGATTTTCGCTAGATCTGCGCCTGAAAGGGTAGATGCAAGGGAGACATAATTCGTCTATTTCGTTGTTTGGAAGGTCAAGCGGCTCCGTCAATTACAATAAAGGATTTGCATAAACACAGCTCATAGCTGAAAAAACAGAAGCAAAATTAAGTTTAGTGGTATAATCGATCCGAACCTTCAAGGGAAGAATAGAAACTGATTAATCCAGCCTCTTTTTGGACGTAAACAATAAATGCCTATATATAACTCCATTTCTTCGCAAACCGTTATATTTACTTTCGATAAGGTGGGGTACATATTGGTTTTCCAAAGAGAAAAAATATGTTTACTTGCAGCCAGCTTTGTAATCACAGCTTTATGAGGAGCATCTATAAAACAGCTGTATCTTTCAGTACATTCACAGACGTTGGTATTTTCATAGCGAAAGGTGAGTGCACTTTATTTTTAGTCAATGATTTTTAGTCAATGATTTTTAGTCAATCATTATTAGTCAATGATTTTTAGTCAATGATTTTTAGTCAATGATTTTTAGTCATTGATTTTTAGTCAATGATTTTTAGTCAATGAATTTTATTCAATGAGTTTTAGTCAATCATTATTAGTCAATGATTTATAGTCAATGATTTTTAACGATTTCTGAATTTTTCAATGACCTTCAACTCTATATCATGGCTGCATATTCCAATGATCAAGACACCAATTGGAAAGCCGTTAGAAAGTGGGGGAGGGGGCTGAAGTCAGTGATGAAATGGAGTTTCCGGGGCAATAGAATTATTCTAAGACTACGCCTTTTTTTAAAAGTATTAGCTTTATTTCAATCATTCTCTTCTTAAATGATGCGGTAAGCAACCAATAAATGACTCAAAATTATTCTTAGCTATGTTAAAAGGGAATGTATACAAATTTATATCCATGTGAAGGAGTTAAGGAAAACCTAGAAGCATAGTTACAATAGTGTTTCGTGGAAAAATGTCATCTGAAACGAGAGTCTACGCTTATTATTTGTGAGGTAGAGGCTCTTTACCTTATCGTGAAATTGCTTACAAAATAGAAAACATCACCGGCAAATTTTCTCCAAATTTGTAAAGATGGATTTAAGAAAAGGAACATAAGAAGATAACAGGCCGACCACCAGTTATGAGCAGCAGAGAAGAAGCGATTAATAAGAATATTCAGGAAATGAAGGAGACAAAATGCGAACTTAACTGTTCTCGATGTAGATCAAGAATGCTAAAAAAAGCCTGTCAGTTATCGAACTCTAGTATGAATAATGAATAAAAACAGGTGTAGGTCTATAAAACACCGAAAGATAGGTTTACTTTGTACCAAGGGCAGAAGGAAAAGACAAGATTTGTCTCGAAAAGCAATAAAGAAATTTGATCGGCAATTCTTGAGTGAAGACGTTTTTCTATATGAAGATCGAAAAGAAATGAAGATCGAAAAAGAGAGTTTCGTTGAGTTGAGGACAAGGGTGTTGCCGATTGGGTTAGCTTACGATTCCGCCCCCATTGATCGGACTAAAGAAACGATGCCAGATCGTCTGAAAGTATTCGCTGCAAAGGGCATCGGACAAAGTATTGACTGTTTTACCATATTCTAGTGATAAAAGACACTAGTTCATCTAAATCATATTACAACACTAATTTCACAACTTTTATGGTACCATTATTGGTATCAGAAGTATGGATGTTTCATGCACTTGAGGTTTTTCCTCAATATACTACTGAAAAAACTCAATAAAGATCTTAGAGAGCCTTTTAATAAGTCGTTTTTCGAGAGTATGTAGTGCCTCTTCGTGCGATCGAGGCTAAATTTGATGCCACCGCATCCTGACACCTTATCCAACGGTCTACAGCAATGGTCTACAATCTTTATTCACAGAAATTTCAACTGACAAACACGTTGAAATTATTAACATCACCGACGAACTTCCTCCACATTAATAAAGATAGCTGATATTGATATTGATGCTTCCCCTGGTTGCAGTGTTGCAGAGTTACCACAGAACTACACTGTTTTCTGGCAACAAATGTCAAATCAATGTTCAAACGTGAAAATGCGCCATCGAAAGTTCAACATCTCTAGTTTCTCTTCATCAATGAGGGAGCCCCCTAACAAACGATACTGGGGACTTTGCTGTATCAAACACTTGAGTGTCTTTGGAGATTTCAATGTCCTTACCTTATGTTGTTTTGGGGGCAGCAAAATGGAAAACATGGCCTTCCAACGGCAACAGCAAAACAACATGCCGATACTTGGCAAAATAATGGGAGCCCCACGAAAGTCGTTCAAAACAATCCCCTCTATATCCTCTACCTCAAGTGAAACAGTTCTAGTCGAATTAAAAGCTATCGTACAACATTCACTGACAAACCTGTACGTACTTGAAACGTTCTAGCTCCTCTAAAAAAGCCAGTTAGCAGGCAGCGTTAGTTCTGAATCCATCTACGCAGCATTCTCAATTCCACAAATGAATATGAATAAATCTATTTAGTCATCTAAACTTCTCTTCCAATCCCAACCTTTTTTTCAAACTCCGCATCCAAACTATCCAAAACATCCTACCAGTTCTGTATGCGTCCGAATAATCGCTTTTTAACGAACTAACTATATTCCTGCGGTGTCTATAAGAACCTGTTTCAAAGGAGTGCTACAAAGTTCTTGAAGACTGCTTCATGGAGTATCTGTGTAGAGTTTTATCAGCATGTTTAGTGTTTCTGTGCACTTTTAACAAGATGTCCTAGTGGTGAGTGAGTAAGCATTGCAGATGAGTGAGTAAACAATGAGTAAGCATGACAGGCGCCAACAAAAATTATCATGCTTTATTAATGAGCTATAGTCGCAAGTCTACCTACCCGTCTAACCAAAGCTCTTTTCATTGCTCAATCCGCCTTTATATATCTCTTGCCTTGTCGGGTAAAGTCTCACTGCATATTGTTATTGAATCTTAATGTCAGTCAAACTTTTCTGACAAAAAGTTGTTTTCAAAAGCATTGTTTGCCACTGAACTGCTTGCCATAAAATGGCGAATCTTCTCTGCTGGCACCTGCATCGGATTGCTGAATAACCAATGTGACTTTGACAGCTCACTTTGAATCGTGTTGTTTGCCTTGCAAGCTAAGTAAAATGTTTTCACTTCACTATCGATGGATATCAGTCAAGTGGCAAAAAGTTCTCTTTTCTCTAGGTAAGGAAATACCAAGACAAAATGAAGATCCGATTCCTGATAGCGATTGTGATCTTGGCCCTGGTGGCCAGCACTTCTGTTGCTGACATGAGTGCTGGGACCAAGAGCAAAATCAACACAGGAATAGCAAGTGGCAAAGGTGTTGTGGATTTCGTGTCCAAACTGGGAGATCCGAAGACAAAGAAAATGTTCGACTCCTTGGGTAAAATGGCAAGCTTTCTTGGGGCATTTGGAGGGGTGATATCCTTTGCCCTTCTCTTCGTTCCACAACAAGACTCCGCCGAGCTGAAGTTCATGAAGGAAAAGTTTGCGGAAGTCAACATGAAGTTGGACCAGATAACAACAGAACTGGATAAAGTCAAGGACCTCATAACTTACGAGAACCAACGAGCTGCGTATTTGTCATCCGCTGCACGAATTCTTCATGGACACAAAAGGCTACAGGAGTTCTTGAATGAAATGCAAAGAACATCTTGCTATGGTGAAAGTGCATGCAAACGGGTGCGGGCACGCATTGCTTCACGGTTTGTCAACGACTTCAATATTGCGAGCGACATCTTCAAAATCATCAATGGAGCTACAAAGCCAACATCGGCGTTTGGCGATCCACTGCTGAATTTAGTATCCAGTACATTTAAGTGCCACATTGTCAAGATCGATCAGTTTGCAAACAGCATACTCAAACTGTCCTTCAAGGCCCAGCAAGTCATCTTGGCACATGAGAAGCTGACGGGAAGCTCGCACAGCATCACCCAAAGCATGAACAACTGGCTCAAGAGCATCTACGAACTAAGGGACAAAACAACTGCAGTGAAAACGGCCTGCTTTCAGAACATACGGAACCAGATGATCACAGACATAAACGAAAAGAAGTACCAAGTTGGAGTGCCTTCGAATGACGCTGCCAACATAGCACTAAAGAAGTTCATGGAAGACAAGTACCCATGGCTGGGGTGGACCGTTTACTCTTATGGGGCATACGGTGGCTCAAAACACAATTTCAAAAATGTAAATGGTGATCTTTGGAATAGTCCAAAAAATCGCAATGAGAGAAAGAGAAACATCATTGTCAGCTTCACAGACAAACATGGAACGTATGCCAACCAAAAGTACAAGGTCTTGAATGCAATCGACGAAATGATTAAAAGTACCAATTTCTATAAAGTCCGTAATGATGCAGATAAGCTGTTACCAAAAGTAGAAAAGGAGCTTAAGAAAGAAGGCGTTTGGAAGTATGTCAATAGCTTAAACATACTAAGACGGTATGATGGCTTGAAATTCAAGGCAGATAATGATTTGACATACTTAAATGAAGAATACACATTCAGCTCCTATTACATGTACAAAGGCCGCAAGCGATTCCAATACGAGAAAGTGCGACTGGTGATAACATTGAAGTCAGAGGAGAAAGCAAATGGGAAAGGGTGCGACTTGGACTGCAACAGCAAAGGGGACTGTGCATTGCTCCCATACTCCTCTGCCCAATATTGTCAATGCAAGCCCTTCTACCAAGGCAACAACTGCAAGGACCAATCAAAAGCGCAGTTGGCAAAGACTATGGATGCAATGCTAGCGAAAACCCTCAAGCTACCTATGCTCAGTGACATTGCTTACGACATCAAAGACCTGCGCGAATACGTCGGAGTAAGCTTCGGCGCATTGCAGGCAGCGGTCAGTGAGCTGGAGAAGACGCTTCAGAACGCATTTGACAAACTGTCCCAGCAACTCTCCAACCAGTTTGAATGGACAAATCTCATTAGCCAATACAGCGATTCAATCGAAAATGTCAAATTTTATGCAAAACAATTCGAGAGTCTCCCCACACGGTATGCCAGCAGGATTGAGGAAGAGGGCACGAAGCTGGCCACAGCGGTGCTTGCGTCTGATGGCATCGAGAAGTGGCTATATGACATAAATTTCCTGTTTGTTGGCAAAGAAGGCACGCCATTGTTGAATCACCAACCGATGATGATCATTTTCATGAACAAATACCAGAGCAGGGCCTGTTCCGCTCAGTACAAAGCAGCAGTTGACAGTACCTGGCGACAGCTGGTTCTTCTTCAACAAATTGGGTACATGCTTTGGGCACAAGCATTAGAATTCATGGGAAGAAGTTCTGACAGCGTTAAGGCTCTTTACGAAACACGAACAAGCACACAGGTATTAAAAGCTTGTTCGTCGAGATGATGTCTAGAATAGGACAAATAAAAGTGTTCACCATCCATTGCAGCACCAAAAAGATCCAAATCCATTGGTTCATCTCATTTAATTAGGTCGATAACTGTAAGCTTGCTTCAGACTTCATGGCTACCAAGGCAGATGCTCCCTTTTTGACGGTAGATAAAACTTCCAATCCATGTTGTTTCTTAATATTTCTTCTTCTTGAATATAAATTTTATTAATATGAGACCTTACTGCAGTATTCCTTCCGAGGTTTTTTGGCTTGTATCTGAGCCAGCAGGTTACCTTAACAATCTAGCACTCTATTATATTTTAATAGAATTATTCTAATTTCAGGTGCAGAGTTTACAAAAGGAACATGTGTGTACAGTATTCCTAACTCGGTAAACGTTCAATGCTCCGGAGGACGATATTTGCATCCGGGCATCACCTTAACAACCAAGTGCAAGACAAACTACTATGTTACCGGAACCAAAATAGCAAACTGCGTCACAAGGCGATCAGGCTGTGCCCCATGTTACTGCAATTCGGCTGGTTCAAATGGCCATGCGTGCAGCGATATTACAGGCAAATGTAGGTGCAAGTCCGGATTCTATGGAGACAAGTGCCGGAATCGTAACTGCGTCTGGAGCGGATGGTCCGATGGTCCGATGTAATAAGGGATGTGGTTATGGCGGCCAAAAGAGCAAGACAAGGTATCACCAAGTGACCAAACAGGGTCGGGGAAGCAGTTGCACTGGGACCTCGAGCGTCAAGACATCTTGCTTCAACAGATGCTGCAGCAATGAATTTCATTGTTCAAACAAGCGAAAGTGCATCCCATTATCTTACAAGTGCGATTATGACAATGACTGTGGGGACAACCAAGACGAACAACCATGCATAGAGCCTTGCACGAACAAATACACTGAATGGGACAGCCACGGCGACGGAAAGTCTGTTTACCTTGACCGCCATCGCTTGAACTGTGGCGGTGCTGGTAACGTCCTCAGCATGTTCAACCTGGAGAGACGTGGCGGTAAGATCAGGTACCAGTACTCGTGTTGCAAGCTAAACAAACCGACTACATGCGCCTTGAAAAAGGTAGAAAACAGCTTCACCTACGATGGAGATGATGACACGGTTTACTTTGACCGACAGATCGTCTGGTGTAGATCATATGGATATCTGAACGATTTATGGCTCACCAGAAACGACAAGAAAAATAAGATTAAGTAAGTGACCTGTTATCTTCTCACAATTGATTGACCCCGATATTACGCGACATGCTTAAATGATGAACATCCTTCAAAAGATACACGATTGGGACATATAGGCAAATCTAAAAATAGATGTCTACTGAACTGTGAAATGTAAGAACCGTGCCTGATTAAATCACGCCTCATTAGCACGTGAATAAAAGTTCTTTATGCTTCGTGGTTGGGCATTCAGGAAAGAGCAAATGAGGCTTCTATGGCTGTTCATCTGTGCCAGCAGTAATACAGTAATATATTGCTCATATCAATTGTAGGTACGAATACTACTGCTGCAACCTGACGCACCAAAAGGACCGAAGCAGAACCCACTGCTACACCAGCTACACGTCCTTTACGTATGACGGAGATGGCAAGAATTACTACCTCGACAGGCAGACTGTGGTGTGCCACAAAAGGTACTTCCTCACGTACTTCAAACTGGAACGCAACAGCGCGAAGGATCGATGGAGATATCGCTTTGACTGCTGTCGAATTCGGTCTTAGCCATCTTCCTCACAAGGCGAGGCAATGTAGTTGCAAAAACATCACAGTATAGCACAATCCAATGCCATGTATTGCAACTTAACTTAATTAAATAACGAAATTACCGGTATCATATTTTGCCAAGACAAAGATAATTTTTATTCTGACTCGCTCCTACTTTCCCTGTCCGAAATTCCTAATTCAGGTAGAACGAAAACTAATATGCAAGATAAGAAACAATTCATTGACAGCCGATTACACTATTCTCCATTAATACTTAGTGTTATCCATTAATTGTTAGTGTCAGAAGATACTTTTGACGAATAGCTATTTGGTTTCAAGAAATGATGCCAGGGCTTTATGGCTAAGGCATACAAGAGAGAGGCATATGGTCCAAGTTATTTCCAGTCAACGTTTAACAAATCACTTCCAGTCATTATTTGAGGTTCCTTGTGTGCCACGTCAGGTTATTATGAATTCCTTAAAGTACATAGCTGTCTACACTCTCTATCCATCAAATTCTTTAAAAAGGTATCGTTAAACGCTTTTCAGTGCCGAACTAAAGTTCAGGTTTCGCATCGTTTTAAATATCTTGAATGGTTTATATCTTGTGGTAAATCACGTGTTCTTTTTCACTAATAGGCCAAATATTTGCTTATAAAAACACGCAAAATTTGCGGTAAATTTCAAATCTATTTAAACTCAGCCCTAAACAGATAAATTTCCCACAAAACGGCCATCAAACATGCCTCACATTTTAAGTTCTTTTCCAAAACAATATTGCAAACCCAATATTGCAAACACAGCCACTAAAATTCTTCAAACTAGAGAATTTTCTTGCAAAGCATCACCTTGAGGCATAACAATTTTAATGGAGAAGAACTTTCAGAGTAACCTTGGCTGACAAAAAAATTTTGGTCCTTCGGCCTGGAACTCCCTAAAATTGCCACTCTATATGTTACTGAAGATAAATATTCATTTTCATTTCCCGGTTTTGATTTGTAGAATTTGACATGCTCCCTGAGCTATTTTCAACAAGTTCTGAAATATGTTCCTGAGACAAAAGCTCAAAATAACTACCTTTATGGTCTGATTAAACTTGGCTTTTTGGACAATCCACGAGGAATTCTTTGTTGACCATAGTTGTGCCCCATTCAACAGGCCAAGTGCAAGACAAAGTTACTTCTTCGTTACTTGTCACATTTACCTTGCCCACCTACCTTGGCTTGAATGACTTTCAAATTGAAAGTTTCATTTCGAGAGAACACAATCCTTAAGAAAACTGGCGTGGCACTTCAATCGGCGATGACGAAAGCAAAACAGCAAAAAGGCGGGAAAACTAGGCGGGAAAACATGGCGGGAAAACGAGGCGGGAAAATCATAGCCAAGCAAATTCAAGGAGGCCGGCAAATTTTCAGGGCGAGGGAGAATTGACGCATTTAACCATTGGCCTACAGGTTTTTGCTTCTAAGAGGCCTCAAGCAAAATTTCCTTAAGTCTATAAAAGTGCAGTTGATGAACTGCACTTTTAGGAATTGCACTACTTTGGCATCCTTTGAAATCAAAAGAATTCAGCAGCGCCATGAGCGTCTCTAGTTTAATGCAACGAAATATTATAAACTTGCGACTTATTACACAGCATGGAGCAACTTAATATTACCATAATTTTTCTGCGCGAACATTGGTTTCTATACTTGACACTACGAGAAACAATCTTCCCTTGTACGCCGAAGCCTCTTTTGCAATCCACACTAGGTATACTCGGGTCTACCTTCATGAAACACAGCCAAGGTGCAAGACAAAACGAATTTTGTAAACAAGTGTTAGAACCATCTTCCCGCATACTTAATATTTTTTCGTCCGTTACTCCGTATGCAAACGTCGGTAATTTATCAACCTCATCTTATCTAGCCTTTATCACTACTGTAAGCTTCTGTTTTCCAAATGTAATGTGCGAAATATTCTCAAGTGCAAAAATGTGTGCTATTAAATTCGTTAGGTCCTGTTTTTGGAAGAGCGAAAACGCGAACTCTTGTTTGTATGCTTTGCTCCCTTAAACTGGACCAGCTGACGAAGGAAACTCCATGTATAGAGCTAAGATTTAATAATGACAATGAAATGCACCGCTCAGCTACAAGTTTGAGAAGTTTAAATAAAGCAAAGCCGACTGCGGGTTTTTGGCAACAACTACTTTTGCTCGTTTGTCCAAAAAAGGAGACTTAATAAGCCTAAGGGTAGAAGTAAGGGAGACATAATTCGTCTATTTCGTGGTTTGGAAGGTCAAGCGGCTCCGTCAATTACACTAAAGGATTTGCATAAACACAGCTCATAGCTGAAAAAACAGAAGCAAAATTAAGTTTAGTGGTATAATCGATCCGAACCTTCAAGGGAAGAATAGAAACTGATTAATCCAGCCTCTTTTTGGACGTAAACAATAAATGCCTATATATAACTCCATTTCTTCGCAAACCGTTATATTTACTTTCGATAAGGTGGGGTACATATTGGTTTTCCAAAGAGGAAAAATATTTTTACTTGCAGCCGGCTTTGTATTCACAGCTTTATGAGGAGCATCTATAAAACAGCTGATCTTTCATTACATTCACAGATGTTGGTATTTTCATAGCCAAAGGTGAGTGCACTTGATTTTTAGTTAATGATTTTTAGTCGATGATTTTTAGTCAATGATTTTTAGTCAATGATTTTTAGTCAATGATTTTTAGTGGTTTCTGAACCTTTTAATGACCTTCTACTCTATATCATGGCTGCATATTGCAATGATCAAGACACCAAATTGAAAGCCGTTTGAAAGTGGGGGAGGGGGCTGAACTCAGTGGTGGAATGGAGTTTTTGGGGCGTGGCTCCAAAAAGACCACGCCTCTATCAAAAAGTATTAGCTATGTTCCATTCATTTTCATGTATAATTCGGTTTAGAATTAATTCATCAATCAATATCATTATGATCGATAAAATCAGCAAGGAGGCCTTTCTCTGAAGATACTGTCGCAGCCAAAGGTCTGTCAGAGAAAACTTCTAAGCAAGTGCCAATGCATCGCCGCATTTGGAACAACATACTCATAAGTCAATACAGTCTTGTGCATTTTGAAGTCCCATGCCGCTTTTTAACATTTCAAGTAGATAATATCCAGCATCATAATGAGGTCATTGAAGGTTCTTAAAGATTGATGACGAGTGTAGACTTGTTACAACAACCGTCAAAATCAATCGCATGAAAGCAATAATATATAGACTGAAAATAACTATAGTTATCTTAAATATTTTTTCCTTGAATCTGAAAATTTGCTAGCTAAAACTTATCTTCGATTTTTTGCATAACTTCCAAAAATCTCTTTCTCCTTTCTCTCCTCAACCATTGTGGCTCGAGCTGAGATATTTTGTTAACCTTCAAGACCTTTTTTCACTTCAAGAAAAATGTCTTTACAACAGACATGCAATTTCTAAAAAGCTCTCAACCTTCACCTTCCAAAAAGCTATTTACTTTCAAAAATTTGTACCAAGAGCAAAGAGCAAGAGAAAGCTGAGAGAGCTATAGATGGGAGGGCTAAAAAAGTGACAATAAAGACTTGCTGGTTTCTATGAGTATGTTTTATGCGATGCTGAATTCACCACCGGTCGGGTAGGCTTAAACTTTCCTAAACACTGATGAGGAAAATTTTATTCTGTGCAACATGGTTAAGCAATGATTTGGTAACTCTTTTCAGCAAGGACTTGGTTGGTGCTATGTTGCAGAGTGGAGCCCTTAGAGAAAAGGGATAGCAAGAATCGCATTTCCGCTTTTTTCTTTACCGAAGAGATACATTTACAAAACAAGTGAACATAGCTTCACGAGCGATAAACCAATTCTAACACATAAACAAATGTGGTCTAGTCTATTGTGCGACGAAAGAGTGGAAGGCATTGTCGATACTGTGGCTGACGGGAAGAGGACTGGGTCCAAACCAACACCCAGGGCTTTATTTATTACAGCATGCTATAAGCAAACTCAGAGTTTTAGATATGTGTTTGAAGAACGATTTTGATTGGTAGATATGTGTTTGAAGAACGATTTTGATTGGTAGAGTTCCCATTCGAAAATGGCACTACTCAGTGGGAATTTTCGAACTTACGAGTAAAACTTTTGTTGATGATTCTAGGCCTTTAAAGTAGGTTCCCGTGAATAAGAAACCTCTTTATATAAGAAAATGGACTAATTCTCTGCAGTATGGGCTTCTTTTATAAGAAACAGTTTAAGGTGTGAAAGCAAAATGTTTCTTATTTTCAAATTTGTCATAGTTTATACCCGACCGCAAAAAAATTCCTGTACTTCACCATGGGCCTTAAATGCATCAAGCATTTTATCAAAACATTGTACTGTACATATTGTATACTACTACCAGTAATGTTCAATACACATGCATGCACTGTGTATTCACATACCTTAACTTGACTTGATTTAACTTGATGGTTCCTATGTATAAGAAACTTTAGCTCTGTTTTTGAAAATGTCTCTTTAAATAAGCGTTTAATTTAAAAAGTGGTTCTTCATTTGCGGGAACCTATTGTAATAGCTTGTAAGTGCATACTAGAGATTCATCATACTTGTGTGCGTTTATCATACTTTATCATACTAGTAGTAAAAAAGCACCCATTGGATGATTTTAGTTTAGGTCAACTTTCCAGTCTGACAATGGTAAGCCTGATTCCTGAAAAGAAGCTGCAAAGCTGCTGTTAGGCCCTATGGGTAAGTCTTGAAAGCACCGGAAAAAAGATTGCGCTTATGATAAAAATTGATTTTTTACAGCGCTGCTGCCACTTTGACAGGGCTTTGTTGCCCTGCACGTATTTACTACTTGAAACGTTCTAGCTCCTCTGCAAAAGCCGGTTAGCAGCTAGTTCTGGATTCATCTACGTAGCATTCTGAATGAGCCATCTAAAAAATAAAGTAAACAATTCGATAAAGTTCATTGTCATCAATCAAAATTAAAAATAAAATTGCACGGAGGCCATGTTGTTATGCATTTTAAGCTTTTAAGTCCATGGAAATTTCATGCTTATCTCAAATCAATTCCACAATTGAATATGAAATAAATCTATTTAGTCATCTAAACTTCTCTTCCAATCCCAACCTTTCTTTCAAACTCCGCATCCAAACTATCCAAAACATCCTACCAGTTCTGTATGCGTCCGAATAATCGCTTTTTAACGAACTAACTATATTCCTGCGGTGTCTATAAGAACCTGTTTCAAAGGAGTGCTACAAAGTTCTTGAAGACTGCTTCATGGAGTATCTGTGTAGAGTTTTATCAGCATGTTTAGTGTTTCCAGGCGCGGATCTAGCTTAATGTTTGACCGGTTCCTGGTGCTTTCACTGTTCCCTCTTTCATTTTGGTCTCTATGTACATGCTTTTGATATAATATAAATATTGTGCAAAGGTATATTTATGATAGAAATTCATAAGGCTAGTTTAATTTGTCATTCTTTATCTAGAATGTCAACCATTTCCACACGTCTTGGGTGCTCTCTAGCGAATTTATTTATCAGGTCATCACGACTTATTTGGACATACCTGTGAATATAAAGGAGAGCCAATCCATTCATTCTTTCTTGGGTCATGGTGCTCCTTAAATATGTTTTCAACCGTCGCAGAACAGATATAGATCTTTCACATTCGCAGGTAGTGATGGAAACTGTTCCAATAATCTTCAAAGCAACGAATATATTCGGATATATGTCCTTGTCAAGAGAGTTTCAGATATTTTGTCCGGCAAATTTTCGATCGCAACATTTGACCACTTTGAGGACCGACGGTCAAGTTCTGCGTTGATCGTCGTCGGCAGGGGTAAATCATGTTTATATTTTTCGACAAACTTCAAGAATTCTTCTCGCCATTTATCATTATTGGAATTTTCCATCATAATGTTGGGGACAACAAAGAAGCCTTTGGCTAGTGTGTTGCTTTCGTTGTTGGACAGCATTGAGTTTTGTCGTTTGTAGCGAATTCATCAGAGGTTCGCAAAGTTTCTCAAACCTTATTAAACCATCTATCCGCTGGATCCATCTGGTTCTGCAAACATCAGTTACAGTGGTTTTCAAGAGACATAATAACTCGTATTTTTCTCTCAAGCTCGGACTGTCTCTTGGGAGAGTTATCAAACACCTCTTTTGCGATGCCCATCATATTTCGCACATTTTTAAGGTAGCATGACGTTGATACTGCAAGATTCAAACGGTAGCAGGCACAATGGGTATAAATTGTTTTCGGGTATTTGTCACTTATCCGTTTTGCTGCTCCAATGTGCTTTCCTGCCATGTTTCCACTTCCATCGTAGCTCTGGCCCCGACAGTTTTCCATATCTAGCCCAAGCTCTCGAACGCCATGAAGTATTTCATTAGAAATCGCTTCACCTGTCGTTCCAGCTTTGCAATGCAAGAAGCGAAGGAATTCCTATCTGATTTCGTTCTTTTCGTCAACGAATCGAATTATAAGTGCCATCTGCTCCTTGTTACTTACATATTTCCCCTCATCAGCCAAGACAGAGAAGCATTTTGCTCTTTTTATTTCTGTTGTAAGTTTTCTGCGATATATAAACCGCAGCAAGTAATTAGTTGATTTTTGATTGTTTTGGATCTATAGGTTGCCTTTTTGGAGCCTTTTTAAAATGTTCTTCAAGGACGCTATCTCCGCTTTCAATTCTGAATTGAAGGAGAGCCTGGAAGTTGCCGGGATTCGCGTCAGGATCTGCCTCCATGTCGGCTTAAGAATCTCGATGTGCTCGGAAAGCAAAGTTTTGGTGCCCGCAGAGAATAACAGTTTCTGAAATCGAATTCAACTTCTCCGGTTCTCTTTAATCCTCTTTTGACGGATGCTGTTAGTTGTTCACGGATTGACGCATCCCTATTCTCGCAGATATACTTGAATTGCTCCATCTGCAACATTGCATTTCTGTGAATGGTTGACTTTGCCTGGTGATCTTCGAACTTACAATGGGCGCTTGACCAAAGTGTTAAATCTTACACTGGCGATTTAACATAAATTGCGTGAGTTACTCGGAAGGTAAATTAAAAGAAACTTACGACCTTGAAACACGGCTAACATTTTCTTGCGTCTTACTTCTCGTCTGGCGTCTACGTCTACTTCTCTCAAAACTCTGTGTGTTTTGATGGAATCATTTAGGCCATTAACAAATATGTTCATCATGTCTGTATCGGACAAGGACAAACGTTGACATTTGCGAATGATATATTCGGTATACAGGGCAAGTGGCTCATTTGGACCCTGTTTGCGGCTATACAACTCTTATCGGAACAGGAATTCGAGACTCTGAGAACCAAAACGCTTTTTGAGTTCTTCCGCTAATTCGTGGAAATCGGAAGTTATTCCATTTGGCAAAGTACGATACCAGGCGAGGGCAGAGCCACCAAGGAGCAAAGAAATAGCGTTTAATCGTTTTTGATTTGTCCAGTTATAGAATTCGGAGTATCGTTCAAACTGGAGGAGCCACTCGTTGACATCTTCGTTTGGGAACCCATTAAACATTTTTGGTTTAAAAAGACTGGCCTGCGAATTCCCTTCTAAGGCTGCTTGCATGGCAGTCATTTGGTTTTGTAACTCGCGTACGGCGGTGTTCTGAGCTTCTTCAACGGACATCCTGAATTACTTCTACAACTACAATAGGTTTCACGACGACGACGGGATTACGTATGATGACGCAATAAAATCAACAAGGAACACTCGTAGACACCACAAATGAAAGTTTTACAGCAAAACTGGTAACTCTTCTAACTGCAAATGTTGAATTTGGTACCAATGTTCTATTACAAAGTCTCTGAAAGTTCGTCTTCAATTTTTTTTTTTTTTTCTGTCGGCGACTTCTTCTTCGGTTCTGGACTATGCGGCTTTGAAATTAAGAATGACTGATTTCGACTAAAAGTTTCCAAAGCTTCTTCTATGGTCCTCACACGGGGCACCAGATGTTAAATCTTACACTGGCGATTTAACATAAATTGCGTGAGTAACTCGAAGGGTAAATTAAAAGAAACTTACGACCTTGAAACACGGCTAAATCTTTTCTTGCGTCTTACTTCTCGTCTGGCGTCTACGTCTACTTCTCTCAATACTCTGTGTGTGTGTGTCTACAGCAAAGCTACATTTTTATACATACAAAACAATAGATGGTGCAATAGCAAAATGTCCAATGAAAATAAGGACGATGAAATAAATGTCCAATCAAAGTCAGTTAATTCTTCGTGGTGCAATCGATGCAATAATGGTGCAATCGATGTAATGGTGGTGCAATAGTAGTTCATGTGTCGATTGCATAGTTATTATGCAACGCTATGCGGAGGAGCCTCACTATACAACAAAAGTGTCAGTGGGGACTTAAAGAGCTTGTCAAGTTTGCCGTGATTTTTCTCAGCTTCCATCCCAAACAGGACACAGGGCAAGCGAAAGGCACCATCAAGATATTTAGAATACACGAGCCAGGGAAACTGCTTCAACCAGTGATGAATAAAATGTTTTTTCTGCCGTTTTCAACTGTAATTGGGAAAGCGGTCATTCCTTTTTTTCATCTGACAATGATTTCACTTTGTTGTAATGAAGGCCAATGACGAGAACATTTGCATCAGTGCAGTGAATCACCGGTTTTCCTCTCCTCTGGTCCTCCGTGTCAGAAACATTAATTGAATTCATTCGTACCGTAAATCCTCGAATTAACCCCCCCCCCCTCGAATAAGCCCCCACCCAAGAACCAAAAATTTTCAATAAGCCCCCCCATCGAATAAGCCCCCCCTCGGTTTGTTGATTTTTGACTCCTGAGGTTGCCTTTGGCATTTTAGTGAATTAACACAAAAATTTATATTTTTGTTAATTAATTTCATCAAATGTTACTTTATACTTTATTTTTTAATTTATTCAAAGGTTATTTTTTATATTATTAAAGAAAGAAATTTCAAAAATTTTCTTTTTGATGTGGCATGTTTCAAGAAATTTTATAAGAACCACCCCCCCCTCCCTCCCTCGAATGAGACCCCCTCGAATGAGCCCCCCCCCGCCCTCGAATAAGTCCCCATCCAAAAATGGCTAAAATAAATAAGCTCCCAGGGGGCTAATTCGAGGATTTAAGGTATATGAGCTAGTTTCAACACTTGAATGAATCTTTGTGTCACTCTGACTAAAATTCAATTTCATCTGTTTCAATTTCAACTGCTGTACTTGTGCTTGATCATCATATTTTGTTTTCTTTGCAACGGGAAAGCAAATCATTTCTTCTACTAGATCTTTGTGCTTTCGTTTTTGCTGCAGAATAAGATCTTCTTTCCCACCTTTCATTATCTGTTCGCACGAAACCATGGGCACACAATGGTTTGCTTTAAATCCATGTGTCTGAGAAAATTCATTCCCTATTCTGGACCACATTATCGTGACATCAAACCCTGCCTTTTCTTTATTCTCATTTCGAGGATTCACAACACAATTAAAAAGTCTGTTGGTACCTTTGTCGTCAGCATTCGGGAATACGCTGTTTACTTTAACGCCAACAACAGACGATAGACCCAAGAGGCACAAAAGTGGTGACCATTTTTTGTCATCGCAGTTTCCTTTCGCTTCTTGTAGAACACATTTACTTAAACTATCATGTTCTTTTCCTTGAAATGCAAGAGATGGAGCATTGCTTATGCAAGCCGAGGCGATGGTGCTTTTTGACGGAAATCTTTTCTCGATCTCTTCAATTTGAGAAACAGTAGCTATATGGGGATGTTCTGCAAAGTATGAGCAATGTAAAAGAAGCTCTATAGATGTAAGTATTCGAAGACATCCGCTCAAAGATCCAAATCAGCGCTAAAGAGAACGCATTGTACAAACAATTACCATCAACTGTTGCTCTATGGATGAATTGAAAAAGATGGCATTTTATTTTGCTTATCAAAATACAATTGCAATTTGAATTTAAAAAGAGATCTCGAAATATTTATTGTGGGCAAATTTGAGCCATTATGCTTATAGAATGTATACTTTATTGGGAAAAATAAGAAAGGAAAAGAAAATCTCTATTTTTCAAAATTAGCCAATCACCCCCAATGGCTTATTCGACCTTCCAAGCCACTTATCATCAATACTAAGAAAATGAAAACTACTAGAAGAGAAGAACAGATAAACCGGAGAGGAAATTTCAGCCCCACATTTTGACCCATATTTCTTGTGAATAAAAAAAATCAAACCTAGTTTTATCATGTTTAGTGTTTCTGTGCACTTTTAACTAGATGTCCTAGTGGTGAGTGAGTAAACAATGAGTAAGCATGACAGGCGCCAACAAAAATTATCATGCTTTATTAATGAGCTATAGTCGCAAGTCTACCTACCCGTCTAACCAAAGCTCTTTTCATTGCTCAATCCGCCTTTATATATCTCTTGCCTTGTCGGGTAAAGTCTCACTGCATATTGTTATTGAATCTTAATGTCAGTCAAATTTTTCTGACAAAAAGTTGTTTTCAAAAGCATTGTTTGCCACTGAACTGCTTGCCATAAAATGGCGAATCTTCTCTGCTGGCACCTGCATCGGATTGCTGAATAACCAATGTGACTTTGACAGCTCACTTTGAATCGTGTTGTTTGCCTTGCAAGCTAAGTAAATTCTTTTCACTTCACTATCGATGGATATCAGTCAAGTGGCAAAAAGTTCTCTTTTCTCTAGGTAAGGAAATACCAAGACAAAATGAAGAAACGATTGATAACAGTTATTGTGATCTTGGCCCTAGTGGCCAGCACTTCTCTTGCTGACATGAGTGCTGGGACCAAGGACAAAATTAAAACTGGGCTGTCAACCGGCAAAGATGTGGTGGACTTTTGACTCAGACACAGAAGGTTTTTGACTCCTTGGGTAAAATGGCAAGCTTTCTTGGGGCATTTGGAGGGGTGATATCCTTTGCCCTTCTCTTCGTTCCACAACAAGACTCTGCCGAGCTGAAGTTCATGAAGGAAAAGTTTGCGGAAGTCAACATGAAGTTGGACCAGATAACAACAGAACTGGATAAAGTCAAGGACCTCATAACTTACGAAAACCAACGAGCTGCGTATTTGTCATCCGCTGCACGAATTCTTCATGGACACAAAAGGCTACAGGAGTTCTTGAATGAAATGCAAAGAACATCTTGCTATGGTGAAAGTGCATGCAAACGGGTGCGGGCACGCATTGCTTCACGGTTTGTCAACGACTTCAATATTGCGATCGACATCTTCAAAATCATCAATGGAGCTACAAAGCCAACATCGGCGTTTGGCGATCCACTGCTGAATTTAGTATCCAGTACATTTAAGTGCCACATTGTCAAGATCGATCAGTTTGCAAACAGCATACTCAAACTGTCCTTCAAGGCCCAGCAAGTCATCTTGGCACATGAGAAGCTGACGGGAAGCTCGCACAGCATCACCCAAAGCATGAACAACTGGCTCAAGAGCATCTACGAACTAAGGGACAAAACAACTGCAGTAAAAACGGCCTGCTTTCAGAACATACGGAACCAGATGATCACGGACATAAACGAAAAGAAGTACCAAGTTGGAGTGCCTTCGAATGACGCTGCCAACATAGCACTAAAGAAGTTCATGGAAGACAAGTACCCATGGCTGGGGTGGACCGTTTACTCTTATGGGGCATACGGTGGCTCAAAACATTATGTTATAAACGTCAATGGTGCACTTTGGAACATGCCCAGTGACCGCAATAAGAGAAAGAGAAACATCATTGTCAGCTTCACAGACAAACATGGAACGTATGCGAACCAAAAGTACAAGGTCTTGAATGCAATCGATGAAATGATTAAAAGTACCAATTTCTATAGCGTTCGTTATGATGCAGGAAAGCTGTTACCAAGAGTAGTAGAGGAGCTGAGGAAAAGGAGTGCATGGAAATATGTCAACAGCTTAAACATACTCAGGGGGTACAGCGGCCTGAAAGTAAAAGTGGATAATCAACGTACTTACATAAATAGAGAGTACACATTCAGCTCCTATTACATGTACAAAGGCCGCAAGCGATTCCTATACGACAAAGTGCGACTGGTGATAACATTGAAGTCAGAGGAGAAAGCAAATGGGAAAGGGTGCGACTTGGACTGCAACAGAAAAGGGGACTGTGCATTGCTCCCATACTCCTCTGCCCAATACTGTCAATGCAAGCCCTTCTACCAAGGCAACAATTGCAAGGACCAATCAAAAGCGCAGTTGGCAAAGACTATGGATGCAATGCTAGCGAAAACCCTCAAGCTACCTATGCTCAGTGACATTGCTTACGACATCAAAGACCTGCGCGAATACATCGGAGTAAGCTTCGGCGCATTGCAGGCAGCGGTCAGTGAGCTGGAGAAGACGCTCCAGAACGCATTTGACAAACTGTCCCAGCAACTCTCCAACCAATTTGAATGGACCAAGCTCATTAGCCAATACAGCGATTCAATTAAAAACGTCAAATTTTATGCATACCGATTCGAGAGTCTCCCCACACGGTATGCCAGCAGGATTGAGGAAGAGGGCACGAAGCTGGCCACAGCGGTGCTTGCGTCTGATGGCATCGAGAAGTGGCTATATGACGTTAATTTCCTGTTTGTTGGCAAACGAGGCACGCCAGTGTTGAATCACCAACCGATGATGATCATTTTCATGAACAAGTACCAGAGCAGGGCCTGTTCCGCTCAGTACAAAGCAGCAGTTGACAGTACCTGGCGACAGCTGGTCCTTCTTCAACAAATTGGGTACATGCTTTGGGCACAAGCATTAGAGTTCATGGGAAGAAGTTCTGACAGCGTTAAGGCTCTTTACGAAACACGAACAAGCACACAGGTATTAAAAGCTTTTTCGTCGAGATGATGTCTAGAATAGGACAAATAACAATTTTCACCATCCATTGCAGCACCAAAAAGATCCAAATCCATTGGTTCATCTCATTTAATTAGTTCGATAACTGTAAGCTTGCTTCAGACTTCATGGCTACCAAGGCAGATGCTCCCTTTTCGACGGTAGATAAAACTTCCAATCCATGTTGTTTCTTAATATTTCTTCTTCTTGAATATAAATTTTATTAATATGAGACCTTACTGCAGTACTCCTTCCAAAGTTTCTTGGCTTGTATCTGAGCCAGCAGTTACCTTAACAATCTAGCACTCTAATATATTTTAATAAAATTATTCAATAATCTTCAGGTGACAGTGTTTACAAAAGGAACATGTGTGTACAGTATTCCTAACTCGGTCAACGTTCAATGCTCCGGAGGACGATATTTGCATCCGGGCATCACCTTAACAACCCAGTGCAAGACAAACTACTATGTTACCGGAACTAACAGAGCAAACTGCATCACAAGGCGGTCTGGCTGTGCCCCATGTTACTGCAATGCGGCTGGTTCAAACGGCCATGCGTGCAGCGATATTACAGGCAAATGTAGGTGCAAGTCCGGATTCTATGGAGAGAAGTGCCGGAATCGTAACTGCGTCTGGAGCGGATGGTCCCGATGGTCAAGTTGTGATGCTAATGCTAAAATGTGTGGCCATCGCACAAAGAAAACTAGGACACGGTACCACCAGATGACGAAACGGGGTCGTGGATACAGCTGCACAGGAGCGTCACGTGAGACAGCATCGTGCCCCTTCTCAGCACTCGATGCAGTGAAAGGATCGTACACGTTTTATTGTTCAAACAGGCGAAAGTGCATCCGATCTCCATACAAGTGCGATTATGACAATGACTGTGGGGACAACCAAGACGAACAATCGTGCCAAGAGTCTTGCACGATCAAATACACTGGATGGAACAGCCACGGCGGGGGAAAGTCTGTTTACCTTGACCGCCATCGCTTGAACTGTGGCGGTGCTGGTAACGTCCTCAGCATGTTCAACCTGGAGAGACGTGGCGGTAAGATCAGGTACAAATACACGTGTTGCAAGCTAAACAAACCGTCTATGTGCACCGTGGAAAAGAAAACAAACAGCTTTACCTATGACGGAGAGGATAACACAATTTACCTTGACCGACAGAGTGTTTCGTGTGGATCATATGGATATCTGAACGAGTTATGGCTCACCCGAAACAGCAAGCAAGATCGGATTAGGTAAAAGAAGCACTTCCTTTCTCTTCGATACTGTGAAGCCTTGACAATAAAATAAAGGGTGTTGATGTCGAGGTTGCCTGCTTTTGTAGGCTTCGTTCTCTAAACTAAAGTCAATAGCCTTTAATAGCTTTAAATTAAGAAAAAATAATAAAATAAAAGCATCAGTGCATGCTGCGTCGGTAGATAAGCGAAATCTCTCGCGATCGAAAAAAGGCAGAAAGAAGGAAATAATTGTAACGAACGAAAACCGGACATATTTCAAACCATTCTAAGTATCCATCAGCTCTAAAACTACCAGGCAAAAGAGGTTTGCGATCTCTTCTCAGAACTGCACTAACAGGGATTCCTAGAGGTGGAGAATCTAGGCTGAGCATAATACAGCACTGCCTACCTTAATTTCAGGTACGAATACTACTGCTGCAACCTGAAGCACCAAAAGCACCGCAGCAGAACCCACTGCTACAATAGTCACACACAATACACAGACACCGGAAGAGGGACAAACTATTACCTGGACAGGCAGACTGTTCGGTGCCCCAACAGGTATTTCCTTGCCTCCTTCCGGCTACGAACCCACAGCAATCGGAAAATTTGGAGATACCACTACACCTGCTGTCAAGTCAGGCCTTAATCATCGCTGCCATATAAGTGCTTGCTGTCAGAACATTCTGAATATAGCATTAACACGTATCACAGTTGAGATGGTCTACTCTCTAAGGTCAACAAACTTCCTTGAAGGTCTGCTGAAAAGTTGGGCTGGATAAGAATACTCTTGCTGTAGAACTGATAAAAGCTCCTTTCACGCACAACCAATAATGGTTTGTTAAGGTTATTCCAGCTTCGCTAAAACAAGTTTGGTATCCAATTTCAAAAGTGGGCTGTGGAAAAGTTTGCAAGATCCAAAAAGCAAGTTAATAAACCTTACGTAGCAAGTTGAAGACAGAATTACCCCATTCAAGACTGAAACGAGGAATTGCTCAGAGAAGCTTCGTTCGCAGTATAAAACGACTTGTTACTACAATTTTATATAAAGTCGTCTCTCAATTCAAATTTCTGCAATTCACAACGGGCATTGTAACCTGTCCCTCGGGCAGTGACTCCTCATCAACAAAGGAGGATCGAAACGCTTTTCATGAAGTGAAAACATGTCTGCTTTCATTTACTGCAAAACCGGCTCCTCTAATTTGTCCTGCTAAGACCACGAAAAATGGACCTGCAACAAATCAGAAGATTTTGAATGGGAAACGGATACCGTTCAAAGATTCAGTCTACTGATTCAGTACCATTAAATACTATAAGTGTTTAACGAAGACTTAATCAATGCTGAATATAATACTAGCATTCAATTCTTTAGTCACATCAGATGGACTCTGTCGTCACCATGCCGAATTGCATCACCATTATTGGGCAATCAGATCATAATTCTAATGAGCGCAAGCTTTCAGTTCTCAGTGTTAAATTCCCGCGTAATGCATTTTGAGTCTTGACTCGTCTTTGTTTTCTTCCATAAAAGCAAGTGGCCTTGAGATTTTAATTCAGCAGAAGAAGGCTTGAAGCGTTTATGTTAGAGCCAAAGACCCCCGGAAGCTTCATGTGTGCGAAACATAATTAGGATTCTATCTTCAGGCTATATTTCAAGAGCATTACATGCTTTGAATGAACACAATAAAAACAATGAATACTTGAAACAACATGCCCATTTCTAAGCTTTACGCATACCTTTCGTGTTCAGCTAACTCGAGTTTCGTTGTCAGGCTTTCAATCTCTGCATTGGACAGATGATATTCATGCTCTACCATTTTATTCACAACTTTCTGAAATTAGAAGATTCCAAAAGATTATGCACTAGTTAGGAATAGGAAAATCACTGAATAAAACATTAAATATCTTAAAAGAAATCCGAAAAACAAATCTCAATCTTTCTTAGACAAAGATTTTTACACTAAGCAAAATGTCCAGAGAGACATACCGATGCAATTTTCTGATCCTTCAATTCTGCTGCCCCATCTAGAATTGTTTTCAGCACCGTAAACCTGAAAGGAAACAAAAGCAATTTTGAACCTGCAATTACTCGTACCGGAAAATTGTGCCGAACTTGCTTTCAAATAAATACATTTGTTACTAATTTGCTTGTTGATTCCATTAATCATCACTCCCGTGCTTTGAGCCTCAATTTGAATCACCTTGTGAAGATATTGGGCGATTATATAGAAATTCAATAGCATTTGAAGAAGAAGAAAGGGAATAGTGGGTAATTGAAAGAGATGCCTTCCAGTCAAAGGTGCATATGGTGTGCATACAAAATTCATAGCTTTGAAAAACTTGATTCAATGTTGTGATTAATTGACCATTCACTACCAGAATAAAACTCAATTACTGTTATGGTGTCGTATGTTGCAAAGTTATAGAACATATGTAATAGCATCTGTGAAAAAATCCTGGAATCAGCTCAAATCAAATAACAATACTCGAAAGAGGAACAACGCACATTGGTTTATCATCTTTCTCTTCAAGCAACTTGATTGTATCACTGTTTCAAAAAGAAAAAGCAGCTTAGTGAATCAATTTTTTCGTGACTCCTATAAATTTACATGTCATAATTACATTAATTTACATTAAGAAAAAACTGTCTCGGCGTTGAGAAATTATCGTGATGTGAGAATTTTTAGAGCAAAACTTTTCATTAAAGGTAACAGACTCGTTTTATTTACATATTTAATTGTAATTCCGATTCATAAACGGGTAACAGACATTATTTTCCCGTAAAAAGATCCAATGACTAAATTATAGAAAATCATTGTAACAAAAGCCACAACGAAACAACGATGAAAACAATGAAGACAGCGAAGTAACAGCAAAAAGATGATAAAATCAAAAGTTGAAATTATGCATATACTAAAAGACTGAGTTTTTTAAAAAAGCCGATGAAGAATTAAGCGCTATTACTCCATCCTTTCTTCAAGTGTAATCACAAAAATGCATTCAAGCAAAAAGTTTTTTTTAAATGAAATGAATCGGTTGATACAAAAAAATCAAAACCTACAATGTGCTTTATACAATTTATTTAGTTATAACTTGTCACGTGGGCTAGATCTGTGCAAACTACAAATATTGGTTTGGAGCCAAAACTTCCAATGACAAAACTTGGAACTTTAATCAATAAAATTAAGCCACTTTAAAGATATGAAAAGTTGTAGATATGAAAAGGAACCAGGACGTGGCTCACATGGCTTCATTCAACATTCCATTCAGCGCGTAGAGCTTTACTACCTGGTTAAGCACCATTCCAGTGACACTGAAACGGAAAAAATGAAAAGCCGTGCAAGTGGTGTAATAGAAAATGCTGGATAAGAATGAGTTGCTGGATCAGGTTGTTTAATCATAAGTCGAGGACGAAAGAACAACTTCTATGCAACTGATGCCTAAAAGAAAGTAACAAAAAAACAAATTTTGAAGAGAAGAGCGTGGCACCTCTAGAGTCTAGAAAGATTGAAGGCTCCATGGTTGGGAGGCGGAGGAAGGTCTTGCCTGTTAATGTCATATTTAAGGTAGGTTAATTAGAAAATTTTATTATAAACAATTTGTTAACATTGTAAAGAACTTGTTTGTTTTAAAGTGATAATGAGGAACGTTTGAGCTATATAAATTTCAGCCGGAGAAAGCCTTTAACTTTTTCTGGACTATGAGAACTTCTATTTCCACCTAAAAGCGTTCCAACTGGGCATTTATTGCGAAAATAAAGCTTTTACGTCTTCAGTTGATGCAAGAACCTTTTTTAGCATTTTAGTTTGCAAATAAGCTGATAAGAGTCTTTCTAAAGAATCTTTAGCCAAGATTCATAACTAGTCTGGCTTACGCTGGAATACCCTATTGTTCTATGAATCAGGTTTAATACATTCTAACTCGTTGGAAATAGAAAGCAATCAATGAAATAGCCACTCAAGTATCAATTTTAGAGGCAATTCTGCTATTTTGCTAGATACTACAGCCAACAACGGCAAAAAGCATTTGGGAGGCAAAAAGCATTTGGAAGGCAAAAATCATTTGGGAAGCGAAAAGCATTTGGGAGGCAAAAAGCATTTGGGAGGCGAAAAGCATTTGGGAAGCAAAAAGCATTTGGGAAGCAAAAAGCATTTGGAAAGCAAAAAGCATTTAGGAAGCAAAAAGCATTTGGGAAGCAAAAAGCATTTGGGAAGCAAAAAGCATTTGGGAAGCAAAAAGCATTTGGGAAGCAAAAAGCATTTGGGAAGCAAAAAGCATTTGGGAAGCAAAAAGCATTTGGGAAGCAAAAAGCATTTGGGAGGCAAAAAGCATTTGGGAGCAACTTATATCAAAACAATGGATATTCAATGAAGATGCTGTCATAACAATACAAGCATCCTCGCCAAAATAATTTACAGTCTTAAAAAAGATCTAAGAACCATCAAGAGTAAAAAATACATCTCTTACGGTATATCAAACATTGACATCCATTTCATTGTTTCTAATGCAGCGTCTAGGCCATCCTTTAAAAGCTGAGATGGAAAGTTGATTGAAAAGAAATTAAAGTGCTGATTAGAAGAAAATCAGAGAAGAACACAGAGATGAAAATTCGTGTCCAAAAATTAAGAAGGAGTTATTAGTAAAATTGTTAACACTAAGAGTTGTAGCCAATGAAAAGAACATGTTAAAAACTCGTTGTCAGCAAGATGAAAAAGCCTGAGCCTCATCATAACAATGGGACAACATGCTAGCTCAAAGAGGCACTTTTTAAATGAGGTTGAACAATAACATGTGTTTTGAAGGGCTCAAATCCAAAATGAATCATACTAGCAAATAAACATTCAATGCTGCTTTAATACTAAGTTGACAACCACAACCAATCACATCATGACAACCACCCTACTTCATTCAATACCAAGGCAACATTCAACGTATTACGTGATACATGACGTGAGTAATGTCAAAACTCAAATACATATATTTGAATAAACGACCGTCATTAGAACCACCGATCAAATACAATTGTTACTATGGGTACGCATTCGAACAGCTACGAGTTCACATCAGACACATGGATTGAGTTTGAGCAACTAAGACTGTCAAAAAGATAAGTGATTGACGCGAAAGTATAAAACAAAACATGCTAACCTCATTTGGAAGTGGACTAGATAAAGCAAGGAAAATCCTTTCGCAAATCGGATACGTGAGTCTCACTCTGTTGACTTTCATATCTATGAGTAAAAAAGATTAGCCAGTGGAGGTTGAAGAGAACATCTTCGAGAATCAACACGTATTATCATTGTGCGCAGGACTAACTAGAAATGCACGTCCCGAGCAGAAACACTCATCGGAATGCTCGGGCAACTGCCATTAGCAATAATCTGATGACAATTTCCAAAATGCAGGTGTGAAACAAACTGAACAAAAAGGGTTACTTAAATAATACGATAGTTAAACAAAAGGGTTAGTCTATGTTCGCATTCAAGAGGATCAGTTGAAAAAAAATCAAAAGGCTACAACGTTCTATTAATGCAGTTTCTGCGAAGGAGAAGTAGTGCTGGAGTACCGCTGCAAAGCTTGAAGATTCTCTCTGGACGCTCTCCTCTCTCCAGCCTACGGAACAGCTCAGCATACACCCAGTCCCTTGGCACCAGCTCCTGTAAAAACAACAAATAAACATCAAACTGGACCTGAAAACCGAGAGAAGAGTGCTTTGTTTTATTACTGTTCAAGTAACATCTGTAGGTTTTGGGCACCAGTAAATGCAAACACCAGAAGAACCCTACTTCGCATAATGGCTTTATTTCAAAGATGCTTATTCGCACCAGACACAAATATACTGCCGGCCAGTAGTCAACGCAAGGTTCTAAAACAAGGCTACATACATTGGGAACCAGGCGGTCATATTCTTCAAATACAACATCGACATCGCTCTCCGATCGACAAAGAGTAGCTATATAGTTCCCTCTAGAAAGAACAGATCGGAATCATTATCAGTTACAAAGAATAAACAATTATGTTGATGAAGCTAGGTCCAGTCAAGAGTGCTAGGAAAATTCGCGCAAAAAAAACATTGAGATCGAAGCCATGAATCACTAAAAATGTCACTAAAATTTAGGGACAGCGCTTCTCTTCCTGCAGTGAATCGACTTATGGTGCATAAATCTTAAGCTTTAATTATCACTTTATGTAAAGCTCCCAAATATGAAAGATTGTAAGAGCAATCTACAGAAAATTTACAGATGTATAATAACGAAAATATCTTCGCTAAAGTAATAGCGAAACACCGACTATACACATTTACGGCAAAGGAAATTATTTGAAAGCTCGTACAAAAATGCACTGCTCGATCGACCAAGCAGAGTCCAGTTGCCATCCCTGTATGCCGCTTTCATTAGCAGCTTCGCCAGTTCCGCACTGCCATAGATTTTGGCCTAAAAACAACCATCAAAAACAACATTGACGCGGATATTTCAAAAAGAAAAAGCAAGTTTTGATTTCGATACTCAATGCATGCAGTAAATCACGATAGCATATCAACGAAAGCATTCAATTTAGGAAGTACTGTAATACGAAATCTGCTCTTACAAGAGAGCGGATATTTTACAGGAGCCAAGAAACAACAGAAATATACAGGTATAAATAATGTGCGTGTATAGATTCGCGTCAGTTTATGAAAGCTAATCACAACCAGAGATTTTTAGAGCACAGAAGATAAAAGGGTCATACCAGAGTCATGGCGATGCTGAAGAAAGATGCTGTAAAAAAACAATTCAGTTTAGTTAGAGCCAGGGACAAGCATTCGAAGCACGATAGGCATGGCCTCTAGAAATGGATCAAAAAGACCTAGTTCTAGAGAATGGACACCTTCCAAGAAGCAGTTCATAACTTTCCTTCAGCACAAGATGGTGCAAGCGTCCAAAAGACAGAAAACAGATACAAGGCAAGGCTTAGTTCTGCATCAAGACCCTAATTTGATGAGCAAGACGTAATGAATTCATAATGCTCATTATTGTCTTTGCCTCCATTGAATAGGATCCAGTTAATCGTTGAAATCTGTTGAAAAGCCTTTTCTGAAAGTGAGGCAGTTCTCTTTTGCATACAGAAGAATTCTTGGCAAATAATTAGGGTGTGTATGAGCCATTTGTTTGGGCCTCGTGCATTATGCAAAAGATACATTAAGCCACACGGGAGCTGCCATAACATATAAACTTATAATCTGAGCGTTAAAAATTGCAATGAAAACAACCTTGCGAGTAACGGAGGTTTGGACTTTAAAAAGTCAATGAATAAGTGATACTGAGGCGCAAGTCGTTTGAAACCGAGGTTAGTGTAAAATGGTTTCGCATACTAAAGAGTGCGCGCGCTTTGATTATTGGGTTTATGGTTGAGAACAAAATGTTTCCGGCACCACAACATACGTCAATTCTACATACCATCCCTCACATCTGCCACCTCAAATCTTCCTTCCTGGCTATGAACTCGATGGACAATCTCCCTCAGCATTGCAAATTTCTCTGATTCTTGAATGTAGGAAATAATATGTTATGCTCTATTTCCATCAAAATAGTTAGAATAACTAATAATTTCAATCTTCAAAATCTACTATTTTTGGGTTACAATGTCGCTCACATACGCTTTCAGAAATCACACCATGTTCTCAGGAAATGTTTCCACTTCTTCGTTTCATACGAATTTGCAAAAAGGGTACTAGCAAAATTGAAAATTATTCGGTGCTGTTTTTGCTGTGTAGAAAGGTCTTTAAAAAGGTCACGGTATTTGAACATAATCTCAGTTATAAAGAACATAATCTCAGTTTCATCGTTAAATACATGACCAAGGTACTTTGTTGAAGTCATGAACGCAATCAAACGTGCCATTACGTAAAAAACGTGATTACGTGCTACTAACTTCGATAAAGGCAATTAACTTACTTCTTGTGTCAAATGCCTCCAGAATGTAGAGATAGCTACCAAGAGATGGCTCTGAAAGACAATGGCTTATAATAAGAACTAGACGGAAACAAAATAGAATTTAATACTTAATCTAACATAATATTTTACTGAATAATCATAGAGAAATTATCGATAAGAGAGGTAATAAGTATTGATTATTTTCTGGCAAAGGAACGCAAGTTGCCAGTTTCGTAAAAGAGCATCACCCAGCATAGGGATTTGCGTAAACGTAAGATTTCCGTATAGTCTTTTTCTTATCAATTGTTGGCTTTATTCCAAAGACCTATCCACATGTAGATCAGACTAGCAGCCTTACCGAGCCCATTTGCAATCATTTCTCTGAGCAGCATGCTAGTTTTTGACGGAGCTTCTTCGTTTAGCTGAGATGCCAAGCTCAAAAGAGAATTGTAGATGCCTGAAAATGTACCAACAGTATGAATAAAAAGAAAACTGGCTTAAAATTCACAAATGAATATGAATGTTTATTGGCGCATAAAGTCTTCATTACTGACAAATTTCTTAACTAGATCAAAGGCTTCGGTCACTAGATTGGTTATCACACTAGAGATTGAAAGAATACACCAGAATGAAAGGAAACAAATCTAGTAAATAAATGGCTTACCAACATCAGGGATGGCAGATTTATCTTCTGTCATCTTCTTCAAGAAATCCTTTCAAATTGAAATCATAAACGGATGAAAATAGAATCATCCGTAAGCAAGACTTCTTAGTTGGACGTCTTGGTCATAGAGATTCACTCAATTCTGGGAACCTTTCAGTCAAGGACCGACAAGTCAAGCTCAAGGAAGTTTTACGACAGCTTCTGATTTCAACTATTTTCTTTAAAAACAAATAGAGTACCAAGCATTCAAGGACATTGACAAATGCAAATTTAAGTCCCCAAAAACATTATGACCCTCTTACAAAGTTGATTCTGAATCGAATGGTTTGTAGTATCTATAGCGACAAAAATTGATAACATCACAAAATGTATGGATGCATTAAGAAATGACTAGATGACTTGCCTCGGCGAGATTCCATTTATCTTTAGCAGTTGCGACATCAGTCTGCTTGTTAATGCTATCAATAAATGCCTTGTACAGATATGTAGATCCTGGTAACGCAGAAAACCGCGGGTCAGGGGCGTGACGTAAAAAATGATCTTCTATAGTGAGCAAAAAGAAAGTTGAAGCCTTATTTACCTAACAAAAAGATTGGTAAAATATATTGTACTTATAAACAGTTTATGCTTAATAGTCTCCACTTTTCGGAACTTATGAATTTTTTATGCAGAAAATTACCAAGACCATATTCCAAGTGAAAACAGGTGTGAAAAAACCTCCGTGGAGGCTGGTCATAGCCAACGCTTTAATGAAAAAGAATTGCATTGTTGATAAGGGAGGACCTGTTATTGGTGAATATAGCTCTGCATTCAACGCAAAACAAAGATACCATCAGACTTTGGGGAATTAAACTGTAAGTGAAACTTATAGTCAAAGCACCTTTACTTTTGTTCAAGAAATCGTACCTCGAAGGCCTTTTTCTCTCATCTCCTCATAAAAACGCTGGGCTGTTTTAAACTCATCGTACTAAAATCAATAGAATAGAATAAATAGAATTGAAGCACCTTAGCGCAACGCTTTAATTGTGTTTAATAATTTAGGATGGTGTTTGGATTTCTAACATATCAGTTAATCCAGTTCCACGAAAAATTGGACTATGCACTATAAGGTCATACTAACATAAAATGTCCTGGCACGATGCCCTACCTGGAAACATAAACTAATGTTAGAGCTAAAGATAAGCTAGACTAAAAGGTATACCAGGGCATGTACAGATAGTGAATGGCATTGGTGTGCACAGAGATGTTGGTCATTTGACAGCAGTTTCATCAATGGCTGCAACTATAACAACTACACTTCATCTGCAATTCCACTCACAACACCTTGCCGTTCTTAAGGTAAAATTACCCTGTGTTCCAGATCTGGTGAAATAGGCTAGATGTATCGATTCTGTTCTACAGTACATTGACAGAATTACGATTTGGTAAAATGAAGTTTTAAAATAGATAATCAAGCTTTATTCAAATCGATATGATTCTTATTATTTTCTTCAAGCCATACTTTGGCTACAAGCTTGTTTATGTCACCAAAACGGCCTATACTGAAACAAACACAGTTCGCTACCACGTTTCAGCCTGCAAGCCAAACCAAAACAAAGATCATTCCATAGCATCCAGCCGTGGGCCTTATTTCCCATCGTCTATAACACATCGTTTTCGCGTCCCATAACCTTTTTAGTTTCGAATTCATGAAAAGCTAGTTACCTTTAGAAGAGCAAATATATAGGCTTCGTAGGTTTCCGCTGTTTTGTTCTCGATTTTAGAAAACAACTCACTGGCATAACTGTCCTTGCTGTAACGAGAAGAAAAGCTCTCCACGTGAGCCTTAACCACGCCATTCAAATGATATTACCCGGGTAACGGTCCTATGACGTCAGAGACCTAGAACTCGTTACATGAGATGAATTTAATGAAAGTGGCAAAGGCTAATAACACCAGCAAGGCATGTTCGAAAATTCATCATTCTGAATGTACAATATCATTCTTGCAAAAACCCACGCCCCCTGATCTCAAAGGGGCAAGAATTCGTCGCAAATTAGGTGCCACCTTCCTCAAAACCAAACTGTGATGAACGAGCTACGTGGCTGAAGTCTCGAAATGTGTTACATAAAGTACTGATCGCAAACATAAAAGTTAGTAATACCTTAAAAGAAGATCCTTGACTTTGAATCCGTACGCACTGTCAGTCTGTAAGCAAACGGGAATAACTGTTTATAAACTAGAATAGGCGTTAACGCGTCGGTAGTACAGTGTTAAACCGTGGAATGACAAAAGGACGCGTCACAAGACAAACTAGGCTATCAAAATGAGACCTGACTTACTTACGGAAAAGTTGTAGCTTCTTTCGGAGATCAAAGATGGGTAATGTTCCATTATAAACGACTATGGCAAGCAACGCCAAGCTGAACACATACACATGCAGCTGGGATTAAAGCAAGTTAAAATCCGATAAATCACCTTATCTGCACCAGATTTATTGGCAGGCTGTCCTTCCTCATCGCTGCTACTGCCGTCACTATCAGAACTTGAGCTCGAAGTTGCATCAACAATCTACAAAAGGAAAGAATGATTAACCGCAGCCAGGCTATGTGATCGTTGTATGATGAATCAATCACTATTGCAAACGGTCAATGAAGTGGCCATGTGATCGTTGTATGATGAATCAATCACTATTGCAAACAGTCAATGAAATGGCCATGTGATAGTTGTATGATGAATCAATCACTATTGCAAACAGTTAATGAAGTGGCCATGTGATCGTTGTATGATGAATCAATCACTATTGCAAACAGTCAATGAAGTGGCCATGTGATCGTTGTATGATGAATCAATCACTATTGCAAACAGTCAAAGAAGTGGCCATGTGATCGTTGTATGATGAATCAACCACTATTGAAAGTGTCCATTCAAATGACTGTAGTTATCAATACCAATTGTTCTGATTCAGTAGCAAATAAACAAAACAAAATCAAACAGAAAATGTTAAGGATGGGGAACACCTTTTGAACATAAGGAAACTTCACCTCGGACGTCTTCGTTAACGTTGCATCGATACCAACCCCATAGTAACCAACCAGATCAAGAAGTTGATTTAATATTCCAATATTCAAAACTTCACCTGAACAGAAAAATAAAGTGGTTATGAGTTCTGATTTTCATATCATCAGGAAATTTGAATACTTTCAGTGTATCAAGATTTTCAAACTTTGGATGACGCTGAAAATATTTTAATTGTAACAATGTTTTTGGATGTATAAAGAGGCTACAATCAAATCAAAATATTGACAACGTAATTATTATTGTGAATGGTTGTAGCATATGAAGAATGAAAATGACAACGTTATTTCAGGAGCATACAAACTTTCTGAATAGACAAATATGCATGTCCAATGATTCAAAAACTATCCCACATGTACAAGCCTAAGCATGTTTTGCTACATTCTGCAGAGTGACCACTGTAAGCATTGTATTGACTCTGATCGTCTCGAAATGTCTGGGCATTTAGACAGATGTTGGTCTACTTAAATTGAATTGCTGCAACCACACTCGGCCAAATTTGACAATAAGGAATTGGAGCTACAACAACTAATTCGTCTCTTGATCACCTTTAGCATCCATTCGTAGGATAGCAAAACATTTTTAAGACATTGAAAAAAGATGACTTACCTTTCTTTTCAAGTAGCTCGTAAAGTTTTATGGCTTCATCAACCTTTTCTGATTCAATAAAATCTAGAAATATCAAAAAATTGAGAAAACATGCAAACTGTTGTAAACTGTGGCAATCTAGTTGACTTCACAAAAAGCTATCTAGTTGGCTTCTATTTTGAGGAAATATATGAACTAACGTTGAAGAGTCTTCTCATTCTCTTTTTCCTCGAAGATGGCAAACTCATCAGGCCAGGCCTAAAAGCAAAAAATGAATTTAAAGCAATCTTGATACCTGGTTTGCTGGGCCTGCATAAATGAAAAATGAAGTGTGCTCATAGATATCAACATTGACAAACTAAATCTGCTGGACTAACCGGTACTGCCTGTCTCAGGCTGCAAAGATCTGGGTACTTCTTTATAACAAACTCTGCAGCATTTCTACCAGACTCCAAAGCAGCCATATATTCACGCTAAAAAGCCAAAGAAACAACTTGTACTGAAACAGGAAATAAGGTACACAAAAAGATTTCCATGAAAAATACAGTCAATCTCTGGGCATTGTGGTGCAACAGTCTGGTTGTTACTAGTTTAAAGCCATAAAAAGTACAAATTTGAGAACACAGTCAGATTGAAATCTTTACAATGTATTAATTCTTAATTCGATAAAGCATAAATTCATAAAGCTGTTGCAAGATAAATAATTTGTGCCTAAAAGCAGAGTAAAATAACTATTCTCATTACCTTCGTAAAATCTGATCTAGGTGTAAGGTAGGCGTCTTCTAGAAAGCCAATATTTGAAGCACCTGGTACCTATAGACAGAACATAAAAAGAAACCTTATCTATACCATTAAGCTAAATCCAGCCATCCAGATATTAAGTTGCAGTCATCGTAAAGAGGTAATGGGCCATTCTGCCTTTTGTATAAAGACTTTTAAAATAGATGGTAAACAGCATCACATAATTTTAACTGATGTCAGAAAACATTACCCTAACTGCATTTCCTAAATATTGCAAAGAAAAGTAGCAAAAAAATTACCTTCTGGACAGTTGATGACAAAGCTTTAAGAACTGTAAATGCATCCCTTGAAAAAAAGAACACTGAAATAACCAAGGGGAAAATTGATACATAAAACAACTTCTAAACAGTCAAAGGTACATCTGCAGGGATAAAATGAATGCATTTAACAAATTTCGCCAGGTTTATAATACCAGTCTGCTTATCAAAAATGTGCATTAACTTAAAGATTTAAGCTTTGAACAGTAGTTGCAAGAAGTTTTGATGGTCTACAAAGTTTTGGATCATTTTGTTGAAAATTTGAGTACTTTCATCTGATAAAAAGACAACTGAGGCTCAAATAAATTAATGGGGTGATAATAAAGAAGCAAAATGGTATGTTAGAAAAATTTAAAGCATCTAGCAAAATCCCGAGATGATTGCAAATAAATCAAAATCTGCAAACCTCTTCTTTCGTTTACTATGATCGCTGTAACTTGAACCTTTGAAGAAATTAACATTTCATTTAAGGCATAATTTGAAGAAAGCCATGATTCAAAAATAAGGATATTTTACTAAAATAAATTAGCAATGAAAAGCTTTTTAAGTATCAGTGGAAACCATGTCAAAAGGCAAAATTGATATGTCATATAATATAGAAAAAATGCATCTTGCAACAAAAATCGGCCGGAAGCATTACAAACCTTTTTCTGCAAGTCCCTCTGATTTAGTGGAAAGAAACCTGGAATATGAAACCTTCAACTTTAATTTTCCCTTAATTCAAGGATTGTGCAAACAATTAAAAAGTGACTTTTTATCACACAGAATTTTCAAAATATTTTCACTCCTAGATACATTTTTTTACAAAGACATCAATCTGGCCTTTCACTCTCCTGGTTTTACTCACTTTGGCCATTAAATTCATGTGCCTTGGCTCTTTATCATTGGCTTCACTTCAATGTTGAGCTCATCATTCTTAATTAGGTGCTATTTGTTAGACTAAAGAGAGCAGCAAGGATGCACACTGAAGCTCTAATGTCACCATTTCAGCCATTTTTATGTCCACCTAAAGATCTTGTAAAAATGCACCAGTTTTTTAGCCCACACTCAAGAAGCCCCATCTTAAAGAAGCTCCTTTTGTCCAAATGGATATCTTTATGCTTGGTAAGACAATTGCCTTTATTTGTAGTTCCATTCTTAAATAACAAATATCGCACCCCTCAATTAATATGATGCATGTTTTATCATGCACCTGCTAAAAATTAAACGACAAGGACTGATCAGTGTACAATTTGTGCACCAAAATAGGTCAAATTTAAATTGGATACCATCAAAGTCAGAGTTGACTACCTCTATAAAAGTAACATGAAAGATTAATGCTCAACCATTTAAAAGACATTGAGCTCAAGAATGTCTCCTAGCAGCATCAATTTTTCAGATAAAATAAAAGGAGTCAAATATCCTTTCTACCAAAGGCGTAATTTCATTTTGATGATTGTGCTTCCAAAATTGAGTTCTTAGCTACATTTGATATCAGCTCTAAAAAGGGAAATTTCTAAATGTCATTGGCAAAGAAAAGTTATTCCATTAAATACACAGTAAGTGTAGTAAAAATACATCATGCCAAAATTTATTCTCTGGTTAGAAAAATACACAGAAACCAATTTCTAAGCTGACATCTTGTAACAACTTTGAGTAATTTAATGTCAAGGGCTGTAAAGCTAGGCTGTAATTTTTGAATCTGCCTCTAATTCTATGGAAAACAGAACAAGTTTGTCTTTTCCCTTGGTTTCTTCTCAAATTTGTCACTCTATAGAGGGTGGTAAAAAGAGCACATGATTGGCTGTAAACAAGCAATCACTGTCACTCCAAACCCAAATTTGAGAGTGTCGTCATTCTAGAATGTCATCATTGATTTTAAATCTTGTAGAAACCTTGGTAAACTGATCTGGTTAGAGATAATGCAATATGCAGCCCTGTCTAATTAGAACCCACAAAAGCTGTTGCACCAATGTTCCATCTGCACATGATTGCTCTGAAATATAGATTCTACTACTTCCCACTAGAATGAGGAGAACTGGTGCAAAAATAATGGATACCTTGTCAATTTTCCAGACTGTTTATAAATATAGGTGCTAATACAAATTCAGACCACATAGGAAAATTTGTACAATTCCGACTACGACAAATATCACAAAGGTCGATTAAAGGGGGGCTGTACTATATAGAGAGGAGAGAAGTAGCAGAGACTTGCGAGGAATAATAACCCTAACCTTAGGGATAGGCTTACTAACCATAGCCCTACCAATTTCTTGTATGAATCTGCATTAGCACCATCAAAGTATAATAAGATATCTATCATTCTTCACCTGGTTAAAAGAGAATACCGGATGGTAGCAGGTCTAATGTAGCAGAAGCATCCACACTTGCACGCTCGAACGGCAGCCATTTTGGTTATGAATATGACATCGAGGCTACTCTTTCGAACAGACCTTCAAAGTAGTTTACGAGTTTCGTTTTAACTGACGGATGCTATGAAAATATAAGAACACATGCGAATCATGAATCAAGGAAAGGGACAAGATTTTATGTCTCTAGAGCAGCGTGAAAAGATTATACAAGAGATGGGCACTTTGCTGAATCAATATGGTAGCAATCAGTCAAGTGTTGAAATTGAGGCCAACATTCAACAGAAAGCTCGCAATAAAGAGGAGTACATGAAGCTTATTTCGAGATTCTTGATTCACCTGAAGGATGTAACAGGTGCTTCAAATACTCTTGGTAATATCGTGCCTGCGCAGTCTGTAGCATTGCCGCAAGTGGTACCAGGCCATGAGGATCAAGGCCAAAAACAACTTAATCAACAAATCCAGCTGCAGGGACAACCTCGTGCGCAGATTCTTCAAGTTTCAAATCCAGCACAGATTCAGCAGCAGCAGATCATACAACAACAGCCAACCCTCAGATTGTCACATTGTCAAAGGCCGCCCAGTTGAGTGGCATACAAAACCTCATCAACACATCACACCTGGGCAATCAACAGCTGCAAGCAATGTATCGTTTGTCACTGGGGCTCAAGGAATTCAAGTTAGCCAGCAAGGCTTGACTCCACAGCTAGGTGGTAATATCGGTATGAACCAATACAAAAGTCAGCTCAAGCCACTGCAGCCACGAAAGACCCAACAAATTGCACCTACACAACAGCAGACCAGGCAACCGCCGAAAGTCCAACACCTTGTGAGGTCAAATCAAAGCCCATCTGTAAACCAGCAGCCTTCCTCTAATGCATCACAAGGCAGTATTCTATTCCCCAACACAAGAGTCACCCCTCACCATCTCCTTCTCAGGTACATCAAGTCTATCCATCGAGACCTGATCCTTCACCTGCATCTAGCACTGGTGCAATTGCCCAGTCCCCTCTGGCTACTCAGCCATCACCGTCACCATCAGCAGCAGCTACTCCCGGAAATCCACCATCCTGGGGAGGACCAGCTCAGAGTCCTCTGGACGCTTCTGAGGAATCTGCATATGCTGAAAAACTTAAGGAAATCTCAAAGTACATAGAGCCACTAAGAAGCCTGATAAATAACATGCCAAAAGATAGTGAACATGCTCCAAAAATAAAGAAGCTCATACAAATTGAGCAGATTTTTACAAACAAGAAGCGTGTTTCTCTCAATTTCCTCACTAAATGTGAGCAAATTGTCAATACATTGCTGTCAAGTGATACAGCTGTCAATCAAAAGCCAACCATGCTGCAAACTATTACTGACCATTTAGTTCCACTTGCCGGCAATCCATCTTTGATCACTGCAGCACATCAATGCATCCAGCCTGTACTTAACACATTGACAATGCCCACAGTCTGTCCACCTAAGGCTCCAAGAAAACGTAGACGCTCCAGCTCTGATGATGAGGACTGTTCTCTTCTCCCAGATGCATTGCAAATGGAGATTGCACACTTGTGGAGTAGATTCTCTTTTGACTTAGATTTGACTTCTAAGTTAGACAAATCATTCTTCACCATATCTTGTAGACCCAAAACAGCAAAAATGTCAAGCTTACCACCACTTTTAATCAAAGTTCCAGCATGTTATCCAAAGAGGACTCCAGATTATACCTTGTCATATGAAGATAGTGAGAAAAACATGCTGTTGAACTGTGTGAAGAAAAACTTTCACTCAAGGCTTTTAGAGTCAAGCAAAGGACAATTTCATTCTGTGACATATATTCTAGAGTCTTGGGAACAGAGCTTGAAGGAAACTTTGTGCAGCTAAAATACATTTCTATTTTCCTCTTTGAAATAAACCTTATAGTCTCATCATCCTGATCATTGGTTTCTGGGGACAGCTTACATATTTCCTCATACTTTTGCGTTAATTGTTTTAAGAGTAAATAGAACTATCCTTTAGTTTTATCATTTGAAATAACCCCCCTTTAAGTCAAAGCTGTATCTTTTAACTATCTAGCAGTAGTTACTTGAGTTCAATCATTCATTGGAGGACCTTACAAAAGGGATTAAGATCCCTTTCAAAACTGCTGTTCAAAAGTTTTTCAAATCAGAAGACTGTAAAGTATTGACATTCTCTTGTATTCTGCGACACAATCTACTCTCATAACAGCATGATCTAAAAAGTTGCATTTTCAGTTAATTTAACATGTTTTTTGTTGAGAATTTATGTCAGAAGCATATCACAAATTTTGTTTTCTTGAGAGTGATTCTTCTTCACCCAATCAATCTTGTCAGTTTTCAAGCAACCATCGAGGCAACATATGAGCTATTTCAATAGAAGAAAATACTCTCATTTTGCAAACCTGAATGCATTATTTTCCATAGGAAGAGCTTTATGACTATTTGCTGGTTAGAGATAGGAAGAGCTACATGTTTGTTATAAGAAAATATAAGCATAAATGAAAAACCCATGCCTCGAGCATAAGGAGTACCAGTTCATCACATGATGATTAAAAACTGGGTACATAGTTTTATTAGTTTTCAACTGTCATTTTGAGGAGCAATGTCTAATCCTCTGCCCTTTTGGATGCCTCCTTAAATGGTCAATTAACTTGGGAGAACCCAGGACTCCAAAACTTCCCTATTAAAGAAAGAACAGAAGACAACCAGCTGTTACCAACTGACACAGATTTTGCAGTTGACATAGCCCTTCTTTCTGATACCATTGATAATGCCACCATACCCCTCTGTAAGGCTGAAAAAGCCGCATAAGAAATCGGCCTGTACATTAACGAATCAAAAACTGAATCCATTTATTTCTGGATTGCGGCAGAAATGACTTCAAAAGAGTAAATGTTTTTCTCTTGGATCTTGGCTGAACCCCATAACACATGATTTAGAAATCTGCCTTGCAGAGGCTTGAACAGCTCATAGTACAGTATAATCCAGTTATAATGTATTTTAAGGGACCGGCGGATTCAGTACGTAGTGAATCAGAAGGCTGCGTTTTCAGGTCACGTCTTGGTCACCAATTTAGTAAATGTTGCTACTTAGTTGTATTTACTAATTTAAGTGAATCTTCGTAAGCTAAGCTGACTAGTTTCTCTGAAGTAAGGTGAAAAGCCAAAGAGAAACTCCCCACGTGTGTCTCTTTGAAACTTTATAACCAACTAACTTTAAAAAATAGCTTTGTACAAACTCAAAAATTGATATTAGAGAGTTATTGAATTTGATACACAGAAAAGAGAAAAGAGCTAGATGAAAACCACGGGGCTAAAGAATTACTGTGTGAGTTGGAAAGAAGAGGCGGTTTCTGCTATTGCTTTGTGAGTTTGTTTGTCAAGAGCTCACTATAAAACAAAGTAACTATTTATCAACTATACTTTCAACAAAACTGTTATAGGTTACATGGTTTCAATTAGTCTGTAACGCGTTTCTTGATAATTTTTCTTATTCAAACATTGTTGATTCTTGCATCAATTTTGCTCAGCATCTTCAATGCTCCATCTGCACTAGGCAAATCTGAAAACCGTTGTAAAAGTTGAACGGCATTTGCCCCATCAATAGCTGAAGGAACTGGATCAGTGCCATTAGCGAAATTCAATTCCTCATCACCCTCATCCTCTTCATCTTCAGTTGCCGGAGATTGTCTTTGGTATTTGATTTCTTTTACAATGTCAGAGCTGCTCAAAATTGGAGAGGCTACCAATTCCTCATCGATACCCGTGAAGTCATTTGTGTCAGTTGTCGTAGGCGCTAAAATACTGGAGATCGGCAGGGTGCTCAAAAAGATCACTAGAAGATCATGAGAATCTAGAGCTCCGCTTAATTAACCTCCAACAAATACAATGTCAACAACGCAGTATTCTCTCATATTGATTGTATCATTGCGATTTAATTGTGAAGCGCTGACAATAGATTTTGAATCAATAAAGGAAACTATAAAACAATACGAAACAATCGCCCAGGTGGTCGAGGTGTCCTATGACGGACGACATCTTGACATAAAACTAGATAAATGATGCGCCATAATTAATGTTAAACAAAGAAAACACACAAAGTACGTATAATCCAATGGGATTTGTCTAGAAGGGTCGGAATGGAGATACACTATATCCGAAAGTACGTTATATAACCGAGTACGTTATACTCGACTCCTAAAGTACGTTATAACGTACGTTATGCTCGATATAACGGAGATACACTATATCCGAAAGTACGTTATAACCGAGTACGTTATACTCGACTCCTAAAGTACGTTATAACGTACGTTATGCTCGATATAACGGAGATACACTATATCCGAAAGTACGTTATAACCGAGTACGTTATACTCGACTCCTAAAGTACGTTATAACGTACGTTATGCTCGATATAACGGAGATACACTATATCCGAAAGTACGTTATAACCGAGTACGTTATACTCGACTCCTAAAGTACGTTATAACGTACGTTATGCTCGATATAACGGAGATACACTATATCCGAAAGTACGTTATAACCGAGTACGTTATACTCGACTCCTAAAGTACGTTATAACATACGTTATGCTCGATATAACGGAGATACACTATATCCGAAAGTACGTTATAACCGAGTACGTTATACTCGACTCCTAAAGTACGTTATAACGTACGTTATGCTCGATATAACGGAGATACACTATATCCGAAAGTACGTTATAACCGAGTACGTTATACTCGACTCCTAAAGTACGTTATAACATACGTTATGCTCGATATAACGGAGATACACTATATCCGAAAGTACGTTATAACCGAGTACGTTATACTCGACTCCTAAAGTACGTTATAACGTACGTTATGCTCGATATAACGGAGATACACTATATCCGAAAGTACGTTATAACCGAGTACGTTATACTCGACTCCTAAAGTACGTTATAACATACGTTATGCTCGATATAACGGAGATACACTATATCCGAAAGTACGTTATAACCGAGTACGTTATACTCGACTCCTAAAGTACGTTATAACGTACGTTATGCTCGATATAACGGAGATACACTATATCCGAAAGTACGTTATAACCGAGTACGTTATACTCGACTCCTAAAGTACGTTATAACATACGTTATGCTCGATATAACGGAGATACACTATATCCGAAAGTACGTTATAACCGAGTACGTTATACTCGACTCCTAAAGTACGTTATAACATACGTTTTACTCGATATAACGGAGATACACTATATCCGAAAGTACGTTATAACCGAGTACGTTATACTCGACTCCTAAAGTACGTTATAACGTACGTTATGCTCGATATAACGGAGATACACTATATCCGAAAGTACGTTATAACCGAGTACGTTATACTCGACTCCTAAAGTACGTTATAACATACGTTATACTCGATATAACGGAGATACACTATATCCGAAAGTACGTTATAACCGAGTACGTTATACTCGACTCCTAACAGTTACTCTCAACAACAACTGGAGAGAACATTGCACCAGCAAAGATCTGTATGAAGACACCCCTAATATTATGGAAACCATGAAATTCCTGCGCCCTTGTTTATCGGTTCACTGCTGGAGAAGCAATGAACATATCTGAGTCCCAACCCTCCGATCCGGGTTGACGTCATCGATTTTGTATCTCGCTATGGATCTTTCACAAAGATGAACTTCAGAATTAGAATCTTCATCTTTTAATTAGTTTAAACTGAAAAACCATGCTCTTTGAGCCACCGCCAGTTACTTTGTTTTGAATATTTAAATTTTTCTTTGGGCTTGACCGCAATTTGCGGCTACAGTTAGATTTTTCACTTTCGCAGCGAATTCCATTGTATTGTACAGGAAAACTAAATTTTGAAAGTTGGTCTAATCGCAGCCTGACGGCCCAAACATTTAGAAATTTTCGGTACAGACTAATTTCGACATCCAAGATTCCAATTCTACGATCCATTTTTGCCAAATGTGAAGGTATAAATTGCCCGGGTCAGAATCGTACTGTTCATATTTTTAGAGGCTTCTTTATCGAGCCAGTCGCAACACATACTCACAATTCCCCCTTCATGGCATTTTACACATTATCATCATCCTCCAGCAACCCAGAGTAGCTAAAATGTCTGTCGGTCGCTGGCTCCCAGTCTCTGTAGTGACTGGCACCGTCTTTGAGTTACGCAACTGGATATTTATTCTGTCAGCTTTTGGTCATTTTCCGATGTTTGCATACTCTGAGGAGTGTCGGAGGAAAAAGTACTTTGAGTATGCAAAAACTAGTTCCCCGTTTTCTTGCCATTGTGAAGTTTTGCACCGCAAGGCACTTCTTCACATCTCACAGTTATGCAGTTAACGTGGTCGCGCTATGGCCAAATAATGACAATGGCCAAATAATGACACCAAATAATGACAATGGGCACAAAGCGGTACTTGTGGCGGATAACTTTTCCTTTTAACTTCAGCTTTTCATTTGTATACACGAAATAACACCTTCCACCTTTTCCTGCCTTCTTATCTCCCCTTGAACAAGATTTTGGGCAGTTTTAATATCCACCGTAATAATTCGAAGAAACAAGGCTATGTCTCTCTAATCGTTTTCGAAGTAAATGCTACGAGGAGTCTTAAGAAGCGAAAAGTGTACTGGTTGGTAGCAGTGTTCTGACCTTTGTTTGTAATGTGTCACGGGGGCATCTATCAGAGCATGCAAGGAACACTATCACAATGTCGGCCAGCTGCCCGCAAAGTCATTGCTTTGCTGGCTCTGCAGTTAAGCCACACAGCTCCATTTAGTTCGTATGTTATAAGAAAAGTGAGAAAAACTGGCTAGTTATCTTTCCTTTGGGTTTAACATTTCATTTTTCACAACGAAGTTCACAACTTGTAGGCGGCTATTCGAGAGGGTAAATGCCGTTGGTGAAGTGATGCCACAACCTCGTATTGGGACATTGTGATCGGCCTTGTTTCTTCGAATTATTACGGTGGATATTAAAACTGCCCAAAATCTTGTTCAAGGGGAGATAAGAAGGCAGGAAAAGGTGGAAGGTGATATTTCGTGTATACAAATAGAAAGCTGAAGTTAAAAGGAAAAGTTATCCGCCACATGTACGGCTTTGTGCCCATTGTCATTATTTGGTGTCATTATTTGGCCATTGTCATTATTTGGCCATAGCGCGACCAACTAACCTCCAGTTATGTGGTACCTGTGCCAAAAACGCTGTTTTGACAAAAGGGGAACAACAGTCTTTTGAACTTTGAGTTTCTGGCTGCGACTATCAAAAATTTATGGTAATCTGGCATATATTTTCTGGTTATAGTTATAGTTTCTGGTCTTTATAGTTTCTGGTCTTTTTATCTAAATGACAGCCTTGCGCACATTCTCAGGTGGCCCGGCGTTGCATCACCATGGTGATGTCTCATTATGGGAGATTACCGTCAATAATGGCGTCTTTCTTTCAGTCGCATCCTTAGATAATCAGGAACAATATACATCTTAGTTGTTGTTTCCCCGTTTCGCATGAGGACAATAAACAATTCAAGATTTTGTTAAAAGCTTAGATTAGAAGCGGAAAACGACAGTTTCAGCTGAAATGGAGGGAAGCGACACGAGGGAGCCTTCATTCGATGGACTTCAAAAAGGCAACCCAAATATTGCCGAAAATCTCAACACTTCACTGCAAGATGAGAACAGAAGCCTTAAGATCAGAATAGCTGGAGTGGATACGCTTTCTTCCTTGCTTCGTAGCACCAAAGATGAACTGGAAACAGTTTCTAACGAGAAGGAAAGTTTGGAAATTGAACTTGCAAGGCTGAAGTGCCGATGCTCTCTTCTTGAAAAGGATATGGCCGCCAAAGATTCTACGCGAAATACGACGGGCCCAGCAAATAAAATGTTTGAATCCTTACTGAAAGAGAACAAGAAGCTCAAGGAAGAGTTGAGGCGTTCAAAGAAGGCAGTCGTAACTACTGAGGTTCGCATTTTAATGTTTGAGGGCGCTTGATTGCTGATTGGCAAAAATAACACAGCAGAAGTTCATAATAGGTTCTTCTGGTGGCCATTCAAACTTGTTTTGAATTTTAGACTGTTCGTTGGAACACTATTTACCTATGACGACTGTCAAAGTATATCTTATATAGCTTTCGATTACTGTCAAAATGCGTTTGTGTGTGAAGCATATCCTACACAAGTTCAGTGAGGAATAAACATTTATTTGTCCAACCAGTATGAGAAATTAATCGTGTATTAAATTTCATATAGATACCAAAATACCAAATTTCAGCCACTATTAGTCAACAAATACTCATTTAACAACTTTTTGACAGTAAGTTTGTGCCTCTCTGTATTCAGAACTGCAATGTATTACTAAAAAAAGCAGTTAAAAGCAATAGGTGAAAGATACCAGGTAAGCAATTGTTCCATTGTCTATTGGTGGTCTGTCATTTCTCATTAAAATAGATTTCCTGTATTTCCTCATAATAGAGCATTTTTGGACCAGAGGCACTATCTGAGTTGGTATCGTTTAAAGAAGATCTTGAAATGGAAATAAGAAATTTACAAAAGGCAATGAGAAATCAGGAAGAAGACACTTCAATATCACAAGTTTCAAGAATGCTTGGGCAAGTAACAAAGCTGGAATACCAACTAAAAGCTAAGGAAGAGGAGTGTTTGTCTCTTCAAACAGAAATAAATGATCTGAAGAATAGCAAACAATCGTTAGAGCACTCGTTGTCTGAAGTGATGTCAGAAGAGAGTGCTCAGTTGGTGACTATCAGAAAGGATTTTAGTTCACAAGTAAGACCATATTTTCCATTGTTTTTTCTTTTCTTCAGTGTCTGACATAAGTATGATATTAGATTGCTTTTCAATTTCTAACTAGTTTTGTGTGCAACATTTATGCATTGTTGGTCAGTAACACAGTAGCTAAGAGAAATAGCTTAATAAAGGTAAGAAATTAATAGAAGTTTAGCAAATAATAACTTATTTATTACTGTTATCTATGGGTCTGTCTGTTTTTATTCTCCCTTTAACTCAATCTTCAACTTCAATTCAACTTCTATAAAACACCCTTTGCAAGCAGTCTGTCCTTTTAATAAACAGTTGGCCTCAAATAAAATAGGACAAAGCGGATACTGTAAGAGTGTGTACTGTGGGAAGCTAGAAGTAGTGATTGTCTTGTACATGAATGTGGAGGTCATTGATCAAGGCCGTGATTTGTGAATTATCTGTAGAAAATCTTGAGCACACAATAAAACAGAGGTTCACAGAAAAGGTACCAACAAAAAGCAAGTTCTGGATGGTTCTCAATCTTTTTCAAATTTTTTCAAATCACGTTTCAATGTTTGAAGTGGTTTGTTTTCGCATTTTTTAAATGTCTATGAGGCTTTTTGTTGAATTCAGTGGTCACTTTACAAAAGATCTGTGCACCCTATTTAGTGTGTTGGCAGTTCCATTTGAATAGACTCCTATACTAACAGTCACTGATGAGAAAATTGGGACATGAACTATAACTTAGTTTTAGCAATGGCATGCAAGCAGGGTTCACAGAGTAGGTAATTGTGTTGTTGTGGGTGAAATGAAATGCCTGGAGTGGTTTGTGGTGAATGTATAATAGCTAAACTGAATATTTCTAAGTGTTGCTTTAGTATTTCCCTACACTAAGATCAAATTTATCACTAAAATGCAGCTTGACCACAACCTGGTCTCAAAAGAAGTTGTTGTATTGATGGTAGAGATTTAATTATGATACCTGTTTACACTGACACTAGGTTATACGCTCTTACCCCTGATTTGGCCATTTGGATTAACTAGATTTTACTTGCATTTCAAATTTTGCTGAACAATTTATAATTTTGAATACTGCTTTGGAAGGGTAATAAGTTCAGTGGCAAACATAGTACACAGGGCTAGCAAAACAGGGGGCATGACCTCGCCCCTCCCCCACCCTCCAATTTTTTGTAGGCGAAATACTGTTCAATGTCATGTAGAAAGAAATGGAAGAAGTTTATAAGCTTCCCATTTTGGCCCCCCACTTTCGAATACAAATCCTTGGCCCTGGTACTCACTTTTATTTGTGCTGAGCTTCATTCAAGCTTGGTAATGCAAATAAACTGTCTACTTCTTCTTTACCCTTTGTTACCAAGATTCCTATGTATGCTGGAATGTAAATGAACACTTAATGAAATGCTCCTTGCTTAGATTGTTACCTGTTCAATGGCCAGTTTTGTGAATTGAATTTGTGCATTTTACTGATTTTTTTGCTATTCTTTTCTATTTCATAACTAAATAAACAATTGGCAATGATATTTATTGTCTTGCCTATCAACCAGTAGGCAGTATTCACAGAACATCGATAATTATTCTTCGCTTTTGACACTCCAAAGAACCCCGCGTGCGTATATTTTATACTCACGGGAACCATCAGACAGAAGTGAGACATCACATGCGCAAGGGACCTGCGACTGGAAAGGAAATAAAACAAACATAAACAAGCTAAAATTACAAGAACCTAAACAGTAATATTTCATTCTTGCAAAGTGTTGACATTGTTTCCTGATGCAAAGCATAAATCACATCTAAGATAATGTATTTTATCTGGAAGCCCAAAATTAAAACAGTTTAATAAGCCTTCTTTTTAACAAAATTTCGACATTCTTGCATTGCGAATGGCGAAACAGTAAAAGGCAAGATGTCATTATTTTTTATTTCGTTTACGCCATAGAAAGTAATCGTGCTACTTGAAGTTTTGGTAGGTGTTTGCATCACACCGCCCTTTTCTTTCATGCCTTCTGTAAATTCTAAAATATTGTGAATATATTCACTCGGCTTAAACGTAGACGGCCAGGTTAACCAAGGTTCTTTAGGAATTCAGAATGTTTTACATGGATCACAATCTCATGATGTTTTCTCTTTACCAGTTTGCAGGCTTTGTCACGGACAATTCCACACAGACAGAGACTTGCGTGGCAGATGAAAATAGTCTGGCTCCAAGCAAGGATGTCATCCTTCAAGATTACAGTCATGTCCAGTACAGAAACCAAAACTCGCTGAGAAGAAAGGGTTCCAGAAGGGCAAGTGGGGAATGGAATTTAGCAAGGAAGAGGCACTCTGATCTGTTTGAAGACAACTGGAACGTCGACAGGATAAATGGAGATGAGCAGCACAGGATCACACAGGAACTGTTAGTACAGGCAAATGAAGTAATCGGAGTCCTCACAGAAGAGAATGATAAGGTAGTGGCGTGTAGCAGTGTTTCGAAATGGTAGAGTTGCCTATTGTGAGTTGCATGTCTTGGTTGCGTTTAAGCACCTGGACATCATCTTAAGAAGACTTTTAACATGCCATCAAGATGAATTGAGCAAGGCTCAACTTTGACTTGTCTTTGTCACATAGAAAAAGCTCCAAAAGCGTTTCGCACTAGACAGTCGTTTAAACACCAAAACGAGATCAAACTACCAAAATAGCTTGAACACCAAAATGAGATCAAGCTACGGAAATAGCCTAAACTGCTTTGCTTAATGTTTTGAATTTGTTTCACCCATCTTTAATTCCATGGCTACGTGCAAGCATTGGGATCAGCATGATACCTCGCACTTACATATACTTGCTATTGGACTAGATTTGGTTGCATTCTTTCTTGTTTTGAAATGTATTTACCTTTATGTAGATACCTTACTAAATGCGGATTTTTCGTTCTAACATCAGTTGCTACAAGCCAATGCAGTGCTACTTCAAGATGCCACCAGAAGTGAGGATCAACATTTTTCAAGGGAGGAGGTTTTAGAGCGTTTGAGATTCCTGTTCTCAGAAAGTCATTTTGAGGCCAACTTTGATGAGATTGAATGCATTCAAGACATTGTAATTAGCCATCTTCAGGACGGCGAGACGGTTAAAGAGCAGAAAGACTCTGGTTGCAAAGAGGAGCTTATAGAAGCTGCATTGCCGCATCCAAGAAAGGAAGATGATTTAATGAACAACAACATTCCCCCGACGCCTGATAGTTCAAGTCAGATCAACAGGACAGAGACAGGAGCAAAAGAACTTGATACAAGCGTTGGCAAGAACAATAAGGATACTGAGGTAGATCGTAAAACTCAAAGTAAAACTAATGCTTCTAATCTGGAGGCTGGCCTAAGGTGTGTTCAGACGAGAGACAGTGGTGTTGATATTTGTGTCGTGGACTGCGAACGCGCTTTACCTGGTCACGTCATTGGGGAAGTCGACGAAAGCCTCGTACCTGTGGAGGGTGAGCCGAGGCTACAGGAATGGTCTGACGAGAGCCAAAGGTTGAAGGAGGAGCTGGACTTAAAAAGCCGAAAGCTAAATGAAGCCGAGGAAAAGCTATTGAAGTTGGAAGCAGATTTAAAGGCATTGGAAGCAAATACAAATATGAAAACTGAAGGAAAGCAAGATGTGAGTTTTTAATAAAACGTCAAATGGATTTCCACTTTTGATGACTTTTCATAGATTCTAGTTTGGAAGACGCTTTCATGCAAAGCAGACTGTCAGCCAATTCGTTTAGTTCAGGTCCATGCCCTCTTCTCAGGGACTGTATTCTGTATTGCCTTCAAGCATCAATAATTCCACTCGAACCGATTTTTTAAATCTCTTCTTGAAAAAGAATAACTACGAGTTTTATTTGCAGTGAAACATATCAGCACATTACCTATTCTCTTAGATCATAACATTGATAAATGCATGCACTAATTTTTTCCAGAATTACCTTCTCCTTCTAAAAAGCAATTACTTTCTCCTTCAGAATTACAAGTTTTCCTGCAATCACCATTCCTCGAGTTCATAACTCCTTGACATCTTTTTTGCACATTGATTCCCTGTTGCTAAATCAACTACATTTGTTCGCTTAGGAAAGTGCAAGTACAGTTGCCGCTAATAAACGTCTATGGAAGAGTATTGGGCACATTCCAAGCTTGGTGCGCTCAACAACCCATCAGAGGATAGTTTTTGAAAGCGATGTGTGATAACAGAGCGGTGAACAATCTGTGCGGAGTGCGTCGATAAATTGCGGGCCTTCCCACGCAAAATAGTGTAAATAAAGACATATATCTTGCATGATCATATGAACTGATTCAAGAAAATGGCAGCGTATTCGATCATTGACGGTACTTGGTACCTCTGATTTTGTTCTCCTCTTGTCTATAACTTATTTTTAAATTATACAAATATTTGTATGATACTTAACATAAGGCAGGACCGGACAAAGTCCCTTGATAGATACGTTCCAAAGCATCTTCTTGTATTTTTCTACTTGTACTTTTCAAGTTTTATATTGTGTAAACACGATTTTTTAGTGTTTGCAGTACTTATGTCAAAAATAGTAGGGTTATTTTCAAACAGTAAGTTATATAGCTTATTTTCAAAATAATTTGTGAATGCTTTGTAAAGTAGCCAGATCTCTTAAAGTTTTTTAGCCGTAAGCTATAAATGTTCACAAGCATTATTTGCTGTATATAGATATTTGCTATGATGCAACGAGGTCATTTTTTCTCTTACCTCCGGTTTTGATCCTATTGTTAACGATTGATAAATATTCTATCGATCCAGCCACTCGGTAGAAACCAAGGCAATCGGTAGAAACCAAGACAATCGGTAGAAACCAAGACAATCGGTAGAAACCAAGGCAATCGGTAGAAACCAAGACAATCGGTAGAAACCAAGGCAATCGGTAGAAACCAAGGCAATCGGTAGAAACCAAGACAATCGGTAGAAACCAAGGCAATCGGTAGAAACCAAGGCAATCGGTAGAAACCAAGGCAATCGGTAGAAACCAAGGCAATCGGTAGAAACCAAGGCAATCGGTAGAAACCAAGACAATCGGTAGAAACCAAGACAATCGGTAGAAACCAAGGCAATCGGTAGAAACCAAGACAATCGGTAGAAACCAAGACAATCGGTAGAAACCAAGGCAATCGGTAGAAACCAAGACAATCGGTAGAAACTAAGGTTATTTCATCTTAAAACCACGAGGACAAACTCGGGCAAACTTGTCTTTCTTCAAAAAATCTTTAACTAAAATACCAACATATCCCGCTTGAATTTCAAATTTGCAAACATCTTTCCCGTTACATGAAATAGAAGCACGCCTATTCGCATCTTTGTTCAGGTTCTCATAAAATTCATTTCTTAGACTAGAAATCGTATTCTATTAAATTAGAAGGAATTCTGCTTGTGCGTCAATGACATGCTTATTGCTAGTACTGGTGGGGGATGGTTTTCACATCACGTAATACGTCTTTTTTCCAATTATCTTTTTCAATTATTTCCAAAATTATCATGATAGGGTTTTGAACAATGCTTCTCAGACGTTCACTACTTGTAGGTGGAAACGTATAGCTACAACTTGCAAAAGATCGTGCTTTAAACAGTGCTTTAGATTTCACAGTAAAATTATCTAATTTTTTCAAAGACAACACAACAATTCAATACAATCTTTGGTCATTGACTAGTGCTGAACAAGCGGGATCCTTCTGTGAAAAAAGCAACGATTATTCAGCAAGATTCAGCAAGATTCGGCAGCTCATTTGCCCAGCATAAGGGCTAGTCTAATCCTAAATAAATCCAAGTGTAAAGCAAGATCACTTTACGAAGTTGGGAAAAATGTTTTGAACAAAGCAAGGAGGGTAATAGTTCCAACAACATAGGGCGAAATGAAGCTTTTCAAAAGTATAATGCTCGATGAAAAATAGATCCTGTAGCAAGGTGCTTGCTAAAACTCCGTGAATGACATAGGGAAAACGATATTTTTAAATAACCTAACCAATTTTTGCCTTTGATGGTAGTTGCAACACAACTAACTAGAAAATTACACTGCTATGAAATAAACAAAATATTGCACAACCGTTATCTCACAAGTGATTCATTGATTCTATTTGTTCAATATTGATCGAAGTGTATAAAATACATTTACATTTGGCTAAACTCTAAATATAGCGTGTCTTTCCGTTTTGCGCTTACTTTCTATAATTTCATTTATAATTATCTCAACATCTTTCGATGATTATATTAATAGCTTCCTATATATTACAATATATGCCAAAGCGAATCGTTCTAATGCTAAAAATGAAATAGATCAATATAACGATCCTTTGATCAGAATCTTAGGCCAACGATATATGCAATCACTGCTCCTCCGCGTCTTTTCGTGTCAAGTCATAATATTTCTAATTACCAGACCCATATAAATTTTGTCTACATTTCTACTTTTTGCCAAACTTAAAAATAATCCAGTTCCAGTTCAACTAATTACTTTTTCTAATTAACTTTTGGCATTCAGGACTTCAACATTACTTTCGGGAGAATTAACTGTTTAATGCCCAAACTTGTACTTAAAGAAGATTTGATTAATAACCGCAGTACAATTTATTTTCATGGTTGATATATGTTAATAGTTCTGAAATTTTAGAGACAACATTCGTATTTGTGGTTAATAAACTTTACACTTTCCTTGCATAAATGTACGCAGAAAACACAAACCTATGTGGCTATGAATTAGGCATAAAGAGTTTTGTTCTCAGGTATTCTTGAGTTATTTTTAAGAAATTTCTTAAACAAGCTATCATAGCGTCACCCTTCTCTCACTTTGGAGCTGCATATGAAAAGATAATTCATGTAGAATAACTCAATAAACTGCAACTTGGAGACGTCCTGCCTATAACACGGAGCACAACAACAACACAAACTGGCAGAGCTACCAAGGAAGCGCCTGTGAATGAGGTTATTCGCAATCGAGATTAGTCATGTTTGTAATGATAACAGAGCCGGAACCAGAGCTTGGCTCTTTAATTTGGTTGGAAGTGAGGAAGTAGGTACAAACAGGCTTGAATAACTTTCACTCCGTGTTACCACAGCTAGTCATCTATGAGGCTTCCGAAGGACGAAGCCAAACTCTGCTCCCCCTCATCTACTGCACTTAACCTGCCCCCGTAGCTATACCGGTGCCTTTGCTGCTGCCTGAACTGAATCAGGTCATCAAAGTCCGGATCTTTTTCACTCGGACTCGACTCAACCATGCTAAAGGGCCGGAACAACTTGCGAGCTGCTGATCCCTGCGGACTCTCGTTGTGTGACGTGCCGCCTTTTGCAGTCTTCCCTTGGACTGAGGTATCAGAGCTTTTCTTCTTGAGTGTATCTTCTCGTTGGTACAAAATCTTTGCTCCTAACAATGGCACTACTACCTTTGACGCCATCTGCTCCAATTTCAAATAGTTTTCACTTGGATGTGGATTGTCATGAACACTCTAAGTGTGAAGAACACATAAAAATAAGTAGACTAGTAAATGAGAACGTTAGCGAAGAGAACCTATTAAATTCGACGTAGTTTAAAAACTGCTCACATAGTTCGCTTTAAGCTGGCTGACAGAACGTATTGATGCCATAAACCTTAGCGCGAAAAATTAAAAAGTCAACTTGACAAACTCCAACAGCACTCTCTAATTTGAGGCGCTCACAAACGAAACAGACTTTTTTAAGTAAAGCAACTGGGCAAATGTGCTTTGCAAAGAAATTCATAAACATTAACACAACTATTCCGACACAAATTCCTTCGAACTGCAATAAAAACATGAAGGAGGGAGTGTGTGACGGAACTTTATCCCAAAACACTTTGGGGCTAACGCTCCAAACATGGAACTTAAACTGCCATTTGTTCCGTTGAAGAGCAACTTAATAAGCTATTCTCAATATTTTGTTTTTGATGTTTGGTTGATTTAATGATGGTCATGAAAAATTTGAGGGCACTATTTACATCAGAGGTTTATCAAACTAATTTTCTGATAGTATATCATGCAGTCTTTGTCACCTTCTTTTGTGAGAAATACCTTAATTTGTTTGCCCTTTAAGTAAATAATAACAATGGATATTGTTGACATTCAATGTGAGTTATGACTAAATACCCATTGCTTAGTTTATCAAAATCAATTTATATCATACAATCAAAATGCATAACAAAGCAGCACACTATGGATAAACAACAAAAAGCATACCATCAAAACCAAGAGCATTTGCTTGACAGGTGGAGGTACATCTCCTGGGAATGAAAATATTGCTTCTTTGGCTTCTGTCTTCAATAGCACCACATCTCTGAAATTTTGTAAGGTCATTTGTCTTATATTTAGGCCTCTAGTTGTCATCATATTGAAGATAATCTGCAGCATGGGCAGTAAGCCGCCATAGAATCGAACCCATACATCAGCAAGCCTATTGAGTAATGTTTTGCCATGCTTCTCTTTTATGTCCTCTCTAAGGATTATCATGCCACGCTTCAAGATAGATTCCTGATATAGATCATACATTGGATCACCACTTTCCATCTCTGCATTTGCCCAGCTTGACACAATGGTATATACCTTTTCAAATTCATGAGTGCTTAGCTTTTTTCCTACACAAAATCAAGGTTCAAATTAAAACCATTCTGTGTCATAGGGAACATGTTTTTTTTTACAATGAATCATGCAGAGTGCAGAAAATACCATTCAAATCTGCATGATAAGAGAGATTGTGCAAAGAGGGAAGAACCAAAGTGAATTTCCAAAATATATATCTGGTGGAAAGTCACACTAAATTTATGGTTTTGTAGAGTCATTAAAAACTTTGCTTCTATGCTGATGCAATCACAAACAAAAAGAAAAGGCCTGGACAAGTTACAAAATTTGCATGATGTCCCTATAAAATCTAATGGCCCAGAGGCTTGGAGCCAAAGATGAATAGAAAATGCAAATGGATTGTACTGATAACGAGCAACTAATGACAAGAGCATTGTCAATACAAAGCAGAATCTGCAACAACTTGGAAAGCAAAAGGTGCATTACCATTGAACAGAATTGAAACAGAATGTGAAACTGCCTTCCATTCTTTGAAATCTTCCCACTCTTTATTCTTTTGTCTCCTGAAAGGAACACCTGGCTTGAATGGCTTCAGCCTGGCATCCAACTTGGGATTGCCCTTCTCGCCAAGTTGTAGGCTAGGAGGCTTGCCCTTTCTATCCATAGTTGAAAGCAATCCTTATTTCAGATTATCTAACCATATTTTGTAAATTGTGTCATTGAAAGCACAAAGGAAAATCTAAAAGGCAAAAAGAGCATAGTTTATCTGATTGTGCATCACCAGCATTTGTCTTGAAAAGTGATACTGCAAGTCTCATATCTAAAACCTAGTTATAAGTTTTGCCAAGGTAAATTCCTAAGCTTGCCATAAATAGAATGTAACTGATTCATATTTCAAGGAACAATAGAAAAGTAACATACTTCTTTGTTGAAAGAGATTTAAGTTCAGAATGTGTCAAATATTTTTAACCAAATCAGACTCAGTTACAAAAATTCCTCCCTAAAAAGCTTCTGAAAGATTGTTTTTATTGATGTTTATTTAGCTGTGACATAAATTTTTCTTGGTTAGTGTTTCTGCCCATTTGCTTTACACATAGCTTTTGAAATGATTTTCTGGAGTATTCTCTCCAATTTGCCACATGCATTAATTCTATGCTGAGTTGAAGCTGGTCTGGTGCCTCTATTCAGAAGTTAAAGTCAGAAATTTTTATATAAAGCGTACACTCTCTGGATCCACCCCTGCTTTAAAGTAAGGCATTATTTTATGAATATATTGCATCCATATACTACTATTCCAGGATTTTCTGTGAAGTGAAAGATGGAAAAAATAAAGGAAGGAAAAAAGATATACTGCTTTGTTATCAAGAGATCAAATATGTGTTGACTTCATGGTCATGATCAACAACAATAATAACAATCATAATGATAATGAGATTTTACATGAGCATTATGGTCAAAATCAGAAGTACCTGCAGAAAGATCCATTAAAAGCTAAGCGATTTTCAGATACTAGCTGGTATAAACATAAGGCATTATACTTAGCCAGTTGCTTTTATAACATGAGATACAATCACGACAGTAAAAAGAGAACAATTAAGAAATATATAGCAGCAACAAAAGAGCCTTTTCTAAGACGTTCAACCTCTTAGGTTTACTAACGCGAGAGCTTTACTACAACAGGTCTCTTCCAAAAATGATCATTTGATTGTGATTATTAAATACTTAACCGTTGAAGTCTTAAAATAATTTGATATAATGAATACTTAAATAGAAACAAATAGAGGGATAAAACCATCAATAAATAAAAACAAGGTCATCAAGAATAAGATATTTTTTATTTGCTTGTTGCAACATTGATTTGAACTCAAACGATAAGACTACGGACAAAGAGTTAAAGATTAAATGAATAGACAACCAAAAACTCCGAATTAAGTTTCAGCCACGATAATTTAAAAACAACTAGAAGTCCGTGTGCTTTTGAAAGTGGAATTCAAGTCCGCCTTACAAAATAAACTTTACAGAAACATAACGAACAAAACAAACTTTACAGAAACATAACGGGCCTATTAGTTCCGGGGATCCCGCGTTGGCATGGAACTATTTCTCTTTAAAACTGCAAGGCTCCCCTTGTCTAAATCGATAGATGCTTTTCATTGTCTAAAATATACTGTAACTAAATACAGGAGCCTTCAATATACCTTATTCTGGGCTGTCAAATAACCATGTAATCTCTTCGCGACCTTGTTTGGGAAATCAATTCCATCAACATTGAATATTGAGTTGGATTGCTTAAGGAGCTGACATAAGGTCATTTCTCAACAGTCATAACGAAAGGGTAATAATGACCCTTTGCAGCGATAACTAGGGAGGTTTCGTTTTTGGCACCAAAATGGCTTGAGGGATCACAAAACATATTGAAACCCATAGCAAGCTACAAGGTGGACAAACGCTTGTTGAATAGTCTTGCAGGGGCGCAACTAGGATATTTTAAGGGCAGGGGTTTCGTGGTAGAAATGGGGCATAAAGACATTGGATTTCCATGGGAATAGGGCAAAATTCACATCCTTGCCAAAAAGGGCAGGAGTTGTAGCCCTCACAACCCCCCCCCCCCCTTTTAAATCGGCCGCCAAATGCTTTGAGTCTTTTGCGCGAGATTTGCCCGGCTACACAATTCAAAGGCATCATGGCAGTACACCCCTCCTCCGCCCATTCCCCATTCTTCAACAAAATCCTACACCCCTATTTTGAATGCATTATACCTATGAGTATTTGTATCAACAAATTTTACTTGCTCTATAATTTCACAACTTCGCACCCCCTTTTTATGATAAACCTTCCTTTGATGCTATAGTTCCAACCTACCCTGTTACACTCATGTAACATTATGTCTATGAAGGAAACAGGTGCTTAGAATCGGTAGAAAGTCATTTTGCGGACTGCTTAATCTAATTGACATCACGATGTCAGCTTACTAGTTTCTTTTGCATGACATGTGCAAAGCCGCCTTCAATTTGCATGCAACGTAAACCATCATTTCCACGAGAGTAAACAGCGAGGCTCCGACCCAGACCCCCATCTGACCGCCAATGTCACTGACGACTTTTTCTCTGGTCCATACTGCTACATCGTCGACCTTTTCGTATGCCAGCTCATCGAAAAATACATTGACACGTAAGAAATTCTTTTCGATATATTCATCAGAGAGTGAAGTGACATTTTCATTGAGTGCACTCGCAAAATACGTTTTTAAGTAGAAGACATCCGCTTGACTAGGCCATTGAGACCTTGTGATCAGTGGGATGAATCGGTCCTCCTGGCAAGGCAAGACGCAGCAACATGAATGTGGGTGTTGCGATAAATTCTCCGTCATTAACATTGCATGAAAACACTTGTGCTCCACCTCGTTTACCGGGAAAAGTGATGCCCCGCAGTGTCCAAGTGCCTTTTTGATGTAACAAGATTGCTTGCAGTTACTCGAAGTGTATTTTCCCGGGAACAATGTGGGGCCGTGATGAACGCACTTGCGTGGAAATGGAGCAGGCAGCCTCTCGAAGTGCCGCTTCTGAAGGCTTATTGATGTGAGTTCTCCAGGCGAAACCAAGAAGCCATTTTGCAATGGAAATGGAAAGGCATCGTTGGAATCTATCACCAAGGAGATTGCTGGCGTCAATGCCATCTCAGCTGACTTTCCCGTATTGTTCATAAACAGAACAACGGACAAGCCAAACCGGCTACCTTCACCTCCCTGTACAAAGGCACCCTTCGGGTTGAATTTGAGGCAAACGCCATCAAAGTGAAACCCAGAAACCACTTCGAAATCCTCCTCGAAATTGCACGAGTAGTTACCGAATCTACACGAACCCTTGCCTTTTATAAACATCTTTCGCAAATCCAAAAGTCGTTTCATTGTATTTTGGCTGTGGTTGTAACCACCTAGAATTCTCTGCAATTCTGCCATTACAGATGTGTTAGAATGACCAGGAAGTTGCGAGGCACCAAATCGAAGCAAAACTTCGTCCAGCTTTGGTGTGCTGCAAAAGGACACCGCAGGGAATACCAACTCGTTCACCTGGACCTTCTTCCTCACCGTGTATACGTCATGTGCAGTGTAACTCAAAAGAACGCGAACGAACATGTAAGTCAGGAAGCCCCAGAACACAGCCATTACCAGCAGCCAGAGGAGCCTTTTTGGGGCATTGCTGGCGCGGGAGAAATGGTTGACGCCATGCAGGGATATACGTGAATCTTTTCGCCAATGCTGAGTTTCCAATGCAGCATGATCGGTCTCGCCATTCGAGACGGAGTCTTCAAATCCGTCCATTGGCAATTTGCTGGTCGCTTCCCGTTTGCAGGTGGGTTTCCTTACTTGCAGCAAAATTTCATCCTGATAAATGCATGTAATTGAGTGTAAAGACTTGCGATGAATTTTATCCGAAGTTGTTTCACCTTCCTGTCTATGATAAGTCGACATGTTTAGGTCACAACCGCGCTGTTGTTCGCGTCTTTTGGAAGTTCTTTTTGGTTGAAACAATAGAGATACCTGTCAAGTAGCCCATCTCTTGGCTATTTCAAGCAAGCATCTTAATAACAAATCCACGACCATACATTTGCCATAACGCAAAAGTAAACCAATAAAAGGGATCATTTGTTTTGACTTATGTAATTGAAAAATCAAAGGAAGGTGTACGCATCTTAATACAAAACAGCGCGATACAACAAGGTATTAACTGGCAGGTAGACTCGTGCTGGTAGTGTTTTGTTATGCCGTGGAGCGTATTATTGTGTTGTATAGCATAACGAAGTGTATTATTATTGGGTTGTATAGCATAACGAAGTGTATTATTATTGGGTTGTATAGCATAACGAAGTGTATTATTATTGGGTTGTATAGCATAATAAAGTGAATCATTATTGGGTTGTATAGCATAACGAAGTGTATTATTATTGGGTTGTATAGCATAACGAAGTGTATTATTATTGGGTTGTATAGCATAACGAAGTGTATTATTATTGGATTGTATAGCATAATAAAGTGAATCATTATTGGGTTGTATAGCATAACGAAGTGTATTATTATTGTGTTGTATAGCATAATAAAGTGAATCTATATTGGGTGGTATAGCGAAATGAAGTGTTTATTATTGGGTTGTATATCGTAATGAAGTGTATCATTATTGGGTTGTATATCGTAATGAAGTGTATTATTATTGGGTTGTATAGCATAACGAAGTGAATCATTATTGGGTTGTATAGCATAACGAAGTGTATTATTATTGGGTTGTATAGCATAACGAAGTGTATTATTATTGGGTTGTATAGCATAATAAAGTGAATCATTATTGGGTTATATAGCATAATAAAGTGAATCATTATTGGATTGTATAGCATAACGAAGTGTATTATTATTGGGTTGTATAGCATAACGAAGTGTATTATTATTGGGTTGTATAGCATAACGAAGTGTATTATTATTGGATTGTATAGCATAATAAAGTGAATCATTATTGGGTTGTATAGCATAACGAAGTGTATTATTATTGTGTTGTATAGCATAATAAAGTGAATCTATATTGGGTGGTATAGCGAAATGAAGTGTTTATTATTGGGTTGTATATCGTAATGAAGTGTATCATTATTGGGTTGTATATCGTAATGAAGTGTATTATTATTGGGTTGTATAGCATAACGAAGTGTATTATTATTGGGTTGTATAGCATAATAAAGTGAATCATTATTGGATTGTATAGCATAATAAAGTGAATCATTATTGGGTTGTATAGCATAACGAAGTGTATTATTATTGGTTGTATAGCATAACGAAGTGTATTATTATTGGGTTGTATAGCATAATAAAGTGAATCATTATTGGGTTGTATAGCATAACGAAGTGAATCATTATTGGGTTATATAGCATAACGAAGTGTATTATTATTGGGTTGTATAGCATAACGAAGTGTATTATTATTGGGTTGTATAGCATAACGAAGTGTATTATTATTGTGTTGTATAGCATAATAAAGTGAATCTATATTGGGTGGTATAGCGAAATGAAGTGTTTATTATTGGGTTGTATATCGTAATGAAGTGTATCATTATTGGGTTATATAGCATAACGAAGTGTATTATTATTGGGTTGTATAGCATAACGAAGTGTATTATTATTGGGTTGTATAGCATAATAAAGTGAATCATTATTGGGTTATATAGCATAATAAAGTGAATCATTATTGGGTTGTATAGCATAATGAAGTGTATTATTATTGGGTTGTATAGCATAACGAAGTGTATTATTATTGGGTTGTATAGCATAATAAAGTGAATCATTATTGGGTTGTATAGCATAATAAAGTGAATCATTATTGGGTTGTATAGCATAACGAAGTGAATCATTATTGGGTTGTATAGCATAACGAAGTGTATTATTATTGGGTTGTATAGCATAACGAAGTGTATTATTATTGGGTTGTATAGCATAATAAAGTGAATCTATATTGGGTGGTATAGCGAAATGAAGTGTTTATTATTGGGTTGTATATCGTAATGAAGTGTATCATTATTGGGTTGTATATCGTAATGCAGTGCATCATTATTGGGTTGTATAGCGTAATGAAGTGTATCATTATTGGGTTGTATATCGTAATGCAGTGCATCATTATTGGGTTGTATAGCATAATAAAGTGAATCATTATTGGGTTGTATAGCATAATAAAGTGAATCATTATTGTGTTGTATAGCATAACGAAGTGTATTATTATTGGGTTGTATAGCATAACGAAGTGTATTATTATTGGGTTGTATAGCATAACGAAGTGTATTATTATTGGGTGGTATAGCGAAATGAAGTGTTTATTATTGGGTTGTATATCGTAATGAAGTGTATCATTATTGGGTTGTATATCGTAATGCAGTGCATCATTATTGGGTTGTATAGCGTAATGAAGTGTATTATTATTGTGTTGTATAGCATAATAAAGTGAATCTATATTGGGTGGTATAGCGAAATGAAGTGTTTATTATTGGGTTGTATATCGTAATGAAGTGTATCATTATTGGGTTGTATATCGTAATGCAGTGCATCATTATTGGGTTGTATAGCGTAATGAAGTGTATCATTATTGGGTTGTATATCGTAATGCAGTGCATCATTATTGGGTTGTATAGCGTAATGAAGTGTATCATTATTGGGTTGTATATCGTAATGCAGTGCATCATTATTGGGTTGTATAGCGTAATGAAGTGTTAATTATTGGGTTGTATAGCGTAATGAAGTGTTTATTATTGGGTGGAAAAGCGAAATGAAGTATATCATTATTGGGTTGTATACCGTAATGCAGTGCATCATTATTGGGTTGTATAGCGTAATGAAGTGTTTATTATTGGGTTGTATAGCGTAATTGATGGGCACAGTGCATAGTATTGTAGTGTAATATGGTGCTATATTGCGCCAAGTAGTGTATTGCAGCTTTATGTAGCGCGTTAAAAATAGTTCGGCAAAGCCTAGTGTCGTGTTATTTGATTTTCTCCTTTTTTAGTCAGCTTTTGCAAACAGTGATGCAATAAGACTTAAAAGTGGTGTAATATGCGAAAATTGTGGTTGTGCTGGTCCGTGATATTGTGCAGAAATACCTTTGCTTAGATTGGTGGACTGTTGACATACAGTCGAACATAGCAAAGTTAGCTTTTACACCAGGGCTTTGGGTGATCAAGAAGACATACCTCAGTCTGTTACTCGTTTTTCTTATTTTTGGGCCATGTTTTAAAGCAAATCTCACACGAACTGTTGATGGGAATATTGAAATCGTAAACTTCATGTATAGTTTACAGGGCGACCAATGTGATTACTGTCAGTTGTGAGGACATCGAGTTGAGATCAGTAAGAGACGAGCAATTCAAGTCTCTTTAAATCGTTTTCTATGTAAATATTCTTCCGTTTGTTAGCTCACCTTTTCAAAATGCGATTTGGCACAATAAATGGGATTCATCCGGCAATAAATGAAAAACACACATAATTTCGTGTACAGCTGACGAGCACAAAACATCAATCATGCAGAAATTGATAATGCAGAAATTCAATTATGACTATGTTTGCGGGCAATTTTTGAAATTATTATCTAAGGAACACAAAGGAAATATCAAAAATGATTTCTTTTCGGTCATTTCAAAAGTTATGTACGTGGCGACTCTAAAGGTTCAGAAAACATTTGATAACTTAACAATAAAGTTTTTAAACATAGCAAATTTCATAGATAATGGAAACAATATTTTCCTGACACAAATGGTTGCCAAAACGACACCACTTGTGCTTCAGTTCAGACCAGCATCAGTTAAAGAGCAAAGTCGGCCTCATCGCGTTCGGACTTGGAAATTTAGACAATCGCTTCCGACAGTTGTATCGTGCAATTCAAATGATCTTCTTGCCTTTCACTGATTCTAAATGACCTTTTTGGCATCTCGTCAAAACAGAACTACAGTAAAACAATATTGGAGACGCACGACAGACAAAAACGACCTGGCCGTTTACAATCAACTTAGGCCAGGCAGGGAGCGGACTCAGATGAGCAGACTAGGGCGAAAGAAAACGAAACCAATATTATTCTTTCATTCAATGGCAATAGCAAAAAATAACAAAATTAAAATGGAGAAACCTAGCTAAGGCCAGTACATGATTCGAATTTGCTTACGTCGGCCACAAAGTTGAAAATTCACGTAAACGTTATTCTCGGGGTTCTAGAAACAAACCTGTCCCCTTCGTATAACTATGCACCTGAAACATGATTTAGTGTTTACAACTCAGTGTTTACATTTGTCTAGAGCGACATTAATTTGGGTGCAACACCAACAACTGCCAACATTGAAAGGTCAAAAGTTAACAATCGAAGAAGTACTGGCCATGACAGCTCGCATCTCCAGAATGTGTCAAAATAATCATTAATTAAAATAAATCCACGTAAAAATTCTCGGTTCATGTTTATTCTGCAAAACTAAATTTGTCCCCCACGTGTCCAGCTCATTGGACACTTTAGACCCTGAAGATCTTCTTGACGGTGTAGCCCTAAAAGAAAGACAAAGGTTATTAAAAAACAATCTGCGAGCCTCTGTGGATTAAATTGAAATCGAAAGATACACCCGTCCTTTGTTTCAATAAAGTTCCTCATCTCTAATGATAGCAAGTCATAACAGGAGGGAAGCGGAGGTGTTGCGAATGGGGGTTAGTGTTACTCGTTTTAGGAAATGTAGAGAGAGACTAGTTCTAGTTTGCCTTAGAAAATCTTGCTTAATTCAAACCCACATCTTTACAACCATATTCTTCGTGTAGCAGACAATTGGGCAACGTTTCGGAAAGGAAGGCACCCTTTCAGCTTGGGCTCGACTTCACCGGGATGCAGAGACAGAACACCCATGACGTCACAGACACGTGCGGCATTGTCGTTCCCACTTACGTTGGAGACTGTTGAAAACCCGAGCTACGCCTACAACCATCTTATTTTCATTAAAGATGTATGAGACAGTAATTAACTTTGGGAAAGCATGAAGAACTGAAGGCAAATGAGGGGTTGAAGGTAAATGAAACGTACCGGCATCGAATACAGCAGAAGCACAACAAAGAGCAGCAGAATGATGAAGACCAGGAATCCAATGATGTACCACTTGTACCGGCGCCACAAGATGAACTTCAGCGTCTTCCACGGGGAGGTGAACCAGAAGAACGAGGTGGCAGGTCGGCTGTGGAGAGCGATCACAAGACATGCTACAGGGTGCTTAGCGAAAGAGAAACACGTGCAATGACTGATCGAAGAGCAAGGACAACTAACAATACTGCTGCTGGGTGACTAAAATATTTTTGGCAATGACAAAATATTCGCGGTAATAATCTGGAAGAAAACGATGAAGACAACTGTAAAGTGTGCAAGGGGCGGACAAAAGATGACAAGAGTGGGAATGAAAGGATAAGACAAATTATATAGATGGCAAGGGAGAGAATGTTGAACAGTTGCTGTGCGTGTGCCTAGACGGGCCGTAGCTCATCGCTACAACAAAACAGTCAAGTAATGGCAATGGAAGTAACGATGTTAACAATGTACTGTGAATAACAATGAACATTTGCTTGATCAAACCACAAGATGTTCTTCATGAATGCGGCGTTTAAGTAGAAACGGCCCCCTGCCCCCTTACTTCGGTTCATCGAGCTTTGGATTCTGGTTGGGGTCATCTCGCCCCTTGCCGGCAGGCTTGGCCACCGCTTCCTCCTCCGCCAGGATCTCCAGCGTCATCTCGACTTTGCCTGTCAGCGTCCTCGTGTCTCCCTCTTCGACGAACACTGGCCACCAGCCGTTGCACCGCTTCATTTGGAACAGATCGATGAACTCCATCGAGTTCGACCCAGCTTGGGCGTCTATTCTCGGGATTTGCTCCAGATTGCACTTCTCAGAAGACTTGGTTGGTTTTGGCATGTGATCCAGCGTCAAAGTGACGGTTCCTGAATTCATAATACATGAAGCGATCATTCGTAGCTTGAAGCAAATATCATACACGTCATTTCAAAGAAATAAGGAATACGGTTACGTAAAGCAAAAAACTACATGATTTCGCATGGGTGCTCTCCTTCTTATATCAAGTTATCGCTTGAACATAGACAGCAAATAAACTTGCTACTCTACTGGGCGCCACCGCAGGGCACATTCTATTCAAAGAAGCAATCGCCACCTACCAAGGAAGTCATCGCGGGAAAACTTATCGTTATCCCAAACCTGCACAACCAGGGATGGGGGAAGGCGCTCCTCCGTCTCGTCCAAGCTCCAGAAATGTTTCTACGGATAACGAACGAAATGAGCTAAGCCGTCTGGCGGTCGCATAATGAGCCGACACATGGTCAAACCAGGAAGACATTTCCAGACTTGGCAAATACATAAGAAGATTCAGCACAAAAAGAGAATTCAAAATTAACAGCAAATTACTTGATTGAATTAATCTGGCACTGAACACAAATAGGCAGAGCTCCCAACAGCTGAATCTGAGGCCGTTCTGGGCCCTGAGCTGTTATGAAAGAACGAATCATGGTCAAACTTCAAAGCTGAATAAGCCTGTAGTTCGGCTTCAACATCATCCTCATTGGCAAAGCCCCAGCCTGTGATTCTTTCTATTATACTCGGCAAACAAAACTAAATGCAATACAAATTGTAGTGACGCCATAACAGCATCATCGCACCTTCTCTTTGACAATCATGACTTTCTCGGCTGGCATGTACATGAACGGGAAAACCTTCCTCCAGTTGAAGTTTCCTTCTCCGTTGAGAGACCTGTAGTGGATGTCAGTTTTCTGCACGTCATCTATTCCCTCCATCCAGCTCTTGATGTAAATGTCGCTCATTTGCTCGCCGGTTATCGACGTCTCGTCCATAATGACGTCAGCAGTGTTCCAGAGGATCATTCGCAGCTCAAAGCTGTGAAAAGTTGCAATGGATCATAAACACTTGATATTTCTCGTTACGATCATCATCTTTCAGTCCAAGTAGCCAGCGATAGGAATCGCAAATTTATTATATTTGGGAATCGCTTTTTGTTAGCCTATCAATGTGTAATTTCCTCGTGAGTAATCGAAAGGGCAAATTAATCCCCTAAATACAGTGCTATGTGCCGAGATTTTCTGACTGCTGTTTTCAGAGCACATGAATCGACTACATCAGTAAAATTTCTACGGGCACAATTTGCTTGCTACTCCCAAAATATATAGTTGCGATAAACTTTTTCCTCCAATTATTCTCTATATTCAGCTACTTTCCTTTTAACAGATCTAGAAGCCACCTAACAATCACCTTTTTGCTTGCATAGGCCATTGTCTGTTTCATATAGAAGGATCTATAGTTATTACTCACTTCTTTGGTTGTCTTGGAGCAATGTTGACAGCTGGGCCAGGAACACCAAGGAACTTGGGGAAGATGTCGACCCACATTTCTACTTGACCCTAAAGACACGATGACTTGACATTTTAGTTTCTGATGGGCACAAGCAATAATATAGATATATAGCCATATAGCTATGTATGAAAGGAAATATGATGAAAAAATAATTTGTGTGGATTGAAATGAGATGAAAATTCACCAGCATGATACTTAAGGTTTTCAAACACGACGATTGACCAGCAATACTCGGTATGTGACTAAAAAACAGTCTATTCATAATTTGAGACGAGAGCTAGGAAATTCCAGGGGAGTTATATCCAACCCGTCCACGTTTGTCGAAACCCAGCTAAAAAGCGTTTAATTCAAGTTTCAAAGACACATCAGAGAAGACACTGCTAAATTTGAGCAGAAAGAATGGCAAAGACGTACTTGCTCAATAGTTGGCTGCAATGGGTTGTAAATTGATCTCGTTTCAATGTGCTCTGGTACTAGATTCTGCATGTTGAGCACGTGCAGAGCGAGTCTTTGTTCCGCTGGACCGAGATGGGGATGCGCGGTTGCGCCGTCCTCTGAAGAAGAATCGTATTGCAGATAGAATAAACGCGCAGTGCCATTACAAGCGTAGAAAAAACTTCATAATCACTTCCTTCAAACCTCAATTTTCAAGGATCTACGCATTCCCACTCCACGATGGAAACTCGAAAAAGTGAAACAGTGGCACATAATTCTTTACACATTTCATTTCAAATTTTATTTATTTTCATTCAATTCACAAAACTTGAAGAACATCAGAGAGTTGTTTCAGAAATCTAGTTTTTTTCGTGCCTACACTTCTTCGTTGCACTTTCATAGCTCATACAAGAGACTAGAATTAAGTCTAGGCAAATAAGTAAATACAAATAACTGCTATCCATGTGGAGTTTTCATTTAGTAGTGACGTACCAAAGTCTTCTATTTTGTAGATCTTGCTGTCGAGCACGAGCTGGGTGTTGCTGAGGTACTGTGGCTTGGCGATGCTGTTCAGCTCACACCATCTCTCCAAATGCTCCTTCGGGCTCTTCACATCACGCCATTGAAAGTTCCCTGAACTGAAGACAACCATTACTCTATTACAATGCACGACTTAGGGCAACGACAAATAAAAATCGGATCAATGTGGTGACGGTGTCATGTACAATATAAGATCGGTTATAGGCTACATATTTCGCAAACGCCAACACAAGGTCCCTTGTATATAAAAACGTCCTTATAGAAGCGATTCCTTTCGACGCTTTACAATACTGGATAAAATCTTATTAAATGGTACTGAAGTTTTACTTACGAATGGTAGGACTGCGGAAGGCCACACGTTCCTCGGTACTTTGTGAGGTATCTGTTCTCCAAGTCCACAACCGTTTCACCTATCAGGTCATTTCTTCCTATGAGATCGTAGTCCATGATTTTGACCTTGAGATCCTTGGCAATAGGAATGGAGGCTTCGATTTCGAACATTCTAAAACAAAGAGTGTTGCACTAAGGACCAGGCAAGGATATATAAGATTTCTGCATCAAGTGCATTTTCTTTAACCTTTCATATTTACAAAATTTAGGAGTAATACGTGATGAGGAGGCAATTAATCTAAGCAGTCAGTCAATCGATTAATCGCGAAGACAAGACGGTTATCTCTGGCCCTTAAATCAGCATCCGCTGGTTTGTCACTCACTTGTTGTATACAGAGGGTTTGGGGCCAGGACATGATAGTGTGCGTACTTCAAAGAGCCCCCCTTCGCAAAAATGCCTTAATCATAATGCAAGCAATGATATAAATGAATGCAGCAAATATTCGCGAAGAAAACAACTAATAAACTTATAAAGTGATAAACTTGATAAAATAAATTCACATTCTCAGTAAAAGCATCATCCACTGACCTGCCAAAAATAGGATCCACAGTATTCGGACAGTAATTATCTTTGTCACTGATTTTCTTCTTGCCAAGCTCCACTACTATAAACGGGTCAGCCTACAGAAAAATACCAGCAATATAAAAATAACTGCTGTCTTTGGCTTGTAAGCAAACCGTCCTTTATGAAGGCGAATATTAATATAACTACATCTCAATATAGGGACACAAATGCGAGTAAAAAAATAAATCAAGAATTTTATGTCGATCCTTTTAGCATGGTGCATGCGCATATGGTCAACCCCGGTTCTGTATATAATTGAGCTTTACATGTTACTGTCAACATGTGCAACAAATAATAAAAAAATAATAACAAATAATCTTCATACTGCTGGAAACACTAACAATAATAAAATGGATACGGTAATAAAGTATATATAAATAGTATGGTACCTTGCCTCCAGCATCCTGCGGTTGCAACTCAATGGCCTAAAAAAGATTGGTGTCAATCAATCAATCAATCAATCAATCAACTCAATCAATTTTCTTATGCATACTGGGAAAGTGGCTTATTAATAAATAGCACATCACGAAAAAGTTGATATCTAAAGCAACAGGTATGAAGGCGAAATAGAAATGTGCTAATAAGAAAAGGGGCTGGTTAGAAAAGGAGGCAAAATCAAAAGGCTGGGTTTTCCTAAAGTCGTCCTTTCAAATGATATGTCATACAAATGAAAAAGGCTAAATAAGGGGGTGGGGGCTAACCAAAGATGAATCTGAAGATGTCAACTGGAGTACAGGGATGCAATGAGAAAGACTGAAGAAGAAATAAACAGAGTCGTTGCATTGCAGTGATGATGGTATTCTCTTCGTGCGTCAAATCCGACGATCAAAGCAACGGTATAGAACTGCAGCGGCAAACAATTACCTTGATTATGTAAACGCGGACAATGCATTCTGTAACAGTGCTCAATGGTAGAGTCTTGAAATATTTTGGTGGCATTGGTAGACTGTGATCTGCCGGCAATGGGTAGACTTTGATTTGTCCCTAAAATAGCAAGTGGCCAGTTAACTTCGTACATGTGTCGACAACGGAGAACTAAAGAATTCTCTCAAGCCACTGTTAAATCCTTCCTACATAAGTTTAAGCTAAAAAATCTCAAATTCTTGAACTAATTACAACATATCAACTGTCAAGAAAGCTGAGTAATAAAAAAAGTTAATAAAACAGATAACAAGGAGAAAAAGTAGGAATTCTAATTGGTCTAACATGAAAGAGCGGTGGGGAGGGACAATTTAAAATGTCTTTATCAAAATTGAGAGTTGGGGCGCCAGGAGCTGAAAACTGAAAAAATTATTGGTAAAAAATTGTATCGGTATGTGCAAGTTGGAGGGTACTGTCAGCCTCAGGATAAAGCCCTTTTGACTTGCTAAGTAGGTTATTTTCATATTTTGGATATTTTGTTCAAACAATGATACGTAGCATACCTTGAGTTCGCCACACGTTGGTTCATCTTCGTCATCTTCGTCCTTGCCTCGCTTAAAATGAAAAGTGCTGACAAAGTCCGTGAAGCCACCGAATTCTTCGATTTCTTCCAGCTCCTTGCGGTAGATCTAATTCACAAAAGATTTATATATTTGATAAAGCAATTCAAAACCAAATATTCACACAATATGAAAAAAAACAGGTTGATGAAATTTCAAGTTAAAACAGAGACGGTAGAAACAGGGGCTGGGAAAGTGTTTGGAAAAAATTGAGGCCTTGGAAAAATATTTTCTTTTTTATAGATGAGGGTTGCAAACAAGAGGGAAACGGCACTTGCTCTAAAGCAAAAATGTTAAGTTTACTGGCTTTTTAACACGGTAGGATGATACCATTCTTAATTAAAAAAAGGAGACTTCAATAAGAGAAGATTTTCATTACTTGTGACCCTCAATTGTGCTGAATGACGGGGAAGGGAAGGGGACAAGCATGTTATTGGTGAGTGGTTTCCTTGGAATGAAAACTAATGAGACCTTGTGAGCCTAAGGGCACCTACCATCATTTTGTCGTACCCTTTCTCTAAATAGATTCCAGCTTTGGACAAGTCTCCGCTGGAAGCATAATACTTGGACCACCAATCGATCCCCTCGTCGGTTGACAATTCCTGCGGAAGAGGCAACGCTATCACATTTCTCAACAATCATATTGATGCTACTGTTAGAGAGCAGTTCTTATTTTTTTTATGATTGAATCCAAATTTAATTCGAATTTATGTGCTTTTAAAGACCATCTGTCAGAAAAGAATTCAAATAAAACCTTTTAAGACTCTCTTACGAATTCAATGGCACAAAATTCAGATATCTCTTTTACACAGAAAAGAACTCTAAAAGCAGTTTTATAAGGTAGAATTTTGAACATCAATCGAGTTAGTTGAAAAGCGAGTTAACTGCAGGCTTTAAGGTAAGCTCCCCTTTGAATTTGAACTTACATTGTTTGTACGCAACAAAACTTAAATTAAAGGTTAGCAAAACTAAACTGAAGATAATTGATAACTAAACAATAATTTAAAATTGAACATTTAACAAATTTTAAAATGATGCAGTGTCTTGTTTAGCAGCACAGAAATTTATCCTTTTACTTTGAATTCTGTCAAAAGATACCGGGCGAAGATGAACAACAGTTCTTGAGTATGTTAAAGAGGCAGTTGAGCTGAATAAACCAATCATTTGTTTCAGATGACAACTGGCAGCTCCATTAAAGCCATGACAAAAACAAACCGCTGTCTAGCTTTGTTATGACTCTAAAAGTCAAGCTTGTTCGCCGCTACCAGTTTGTTTAAGAGAGAAAAATTTATATATTTACGTTAGAAGGGTGGCAAATTTAATTTTTAATCGTTGATTCTTACGAATAAATTGATAATACTGCGTCTAGGGCCTTTATGCAATGCCAATGCAGCTTGTTTAGCCTTTTTTAATTTGAGTTTCCTTGGCACTCCGCGTCCCAGGACTTTAATCACTTTCTTTATTGGTTTCTGGAAGAGCAAGGCAGTCAACAAAAACATCAGTCAATGCTTAAACTCTTTAAGAAATGGCGGTTTAGCTTTTATAAATGAAGTAGCAAGTAATGAAATGAAGTAGCATTTGTAAAATATACGAATCAACTTTAGGAGAAACAATATCCGGTAAGGAAATTATCAGAGTAAAAGTAATCTTTTTAGTTTCGAATCACAGTGACAAAATGTGTCTAGATATAGGAAAGAATCATTGACATTGTAAAAATGAATTAGCTCATATATAACAGTTTATCAGGTTTTAAATGATCCTTTATTTGACTAAAAGGTGTAAAACAAAGCACACAGAAAGCTCTCTTTCCATCCTCTCTTCCATCAAATGTTTTCTCCAAAAGAGTCTTACCTCGCTCTCACGTTTCTGCCTCGTTCATACATTCATACTTGGGGTTAACGCCTTGCAAAGTGCTCCCTAAATCTAAGTTTGTGTTAGCTTGCGACAAAACTAAACAGCACAGTTCACTAAAATAGAGTCTTACCCTTTTCTTCTTCTTCTCTTCGATGTCTACGGAGACGTCACTTGCTGCAAATGAGACGTAATCTCGTTTTACGAAATAGATTTTGTGAACAAGTGCTTTATGGTACAAAATTTCACAATAGCTAGAAATAGTGGGACCAGTTTAAGTACTTTTTCACCCAACATTCCTTAGATTATGCAAACGTCGGAAGATAACCAAAAACCGACAGAATAAATAGCCAGTTACGAATCGAAAACACTAGAGGGTGATCAGAAGAGCGCATGATTGGTTGTAATTGACCAATCAGCGTTACTTAAAACACCTAACTTTAGAAGAGCCCAAGGGAAAAGACGAACTCTTTCTGTCTACAAAGAATGGGATTTTCCATTGAAATGCAGACAGACTCCAAAATACCTTGGTGAAAAGACGACCCTAGCTTGCCCAATTACACGAAAATTGTCGTTACTGTATGTTTTGGCGCAATCTGGATTTTCCAAAAGATGTTGTCCTATAGCCGAATCACAATTAATTTGGGCATTGCGTCTTTTACAATTACGACGCGGTCTTTCTGCAGAGGTTTTGGTCCTTATGCTCGTGGGAACATGCTGTTTTATTTTAAAGAATAAAAGTGTTCGAAAGAATAAGCTTCTGGTTTTTTTCCGACGTTTGCATACTCTAAGGAGTGTTGGACAAAAAAGTACTTTAAATATGCAAAAACTGGTTCCGCTTTTTCTAGCTATTGTGAAATAGATTTGAATGGTCTGCCATTAGTTACGTCACAATTATGATTTATCATATAGCTGCTAATCCTAACATTACAGAACTTCTTTATGCATATTTTTGATAAGTATACTACTTGTTTAATTGCCTTTCTTTAGTACTTACTGATAAGTTATAACTAGTGCACAATAACGATGTTCGTAACTCATCAAAATTCATTTCGCTGCCTTTATTTTCTATATCATCACGCCATAATCATCCTATGCCGATTTCTTTTAAAAGATATTCGTCAACAGAAATCGACAAAAATTGATGAAACATTTCAACAGAAATCTCTACAATTTGTGGAATCATCGTCTTCGAAGACACAATTGCAATAACGCAAAATCAATTTATCTATGGCGTTTCTACAGCTGCATCTGGAATAGACAACAACGAATTGGTCAAATTGCTGGTGCCTTTTTGATGCATTTGATGCGATGTCAAGATTTGGCCATAAAACTAGTTCGTGTTTGTAGAGATAAATAAAAGACATACTTTTGCGTTGAGCTGCTTCTTCATAAGCTAAAAAACAAACGTGTAATAATCGTTAATTACTTCAAATCACAAAATGCTCCATTGATAAAAAGAAAATGAACCAAAACGGTTATTGGCCCACTTGGCCTTTAACTAGAAAGTCTGTAGATTATGAGCCGAACCTGGGGCTTCCTCTTGGCCTCCGGGTGCCTCTAAAGCCGGCACAGCAAATTCTGCCAGAGACTTGACCACATGAAGTCCAACAGTTGGTTTACGGCCAAATGACCTGTTGTCCATGACACGGATATTCAATGGCGGAGCATAGAGTTCATCCTTGGGCAAATACTGCAAAAGAGAGCATTTGAAAGTTAAATGCAACCAAATCTACTTCAATAGAATACATGGAACAAACAGTGGTACCTGATCCAGTGCCTTATACAACGAGTTAATAGCGCAGTATTTACTTTCAATGCATTCTAGAATTATTTATTGATGAAAAATGATAAAAAATAGAGCGATTAATAAAATCAACGATTACAACAAATGCAAATATAAAGAGAAGAAAAATGAAATATAACACCAAATCTGCTTGCTTTAAGCTAACATTCTTTGTCATTCAATTAGGTAACCAATAACACTTCTGTGAGCTTCCTACCACATCAAGGAAATAGGTGGGCACATCGAAGTTGGGATTTTTGGAAGCGTTCTTTATCATCTTTGTACTTTCTGTCTTTCCCCCAACTTCAAACTGGATGCTTGGTGATGATACATTAGCGAGTTGATACTTCTTCATGTTTCGAACACCCCAGCAAAGGATCTAGAATTGAATTCAAAGAAGCATTAAAACAGGCAAGTCATGTGAAGTTTGATCAGCGGCTTTTGCTAAAGAGCCTTTGTGCCAATCACTTCGTAAACTGTGTTTTTTATAAAAGCCCCCTTAAAGCAGCCTTTAAAGTAGCCTCAATCGTAGCCCTAATTGTGGCTTCGGGAATCTTTTAAAAAGAATAGAACCTTGAACATATGAAAATGGTGATTGACTCCATCTTTGAGAATATCAATTTTCAGTCTCGTTCAGCACTAACCTCGATTCCAGTGCGTACCATGACCGGCCTGATTCCATTTGGAACAATGAAGCGATCGTCTGTCTTTGGGGGAGCATAAGGCAAATCGGCTCCTTCATCCTGTAATAAAATAAGACATTCACTAGCATAACACTAGCAAGATCGGTCTCTAAATCTAGGGATCAGCAACAGGCACGGGAGTGGTTCTGCGTACTAAGACAGGAAAGAGCATATGCAATAGAGGCAACGGTTGGCAAATCATTTTTGTTAGGTTAGGAGCCAGTAAGTGGGCGGGCAGAGCCATTTAGCAGAATCATTTTCGAAGGGACTAGAAAAAAGTATAGTATAAGGCGTTGTAACTTATATATGTACTTAGAAGAAAAGTTTCATACAGCTGCAAAACAACTATTCGAAACGTATTTAACAGGAGCATATTCAACGTATTTAGACGTATTTAACATACAAGCAATGACATACAAGCAATGGCATCTCACCAAAAACAGTTCGAATGCGGCAAGAAGCTCCCCGGCAACTTTGTCTCCGCACATTATCGGGTACCAGAGAAGGCGGGGCGCTGGTGGCTTCATTCCCTTCAGCTTCACCAAAGGCTGTACGCTGCATCTCCCGAGGTATTCGTCTTTGCCCTGCACACATAACAAAGTCAAGCAGAACTGGAATAACCTCTCTCAAATCGAGAAGCCTTCAATTTACCAAGGGTACTCTCCAAGAAAACCGCTGACTTCGAAGACATTGCTACTGGAAACTGTGCCATACAAACGTGTTTTGCTTCGAGATATATATATTGAATTACTGCATTATTTGCACCACCTGATATTGCAGAGACTTTTGCATTCATAAAACTAGGAAGACAACCTAGTTCATGTTTATCTTTGCATGACACACTGAATAGAATAATAAAATACAGAAGAATATATACAAAAACTTCTTTATAACGATCTTTGATTAGACAAAAACTGCGACTCGTCTTACTCGTGTGAATTGTTTCAAGCACAAACTCGCAGTTCAAAGTTAAGTTGGCCAAAGAAAACACCAGCTTACCACTTGATCCTTGTCAAAAATTTCGATGTTGCAGAAGGGTGCACACTCAGAGATCATGGATGGTAAACCGAACAACTGGATTTCTTCAAATATCAGCGTTTGGTCCCACTCTGGGCACACGGTCTGCTTTATAACCCTGGTAATCTGACAGTGGTTCTCAAAGGAGACCTTGGCATATGGATCTAAACAGCAGAAACAGTGACATTAATGATCATCAATTCACATTGTGTGGTCAATCATTGGAAGGTAAAACATTGAAACAGAAAAGAGAGCAGCATTCTGTTGATGATTATTGCTAATACTCTCATTTCAAAACTGAGCTGACGTTGTACCAGGTTCTTAGATGGGCGTCAGAAAAGAGCATTTGGACAACAATCTTTTTACAAAATGCTACCTGCAATCGCTTCATTTAAACTGTGTTGGTAGTATGCTCACCTGAGACGCCTTCGTTATCTTTGGCCATGACGTCACGCGCTTGGTAGATGTAGGCTCTGAGATGGTACTTGTGAGGGTCTGAAAAACGCAACGCTCGATTGAAATACTTGTGTATTCGAATCAAGGATAGCAGAGTCTATACGCCTGGTATACAACAAAAGGTAATAGATTCTGTTGTAAATTTGAATGGCAAAAATAGAAAAAAGCACAATTACACTTTTATGTAGCTGAGTTGCATTTGAAACAAAGTGTCGTTCACTATTAAATAATTATTACACAGAACAACAACTAATAAATATCTGTAGATGGAACAATAATTGTGTCTCAAAAGTGAAATACACCAGGACCATACAAATATGTTGAATGGGTAGAATGAGTTGAGTAAACTGGAGGGCATCTTCAGAAAGACGAGAAAACAAAACTCACTTTTGAATGAAAGGAACATCCTTGGCGACAGCAACACCGGTGGCTTTTCTTTCTAAAAAATTCCCAGCAAAGATTACGAGTGCGCAAAAACATTCAAAGAGAAAAAACTGCGCACTTGTCTCGAAGTCAACTGGCAAATCAACTCGCGCCTAGACACGAGGACTTGACAAACAAAGATCGCATGATTATTGACATAATTTAGCATTGGACACAATTTCTGTTTCCTTTTCTTAACTCTCTCTCTCTTCATATAACCATCCCTTCATTAAATTACTTCCTTTAAGACGTTAATCCAACGCATATTTATCATAAAGCCCTGGCACCTTCGGCCTATTCCTGGCACAAGGTGCATTTTTTTCGAGAACAGAACTGGGCCTTACGTCTTTCTTCTCGATTCTGAAGATCGGTGGCGCGCCCGGGCTCTCGTTGACCAATTTGCGGTGCCATCTTCGGCGACGCACCATGTCCATTTTGCGCTCCTTGGCGTGGAACTTCATTCCGAACACTGGTGCGTATTCCCATCCTTCGGCGGCCATTTGTTCTTCCTTAGCCTGAACGAAAGGGGAAGCACGTGATTACGAAAGCAAACATTCCCAATTCACTGGGTCGACAGTAGCCAGGCTAGATTGCTGCAGAAAGTTGAATGTACACGAGCTATATCTTTAGGAAACACAGAGAAAGCTCAACATACGTAAACATAGTAATGCTAGATGTTTTGGCATCAGTTTATTGATAAAGAGGTACAAAGAATGATTATTGCACTAACACAAAGTGCATATGAAGTAAAGAAACGCTATATCGGGAAGAAGCTGGTGCAAAGAGCAGCTGGTGCAGATGCTTGCCTGCTTGGCTTCCTTCTTGCGGTCCTTCATGAGGATCCTGCTCCTGATCCATCGACGCCTTCTGCACATGTGGTAGGTCTTCTCGGCCGGGCCCCATCCCATGCCCAGGGTGGCCTCCACGCAGTACTCCCACCCTTCTTCGTCGACGGCCCTGTTCACATCGACCTTCCAGTCGTCTTCCCAGACCCAGCCCTCTGGGGCTTGGATCTCGTCCCGGTGCGTGATTGCATCGCCACGCTGCAGGAATAAACGATATAACGTATACTGTTGATGCAGTCCCAATACATTATAAAGTGCAGCACACAAGGGAAATTTGGATCCTTTCACGGCGAAGTATGGCCAAGCTGCAGATGCTCAGTGCACGACAAACCCAAAAGGACACTAAATCGCATTCACCAAGCATTTGCTCCAGTTATTCAAAAGAAGCCCCGAAATCTATGCCGAATCAAAGCAAGCTGATACAAAATTTTCTTCTTACAACAAAAGTGGCCTACTTACCACGTCCGTGTAGTGGACTGAAGCGGGTCCGTAGTTTCCAGCGGGCACTCTCGACTCGTTCTCGAAAGCATCCTCCAAAAACTTTTTGTGTCCAGAATCAGCTTCAAACGACAGGCTTAAAAGTCAGAAAGTCACTCATCATAAATTCGGACTGAAAAGCGAGGGCAAATAACAGGTTCAAAAAGTGTCACGGATTTGGACAAGCGAATGGGTAAACAGGAATAGGAACTTATAGTGAAATGCCATACATGACAGTGGGACAAGAGAATCGTCGATGGCCTATTACCTGAGCTCCGGATCAACGAACCATTCGCCATCCCATTCCCATCCTTCTGGGGGGACGAATTTCTCAAAGGCCAACTTCAACTCCCCCCGTGAATCCGAAAAGGCAGGTCTCGGGAGACCTTTGGCCGTCCAGCCGACAATCGGGATACTCATTTGGTTCTCGTATGATTCGGCAAATACAGTGTATTCGGCCTCTGGAATTTCGGTCTTCGTCCAGTTCTCCTGGTCCTTCTCCAGCCCGAACCAGATGATCACTCTCAGTTGAGCAGGAACCTCCGGGTGACCTTCGATGTCACGTCCTTTCTTGCCGGGGTACTATGGGGAATTCACATTTACATAGATCTTTCTAAACATCAAAAATTGTGCATAAAGACAGGAGTGTAATGATTTTCGGCAAAAGAAAAAGCTAAAGAAAGATCAGAAGAGGAAAACGATGTGATAAAATCTTACTTTCAGCTCAAATGTCTGGATTCTGGCACAGCTTCTTCCTTTGGCATCAGCATTTGGTGAAAATAGCACCTCGTTGGCTGGGATGCGATAGTAGGCGATGCGACTGCTGCCCGAGATCATCCACAGCACAATGTCGGGCATCGAGTTTTGCGGCTGAAAGGAGGAGGTCATTCAAATTTAAAACTAAAGATAATGCGATCTGATTTACATCTTCATAAGCTAGACCTGCATGCTACATTTAGAAGCATTCTGTTGGAGAAGCAAACATCCATTTTAGATACATTTTCTTTCAGATCTAGCGAGAAAAATTAATTTCCCGATGCAATTTAGGCGACAGTAGCTTCGTCGTGTCCATTTCCTTGTCGGGTTGGCAAAACCTTAGAGTTACACATAGACCATTACTTAGCCCGTTTGCAGAAGAAAATGTGTTAAGAGTAAAAAATAAACTAAAATATATATTTGTATCTCTGCAAGCAGATACAAAAGTAAGTTACACATCAAGAGATGTCTTCAGAGGGATTTTAAAAATTGAATTGAATTCCAAAACAAATGAAGCAAGAACTAAAGGTGGGCATTCTTAGGCCTGGCCCCCTAGCTCTAGAGTCCTGGGCTGAATATAACAATATTTTCTTGCATTACTCTATAGTTTAAACTCAGTTTGGGGATCTGGCCTTTGACCCCCACTACTCTGACCCCGGTTGGTAAAAATCACTTACTTCGGTGCAAAGGTCATTAAGCCTATTCAGGTAGTTATTGATCTCCTCCATAGCCTCGTGCACATCGGTTGCTTGCTCCCTCAGGTTCTTGGCTTCGGCTACGATTTGATCCAACTCTGCTCTTCTTATTTCCTGCAGCTTCAAATCTAATTCGTTGACTCCATTCACCGTGGCATCAAAGCCAGGAAGCGGCTTGCTGGTTAAGAATATTCAAGTTTGTCAACAAACGTGATTTAGACAGCATGATCATGATAACTGACACCAAACAATTCAAGGCAAACATGAAAAATGTTCATAACCTTAAATATGACAGTAGTTGAAGGATTTCAGTACAATGAACACTATCAAGGCGGCCTAAAATTAATCTGGATCACTCCGATGATTAAATCACGAAGGGGCCATACTAACCTGCAATCGGCAATGAGGGAATCAAGAAGGCGAATCAAGAGGGCAGCGGTTTCTGCAGGCTGCGCCTTCGCACTGATCCCAATGTCGACTCTCTTCATGTTTCCCTCCTACGAAAAATCAAAATCTTTTATCAATAATTCATGGCTTGTTAGGAAGATAGGAAGCAGACAAATGGAAAGAGCGGAGAAATTGGCATTTATGAGGATGGACTCACAATCTTAAGGGCGGGCAAGATATGCAAGAAGAATATACCAAGCCACTTACCAGTCGGTCAATAACTTTGTACAACTGATTTAATGGGTCCAGTCTGAAGTGAATGTCTTCCCAGTGACTGTCGACAACACAGCAAGGCTTGCTGTCATTCCATGGGAGGTAGTAGTAACTTGAACCATCGAAAACTGCGTTTGTAGGAGGGGTAGAGGACGACATCGGGGGAACAGATGTGTCCAGTTTATTGCCGTAATTACCTAGAACGAATGATTATTAATTCACATTTCAGTAAAAGCAACCAAAATACATGCCTCTCTCAAATAGATGTTTCAGGTGATTTAAGAACGCAAAAGGAGGTGATCAGAGAAGGGCCTAAATGTCATCAACAAAAACAAGAGAAAACAAGAAATGTTTTCAGGCATAAAGTGAACATACCGACGCTGACTTCAAATTCTACGGGGCCGTCCATTTCGGGCAGCATTGTCGCGGATATGAAACTTGCGAAGAGTTTGAACTTGCGACGCCTCAAATAAGTCTGGAAAAGAGAAAAAGGAGAAGTTTGAAAAAGGAAATAGGTTGCCTGATACAAAACTGTATTATCCCAAGCTTTGCTGAGTTATTCAAGAGTCAGGCATGGCGCAAACGCAGTGAAGGTAGAATAATGCTCATCATGATTTCACCTACCTGGACTCTTATTAGTTCTTGGGACATGATGTCATGGACAGGAGGGTCAGCATGGTCGCCAAATCTGGTGTCCAACTCAACCAGCAGCCTTCCTCGATACCCACAACCTTCGCCCTGTAAATGTCAAATGATATTATAAAGGAACGACCACTTAGGACCAGACTCCCACACTCCAAATCTCATTAAGAATCATACTGAGATGATAGACCTATTCCGAACCTACTTAAGTTATTTAGAAATAAGAGAGTCTTGGAGAAGCAAAGCGACATGATCAGCAAAATATCATACTTTGCCTTCCGAAACAAATGCTAAATCTATCCACAATATGATGTCAAGTATCAAACTTGAAAAATAACAGGAACTTTTATCAGAGCGCAAAAAACCTTAAAAGACCGGACTTACAATTCCCATATTGAGATCGTCGAATTCATCGGGCAAATCAGAGTATTCCCTTGTTGATCCATAAAAGTTGACGAAACACGGACCAAAACTTGGAAGAAATCCTGGAATTGTAAATAAACAAAAAATGTTTGATCAAAAGAAGAGAATAAAAAATGATAATGAAAAGTAAAACTGACGCTTGAATATCCATTGTTGTACATAAAATATTCTGGTACACAGAGTTCAACTCCACATCCGTCAATATTGCGAAAAGTAAAGGGTGCAACGTGATTAAACAGATACGACAAGAACAAACTCAATTGTAGTACAGATATCGTTGGTGTATTACTAGAGATACGAAGCTATAGAAGAACGTCAAAGAGTGGAGTTCTGTTGTAAGAAAAACATAACGGAAGGTTCAAATGATGATTAATAATGTTTTCTACGGTAAAAAATAAGACAGGGCTGGACTTGCAGCATCTCAATAGGCAAACATACCGTCGTCTCCCTGTCCAGAAATGGCAGAGAGTGGAATGAATGCAGTTCCAATACAGTCGTCTTTGCCGATGCGATCCCTACAGAAGAGGAAAGCAAAATATCTAAAAACTGGAGATTCACAATATTATTGTAGCTGCATCTCTTACAACAAGTTGCTTCATCAACAGTCTTGCAAACTTCATGTATTCTTTCTTCAAATCGGCTGATGAAAATATACTTTAGAAGTCTAAGTTGCAGTAACTTCCTTTTTTGCTGTCCACAGATTTTGCTAATAGCTATATTTACGCCAAAGATTAGTAACATCTATCAGTATATCTGCCAAAATAACTTAGAATATACAAAGCTTCATCTACATTATAAATTTTTGGACAAAATCTATAAGGCTTCTGGTGAGAATTCTTACTTTTTAGAGATCTGAAATTTTGACTGTGTTGCGCATGTTCTTACATTAAACTTAAAAAACTGTTCCCAAAACGACACTGAAAATCGAGATCAATGCAGAAACCGAAGGTTATCTCAGTTCGAAATGAGTCGTTATGATGTGTATTAATTACCAATCGAACATCTGCAACTTCAGTCTTTCACACATTGATGGAAACTAGGAGAAATGAAAGGCAAATGACGCAAAGCGAAAGACCAATGCAAACAGGAGGATCAGTAAAAATTAAAAACTGCTTGATTTAATGCCCTAGACATTTGATTAGCTGTATTTGCACGGTACTATCTTAACAAAAGCTGGCTCGACAAAATCATCATACACGTCCAAATGGTTTATATTCAAACTTAATTTAGAATTTTTAATCAAATCCAACAACATAAAATACTCTGCAAAGCAAACATCATCATTTCGGTGAGATTTTCAAAGCCGTTTGCGATTTATCATAAAATTGAAGTGTCATCTTAAATATATTGTATACAATTAATCGGCGAACAGGCTGGATCTAAAATAAGAAATCAAGTTCCCAACTCATCGACATCTGTTTGATTTAAACACATACCTTGAATGCAACTCTCAGCTCTTGGTTGAATTCTGGATGGTCGTTGTTGTAGAAAACTTGGGTTTTTGCCTAAAAAGATTTCGATCAGCTCAAGCTAACTAAAAAATTCAAATATATCTAACATACAGAGCTCAAGCCACTTCAAATCCAAAACGAATTGCACTGATTATAACTATCAAGCCTGCATTCGATTAAATTTCAAGTACTCCAAACTAAGCTGCTTTTCTACAAATGGTAAAGAAGTTACAGTGGACAAATGGTTCACCAACACTCTTGAGACACAAAAGTCTTGATCCGGCCTTGGTTTAGATATTGGCCATGTATGCTGACAGAAATCCTTTTAAATCACAAATATCAGTGCCTTGTCAAGGAAGCTTCCCTAGTCTGTCCGTAGTAGCAATTAGCTTTTGCTGCAACCGAAAGTATAGAGCCAAAGGTCGCAAAGGACAAAACACGAACGTTATGCTGCATGTCTCACCTTCTGTCCAGCAAAGCTAAACTTGACGTAGGGGTCGACAAGCTCCTTCTGCTCCTACGTGAATAATGAACAACGAAGAACAATAAATGTATTGATAACAGTGGAAACACCCTTAATGCATTGCATTGTTAGAATCACAATTAGTTAGAGTATCTTTAAGCCAGTCAGGAAGACATAGTCATATAAAGATTCACTTCCAGGTGATTTTACAAGAATGGTATCGCTGACGATATAAGAAATGCATCAATTTAGCTCAATCATGGTTAAAATTAGTCGACAGAAGCACATAGGCTTACTTAACAGGTATAAGTCATTAGGGCCATCGGCAGCAGCACTAAAAACAATTAATTAATTAAGCGACCCTTTGGCATCGAGCTATAATCTACAACCAACTATCATCAATGCCACATGCTGACTTCAATTACAAGCAAAGATTGTTTATTTAGCACTTTAAATTGCCAAGGTACACATACGTCACTTGACTTGAAAATCTTTTTCACCCCCTCGAACAATCCTGTGTCCACTAAAAATAAAGAGAAAACGGCGTGACTTTCACAAAAAAGATTAACAGCAATTAGCTGAATCTATATTACGCGTACAACGTGAAAAGAAGAGCTTCTTAAAAAGGAACAATGATAGATCGGTCCAACAATATATATGATCTCTAATCTCTAACTGGAAACGACTGCTTAAAAAAATGTGAATATTTGAATCACTATGTTAAAAGGAACGATTTAATGTACAGACAAAGACAAAAAACTTACTTTGTGGAATGTCTTCTGCACGGTATATCTTCACCAGGAATGTTGCTGGCCTCATGGTGACACCAGCAGGTCTCAGGAGGTTTCTGTGAAATTGGAAAACATACCACTATATTAGTAAAACTTCGAACAGACCTTAACAGAAAATGATCCAGATGTTTTGTGGAGAAAGTTGAAACCATTACCCCCTGTTCGATCAAATGTTCCAACCAAGAGGCAAGGAAGTAAATAGGGAAAGAATCTGTAGTGGGCGTCTCAAGTGTACGAAAGGACAACTAGAAGTAGAAAAATAGGCACCCTTCAATGTCCTCAGAGTCATCATTTCCTCCAGCCTTGACGGAGTCCTGGAAAAGAAGCACAGTGAGTTAGGAATTAAGAGCGTGCCTAAAAGGAAAAAATTATCGCCAGATAGACAGCAATTCTAATTGGAGCAGGAGGGGGAGCGGTAATCAAGGGGACATCATTTGAAAAATGGATATATAGGCAAATCATTGAAGGTTCTTTCAGATTCTAGCTAATCTGATTCTTTCGGACACTGCTTGAAAAAGGCAATGCCAATTGGCTCTGGTGGACTAACCACTAAATCAGCGATGCTTATTTCCTTGATTGACAGTTTCGAAAAGCATTTCGAAAAAACATTTGAACCTTTTCGAACAATGAGCTTGGACCGCAAGACGTCAAGTAACTGGACAATGACTTGGTATGAATACTTGAGCCAGGTCAAATAATAAACGCGTTAGGATGTGATTCTGGTCAATGTACTTACTGGGATTTCGTCACCTGGTCCTAAGACAATGGCCGTCATTTTCAAATAGCCCTGCAAGAATGGCGAAAAGCATTAGGAGCAACTCACTATGGAGGAAATCAACTGAATGATCAATTATCCTACACCATATTGATTCAACTACGAGCCAATCGGCCGTTATGAAAATATATATCTCCAATATAGGTTACTGCTGTCCACCCAAAGAACACTTGTAAAGCCTAATCGAAAATGAAGTGGTCCCTGAGTCAGAAAAGAGTGCTTAAAGAACTTAGCAGTTGTCGTGCATTGTGTCAATGGGGCCTTTATTGAAACAATATAGCACAGGAGCAAAACGAATACGCCAACAAGGGGCAAAATTCCAATGATTATCTTCAAAGCAGCAAATCAGTCACAAAGACAATTAGTTTGATGTAACGTCCAGGGGATTACAGGAACAAAACAACTGCCCCAGAAGCAAGTAAATGGAAAATTTAAAATGCAAAATTCAACCAGCAATATAATTTAACAATAGAAAACTTTCATTCAATTTTAACACATTTAATTACTAAAGAATTGAGCTTAGAAGTAAATCAAACTTATATTTTAACAGTTTTTAATGACCTTCCTTCAAAGTGACCAAAGTAGCAAGTTGGGTTCCAGTGCCTTATGAAAACGTTCTAGTGCCTTCGTTTTCTATAATATATATCAAAGCAAAGGATGTTTTTCCATCTGTGTCTGAATCTAGGTGTGACGGGATAACGTAATGAGAATTATAAGCGAGCCAACACAACTCAGGTGGTCTTTGGTTCTCTGAGGAAAAGTCACATTTTCGTCGGTAGAATGAACGAATTTTGGGGCAATTTACGAGCAACGACGCAGAAGAGCGATTTCTTAAATGTTGAAATTTAATGGTTAACAACATAGCCTGAAACATTTATCACGGTAGTATGCTAAAGAAGAGATGCTGTAGGAAAATGTTAAAAGAAAATTGATTTTGTTAGTCGACACGCACATCATAACGCTAATAAGAGGAGAAAAAGCGCTTTAATAAATTTTGTTTTATTTAGCTGCGTTTTTTGAATATTTATCAATAAAAAATTAATATTTACTAAATTTACCATCAAATTATACAGATGTTGCCAAAACGAATCAAAGATATTGATAGGTATTAATTGATCATTTAACAAACCATGGAAGAATAAAACTCCAACTTAACAATTAAAAATTCAATTTATGATTTTATATCCGAACCGGTAAGTGATTTCAGTTCGAAAGATTTTAAATGAATCATGACAATAACTGACAGCACAGCAAATACGACGTTGATACAACTGGACTTTTCCAGGAGGAAAAGCTTCACGTTGAACACAACACTTCGTAAAATTTGCTGTTCTTACCTTTTAAATGTTTAGCAAAATACACAACTACTTTCAAATAAAACCTTGACGACAAATTATTCGCTATACCAACACAAGAACGATATTATATTAGAAATTCGATTATCAGGACTTCGTCGAAACATAAATGTTAGCAATACTATTAATCGTTAAAACAACCAGCCATATATTTCAAATGTGAAAGCATTTTACAACTGTTTTCCGTTTACGAATTAATTAGATTATCTATGATCATTACCATCTATGATCATTACCGTGTTTATTACCAAATTTATAAACATAACATACATGGTAGAACTAAACTATTTTCAACAAAAACATCTATGAGCAATATCTTACAAAATATTATTTGATAGTTGAACCTTAGCTTTGAAGCTAGACAAGTTAAGAAGTAATCTATTCTGAGAAATCTTACTTTTCGTAAATAGATTTTAAAACTTTTTGAATCCAAAGACATGAGATTCCAAAGAAAAACTCAGAGTGCGGTTGAGCCGACGGAAAACATACGAAAACTTTGTCACATGACCCACGAGTCTGATGATAGCACAGTTCAGGAAACGATGCAGCACACGAGTTGTCCATAGCAACCAACGGCAACAGCAGCCGATGAAGCCCGCGAAAAACTCCGCGATATGTTTCCAGACAAAGTTAATTCATTTTGTCCTCGGCTTCCATTTGAATGGCGGGTTTTATTTGCAATAAATTAGCTACCAGAACTCAATAATTTTAGTTGTATTTTTGGAGTATTTGTATTTTGTATTTATATCATAAATGCTGATCTTTAGAGTATTAATTGCCAAGAGAAAAACCCGTCTACCAGGATGATTAGTGTATCATTTTAACTAGAAAATACATATGCATATTTAATGTTATTCAAATGACCTGTCGTTTCACAGTGAATCTTTATCATATCTTTGCCTTTAGAAGCCGATAAAATGTTTATGATTCACTTCGAGGTTTATTTCTCCATTAAAACCACGAACCAGCCCAATTAGAGTGGCAAAACCATTTAGATGCACCAACTTTCCGGTCGGTTTAGGCTTGGTTTTACATTTTTTAATCTGTCCACGACCGACCGCGAATATTTATCCACTTAGATTCCATTTAGACTCCATTTAAAAGTGTGCACTGATTTTCTTCAGTTCTGGCTTTCACCAAACTGCGAGAGAAAAACTAGAAAACAAAATATTTACAGCTGGTTCCCCGCCTTGCTTTCCATCTGAACTTCTTGATTTAGATTTCCCTTCGCCTTCTTCATCCTGCCGAATTCAACCACACGCCATAACCACAAGGACAAAAATACCTGGAAAGCTGTTACGAGTGCGTCTCGGTCAAGACTATTCATACACATGCATACAGAGTTGGAACACCTTTACACCGCGAGGTGTCTTCACGTTGGCAAAACGGACGTAAGTTAGTGGTTAGTTCTTAAGGGCCAAGGGTTGGGTAATGAGCAAGCGAGCTTAATATCCCAAAAACGCTGAAGAAATTTTCCAACGGAATACTTTTGACGAAATAAGAGGGTGCAGCCCCCCATCCTTACCCGGCTTTCGCTAAAATTGCATCTATTCTAGAGTACTAAATAGACGGGGGGACATTGTGATAATCTGGGGGTGTGGCAATTCAGGGTAATCAATAATAGGGGGTTTGTAAGGGGGCTAAAAACAGAAATTGGTAACGAAGCACATAAGTAAGTAAGTAAATGTATGAAACAGGCGCATATATTATTTTCCTTGCATTTTTCGTGTACAGCTTTTACTTGCTTGCACGCTGAAGTGGCCTGTATAGATGTCTTCTATGTGCGAAGAGCTAATAATAGGGAGGTTGGGATGAAAATTGGGGCTTGGGAAAAGTCTAACTTTTAATAATCGGGAAGGGACGATTGTTTTGTGCACTAGTGGAGAAGAACTTTGCCAATTTACCAAGTTGCGGGTGCAGCAACAACAACATGTATGAGATCATAAACATTTGCCTGGTACAGCCATCAATAGCAAGCAAAGAGAAAACATGAGAAGACTGCGCACCTTCGTACCACCCATCTTGTCCTCAGGGGCTGTGAGAAGGATCCACTTTCTGACGAGCGCGTGGCCTAAAGAAAGACTGGACCGTAAAACTGGGATACGATCCTGGCTTATATGGACTAACTATATATACAAGAAGCGAGCTATGAAACAAGCCTAAGTTTCAGTTTCTTCAGAACTCTGAAAAGTCTGTTTAGAGATCGTCGATACATGAGAAATAACAGACCATAAATTTCTTACCGTCTTCGTCATAGACAAGCCCAACATCGCACTGAAATTTGGAAGAAATTTAGACAAAAATTAATACGCTGTATTCCTGTGTTTTCTACAAATACCAAATTAAATGAAAATGAGGAGGTTGCATGCATTTTTCAACATAAATTACCCACGAAAAGCAGAAAACTCTAAAAGCTTATAACCTAAACAAATAATTGATACATCTCTTAAGTCCTTACATATCAAGCAACTGGATTGTCATTCAAGCAGTTCAATCAAAATTGTTTGCCAGTTCAATTAACCTCTTTCATTTAAACTATTTGCTTACACTTGAAAAAAGGTTACCTGGAAGGTTCCAATAATGGCATCAGAAAGAAGCTTTCTGGAGTTCAGGACCTGAGTGACCAAGAAATAACACGATTAAAATCCTTCATTAAAGCCATTTTGGCAAAAAGGCCTTCACCAACCCAAAGGAGATTCTGAAGATCTGAAACAAGATCTTGCAAGAAAATTCTACCACTCTCCATCAGTGCAAAACAACGCTGAGCAACGGACCATTCTTTCATCATCAAGCGAATCCTAGTCATGTCTAATTATAGAATATTCTACTTCTTTCCTTATTCGGCAATCAAGTTTGATCCTAAACAACTCTCTGCCTTCACTCCACTCACAAAGTTGACCACAAAAACAAACAAAACAATGAAATAAATTTTGCTATTTATAAAGCGAGAAATCAAACTGAAGAAAATTATTATCTAACCTCGAAGTTGATCATTTGATCGAAAAGCTCGTTGGGCCTCATGTTGAAATTGAAGAAAAATGACTGAAACGAGAAAAGGAGCTGTTATAAAGAGGAACTTATACACTAAAAGAACAAAAGCGGCTGCAAAAGCCAAGCCTACTTTTTCAATTGAAACAATTGGACAAGAAATATATCACCTTTATGGGTAAAAAGTATGCAAACAACTGAAGTAAACTTCTTTAACCAACTTGGATTTCACAGGCAAGGCTTCTTAGAGTACTCGCTGTCTGGTATACCTAACTCATTGGCCATAATGCAAAAATGAACTAATGGCAGCAAGGCTTTTGGAAATATAAACAGAAGGCTGACCAAAAGGCTAATATAACTGCTGGCTCTTACAAAGAAGTGTGCTAACATGGCTTGGTTGTATTGGTAATTTCACGGCCATGAGTTACATTTCTGAACAAGGACAGCAGGTCTTTGTGAAAAATTACCTCGTCATAATGTGGCCGGTTCGTGGCACTCTTCACCCTGGTTTGCTTCGACTCCTTTCCAAGCGTTACCTTGACAACCGGGTGGATGTTTGCTCCGGCAAGCTGTCTTCCCTCAATAATCTTAATTCGAACCTGCAACAGGGAAACAATGGAAATCACTATTTTGTACTAGCTTCAGTTACGTATGCCATCAACCAAACGATTCTTAGCAATAGCATGACAGTGATATCTCAAAACATTGACCTCATTAGTCTCCTTAGAAAGATTCACCCTGTGAACTGTCTTCTATTTGCAAACAGAAGTCAATCTAGGACATAATTTTATTATTGCGAAATGTAATTAAAAGTGGTCGAAATCGCAGGTTTAAATTCAAGAAAGTTGCAAACGAACTTGCTAGTGTTCCTAAAATGAAAACACGAACCTGAAAGTCAGTTGGTTTGTCCGGCAGATTGTGCTGTCTTCCACGGCGCCTCTTCTTCCTATAATTGAAGGAAAAATCAAGGTCAGACTGCGAAAGGCGATAAGAGGATCTTCATCTGCAGGTTGTATTATTATAGCAGTTAAAGACAAAGAAATGGATCAAGAAGAAGTTCAAGCACAAAAAACAATAACCACTTCTTTGGGGGCAGGAAGACCCCTGCCACTTTGAAATCTGGCGGTTTTCAATATTACTGAATTTACACCTGGGTCTTTGAATAGAAAACCCAGTCTGAAGCACTGGTAGGTGGGTGTGTCCCCAAGAGTACCACCCTTAGGAAATTAGACTCCATGATACCCACCTTCGTTTCTTAACAGCGGCCCCAGCACCCCCACCGGCGCCCTCAGCTTCCCCCTCGGCTGCCGCCTCTCCTTCTTCGCCTTCACCCCCCTCTTCTCTCCTTCTTCGCCGGCCATTTCGCTTTGCTGCCTGTCGTCTGCACCCCCTGTCTGCTTTTCTGCAGCATCCTTCGGGGGGTTGTAGTCAATGCGCATAGAAATCTTGCCCTGAGTGACAGGAGACACACTATAAATGGCTCTCCTGCGAATTCTACTACAAAAGCTTTGCAGTGATCAAGACAATCCCTTTGAAACTGAGTTTTGCATTTACAACAGTGAAGCATATCACTACCTACAAACATTCTACAAACATTAAAAAACATTGGAAACGTTGCCTAGATTAGGAATCATGTACACATTTGGAAAAAACGACATAAATCAATTTACGAATTATGTTACGCACAGTCGTCGGGCGCTTTTGGCCATCCACAAGAGTGACATTGACTTGCTTTGAATTGTTCCCCTGTCGAGTAATATCACGAAGGGAGATAACTGCAGTACCAATAAGCCTGTAACGAGAAAACCATTGTAAAAGCAAGCGACTTTCGTGGAGAACAACACTGGCTAAGCTCTTTAGAGCCTGGGATGAAGCCCTGTCTCTACCAGGGAAGAACCAGGAAAGCCCCTACTCCCTCCCCCCTATTAAAAAATCTTATCTGAACCCTGGAAGCCCGTTTAAAACATGATTTCCTGGAAGAACAAGAATGATTTTTCCAACATAGTATATTGTTTTTGGTTTATTTCACATAAGCATTAATTGACGAAACTGAACTTTTTCAGCATTAATGGCTGCATGGATATACTGAACCAATCTGCTTAAATGAAATTTAAATTTTAAAGAAAAAGCAGGGTGTTATATTCCTAACGACAAGTAAGCAAAATACTTCGCAAACAACTATCAATCTTTTCACATAACCTTATTCTAAGGACGAGTTTCACATTTGGAATTAAGTCGCTTCAGCAACAAAGAGAATCAACTTAATTTGGACACCATGATGTGCGTCATTCGTATGAGCGACTCAATGTCGAGAAGCAGGATGATTTGAAACAGAAAAGCATACGGCTAAGCGACTTGCGAGCACGAGCAGAAGCAGGCACACGACGACGCGAATGACGAATCACCATAGCGATACAATATTTACTATTATTATAATATTTATTTTAATCACTATGCGCATCACCTGTTTCTGCCGATACGTTCATAGTCTTTCACTGTTACGTTGATGGAGTCTTCTGGGCCAAGAGGCCGTCCCTGCAAATCCCATTCAAACACCTAAAAAACAAATATTTAAATGACAGAGCCGTCTCTATTTCAACAGTTGGAGTGAAAAAACAAAGACAGCCAAGAGCAAGAAACCGCGAGAACTGAGGTCCTAGCTGCAATATATGTGAAGAGTGCTCGCCAGTGCACAAAAAGGGAGAGCGCCATATTGATGAGGAACACGGGGGTTAAGAGATGAATGAGTTACCTCGCCATAGGTGGGGTCGAGGGTATCATCCTTTGTCTCAGTCTTCTTTGTCGATCCTGCAAAATAATGGGCGTGGGTAAACAAAACAATGGGCGTGGTTAAACAAAAGGGGTGCTGGTCCAGTTTGACGAGCGGCCTAGAAAGCCGAGAAAATGAACTGTACAGCTTGCACTGTTCAAGAGACAGCTACTGAAGTAAAAAAAAGGTAAATTGGGCTACAAGTATTAGAGAATTTAGAGCTGTACTGTTTATGGGCGGTTGGCGACCATAATTATTTGGTATAGCCTGCGTGCAGACTCGATTACGGGCTATATTGGTATAGGTTTGTGTGTATCCCCGTTTTTCCCAAGCCCTACCAAATCAAATCCATGGCAGAAAACCGGTGGAAATAGAATTGGGCTTCAAAACGTGTTTCGTCGCAGCAGTCTTTCAAACAAAAGCCCAAAACATTGGCATCTCTCATGGCCTAATTGTTGAAAATGCCACCAATTTGGCCATGATGCTTGACCATTGTGATTAAATGAATCACTTGATGACCGCTGAACGTAGAAAACAAAACGGCTGGAAACAACCACACCCACTAATTGCTACTGACGACGGCACGAGGAGTTGCAACGAACGCGTGCAAAACATTGCTGCGTGTTGGCCTGTTGGCCCTTTCCAATATTACTCCATATTAAGCAGAGTCTTGTAGCTTTGCAAAATTTAGAAATGACGTTTGAGTAGAGAGAATGTAAATCAGGTGAATATTGACCACATTTCCGTGCTGCACCACAATTTATACCTTCTTTGCCTGACGTGTGCACATTAATTTGCAAGCACAGAAATAAAGGAAATCGCTGCGTCACCTTTTACTTCACTAGAAACTTCAACGTTACATCATACGGCGTCTTTTAAACGGTTGCGTCGCCTTTGCATACCTAGTAAATCTCTACGCCAAATCATACGGCGTCTTTTAAACGGTTGCGTCGCCTTTCCATACCTAGTACACCTCTACGCCACACCATACGGCGTCCTTGAAACTGTTGCGTCACATTTGCTTCGCTAGCACACTTCCACGCAACATCATACGGCGTCTTTTAAATGTTGCGTCGCCTTTGCATACCTAGTACATCTCTACGCCAAATCATACGGCGTCTTTGAAAATGTTGCGTCGTCTTTGCATACCAAGTACACCTCTACGCCAAACCATACGGCGTCCTTGAAACTGTTGTGTCACATTTGCTTCGCTAGCACACTTCTACGCAACATCATACGGCGTCTTTGAAAATGTTGCGTCGTCTTTGCATACCAAGTACACCTCTACGCCAAACCATACGGCGTCCTTGAAACTGTTCCGTCGCATTTGCGTCGCTACCACACTTCCACGCAACATCATACGATGTCTTTGAAACTTTTGCGTCACCATATGGCGTTCTTGAAACGTGAGAGTTTTCCGTCATGAATGCGTTTCTCGTGGATGCTCCTTATGAATGGCGCGATAATTGAATCTCTCATTTCAGCATTGCAGCATTGGATACTGCTCATTTCATTGCTGCCAATTAATAAAACACCCGCCTGCTATGGGCGTATCCACGAGAAAGCAATTCTTGATTCTCTTGCTTATTTGTGAGACAAAGCAAGTGCAACGACTTTCTTTAGATTTGAAAGTGGTCCCAGGCTTGTCGACGCAATCAGTCAAATTTAATTTGCACAAAGAGAAAAAGGCATCGAATTTCTCATAAGGGTGGGTATTCGTATACAATTCATGACAGATTTTGGAAAAAAGTAAAACAGCACGAATATTTCAAGACAGACCGCAGAAGAAACGATAACAGTGCGACGGGAACCACAATGAAGAAGAGATTGATTTTGATAAGATATATCGGTCAAGCAACAATAAAATTTCTTGACCAAGAAGCAATATTGCAATTCATACATCGAAATATTTGTAAAATATTTGTTCGAAATATAAATCTTACTCATATTAGAATACAAAACTAGAATATGAGTTATAAAAGTTTACGAACCTAAATATGTGAATGCGATGAAGGGATCGATGCGGCCGAAGAGCTCGATATTGGGGAGATCGTGGGCAACGATGTTGCGTATGCGCAAGATGCCCGTGCGCCAATCCTTGTACTCGGCTTTGGTAAGTCCGTCCCCACTCTCCATTTTCACCGGAAACGCAACGACAAACGCCTCTCGTCAACAAACATGACTATTGTAACTACAATACCCAAAGAGCGGACTGTTTCGTGCCTAGAACTTCTCTCCTTGAACAACTTGATGCATGTCGAAAACAACTTGCTCACAGGCAGTAACCAAGAAACCAACGAAGACGAACAAGAATGCGTGTCCTTGCACCTCGTTGAGGGCGCAATCTCGCCTCGGTGCACAATCAATCGCGACTTAATACGTCACCGTTCAGGGTTTCGCTGGCAAACGCAGCAGAAATTTGGTGACCGTAGCTAAGGCAGCTTTAACAGACTAGCAGAAACGGGACCTTTTACTTACGATAGGTAAAACGAAATTAGCAAATCTATTCCTAATGCGAAAAATATTTGGTTAGCTATAAAATCATCATGACAATTATATTACCTGTAATGATTTGTGCTTGAAACAAAGGCGAATCAAATCAAACCGAGTAAACATAAGGAGATTTTTGAAGTCATAAATTATGCATGAGTCAGTAAGCAAAAAGAACAGCCAGTGTGGATTTAACGGTATAGCGTCAAAGGTAGTGCTGATTATTAGCGAAGCTAGAGATCAGTGTACCACCATGAAGTCATTGTAATGGGTAATTGTTCAGCCTATTTGGATGGACCTATGGTGTACAAACTTCGTGTAAACTGACAACCTTCTGAGCGACTTAGATTACCATCTTCGAACACTAATTAGTTCCTGTTCAGCTCTATGCCTCCTTTTCATTGTCATTGATTGACACATTGATCACGTGGCAGCAAATCAAGCACGATTCTATAATAAAATCCAGTTGGGAAATGAAAAAGCACTGTCTAATTGTGTGAGAATGCCCCCCCGGGTTTCGGCGTCTTAAAAAACAACTACCCTCTTAAGCTCTTCAGAGCAGTCATTAACATTAGAAGCTACGTAGAACAAAGACACTGTTGCGACAATGCAGTTATGGCTGTTGTAAAAAGAAAAGCAGATTTGTAGAAGTATTGCAGCTGGGAAACATGCGTATAATGGCAGAAATGTTTACAAAACTAAACAGCAAATGTCGGTAGATGGTCTTTTGAAGAAGCATACATTGAAGAATTGATTGATTTGGAAGGAAAACATTGCGTGTGTATACAACACGAAATGAAGCATACAGACATCATTAATATTCCGTATGGATTTTCAGAGGATGCCTTGAGGTAATTAGAGTTGGATGGACTTCATTTATATTGCAAAGCTTAATCCAAACAACCTAAATGAAGGCTTTCAGAAATATTAAAATGAGAGTTGATTTGCCATTATGTTTATTGATTTCATTTAAATGACAACATATTGAGTGAAAAAGAAATCTAGCATTCTGAAGTTAACAAGTACTTTGAATCTATAAGAGCTGATAAAGCAGTTTCGTTAAATGATAAAGGTCTCATTGGATAAGTGTTGTTAGAGAATATGAAAAAGGCTTATATGCATTGGCAAATGCTGAAGTTTTCACTGAAATGGTTGAAAGTTCTGTTCTTTCAAATGCCACTCTCCAATAAACCCCCCCCCCCCAAAAAAAGTCATAAATATCAAATAAACATTTCCCATAATAAATGCCCCTTTCCAAAGGAGCATGCTTCACTTAGAGAGCCCTTTTAGAAGGCTAAACTTCTTTGCTCCATGACAAGGTGTCAGATGTCAACCAATTCACTATGGAACCCACAGATTCAGATATTGAAGATGTAAATCAGCTGTTTAATCTCTGTGATGAAGATGAAGAGGAGGATGCCTTTGACATGAATAAACTGACTGATATTCTTGAACAGTTTACACCTTCCCTTTGCAGCTTCAATTTCAACTGGGCAAGCAAATTACGTAAAGATCATACCTAAATTTACAAGTACAGGCATAGGCACTCATTATGCCCTTTGACCACAACAACAACAGGCTAAAAGAAATTGAAATCATTGAAAGCAAATTGTGGTTTTTTAAAAATTAATCCAATGAGAAGCCATAGCAAAAAAGTTGACAGAGAAAAACTGTCAATTTGAAGCTGGAAGGCCAAGTGAATTTCATCTTTTTATGAACAGAACCCATGGTTGCAATGGCTGACAGCTTAACTGAACTTTGACTGAACATACATTATAACACAGCTATACCTTCCATAATAGCAAAGACCAATATTTTTATTATTTGAAACATGCATCATTATATATATATATCCTATAGATGCTTTCAAATGGATAATTTTAAATGAAATAACTAGTTATTTCAATTGGATCTTTTTACAGAATCTATTAATATTTAAACTTTTATAAGCTTCCCATGGCTGTGATGATTTTTTACAGCCCATCTAGGCCTTGCCAAAAAAGCTGCTCGATGAAGAAGGCATGGGCCTAGAGTGTCTGTGTATATGGGGCAGGAAGCAATCACTATTTACCCAAATGAATCCTGAATATGTGGAAGACTAAATGCAAAAAAAGATTTGTTTTTACTTGACTGTTGTATCGCTGTTGTCAACTTGACACTCATTCTAAGGCTGTTCTTTGGAAAACCGTTTTGCACGCCTACAGTTGGGGTGCAATAAAGTACTAGAGCTTGTTTTATGGAGCGCCTTTATTATCCACAAAGCAAGGCTTGCTTATCAATTTATCTTTTCAGAAGTTATATCTACCATGAATTGTGGTATTGATTTGTCAACAAGTGCTAAGGAAGGTAGATGCATCCCCAATATTTGGGCAGCTGGCGCTTACATTTAATCAAATGTCAAAGGTATGAAAACCCACAGCAAAGCCTACTTGGTGCAACTTGATCTTTGGCTGACAGGCATTGTTTTGCCGAAAAATCTTAATTTTAACAAAGAAACAAATCTCACTGACAAAAGCTCTCTTTTCCTTCATCAGCACACTTCACAGAAAGATATTTTTGTTGAGTTCCATTTAGGGCAGGCTGGTTAAAACTCAAACTATTTACATGGTACATAAATCTAGAAAGACCAAGATATTATATAAGGACCCAAAAAAACAACATATTATGCACAATCCGTTGTTAGCCCCCTCCATTGGCCAGGAACGCTAGCCTTCTCTTTCACTTTACAGTGGAAATCCTTGAGCATATCGTAATGTTGTCACGTTCAACCAAAGATGTTCAACCAGAGATTTCTCCCATTTTCAAGTTTTATAAGAAACCGCTGCTTCCTGCTCTGATCCGGATACCAAAAGAACTTTTCGAACCACATACTGTCGTTGGCCTGGAAACGTCCACGTGAAATGGAAGGAATGTGAAATTGAAACCTCTGCTTCCCCGAACAACTCCACCTTGGATTGCGTAGAGTGGTGGGTGTTGGCAAAACTGGTTGGATACAGTCGTGACGAAGATCCTTTCTATAAACTCGTGTGATCTTTTCGCGCTTTTCCTCGTTGAAATGATTCCCAGACGCCAAGTTCAGTTCTAGCAGGACCTACCCATGCAATGCACGAGACGAAACCCATTGAAACTCGCGACAACCAGATAATAATTTCCGCAAGAATCTATAGAGTGCTTCTGATTACAAACACAAGTTGAGCTTCCTTCTTCAAGTTGAGACGTGGCCTTCAACTTCGCAATGACTTCATACTCATTCATTGGCCTAAATACAGCTCTAAAAAATGTTAGCCTCCAGTTTTAAAGTAAACGAAAAGCCAGAATATTTTCTAAAAGCAAGTTTCTGTCTTGTGATAAATACCACAAGCTACATTCGCGTACATTTTGAAAGGAATTATTGATAGCACCGCTAACCTGAAGTTCTATCTAGGCACCCCACCTTTAGCCCACGAATTTGCAATACCGTATTCCAGGAATCATAAATAATAAATGAGATAGCAAATTTTGAGCATGTGATTCAGTTCTTTATGAATAGCTAATCAACTTCGAATAGGAAAGTGGTCGAAATTGAAAGTTCATGGAATTCTTCGAACCTGGGGATGATTTAGGCCATTTTGTGCTACCACCCACCACCCACGAACAAAACAATGGGGTAAAAAACTGAACGAAAAATATACAACTGGAAGATATAGGTAGAGAGCTCACCAAGATATTCCACCTCAACGAATGGATCACTTTTTCCTCTCTTTTCGAGGTTTGGAAGAGACTTCCCCTCGATATCAGAAACTTTTAGCGATGACATGATAGGCACAGTATCCCTGCCTTCCTACACCGCGAAGGAGTGGCACTTCGGCATAGCCAGGCTTTTTATTATGAGGCTCGAAACATTGGAAACAATAGAGAGGAACAGAAGTGAGGCGCGCAGACAATAGGGCAAGTGCTTTGTGGTCCAAGAGGAAGTCAGGCATGATATAAACATGACACAACTCAAAGGAAACGCATGTGCTTGGGCTCGCTGTTGCCCGAACCGTTCAGTATGGCCATGTAATGTTGACCTATTAAGCCTTGTAATGACGGAGTGCTAAGAAGTGTCCCGTGGTCCTTTGTCTGGAACTTGAGATAACAACAGGGACACCCACCTGCTCCGTTTAAAGCTGACAAAAGTGGTCCTCATGTTTCGAAAACCAACAAGTAAAAGAAGAGACAAGAAAATCGTGTTTGACGATACGAGTGAATGAATGATACGAGTTGGTGCTTGACTCCCCAAACACAAACAGTAGCAAATTTATATTTGTGTATATATTTCTGGTGAATACAGCAAAAGGGCGCGGGATTGAAATTTTCTTTTACATGAAGAACAGTAAAATGTTATGGTGTTTTGATTTATAAATTATAAACTTGAAAAATAAAATATTACCAATAGCAGGAAGCATTCGGTGGGAGGGGGGGGGGGCAGAGTACCCTGAGAGTGGCTGTCAGTTACGCAAATTTCCTATCCCAAAACGCCAAAGACCATTTTGACATGATCGTAGCAGTCAATTTGGGCACAGAGTGACGTCACGTGTCCTCATATCATATACTACGATGGACATAAGTATTAAAAATAAATTCCTTAAATAAATAATGAAATGACGAGCCCATCAATAATAGTAATATTAGTCGAATTATCTTGACAGAGATTCGAAAATTCATAGACAATCAAAGCCATAGAAAATCACATCGTCTTTTTAAAGACCACATCATACATTGAAAATTGTATCACCATTTCATTTGAGTGCAGGTAGTTCTAGCATAAATAAACGGGAAAAAACTGGACCTAAACAGTCCATAGATTATTTTTAGTAAAATAATTTTAAGATCGGTCAAAGCATTTAAGTATTCGTCGCCAAGTTCACTAGCTTGTCAAATGCCAGGATTTTTTCAGTGGTCCGTAACTCTTCAATAAGGTACTGCAGCTTTTCGCCTCCTTGCAAGAACTCCACGACGCCGTGCAGGGACACGCCCACGCGGTGATCAGTGATTCGATCCTGCAGAAAGTTGTACGTACGAATCCTCTCCGATCGGTCTCCGCTGCCTATCTGCAACTTTCGAGCTCTCCTTAGCTTCTGCTTTGCTTTCTGTTCTCATGCATAAAGCTTTGTCCGCAACAGTTTTATAGCTTTCAATTTATTCTAAAATAATAAAAACTTATTAATAGTGATTTGAAGGGGAAGGACGCGAGACCTTCTTATCTTTCTATGGTACAACAATGCTTGACTTTCAAGAAATTTTTATTACTAAACTCTTGACTTTCAATTACTAAAGCAAAAAATCCACACAAATGATTAAGGCGTTTGTTTACAAACATCTGGATAATCACTCGTATAAACTAACTTAAGATCTGTCTCTTTTGTGAATCCTTCCATGGGCGCATCTTCGGCAACCCCTGCTGCAACTCATTCACTAACATGAAAGATTTTCTCTCTGTCCATCAAGAACTCAATCAACATTTTGTCTCAAACCTTTTCGCCACAGCTACTAATTTTCTCCATAAACCTTATTTAACATCTGTTGCAAAAATAGGCTATTGGCAAACACGAGCATTTATAATTCCTTTGTTTCCTCTTTTATATTCTCGATGATTAATTATCTTATCAGACTGGCCAGTTACAAACCACCCATGATTCGGGAACAGATTTTATAATTTTGGCGCAAATTGTATTGAAATGTAAAGTTTCTACCATAATTGTTATTTCTGTTCTAACATTAATCTTAATTTCTTTAAACTTTCCTGAGAACCTTGGTAGAAAAAAATGAGTAAAATCACAAACTCTTATTTTGGTGTTATCAGTTAGGACAAATTTTTCAACGTGCGTGGTAGGAAAGCGAGGTAGTTTGCAAAACATCTTAATCACCAATACATCTCATATGGAAAAGTAAAGGACCAGGAAAGAAAGTCTACATGGTAGATGAAATAATTGACAGCATAACGAACTGAAATGACGGTACTGTGAAAGTAGACAAAAAAGGGCAGAGTGCCAAAAGGGAAGAAAGCTTAGGCAAGGCTGAGGAGGAAGAAAGCAAAAAGAACAAGGAACTTAAGAAGGGCAGTGAAGGAAGGAAGGGGGATATTATGACGCGCGATGAACTGCAAAGCTTTCATAACTTCTCTCAAATAGAAAAACATGGTTTTCATCTCACCTTTATTTGCGACCTATCTTCCTGGCATGACACAGTGAACCCGCTAGGAATGTGAAGGACACGAACAGCACTGTCCGTTTTATTTACATGTTGACCACCGGGCCTAAATAGGACCAGAAAAGTTTCAAAATTACGGAAGAAAGCAATGTTCACTACATTGAAGCATAAAGGGAAATTGCGCCCATGCCTCCCTTTTCCAAACACCTTTTTCTTAAATGGGTAGGCACTCATCCCTTACTCCCGCTTCTTTCAGAGAGAAAAACAGAAAACAAACTTTGGGTTCACAAGAAAAAAGAGTCGTAAAGAATTAATGACATCAAAGACGCGATGTTACAAACAAGCTAGATGGCTTAAAGAAATCTGGTAGTTAATGTTTAATGAAATGAAATCTTAGCATTAAACATAAAACAATTGCCATTTGTGCATGAGTAAAGTCTGTATTTTGTGACTTTAATTTTCAAATGTTATAGCATTACCCAGAAGATCGGAATGTTTCTATTTTGAAGTCTGCCTGGTTCACATTAATGTCAATCTGAAAAAAGATAAAAGTAATAGAAACATAAAGCAGAATGAAGAAAACATGATTAAGAACACAGTCTTTCGAGTCGATGGTTGAAATCAAACAATAATAAGGTGATGACGTACACCATTTCGAACTAGGCCAACAAAGACCTGGGTTTTAACGCCATCAGAACAAGTCAATATCTACAGCCAAAATTACATAAAATACCCTTAAAATCTTTCCTAATTTTCGCACTTTTAACGTATTTGTCACAAAAATAGCATTTTTCAAAATGTTTTCTATTTTGCAGCGCGACGAGATTATCTGCAAAGAAAGAGGGGGGTCTTGGTTATATGAAAGTCGAAGAACTTTTGTAAGTGTTCCAATACTTTTGGCAGGCACTTTGTTCTAAGACTCGTAGCAAAGCTTTTTTGACTATTGTATATGATCAACTTTTCAGAAAAATTGAAACATTTGGCAACTAAATTTTTCAATATGATGGTGTAAGGACAGACTTTTTGTTGAATTCACCGCTTTCTCCTTAATACAAATTCCGCTGATTATTAGGTCATCGAAAATATTGCGACCTCTGGGCAAGGCCGAAAGTGCAAAAATGTTGGTCGTTGTTGTGGTGTGAAGCATTACCACATCACGGTAGTATATAAGTGAAAGTAGCCATAAATGCGAAAGCTACTTCATTTGGTTGTGGGAGAACCGCTACAGTGATCGTAGACGTGTGAATTCGCCCCTGTGACTCCGTAACTGGGATCCTCTGCACACGATGCACTCCAACTTCGAACTGCAATACAAGGCAGGAGCTGTCACATATAGGCCAGTAAAATAGCCAGCCATTCACAACTACTTCACGTAAAGCGGTCATTGCGAAGACCAATAGTTGCTAGAGGTGCCTTCTAATCCATGGTTGAACCAGAACACCGCAAAACGTAAAAGCATTTCTATCTTGAATAAAGTCACATAAAATGGATACCGGTGGAAGTATATGAAAATATGCACAACGAAACACCAAAATATTACAAAAGTAGCAACAACCATAAAACGTTCATGAAAAATTGAAGTCCTGAAACTATATGAAACTAAACAATTCATCACACGAAAACATTAGACTTCTTTTGGTTTGTTTATTTCTTTGTAGAAGCTTTATAAATGCAGACGAGCGATGGAAGGAGTATTATATCGATTTTCCAAATTCTTCTAGACATAACGAAGCATGTTCCTGGACGCGTGTAAAATCATACATGGCAATAGCCGCGAACTTTGTTAATACATTAAAACATTGTATGAATAATTAAACTGTTATCTGTAGTATACAATCTATGATAAATAAACCATAATTAAACATCAACAAGAAAAGAAGTAACAACCTTTAGCGATCCAAACACATTTTCACCTGCAATACTCGCCGATGCATCCTGAAACAAAGCATATTGCAATCATTTCGCATATCCAAGACACTATCGTGGAACAATGGCTTAACGGCATAAGCTGATATGCTGTTACTATGTTCGTATTTGAATGTTTGGCATGTTTTGAAAAACAACGTTGGTTTATATCTATCAATACTCGCATAGGCCAAAACATTGGTTAATCATCTGACCATAATTATCATTGAGCTCAACAGTGACTTTCATTAAATCCAATTTTCAGTCATATGATGAAATATGTTACATGCACGATATTCACATCCGCTTAATTATGGTAAAGATATTAAAAAGATTTCATAGACTACCGAAACATCAGAGGTTGATAGATACGTAAAAGATTGACTGATGTTACAAAGAGCAACATAACTTATTCAAGTCCTTCATTATTTTCCACTGAATGGAAATGGATGTTGCTTCCGTCCGCTTTATTATGGTAAAGATATTAAAATGAGTTGATAGGCTACCGAAACATCAGAGCTATCGATGTGTTTTACAATATATCTTTTCCAACCCCCAACAAAAAACAACTTTTGATCTTGATTGAATTGTCATAAGAGTAAGAAGGCAAAGATGCACCTTGATCCCCTCCGCTTCACCAACATTGTGACTCAAAACTTCAAAGTCCCAATTTTTACCCAAAGACAACCTTCAATGAAAAACAAGACATGAAAGCGAGTAAGTTTGTATGTCAAAAAACGCAAAACTGAGATACTTCTGACAAGTAGATATCTACGCTATAAAACAATGGACATGGACAAGATGAAGCAGAGCAAAACTAGTAACAAAAGGGCATTTCGCTGTGCATTACATACGAAGAGTGGCACTTTAAGCCAAAAGAGCAAATTAGTGCCAATAAGCGGGGCGGGAAAGGTAAGCGCCACCTCTTGCCAATTCCATGAACTGCAAAACTTCTCATCCTTGCTCCTTAATTGAATGGTATTATACACAAAGTTACTCTTCAGGAAATAAAACTACATAACGATGATATTGAAAACCAAGTAATAAACTGGCGGTCTATCATTGTGGGCCGTCCAGGGGGATGCGTTTAAGCATTTAACGGTTTAAAATGTCTAATTGTCAACAGCAAACGTATTTCAGCAAATGTACCGCTGTACAAAGAGCAGCATAATAAATGCCCATCTCTCAATAACACACTTTGTTATTCCTTAATTTTTCTTACTTTCCACTGTCTGTCAAATGAGGTTTTTATGACATCAAAAACATGATAAATTAATGCACAATCTCTGCAGCTTGTTTGAAAAATCTGAAAATTGTCCATGGTGGCTGCATTCCTTGCCTGGCTAACGACAAATCCTAAGACTTACACGACCACGCAACGTTCACTGAGAACGCAAAAATTCAGCGTTCTTTGCCAAATATAACATTAATCCATTAAATTATTCCACGAAGTTTTGAATGTGAGTCACGTTTTTCAAACGGTCAAATTAGCCTAAGAGTTATTCGAAATAGCACTGACCAAACAGTGATTAAGAATTTCCACAAAATGCTGATTTTTCGGCTTAAATAGAAACTTCACTCACTTTTGGTACATAGCAAATATTTCCGCAGCAAAAAGAGATGCTTCTTTTCCACCAGTTCCTGCATACAAAAAGCAGGCCTGTATAAATATTACACCAGTAGATTTTTACGATTAATAACTTTGTAGTTCTTTCTAATTCTATGCTGTCTACTTAAAAGTAATCATCAGTAAAAAGTTACAGTGTTTTCAATGAAGATGACAAACAAAAGATCCAGAACAGAGAAACTGGTTTTAAAAGGAGATAACTCATTAGCAAAGTTATAGGCCTGTCAAAAAATTACTGGTCTGGATAAAGATAGCAAAAATTGATAAAGATGGGACTTGAAAACAGATTTTATGGGTCAATTGTATCCACTAATGGGGCAGTGGAAGGCCCGAACAGGTTAGCATCAGCATTTCAGAATCACTTCTGAAAAATAGTTGTTTGGTTAACATGTATGGCTGAAATTGCCTACTAAGGAAGTAAGAACTTGACATAAATCAACCTTGACAAATAAGTAAGTGCTTATTCCAGTAAACGCCAAAATAAATGTACTACGGTGCATTTTAAAGGGGACCTGTCTTTGAGCAATCATTTTCCAAGTCTCACTGAAAGATCAAAGGCAAGCAGGTTTATGGACATACAGACTTTTAGGTTGCATACAGTTGCACTTGTGGTGCTATAGGACATACATGTGCTTATTCTGGCTTGAATGTTTTGCAGAAATTTCGAAAAAATCGTCAAATATTGTGCAGATACAATATCTTTTGAATACCTCTTGGAAGAAGCATTTTTTTGAATAATTCTACCCTTATCGTAATTCCCACAAAGACACATCTCCTTTTTTAAAATAAGGAAAACGCAGACAAGCATATAAGAAATGATGAGAATTGATGAATTTCATCAAAGAGTACCTACCAGCTCTAATTTCTAAAATTGCACTATTTTCATCATCAACACCCTTTGGTGACAACAAAGTAACTAAATCTTGCTGAAATTCAAACAGAATCAAATGAACATATGAGGAAAGCATTCACATACTTGGTCACAAAAACAAGGACAGGCCAAAAAATCTCGAAAGAATTAAAAGCTATTTCTTCATTGCTACTTCTTCCATTTATCTACAATAAGGTACATACTTTGATATATATTGGATGCATACTATGGAACACCTTCTAAAAGGAAGTATAAATGCCTTCTTTCACTTTTCGATGACCTTTGGCTCTTAAGGGCAAACTGGGAAATTTACATACATGTAATTGTGATATTTCCTAACATTTTATTATTTAGCAAGGCAAGCATAGAATTAACTGAAGCAATAGATTTGCAAGCAAAATCAATTAATTCCAATTGCAAAGAAATAATTTTTCTTGGCAGAAATGAAGAAAATGACAAATAAATGACAAAATAGGTTTGCCAAAATAAACAAGACCAGCCCACCTGTACTTGATGTATCTCATTTCGGTACTCCTGCATTTCTTCATCAACCAGTTTGGAGAATTCCACATCATCAATCATTGCTGAAGACAACTCAAGCAATTCCTTTCAATGTAAACAGTAATTTGCAAAAGACAGTAAGAAAAAGAATATGCTCTCTCCCATTGATTCAATTTATTATAATGATAATGATATTTAAAGCTGCAAAAAATGTTTGTTTTGTCCTTTCTTTCCTGCCATCAGTTTCTTGTACAAAAAAGTCAAGTCAACAATATGTAGTCAACATAATTTTGAAAATTTTCTCCATATTACTATGTGATTTTTAATTCCCTTTTTAGTGCAAGAGATATGGCCTGCAAACCTTTGAAGGGTGTTTTCCCCTTTGCTGATAAAAGTAATGATTCATATGCAACACAACAAATAGGATACCTTGCGCTTGGCCAAGAGTCTGTAGTAAAGCTCTTTCACAGGTGCTAACTCTTGTAATGATCTAGATGTTTCTTTGATTTCAGACTGGTCTAGGTCCTGAAGCAGAGACAAAATTAGATTTCAAGCCAGATGCTATGGTAATGACCATTTGTCATCTGTCATAGAATGTTTGATGACATGTGGGACGGAGCTATATATGCTGGTGGTAAACAAAACCAGCTGATCCTTAGTTGTTATCCTAAACAAAATGTGATTATCTGCCTAACTATCAATCTAAATTAAGTAGCCTGACAATTACATCAAGGATTGAACCCAGAATACAACCTTGGAGCTGTTCTACTCTGTATAGCATAATAAAAAACTAGAATGCAAATATATTGGCACTGTAGTCTATCACAAGTGACTGATTCAAGCTATATGATAGTGCTACATAGTTGGCTATATCACACCTGAAAGAATGACACTCAACTTCTTAAAAGATAGGGTTATACATGAAGATCTTACTAGCATTATATATGTGTGAAGCTAAAGTATGTGATGCAAAATTATTTGACTGAATTACAAAGGTTGAAAATTGAGAATATGCCATGTAGTGGCAACTATGAAAACAAATTCTAGACATAAATGACTAGACTTGCTACCATTGTCTAGCTTGGGACAAACAACAGAATAAACTTGAAAAGCATGAGAGCTCTTAAGCTACTTTAAAGAACTCAATAATAGTTGAACATCAAATTGGCAAACCTTGATAACCAAGTGCTACTTACATTATCAACTAACAAATATTTCCTGTTTTTATTCCACACAACATTAAGCATAAGACCAGTTCATTGATGAAGCAATCTTGACAGAAGACTGACAAAGCAAAATAAAACATACATTTATCAAAATCATCTTTTCATTTAGCTGGTCATGTCTATTAACCATCTTTCTGACATACATCTCCACCTGTGGGCTCCATGTTATCCTGTCATCACAATAACAAACACTTCCTGTAAAGAAACATTTCACATATGTATAGCATTTAACAACAATTAATCTAATTGAGAGTAAAAATCAAATTATGATGCAATACAAAAGGAAGTAGTTTTACCATTTATGCAACATAGATAGGTAAATACATTGAAATATAATAAGACCAAGCTTAAACCTTTGTGGGAAGAAGATGTCTACTAAATGTCTCTGCATCTTTGTAGTGCTTTCAAATGCAATACTCTTTGTACATTCTCTTCTTGTGACAAGAATCTTTGACAAATGACAAAATTTTGAAGATGCTTTTACAGTACTTGCCAGCTTTGAAACATCTTTTCCAAAAACTCTTTCTGAAAAGACTTGGTAGCACTCTTCTATAACAATTCTGATACATAATCTCACTTTCGAAACTGGAAATTTTCTATTAGGAGCAAGACACCTGAACGAATAATTGTAAAACGGATAATTGCAAAACATACGGTTTGGAAACAACGAGCAAGTGCTTGTGATTGAAATCAAAATGAATTAAAATGTAAAGAATTTAAAATTTATTATCATAATTTTAAGTTTTGTAAACTGGCCACTATTAGCGTACGTTCTTCAGTTTTCAAACCAAATGATTTGTTTTAGCATGAGGGTCATGCAAACTTTTACAACAAAACATGAAATTGTGTTTAAAATATGTCAACACAAAGAAGCAAAACTACGATAACCAAGACAAATTTGATTGATCTTGGATACTGCCAAAGGAAAACTACAACGGTCATTGTTTTTCTAGATTTTTTTAACATACTTTATGATGATAATCGAACACTTACATTTGAATGTTAAAAGTTTTTTAGCAACAAATGGGCCATCACAGTTGTGTATGATTTAAAGTGTTTCAAAATAATTACATAACTAAATAAAAGCCTTAATACTTACCCTTACTTACGTGCAAAAATAACAACTTGTGTTGAGGCGAGGAAACTTCTCAAAAATTTGTATTTACATCCGCCATTTCTGCACTCATGCTTCAAATCAGCCTCGTAGTCATCGAAATGGTCTCGATTCAGTTTCAGCTTTGACAGCAAAAAAGGCAGTCTGATAGTCGTATCGTCCAAATCATATCAGACAAGTGCTTTTTATGTTGAAAATCGTTCTAGAAAACCAGTTTTGCTTTTACAAGACTAAATCTTGTAGCTCTAAATGCAGAAAGTACTTTGCCTACTTGAAAGCGTTTAATGCATACCCGCCATTGGTGTTGCTATCGCCGTCGATTTTTGGAAAAGTGCCGTTCTATGTCAACTCCCTACCAGAGCCGTTTTTTCAATAATATCTCCTGTGCCAAAACAGTGCGATGAGAGGGACATTTCAACTAAACATTATGAACATAAAATTAAAGCTAAGTTAGTGATGCTGACATTGAATATGTCTGGTGATAGCGGATAAACTGAAGAAATAGGAGCAAAGCTGCCAATTTTAGCAAAGCAGCCCCCACACTTGAACTGTGACCTTCAAACCTTGCTCCTGTGCAGCCCTCGGAACATCAGGCTGATTCGAGAGGCAGGAGGTACCACGGTCGCGTGACCATAAAACGTATAGTGCAGAGTGGATAACTCAATTTATAGCAATAGGTCAGGTTTAAAAGACAAGGGTGGTAAAAAAGCAAGGCAAGGAATTAAATGGCGAGCAAAATTGTATCAACTGAGATAAAGCTTCTCTGTTTAATAACACTATTTACAACCAGTAGAGTTTTAAAAATCATTCTATTGACAAGGAAGATGATTGCTAATCTTTTCCAGCTGGTGGTACCACAAACTGAAAAACAACCATGTCTTAATTTACAACATTTATCGACATTTTAAGATAATGGCTAAAATCCAATGAACCCTTACACAAATGCAATGGATGTCTTTATAATACTGAATGTCTTCTTCTGTAATTCCTGATATGAAAACACTGCTTATCTGCGTTATTTTCGAAAATTTCCCCATGTATTTAAATCCAAAGTTCTGTGTTGCACTGTATGAAAAAGCTGTGATTTAGTTGCTGTATTGGCAGAAGAGGCCATAACAACACAAATAAATAATTAAACCTTTCCTTAATCTGGTCACAAATGATGAAGAAGCATGAAAACAGTTTCTACTTAGGGTATTATCTTAGGATAAAAAGTGATATCTAACATCTTCGAGGGCAAACTTGGACTTACATCTAATATAGTGCATGTTGAAATAGTTATGTTAAATCCGCATGCTTAGCATTATCTTAACGTCATAGGAAGGACATCTTCAGGAACAACTGAAGATTAGCTCTGATATGCTAAATAAAATGGCGTTGCTTTCTATCACTGTCTGTGGTATCAATCATCTGTTTGGCACAAAAGTGCGACACCCCGCCTTGTCCAGTGATCTTCATGCACGCCAGTTGGAAGTCGAATGGACGAGACGAAGTTCAGGGTGTGCCGCGAAGAGGTCAACGAACTCGTCCGCAAAGAGGTCTGATACAGAGGGCAGAGGTAAGATCGACGACTCTCTTCACCTCCATCGCGCTTTGAATTCCCTTCGACCTATATAAGCAGAAGACACATATCAAACTTGTTAGTTTACTTAACGTGGAAGTTCACCATCTTATCAATTTATTGGCTGAGTAATTCATTCATGTATTCAATGTTGAAGTCTAGTCACTTGTATATTTTAGTATATCCCTATTGTATCAGGAAACAGGTGTGGCACAAAACACATTCATCTATAACGACGCCATTATAAGCAAAATATTAATAGTGAATTTTCGGGAAAAGTATGATCTTTGACATAGGCTGACATGAGAACGCATGAGGCTTGGGGTGTGGAGGGAAGATATGTTAATCTTTTGCTGACTTCCGTTCAGCAACAACTTTTATCTGCCCAAACTTCTTCCCACCCAAACTTCATAGGCCCTTGTAACATGGGTACCTCTTTGGAAGATCCGGGGCTAGATTATCAGCGAATAAGGTAATAAATGTGGCAAGAAAAGTACCTGAACTGGCAGCAGATGGAGTTCAGGCAACGGAGAAAACCTCTGCTTAGGTGACGACTCTTCTAGTGCATCCTCGTGTTCCACTTAGCTCCATCGAGAAACAAGCCAGCAATAAGAATTCCCTCCTTATCCAAGAAGGTGCCACCCTAAATTGAATAGAACAATATTGAAGGCATAAACACATAAAAGCATGTACAAGAAACTTTTCATGCATTGGGAAGCAAGTATATTGAAGCAAAATTCAATTCCTTTAGTTCGCAAAGCATGTAGCTCGATTGCAGATCTTGTGTTTATAACGTGAACAAGAACGACTCAAAGAAACAGGATAATTATTTAATATTTCACATACAATTACAGGAGGGTCATTCCGGAAAAACTAATTGTTACTCTTCAGTGGCAAGAACTAGCTCATTTGTTCCAAAATAAAGCGAGCTTATCAACATGCCACAAATACAGACTCTGGCTCCATTACCAAAGCCACCTTTTTTAAGATGGAATGCTATTAGCTCAGACAAATGAGACAGAATGATATATCCGCTAACAAATGCCTTTCCTACTTTACTTTCATACTGAAAAGAATCAAGCCACCTAAAATAAACAGTGTAGAATACATTTGCAGTGTTGCAATGCTTATAATTGTAAAAAAGCTACGTTTAACATATATTCTTGCATATTACTTTAGGCCACTTTTCACTGCATTTGTAACTTTGCAAGTACCGCAAGTGAACAAAGGAATACTGAAATCAAACTAAATTCAGCAAAAATAAAAACCTTACCTCGAATGAAACGGCATTTACATCCACTGATTTGTCACTGACAGCATCACGAGGGCACCAGTGGTTTTTTGTCACTTCGTATTCAAAAGACAAAGAGTCCACGGCCACCGAGTGTCGCCTTGCGTGGGACTGAAGGACCGCAGTCAAGAAGCCTAAGAGAGCAAAACAAATCCATCACCGAGGGATGCCCACCGAGGGATGCCCACCGAGGGATGCCCACCGAGGGAAGCAAGAAACTCACTGTCTTGTATTTGTTACTACAGATATTATGTTTATCACCCATTTATTAGGACAAATTACCGCAGATCAGAGAAACCTGAACAAGAAAACACAGGGAAAGGGGAAAACCAAAAAGGACACCCATGCAAGTTTGTAAATTGTTTCCTTACTCTTTATAGTATTTTCATTAACGAAGATAATGGACTGGCGGCTTTGCAGCACTTCAAGAATTCGAAAGCACCAAATCGAAATCAAAGTTTTGAAGTCTCGTTGGCAGGGGCGGTCAGCCCTTGGCTTATGTTTTGCTTTAGCTATTCAAATTTATCTTTATTTACCCAAAGCAACAGAAGTTACAATTGACCAATTGATTGATTGATTGATTGATTGATTGATTGATTAATTGACTGACTAACTGATCAATTGATTGATTGACTGATTGATTGATTAGACCACCTTAAATTAAACACTACTTAAAGTAGCAATAGAATTACTTCTGAAGGATCACCAGACAGACTACTACCCAAAACATAAAATAGTACAGTTACCGAACTGTAAACGCATATTCAATATCAAAAAGATGAAGCCAAAAGTCAACAGACAACTAGGAATTGCTACTGGTCCTATTGGAAATCAATACACCCTCGCAGAGGCATTCAGCAGCAAGGATATAGCAGAGGTTGTGTCTTTGATATGGTGCCAAGGTCGAACTTACCTTGAGGGAAGTAAAATGCTGGTAGCCAAAAGCAACGAGGTTGATCTGAAGGAATGCTGAACTGAGTCGATGACGCTCTGCTTTGCTGTCTTGACAACGTCTTTTCCTTAGTCTTGACCATGTCCACCCATCTCCCAATGAAGTCTATTCTCTTGACCAAATTGTCTATCCAAGAAGCGAGAGGCTTAACGGAGGAGTATGACAATTTCTGAAAAAATGAAAACTTGAGGTTGGTGACAAGTTACTAAATCAGATGAGGAAAGAAAGGACAGGTCTGTCTGTAGGCAACTGGTCATTGGAGAGATAAGTCTGAGAAAGAGGCACGTTAATCCTAGCTGAAATATATGGGATATAACATTGGCAGGACTCCCTACCTTCCACTCAAGGGGCACTTGGTTATGCAACAGTGCAGAGTAGGCTGTCTCCAGAGTCTCTGACATGACGATTTCACCCATCACAGCGCATCGGAGGGCGCCCAAGGAAGCATGCACGGCCTCCAACAACTCGTTGTACCGCAAGAGTTCCTGCCTCAGAAAAGCAACGAATGCCGAGGCGTTGGCTTGTTCGTTCGTCAAGATATTGGAATCTGCAGAAAGCAAAGATAGTTAGCTATCTGCATCAGATGACAAAGAAGAAACAGTGTCTATTGATGGGCATGGTTTGCAATGGAAAAAGGTCTTGGTTGAATTTCATTGTGGTATGGCTTTTGTCATGTATTAACTGAGAAGTGAAAGATAACAACTAGCCTCTCTTCTGGAAGTGATAGACAGCCATTGGCTTTGATAAAGTTCTTGTCGGTGTCTTCCTGGATGGGGTCTTTGTAGATGACCTGCTCGCTGAGTTACAAACAGGAACCTTCATGGGGAGAACGCGGTCAATGTCCCCGATTGCTTCCAGTACTCGCTCGTCGTTGCTTTTAACTTGTCTGGAAACAAACAACGAAGCACCACTAGAAATACCGCTGTGAGACGCCTGTTGCTTGGGTGGTGGCAGATTTTATATTGTATGCCTTATTTATTCAAATTGTAACTTTAATGGCCTTCTAAAGACCAACCACCACGAGAACCTAAGAAACTGTTTTAGAATTTATAATGCTGCTAAAAAAGGAAAATCAAGAATTTCATTAAACTTCATATGAGAGGGCACGAACAAAACCAGCTGTCGAAAATGATGGAAGTTACTCGTTTGTGCTTTCTTCTAGGAAATCGTAGCGCAAGGCAACCATGATAAAAAGGCCACTTCTCTCAATGTCTGAGTTATGCAGCGTCTACTCAATGCCTTTGAGCTTAGAAGACCAGTTGAAGGAAGCCTGGGCAGAAATGAATTGAGCGGGAACCTTTGTTGGTAGTTACTTACCCAAGCATGATACCAGTCCTCGGCTGCATCTGAATGAGGGACTCCACGATCTGCTTGCTGCTGCCCTTCAAGTACTCGACCTCTGCGTTTGGGTGCATCCCAAATATCTCTGGCGGATCCATTGCAGGGAAGCTATCGACACAGCATTTAAGATCATCAAACTCTATGTCTTTATCGGGAGACTTGAAAGACTGCAAAAGAGAAAAAGGCCAAGAATGATCATTTTTAGACTAAGGTTGAAGAGAGCAAGTCTATGATTAGTACTACAATCAGGAAACACGCCCCAAAATACGGCGAACATTCTGTCTGTTGGCGAGGAAGGTAGTCTAGAGCTCGAATGTTCAAAAACAAACAAATGACATTAGTGATCTGCTGTTGTAGTAAAGGGGACACCAAAACCTGAGAATGGGGCCTAATTTTAATTGCACAAGCGAACAGAGCTGGAAGAAACTGACGATCCAAAAATGACGATCGCAAGAAAGACGAAAGGCACTACAGAGCGCCAACTGTTTAATTACAACAAGCAAACTGACCTCCAAGCCGAGGTAGAAATGGCCATCGTTAAGAATTTGTTCATTGAAAAAGGCTTCCAGCAAACTCAGCAGTCGGATCTGGTCCCAGTTGTCTGTCACTCGTCCCCCAAAGATGATCTCTCCGGTCAGAAGTTTCAAAGCCTTCCACGGAACCGTGCGATTCTCCGACAGCAGATCGTATAGAGTAAGCACAGAGACCTTCAAGATGGAGGTTTACGTCATTGGGACAGTTTAGAAAGTGAACAAGATAGAGCTTCATATTCGCATTGTAGGTTAATAGAACGGTACATTGTAAAAATGGCAGACAAACGTATTCTGTTAAGCAAAAGCGAAATAATATCATGCATTGCTCAACGATAACAAAATTGATAACGGATTCTCTATTCATCATCCCAAAGAAAATGTTGATATCAAGAATACCTCGAGATCAGAATTGATAAACTCGTAAGGGATGTTCCATCCAAGAGAGCCAAATTTTCGCCTTTCTTGAACAACTGCGTTGAAAAAGCAGAGACCGAACAAAAGCCGCTTCCATTCGATCGACTCAAAATGAGCTTTGTTGACTTTCTCTGACAATATGCCATTGACATTGGCAAGGGAGCGTTGCAGATTGGCTTTCAGCCCAGGCGGAGGCTCGACTGTCATCTGCAAGGAAAGGTCAACACACAGTTGAGGCCTACATGGCTTCTTTCCAAGCTGAGAAGTATCGAATGGGTCAATAACTCGATTTCACCCGGTTTCGATCACCACTAACGAGTACACATACGCTGAATCAAACCTAAAAGGCAACTAGCGTGACGTATGCTAACATTAATAACAGATTGCTAACTTCACACTTGCTAGATATAGCGTAACCAGTTTTTGCGAAGTTTTGTACCACTAAGCGCTTGTTCAAAACTTGCTAACTTTAAGGCAAAGTGATTCAGCATTGGTCGAGACTCGATAAACAATGCACTCGAACAACAATGCACAAGTACTTGGCCTTTACCGTCTTAAGTCCGGCTAAGAATGAAAATGAAACCGCATCATGAGCTGAAATAGCTTGATATAAGAAATGGCGTACCAGTCAGCTACAATTACCTTAAGTCCTGCTTGAAGAACCGGAGACGGAAATACCAAGTTGGGTTTTGAACTTAACCAAAGTCGGAACTGTGGATCAACGTCGATATCTGGGTTGCAGATGCTGGAGGAAAAGTAAATTGAGCGGCCTACATTGTGAAGAACTCAAGCCGGTTATGGCAAACTTTATACTATTTCTACAATCATTGGTCAACTCTGAAATCCTAATAATCGAAATTTCGGAAAGATATAATAATAAAATAATAAGACGAATATTTATACAGGATATACACTTCAACGAGTTAAAACTGCTGTTATTGATGTGTGCCCTGTGACTTATGCCTTAATGCTAATTCCCTAAATATTTACAGTTAAAAATGAATCCAATAAAAGTTAGAATACAGGTGTATAAAAGAGCATGTCTACCTAATTACATTCACATTTCCAGGTAAAATTTTAAGATAAATGTCATCGAAAATGTTCCTTAAGTAGTTTCTCAGATGGGCAATCTAGACCCCTCTACCTCATCTAAAATAATGTCCAGCATACATTTGAAAGCCACAAAATTTTTAATAGACAGCTGTCTGATAATGATGACCGTAGAAATTAAAAAACCTTTGTTTAGGAAAAAGAGTGTTCAACAATGCTTGCAAATCAGTGAGTTGTTGGAAATCAAATACATCATTGTTGTCTCTTGAAAGTCCAGGAGCTGGTTTGTACGTAACATCAAAGGAGCTTAATTTATCATATCCATCATTAATTCAACAGACAACGACAAGTGACAACAAAGGCAAATGCCAACTGATAAAGGAAAAGATCATGCATTCGTACCCGCGGACTAGTTCTCTTAGGTTAGGCATGAAAGATGCAGCAAGATGGCAGTTCTGCAGAAAGACCCACTTCCCCTTCTGAGAATAGGCCTTCTTGATCAGCTCCTCTGCCTTCGGTCCTTGCCCACGCCCAAGCGATATCATGTCCAAATGGAGGGTGCTTCCCCTGACCTCTTTGGCAAATCTCAACAGCTCAGATGTCGGATCAGATCCTGTTGCGGGAATTCATTAATTTTGTTTAGGAATATCGCCAAATTTATGCCAAAAATGAAAAAGTTTCAATTTTCTAGTGAGAGAAAAACTTTTCAGATGATCGTCATCATAGTAAATTACAGATGGTCCATGCACTTGACATCAATTGCAGATGTCTCTTTGAAATACAGCTACAAAATATTCTAGAACCAAGCATGAAGTCATCTAAGGTTAAAATATTTTCATGAACTTGCCAAAAGTAAAAAAACTATTGTATGTATGTAACGGTTTATGGTAAACATGATGGCAGGCAATATAGAGAGCCTGGCATCTAGTTCTGGCTTTTTATAGACAAGGTTAAAATTAAGCCCTTTTTGAATATTATTCATCGATTTATGAATTTAAATGAATATTTTAAAATCTGAAAATAAAAAAACAATCTAAAAAACTCTTAAGAGATAAAAAGCATTTACCGGGTGAGAGAATAAAGATAAGAGGAGTTCTACAGTTTGAATCTTCAAAAAACTCTTGAAGATCGAAGCCAGCGGGAGTGACGAATTTGACTCCCATCTCTGTGATGACGTATTCCCTTATCGAGGCGACCAAGGATTCTGGACGGAGAACTTTGATCAGAATCAGCTGTTGGAAGTTGCTCAGTTGCTTTGGCGACCATCCACTCAATGCCTGCTCTTTCGAATCTGCAGAAAGATGACACAAAAGCCTTAGCTCATAAATGGCACTTACATTAGCTATGAAGTCTGGCAAACAGTCAAAGTAAAGAAACAAACGATGATAGTTAAGTCACAACTTGCAAAATAATTAGGAAAAGTCAAGCAAATTACCAGAGTCACCATCCAATTCATAGTCACTTAGGTACACGAATGGCTCATGCGAGTTGTAGAAGGAGAGCCAGTACTGTGGATTACTGGCAATATGACTGCAAATTCCAGAGAAGGAAGGGACCAAATCTGATAGCTGCATGCATTCTCGCCACGAGTCTTGTGAAATCCATTTGGCAGGTGGTTTAGCCATCGTTGCCATAAGTTGACCCAAAGAGCCTTGAGCAGTAACAGATGAACTTGAGGCTTCTGCGAGAAATCAAGCATACCAGCGTTAAAACTACATCGGGTATGGCAGATAAGACGCATGCGCAATGGGGGAATGGAGCATCTAACAACGGACCGGAACGTTTACAGCCGCAGGACGAAGGGCACCTCGTTTGCTCTGCCTTCTGGACGATCATCACTTCAAGGAAATTAGGCTTCTTCAGCCGTTCACGCTTCCTTAGATGTGCTACCTGCATTACCTAAGAAGTCATTCTGCTACAGTATGCTTTACAAATAGAGCCCTGTTTGCTTTCACGTTATTTAAGAGCAATTGGGCCTAGAGAAGTCTACTGTTTTTGCCAAAAATCAAAGAGCCAATTTACTGAACGTGCATTTGGGGGATGCAAGATGTAATACTGTTACATAAAAAGTAAAGCTCAAATCGGTTGTATTATTAAGTCCACAACCCTGCTTTCGTGCTGACCAGGTTTTATTCCAAGGCGTACTTACGTTCATTGAAGGCCATTTCTATAAAAACATATGAAACTTGAAAACTCTGATAGATATTATATAGATAAGTACACGTTTTTCATGGTGCCATCGGCCTACAACCTACCTCTTCGGGGAGACGACTCTTGTTCATCATTGAACAGCTTCGTGTTGCTGCCGTGTAGAAAGCACTGCCAATCGACGTCCTCGACAAGGTGCCTGCCCACCGTGTCCCTGTGCATGTGAATTCGGACGCACGTGTAGAAGGAGAAGAGAGCCTGGTGCTGCGCAAACATTGCACGTGACACCACCCTGTAGACGGTTTCTGTGATCAGCTCCGTCATCGTCCGCAAGTACTGGTCAATGCCAGTGCTGATCACGTGGGGTCTGTTGATATCTGATTGGCGGTGCTTCAGCTGCCTACGGGCGGCGAACGACCGCGCTTTCTCAATCAGACTGACCTGGAAACGAAAAAGAAGCCAAATGTGTCTGCTCTAAGCCCAACATAGAAATTCTAAGCAAATAAATTATAAATCACGCAGTTTTAGGGTAACAGCCATTGTAGTAAAAAGCAAAGTCATATATTTCTAGTTATGACTTGAGAACTTACGACCGCATCTTGTTCTAAACAAAATGAATATTCACATTGAAACCTCAAAAGTGATGGGATACAACGCTGAAGAAATCAGACAAGCATCCCTAAATACAATATTTAGAGACGTCACCACATAAAATATCTATCTAAATAACTGTTGTGATTCATCTGATACTTACAACAAATATGAACAACAGCAACAACAACAACAAAACAACGGTATTATGTACTGGTATTAAGTCGTCATGGAGAAGTGACCTTAGTCGACATAAAGACGTGACCCCACAAACCTTCCTGTTCCCAGTGCTTGTTGAAGTTTTGCCAGCATACGCAGTCCCAGCGGTTTCGCTTCTCGATGAATCAAACGTAGATATACAGTTGGAGAACAAGGATATGAACCAATTGAGCGAGAACTGGTACATTACGTCAATCGCCGCTAAATCGCTCATTACGAAATACAGAATTGCGCCACGGTCTGCCACTGGACTATACACTATTCTGTTCGTTTGGATGTGCTGCTGCGTTTCTTGGGAGTCCCGCAGCCTCTTATTGATAACGCGAACCATGTCTTTACTGTTGTCAAGTGTGTTGATGAGATCTTCGTCGTCAAGCACATTCCCTATCGACGTGCTCAGTAGATCCAGCGTGCGATCCTCAATTGCCTGCAGCCTCGTTTTGTCATTAACAAGACTCTCAAGCAGCATGCATCTCTGGGTCTCTAGGTCCGGTCTCTCTTGGTGAACGACGTTTGACAAGAGCTGATCTTGAAGGCCCTCGAAAGTCACCATGAAGTTCACGACGCACACCTTGATGCACGTTTCGGGGAGAAGGTGGGGATTCGCTGACTGGGTGGTTATATACAGCCTGAATTTCGGATTGTACTCTATCTCTGTTTCACCAATCTTGATCGTCGTATTGTGTTCCCCTGATCTTACATTCATATTCAGAATAGGATCGAGGGCAGGGTCGAGTGTGTCTGGGGCGTCCTGTCGAAGGAAGCGCATTTTTTCAGTGGTCATATTATCGATATTCAATCTATTAGAGGCCTGCTCGATGGGGTGAACAAAACATATCTGCAGGAGTTGAACTGACTTTTCCAAAAGCTAGCATAAAATTGGATGTGAGAAAACTACAGTCAGTCTGAGAAAAAACGGACAGCAATCTGATTGCAATGACGCAAATCGCCTGAGAAGCGGGTAGAAAGCAGAAGCACATTAAGGCCAACACCTAAGAGATAAACAGAAAGAGAGCGCCAGCAACTGCTACGCGAGCAGAGAATATTACGTCACCTCTATGATCACTGGTTCACCCAATCGCAGCGCGGGCTCCAAGACTTTCATAATGTTTACTTCCGAGGCCTTGATTGACTTGATGCCGTTCTCAGCTTCAAGTTCGTGCACCCACCGAATCGCCTGGCTCTGGGGGTCTATAATGAACGGCCAGCGCCGAGTGTTTGTTATGAAAATGGCGTTCTCGACCGACACTTGGTCGTGAGGCAGGCCTCGATTCCGCCAGTCCTGAATGGCAATCGGCTCCGTTAGGTAGTCAATGATGTTGTAGTCTTCGGAAAGTGGGACCCCGTGCTCCTTGCACACATGAGACCACTGAAGTAGAAGGCTTTTGCGGTATGACACCGTGAATGCACCGGTATAGGCAATGGATGCGGAGGCCAGCAGAGTGTTTCCAATGAGCCCGTCAGACTTTGTTCTTAAATTCTCCACGGATTCCTTCCAACGAACCTAGAAAAGAACCCAACGACGTGTAAAAGGAACACGATCCATAGAGCGTCGTAGCCTGATCCACTGAACTGGAAATGGCCTAATGAAAGAGCACTTTATCTAAACATGCGAAAGTCACAAAATTCAAGGATTAGCACCCAAGGTCTTATACCTAATTGTCCTGGCTCGACATACATTTTCCTGTGTCCCGTTACAAAAGCAACAACAAATAAATAGACATTCTAGTGGTAAGTATCACGTATAACAGCTGATGATTTGCGATTGTGGTGAATCTGGAGTACAAGGTAAAGAAATGAGACGCACCTCTTCATCAGCAAGGGATTTTGTCAAGATGGCTGCTCGTCTTAAACGGACTATGCTTTGTTCCTTCTTGTTTTCCAAAAACTCAAGTTCTGCGAAGCTATCGTCATATTGCTTTTGTAAGGAGTCCAACTGGTCTTGAACCTACAAGAAGAAATAAGAAGAAAACACTAACGTTTTGCTGTCTCCTTAACTTCTATAGAAGCAGAAATGCATGGACTCGCAGTTTACTTCACCTGTATATCCACAAGATACTGGGAGAGGCTCTAATTGTATTAAGCTTTGGGCTCAAATAATAACAAAAATACACTGTTTGAAAAATCATGCCTATAGTGTGGATATACAGGCAGAATCAACAGTATCAAAGATTACAAACTCTTTCCCGCCACAGATACTAGAAGAGCATTGATCTATAATTGTCAAAGTAATCATGCCGAAATTGTCTGGGATACCTGTTTCAATGCCGATTGTTTTTGCCGCAGATTTTCGTATGCCGCCGCCAATGCCTCTTGCGCCTCCTCGCATTTTTGCTGTTTCGGCAACACCATTCGATAGACTTCCGTGTAATTCTGCAGCGCCAACACCCACGCGCACATACTTTTGCATGCTTTCGAAATCTTGCCAATAGCAGTCGGATTGAAATCCGGGTTCCTCGTAATCTTCTTTACGCGATCGTAAATTCGATTTGTGACGCTATTGCGATCATACGCAACAAGTCTTTTGAGAAACCCTTGCTCTCCAAGCAGATGCTTCGCCGTCGTCCAGTCCGTCTTTTGGCCCAAAAGGGTGCAGACGGCCGCCATAACCGTCATTACCATTGTCGGTGGCTTTGTGTAGGCTCGCACCTCGACGATGTCATTTTTGTCTTGAAAATATTAGTAGTTTGTCAATTACTATCTTATAGGGTTGGTAAAGGAGGTTAAAAGGTGGCTTCATTTGCTTGTTAAAGACAAAATTCTGTTGACTTCTACCATAAGGTATTAGCTTTTACTCTGTGAAAAAGCCCCCTCCGGCTAATTGAGTTACCTTGCAACACTGTAAGGGGGCATTTGCACATTCGAAAAACAGAAAATCAACCCTCAACGGAAAGTGCGAAATACAATGTTTGATAAAAAATCGTCTGGAACCGTATGCATCCTGACTATGTAACTCCAAATGGCAGCCTATACGTAAATGGCCAAAGCGTCCTCTCGGGATTACTCACTCAAAGCGTCCAACATCTCGATGGCTATTTGCAGCTGCGGCATGGCATGCTCCAGATCCTTCCTGGCGCTCTCTGCGATGGCCTCCACTCTCTTCGCTTCCTTGTCAGTCATGTCCTCCTCGCGCTGCACGACAGCTCGCACCCGGTCGACGGCCTCCCTGTCCTTCGCCAGCTGCTCCATCAGGCTCTCCGTGTCCTTCGGGGTGGAAGAAACAACGACTTAGTGTAATCCTTTGAATATAATCTTTTTAACTAGCCGGTGCTTCGTGTCGATCACCAATACTATGTTGATGATTAGTGTACAGACGTGTACAGACCATGAAAGATGTCACTTTGTCACCATACGTCACGTTGGCATATGCTCCAACAAGCACTTAGTGAATACCTTGAGCACCTGTGCTGCCTTAGTGCTGAAGCATTTCTCTTATATTTCAATCAAAAATTTCTATGAAAAATCTGAACTGTTTTAAAGCAGTCAGATACTGCTGGCTTTCCATACAACTCTGTGAAACGGGACACCTAGCACTCACTCATTTTGTCTTTTAAAGATAAATAAACTTCGGCAGTATCACCGAAGTTTCGAAGAAAAATTTATGCATCCTGTTGCTGAAAAAAGCAACACTCAGCAATTTAAAAATCGTTATCTTCACAAACTGCCGTCGTTATTTGAATGGAATATGATGTACGTTGATTACCTTTGATCTTTGCTCCAAAATAGGGCCTAAGTTGACGAGCTCTTCTTGCATAATGCTGACCATCTCTTTAGACTCTGCAACCTTTCGCAGTCCTGTGGACATCCTTTCTAGATTGAAGTTGTATTCTTTTCGCTTCTTTTCGAGCAGTGAGCGATACAGCTGAATGAACTCGATGTAGCTGCGTGGCGTGACGTAAAAGTGCCTTTGCAGTTCCTGCAAGTATGCTGCGGAGGCTGTCTCTACACTCTTGTGAATCGAAACACACGAGTTTGAAATTGCCTGGTGAAGGAGCAATGCATCGGCCGCATAATCACTGAAATCGTCAGCGTTTAAGTGCGCCTGCGCAACTGCCTGCAAAGCTTCCGCAGGCCATTCATCATACCAGTCAATGGTGCAGCAGTTTATCAACGATGGGTATAGCCGGCACCGCTGGCGGAATAGTGATCCGGACGGACTGGTCGCGAACACCAAATGCAACCGGGATCGGACTCGCGATAAGAAGAAATCAAACACGTGTTCCTTTGAATCGTGGATGCCTTGTTCTATTGCGTCCTTTTTTAGTTCCAGTGAAATGCGCTCCTTATCCTCTTCGTCGAAGATATCCGGGGCTTGGCTGAGATTAAGTAGACTGCAAATGTCTTCCAGAAATATTTCCTAATTCGGAGACGAAAAGACATTCAAAATGAATACAATGCTTCATTCTTGGGGGCACATGAATTGAACGCGTTACAAAACATCCTCTTTACACAAATATCCTTAGCTTAAGTATTAGGTACCACCAAAAAAACATTTTTTTAAAACGTAAAGTTGATATTTCTCCTTATCTTACAAATCTTTTTTGGATGGCTACAAACTGTTTGGCTTTATCAAGCTTGTAATATCAATCACCCTTACCTTTGCAATGAGCGAGTCATTAAGAAATAGAACTGTCTTCTGCCCTTTCACACCCGCTATCATGTAGGCCTTCTTGATGTCATCCCTAAAATCGGCGTGACTGTAATTCCGCATTAGGGAGGGCTTGATGAACGTGCAGAACTCGATGTACGCAGCCAGCTCAGCTACACTCGCTTTCCCGCTACCGCCAATGCCCACTAGGAGCATGTGACCCTCCCTTTGTCTGAAAACGCGGGCTGCCCGCGCTATGTGTTGGATCGTCTCTTGGAAGAAGACTAGCGACGGACTAAGAGATTTGCCCGAAATGCTTGCACGATCACGGTAGTCCTAGGAAAGCAACGATAGAGGGTAAGGAAAGACTGGGGACTAGCCTCTCTAATCAGATGCCAATAAAGATAGCATTTCCCTACTAGTCTCGTTTTCACTACTCAGGCCTTGTACTAGTTACGATTGCAATACACAATGGCAACAAAGCAATGAAGGTTATCAATATACATTGATTACCTTTTCATGATTACCTTGGACATTGAGCTATAGCGGCGCAAAAAAAAGATATCTTGCAAAAAATATCTTGCTTGGCCGAGATCTAAACAACTGTATCTAACAAACTTTTCCTTTCTCATCAGCGGCTGCTGATTTCATAATCCTCTCGATGAGGCGAAATTCCCATAAGTCATTTTTGATACCTGCGAAGGAATCAATGTTACCTCTAAGACTTGTGCCAGTTGCTTCGGATCTCGGACACAGCGGTAATACCGGTCATGCTCTCCGGCATTCAAGTCCAGGAAGTCTCCGAATACCAATGTGTCCGGACCGTACTTATCCGCCGTCCATTTGACCTTCAAGTTGTCCTTCAACGCACGGCTTATGATGTTGCAGAAATTCCCGCGGTCACTTTCGTCGGTGAGTCGGTCGTAGAATACCCGCGCGTACTCGTGACAAAGCAGCTCGACCCAGTGCTCTCGGGACTTGATGCTGGAGTGGTGCGCCTGCAGGAGTCCGTAGATTACCTATGGGATGAACACGTCAAGTTTAAATTTTGTTGCAAAGTTTATTACGGTTTAGAATGCATATAACGTTTGTATTCTCATTTCAGATGCAAATCAAGACGTTTGGGCAACCATAGATGTATCAAAACAATAAATAAAGAGTTTCGGAAGCCCATGACCATCGTAGATGTGATGGAAGATGAACGCTTTCTCTTTCCAAATTTGTGAAGGCGGAAGTAGGCTATGCCACAAAAGTTCTGCGTTAACTAAAGTGAAATGGAAACTTTGAAAGAAAGTCAAAAGTTGATCATGATAATTTTGTTTACTGACCAATCCCATAAACACTCTTGAAATTCTTGAAGAATACAGGTTTTCAATCATCAAATTGGTGATATTCAACGACTGTATAATACTACTAAAATAAGTCTTACAATTTATTAGACATCAACACCTACCTTTGACAAATCCCTTAGGTTGAACAAATAATGACACTTTGAAGGAGTTGGGCGCATGCTGGCCTCGATCTGGTGGTATATCCAGATGGCGGCTATGATGATGTCCTGGCGCATTGTCTTGATGTCAGCTGAAAATTCTTGTGGCTCCAGAAAGCGCCCGAGAATGGTTCCGAAAATGTGTTGCAGGGAATGGGAGGAAGGTGGCGGAAGACAGAAGACACTGTTTGGAAAGAAAAGGGAGAATTAAGTTGAATAACTGCACAAGAAGCTCTAAACATTGACGAAAAATAAGGTAAGGTATGGCTTATACCAACTGTTGCTCATCTCTAATAGACCTCCATGTATGCTATTTTCTGCATTGAATTGTATATATTTGGCTGAGAAAATGGTACTAAACGTGGTGTTTACAATGAGTAATGCATAATACAAAACCATCGGGGTAATTCGTAAAAATCAAATGCAACGGCAATTGCTCATAGCAACCTCAGGTGTCGTAGGAGCCTCGGGCTGATAGCATGACGGCCGCCACTAGGAGGCGCACATGCTGATAGCAAGGTGACGTCATGGACCTCCTTCCAGCTCAATTTCTTGGAATCGTGAAATCCCCCCGAGTCTAAGAAGCTCCTGAGCAGTTCCAAGGGTGGCTGTGCGCCATAGGCTTCCGGCTGGGGCATGTTCATGTCGTCCACAAACACGATAACCTGAAGAAAGAAAAAGCACGTGACTAGGAATGGATCCACGGCAGAGCACGTTCTATAACGGGTCATTTACCATGTGACTTGGATAGTGGAAAATGGTTAAAAATATTGCCAAAAGAAGGCGTTGACTTCATTACTATGACGCAATGCTGGTAAAATGTTCATATGATAACATAATGATTGCAATCGAAGCTAGCCATTTTCTGTAAAATCGCATTTTTCTTTTTAATTTTTCACAAATTTCTACATCAGGACATATCTAACTTTCGCAGGAATCTACCCAGTAAAGACAAGGGAGATGTAAGCACAAGGAGATTATTTCCCTGCGAGACATGAGCCTTACCTTTTTCCCTGGCTTCGCCCCGAGCGTGTCTCTCCCTCTTTTCACCAACTTCGATTCGATCAGCCTTCTAGTCCTAAGCGTTGACGTATGCGCGGAGAACTGCATGTGCGACACGAACACGGTCTTCTTCCGCCGCCCATCCCTTTCTGACGAATTCTCCACAATGCTCTCCAACAGGCTGGATCCCCCGGATGACAAAACAGCGCCAAGAATAGTGCCCGGTCCCGTTGCAGCTCCCCCCTCTTGTGACAATCTCTTGAGAACATCGCGCACCAAGGCACTCTTGCCGACGCCTGTGTCCCCTGTGAGCAGGACGGGTCTGCCGCTCAGCGCCAGGAGGCTGACGATGAAGCTGTACTGAACGCTGTCCACCGTCGGAATCAGCGCCCGCGTCTCAAAGTCGTGCACGTTCGGCATGGGGTCGTCCAGAACATTCATTGTGTCCGAGATGGCAATTTGATTGGCCACGTGCTTTTCAATCAGCGCATCACTGCTCGGCACCAGGTTCTCCCAAGGAACGAATTGACCCTTGTCCATGTCAACGTAGTAATTGTACAGGCTGTTGTTGCCAGTGGGCAGGCGCACTTCCAGGAACGGCTTCGACTCGATTAAGTCCTTCACAAACGTGTCGAAACTGTTGCGCGCGTTCGGCGCATCGCTTTGGGCAAGAGTGTTCCCCTGCGAGGTCTCTATGTCGGACATTGTTTCGTCGCTGGGACAATTGAAATTGCCACCAAAAGCCCAGATGAAGGAGAAGACGTACAGCTTGCCAAAGAACTGCGGCAAATGAGTTGGATTCCGCTCCAAATACGACTGCTTCTTGGTGTTCATGTGAAAAACGAATAAATCGCTCGAGGACATAGATTTGGCAAAGTCTGTCGTTGATAATATCGTTGAGTTCGTTTCTGGGACGTTGTCTTGGGATGGTTCGCCGAAACCCCCGTCTTTTGCAACATGGTCAATGAGTGAACCCAGAATGTTGCAAAGTGTACTCACGACACTCAACGGGGGTGCAGCGACAGATACGAAACTCATGTTCTCTTCGATGAATTGTAGACCAGGGTCAACCGTGCTTTCGAACAGCTTGTGTAAATGATCGCGACCGCTTTCGGGTACCTCAAGTGAAAAAAGGAAAGAAATTCACTATGTAGGTGATGCACGTTAAAGATCGATAGTATGGTGTGATTCACATAGCTGCTTTTCAAAGTAAGACAAATCTCGTTTCAGTCACACAAATGAAGAGCGACTTAATTTCAGAGAAGAATATGATGTGGGAAATTGATGCCAAATGATTTTAGGAAGAATCAAGGGTGTACGAAGACATATCACAAAGAAGGGGATTGCGAAGATAATAGGCTTCAGTACGGCTGTGTTTGTATAGTTGAATGGTAAGCTTGGAAATACTAAGAATCAGTAACATACTCATGCTTAAAGAGGAACCATCTTTTGTTTACCTTCTTCTCTCTTAACTTGTTCAGCCACGATCTGACGTATGGCCTCCATCCGAGGTTGCATGGATCCAAATACACCATACCACAACGACTGATGGTGGCAGGAGAGGCCTGGGAAAGAGTGTCGACTTCAAAGATCATCCTCATCGTGGGCTTCAACGGAATCCGCTCGCCATTGGCCAGGCAAAGGACTTTCGTGTCATCAAGGACAGTGTTCAAGTTCTCGATCCAGAGTGTGTCCACGGGTCCGTCAAGAACCACCCATTGCCAGTCGGTGGCAATCTGCTTTGGTTTTGGGTCTGGCAATTAGATAACAGACAGGCCATTAAAGTAAAAGTACCGTACGAGAAAGTGTAATTCGCATGAGTAACAAGAAAAAAAACGGTAGCTGGTTTAATTAGGAGTGAAGGCTCATCGAAAGACAGTGCTGTTTAAAGCTCAGAGACCAGATTGCAAACTGTAGTAGCAATGACACAATTTCTATGGCACTAGCTTTTTGACCTCTTTTATAATCTCGACTCTTTTATATTTGGCAAAGACATTAGGCCTGTCAGTATTGAAAGTAACCCTCAAATCTTCTTAAGGAGTGTTGGTTTGGGTAAAAAACATAGCAAGCGCAAACAACAGAGTGCATGCATCTTTATCATGCAATTAAACTTCAGTTTGGGTTTGAAATTCTACACACAGTTAGACACAGTCAGTTCACTTCTGGCAAAATCATTGTCAATTGAGGTACATGATTAAGCATAACTGCGGGCCACTACTGCTTGGTCAATCACGTGATTTTCCACGTTGAACAGTATTTGGTTCTTGAACAGTAATTTAAACCTTCAGGTGCCTCGTTTTTAACTCCTAATTTTCAAAAACCACTCGCGACATTGGGATCCAATACCTTTAATCACAGGTTTTACCACCTTTCGGTGCTAAAGGAATATAAACTTTTTGAAGTAAAGTACCACGAGACACGAACCTTCTCCGTCGAAATCCAAGTCATTTGACACCTTAGACAACCGGGAACTAGCCCGTGACACCGGCAAACTAGAATCCGGACCAGCACTGTCAGGAGTCCGGTTCCTAGTCAAGGCGCCGCGGTCCTTTGCGAAGGCTCTGATGGCGGCCGCGAGTAGACCGTCGGACCATTCCATCGTCATCTGATCAACTTCGCCGTACAATTCGCCGAGTGAAATGCACTTTGGGTTCACTGAAAACATCTCCACCGTGCCCTTTTTAGTAATGTTTACCTAGCAGAACATCAACATCAGGGTGTGAAAATGCGAAAGTAAAAACAGGGTGTAAAATACTCTTAGAGGTTCTATAAGAAATGTATGGCAAACAAAGTAGAAAGTGGGGTAGCAAGCGGGGATACACAAAAAGGAGATATGATTGTGATATCAATATAAGAAAATCCTGAAACTATTTGCATTTTGCAAAATATTATCAAATTGGAAATGAAAAAATTAGCACGTAATCTCAAACAAACCGGCTGCCCAAGAAGTGACGTCATCTCACTGCCGTCTACAGTTGCCGCTTCCTCCTCCTCGTTCCCGTGAAAGCTGGGGAGGAGCACCAAAGACTTTCGCAGTATTTTGCGGACCGTAGACTTCCCTCCGCCTGATGGACCAACCAGCATCACGCCATGCCTGACCAGCAGCGTCTCATTCAACTGGATGACCTTCTCGATTTGAGATGGCCATCGCTGGTAGGAGAGCTCTCGGAGAGCTACGCCAATGGCTTTCTGAAATTCGATTCAAAGCTCAACAATCATTAAAGAAATACTGGTTTGACGTGTATAGCAAGACTAAGAAATGCTTCCTTACTTGAATCTGACACTGTATCATCAGCCTGATCACTTATTGACCATTGACTCCTTTCTCGACCTTTCATGATCATTGATTGATCATCAATGTGATCATTTACTGTTTATTAACTATAAGCTTGAGTTTTTAAGGTCATTGATGTAGTCATTCATTGATCATTAATTTGATCCTTTTATGATTAATGATCATTGATATGATTATTTAATCATCATTGTTTATTCATTTGATCATTGAAAATTCACTGATAATCAACTTTCTCACTAATTATCCATTTCATTGGGTCCTTAGCACCAAGGATATGACTAAATATTATTCTCTCAAATAGGACTATTCTCTAATTAAATCTTCCTTAGATGAGCAAAAATATAGTAGGTAGTTATTTGATCATAGACACAAAAAGGTCTCGTGTAGTTGAAAATCAATGTTCAAATGCTCGAATTCTACCTCGAGGGCAACGTGGTCTTGCGCAGGAGGATTCAGCTCAGGAAAGATGTCCGCAAGGATCCGCTCGAACAAAACTACGTCATCAGATATGAACTTGGGCATGTTCGCATTCTTGATGGCGTGGATCAGGACACAAACCTCGTCTCCATGAGAAACGTCCGACTCGAGGCTGCAACAGAAAGCAAACATGGTATAATGATGAATCACGTTACAGATAGTATTCAGATCGAGATGTAACAAGATGAGAATGTTGGTTCTGCTTGCAGATCAATGAAATCTAAACACTTCAGTGATTCAAAACGCCGAGCTCCAAACCTTGCCATTCTTCTCTGCTGTCCGGCCATGACAAGAACAGCTTTTATTGCACGTAAACCAAAATCGTAGTGGTCCTGAGGGGATGGTAAAAATACATAATTTAGTCGCAGAAATTAATTTCCACCGCTGTAAAGGCATACTATATACACTGCACTATACAGCAAGACAAAAAAGACATTTAAAAGTAACGCTTTAAAAACTTTGCATGTTTGGCTGCGAAGACTTTTTGCGTTGCTTTTTGCGAAGAGCTTTGAATAATTTCAAAGGATGTGATGACATTCATGTGATGAACAAACACATATTGCAACAGAAAACAACATGCTGAGTTTGTTAGTTGTAAATTCTTATGAAATAAGCAAAAGAAGCAAAAGAGAAAAATTGAGACTATGACAAAAAAGTCGACGACATAAAGAACGAAGATGATAACACGACAATACCAAAACGGTAAAAAGTTGCCATAATTTATCACATTGTAGTAGCGATGCTTTTTACATTTAAACTTCGCCAGACATACCTGTTGCGAAAGCTGCTTGCTTGCCAGTTGGTAAATATTCACCAGTTTTCGCGATAACGACGCGGCATCTTCGAAACCCTCCGAGAAGAGAATGATTTCGGCAATCAAGGCATCATCGGGCACCACCATTGCCACTGGCCTAAACAGCGACTTGAGGTTGTCTGGCAAGTCCACCCGACCAGCATACCTGACCAAAGTGAGCAAAGTTTACCGATTAAGGCAAGCTAATTATTTATCATTAAAGCAAGCATATTATTTCATTTGTAGCATACATGTGTAGATAGTATTTAAAGTATTTAAAATCAGTTTAACTGACTTTATTGCCTTGTATTCTGATTCTTAGGATAAAAAAAGGAACTTGAAAAAGCTGCAAACCAAATGGGTCTGATGTAATCAGCTGTTGCCTTCAAGGGTTTTAAGATTGTAGGGGTCGTCTCACCTTTTTTATGGACAAGGAACCGACGTATAAAGTTTATTCTAGTGTAGTAAACATGATAGTGCATTACGGAAATGGAAACGCCGAAAGAAATCTAACGGGCAAAAATGGTAAAAGAGCCAAGGTGGAAACAGTTCGGTCCTTACCCGGGATTCATAGTGATGAAGGCCCCACAGGACGCGTTCAGCTTGATGTCGCGTCCCTCGAAGAAGAATCTAGAAAAAGCAGCAAACAAAACACATCGTGATGCATACAAGAGATTGGCACTTGGCAGAACATCAAGACAAGGATGGCCGAAGTGAATACAGGGGTAGAACACGACAATCAAAATATGACCCAATTGAATGTGACCCACTGCTAAACCTTCTACACATGCCCCTATAGCGAATGGAAATGTAAGGGTATGGGATGCGACGCTGGTAAACGTAGATGCCTTGCTTGGTAAACGTTATCAATACCGATTCTAAGGCACATTTTTATATTCTTACAAACAAATATGAATTTAGCCTGTGGTTTAAATACACTATCATTAAAAGCAAAGAACTGAGCCCCTTTGAGTCGTTATCTGGGTAACTAGACTTCGGAACGACTCCAACTTTCCCTTTTATGTTCCTACTCTTTTGTCTACTTCAATCTTTAAATTCATTTATCGCAATCTTAGTCAATGTGCTTTCATAGGAGGTTCTGGCAAGCTCGATGGCTCACCTCACAGCAGACGTGTCTTTGGCCACTTTGATGGAGTGAAGCTGCTGCGCAACCACCGAGAGAACCTCGATATCGATTCGATTGAACTCGTCAAAACAACACCAGGAGCCGGATTGGGCCAGCCCGGACAGGAACTTGCCAATCATCTGGAAAAAAGGACACGTTTGAGAGGTATTCGAAGATTACTACCAACAATGCTTATACATCATGTATTCTCACATTCTCAAGAGTGCCTTCATTCAAAGCAGCAAAAAATACAGACTACCAACTAATTAGAAAAGCCTTCCACATTATTGACCAATGCAGACCCAACTGCATCAGAGCTTCTAGTGTGTATTTGGATCTGCATTAGTTATGGGAATACAAAAAACAATGGTTGGATGGTTCAATTATTGAAGCGTATACAAAAGTGACACGAATTTTGCTAAATATAGAATAAATGTACCTTAAAGTCTAAGCCCTCTGAGCAGTTGAAAACAAGACACTGCTTGCCCATTGCCTGAAAAAGGGGAGGTTATATCAAAGCAAAAAAATCAGCTAGATTTTTGCAAATGTTATAAAACGTTTCATCGAAATTACTTGAGCAGTCTTAGGCAACGTTAACAGCATACGACAAGAGTTTTGCTGAAAATATTTCATGAGAACGAGAAAACAAACCTTGGCGAGATCTTTGACTGTCTCTGTTTTCCCAGTACCCGCTGGCCCCGCAGGTGCACCCCCTAAATTAAGATGCATTGCGCCAGTAAGTGTAAGGTAACAGCGATCTGTCAAGGGGGTAATGACAAGTCGGGATGAGCATCCGAGGTATTCATAGCCATACACAAACGATGCAAGTGATTGCGTAACTCTGCACGTGTTGCCCTCGTCGTCCCAATCATAGCGCAAATGCCTAAAACGTGGAACCGAATATGGTCAAAAAATAAACTGCTGCTCACAGGTCATTGTCACTTTTGAGCAAAAGACGGAAAATTTGTCAATATACCTGGATACATTTAGGGATTAATACTACAGTTATCAATAAAAACGCCTATAATTCTTAATCTCGTATAAAGCATATACCATAGAAGAAGTGAAGAATGCAAATAGTGAAACATCCATGTTAAACAATGCATTGCTTATCAAATCGCATCCATTTGAAGGCAATCAGTTAAAGGCCTGTAATGACGCGTTCAAGTACGCTATGGAGTCTGCTTCAGATACACCAGTGCCAGTTGAAAATAAAAGAAGGTATTGCGATTCAAACCCACCTAGTCCAGGCAAAGTCGTCGGGCGAAGTTACCCCATCGGCAATTAGATCCCTTGTGATGTCCCTTGAGTGCACAAGCGTTATGATTAGAGCCACCACGGTTTGGTACACGTGATTTGGCAGCGCACGTGTGACGACAGAAGCCAGGCTGCTTAGCAACATGACTAGCTTGCTTCGAACGTCAGCCAGTGACGTAATACTGCCTTCGCCTGTCAAGGCTCCGGTGACTGCGCGGTTGAACATGATTTGTGTCTGGCAGAATTGAAAATGAGGCAAATTCAAAAGAGATGAGCAATTATAAGAGAAAGAAACAGCGCTTTTAACAAGGAAATACCACATCGAAAGAGATATCATATCAAAGATGAATTATATCAAAGAAAGTTAAGCGTAAATACAAAGGTGAGCATTGTGGTTCATCATAGGTAGAGTCAAGGCGAAACAAAAACATTAAATGAGGCAACGTGAATGGTAAGTATCTAGTGCCCTCTGTTGTAGCGCTACCATACATTTTGTGTCTCTGAATGTCATTAAATCGGTCTGATGCATAAAATATAACACTGAAAAAAGTAAATCTTTTCTTTGAAGATTTAAAGCACTTATTTTCATAAATAAACGATGTTAATAATATTTTACACTTATGAAAGCAAAATTCAAGGTGATAATTCGAAATACAAAGAATGCATAGAATTCAGTTGAGGTTCATTTGAATTCTCAATTAGGTTAGACGAATGCTGCTTTCATTAAAAACAATTGCATTTGAAAATATCAGGAAAAAGAGGACTGTAACCAGGAAAAGAGTCGTTCGCCTTACCACAGCAATATCAACTTGGCCTGAATGATCAAGAACCCAATCTACATAGTCACTGTTCGCGTAGTCGGTGATAGCCTTTTTCAGGTTTCTGAAAGCGAAATACATCATGTGAGAATCGAGTTGGGAGGAGAACACGTACCGAAATTCGAATGGAGAAGATAGACGGGAAAAGCTGAGTGATAAGCAGAGAAGACTTACAACTTGACGGTGTCAAACATGGTATGTTCCACATTCAAAAGCCATTGCTCCACAGGTCCAGTGGCTCGAACATTCCTACAAGGAAATTGCATGATGAAAGCCTTAAGACTAAGAGCAAAGAGCGGCAGAAGAACAAAGTCAATCATTTGAAGAATGATGCATTGACTTAATACAAAGCTAGTGTTTGCAAAGCCAGTTGAAGCTGACATTTAGGGATTGGTGGATTAAGGTTATCAAGAAGAACAGACACGTGTGATTCACCCACAGCATGGAACTCTGGACAAAAAAGGGACGAAACACAATTGGCACTGCATAATGACTAATAGACTGATAAATATATCACTGTAAATCACTCAACTATGACAAGAGAAGGCTTGACAAAATTACAAACTTAATCAGAAGAACAGAAATTGATTGCAATTTTGGTTCCACAGATTTAAGAAATTACAAAGAAATAATGTTCTCTTTTAACATCATTTAAAGTGTCTATCTGTTTTGAAGTTGCTAATACTATTAGCTCTATTATCAAAATTGGTTACTACGAAAATATGCATACATTTCTAAAGAACGAAGTGGCTGCTAGTAATGGACTATGCTTTCAATGGTTCTTACTTTGCCAAGGGTAGGCGCTCTTCTTCTTCGGATATCATGGAAACGACACTGGGCGGTGCTCGAGTCTCTCTATGAAACACCAGGGCCTGCACGTTGCCAAAACATTTCTTCAAATGAGGCTGAACAGCAGCTGGGTTCTTCGTGTTGGCAAGGATGTCCAGAAGCTCTTCGTTGCTAAGGAAGTAGAATCGTGCGAAAACGAGGCGCTTAGTTTCTAGGTAGTCCTGAAAAACAAACAACCAAAACAGTATGAAAAACAACGAAAGAAGTTGTAACGGAAAATTAGAGGCCGCGAAAGAAAAAAGACGAGCCCTACCTCTAAGGATCGATGCACTTTCTCAAGATTTGTATTGCACGACTGCAGTATTTCAAGAACACCTGAAAACAAGTAAGTTGAGCAAATCATCACCGACGGAAAGTCAAAGAGAATTGGATGGAATTGACGAAAGATTACTTAAAGTAGATAGCTAGGAAAATCTTTCATTATTACATCTTCAAATATAAAAAATGTATATTCTTCACTGTAAAAGTAGTATCTCTACTCTGTTGGCCCTGAGTAGACGAAAAGATATTGTCATGAAATAATTTGCTTTGGATGTTCTTTTGGTCAAAAGTACGTTTGTTTTTTACTTTCTTTTTCTGTGCATCCCTTAGAGAGATTCTACAATAGTCGGTAACCCGGCTATCATGATCCGAACAGCATCCAGCTACCACACCAAGCCTCTTTTGGCTGGGCCATTTCCACGCGGGCAAAACGCAGAATCTCTTACCTGCTGCAGTTGAGGCTTTGAGTGCATTGGGATTGTCGATGACTCTGCGCATGATGTCCTTCCAGTTCTTGTCCACGACATTAAACAGCTTTGACTCGTTTGGCAATTGCCTTGAGGATACAATTGCTCGACGTTACCAATATTAAGTCCCATGCAATATGTTTTTACTATAGAGATGGAAAAGGCTAGAGCTGATCTAGATACAGAAAACCATGCGATATACATGAATAGAAGTACCCTACCTTTGAATATCTGCAGCTGAGAAAATCGTTTCCAGATAAAGCCAATTCCTCTGTACAAGCATCCACTCTTCAAAGGTTCTGCTAAACAAATTAAGTTTCCTTTCCCATTCTTCGACAAGGCCCTAGAACACAAATGATATGGATAATGAAGTTGACAGCTGGATGTGTCGCAATCTAAACTGGACACCTGCGTACGCACAATTTCGTTCAAAACATATTCAATGATTTTGCAAAACTAGATAGCTCATATAGAACAACCTGGGTTGTATGGCTAATATACAGCATAAGTAAAAACGTTCCATGGCGTTATTATGCAATGCCTTTTAATTGGTAACTTGTGAATTTCTCTAATTCAAAGGCACCATATCTATTGAAGGACTGGGACGAACCTTGATTGGCTGTGAAAATCGCGAGCCTTTGATATTTCCGAGCGTGACTTGACTCTCTTCCAGTGCGGTGATGACCTCATCCGAACTGAGAATTATTGCAATGTCTCTGCTCGTGTGAGCAACAAGCTGGAAGTCAGTGAAATTCCAATACTCGATCACCTAAAAGGAAGCAAGATATCGCTTCAGAACGAGGAGATGGTCTTACTAACATGTCATCGTCACATTACACGTTCTAGACTGTCATCCAGAAGAGCTCTGCTTTGACTGTCAATCTAAAGCATTTAAAAGTTGGTCAATGTCAAGGCCATCTGAAAAGCATAGTATCTAATGTTTTCAATCTACTACCATTCTTTTAAGCATAGTTATTAATCAAATCATTGCTTCAATTACTAACTGACCGATAGATATTAGTAGAAATGGCCCTTGGATCTTTTCGTTGGCAGACCCTGACATGCATTGACATTGCATTGTATTTCTGCAAACACCCTTGCGATCGAAAAGAAAAGACCTCCCACTTCCAATGTACCAAAGGCACGACATGTACCAAACTGTGTGTAACATGCGTGTACAAAACCCACCCGCTGCAGCATTTGCTCCAAAGTGGCTTCGTTGCTGGCTTGGGAGGAAATTTCCGCGATTTTCTCCTTGTACTGGAATATCTGCGAGTGAAAGAAGAAGTAAGATTATGGAAACGTCCAAGACAATACAAGAAGCAAGAAAATGCAAAAGGCCTTCTTTGAGTTGCTCTATGGTTCTCAAGGCAACTGTGATATTGCCATTAAAAGCACCTAAACCCACCTGATTTTAGAAGGACAAAAGCAGACTAGAAACAGACTAGAAACGTTCAGAAGGGGACGCATTACAGCCCATTAAAATGGTCAACAGAAAAGTTCTTCGATAAAAACATGGAAAAGAACAACGAAGCGTGCAAAAAGAAAACCTGAAGCATTTTTTTCAAAAAAGATAAATGAAGAAAACTGAGATTGAAACAAGTGGACAACAAATCTACTCAAATCCAGCTGGTATTCCAACTTCAACAGAAAGACTATTCAAATACATTAGGTTGAAAAGATACTTCATCAATAGTCAGCTTTAAGAGGCAGACCAACCTTCAACTGCAGCAGATCGCCCAACGTAAACAACTTGTCTCTCACGACTTTTGTTCCGATGATCTCTTGAATTTCGTTCCAGTGCCTCTCTCGCAGAGCTGTGTTCCGCAGACTGCTTATAACAGGCATGCCCTGCTTAAAGTTCATCACCTTCTGCTTCAATTTCGGCACCACTGGATTCGGTGGTAAGCCTACGGAACCCAAAGTCCGTTTAAGGCTACAGCCAAATGGCAAAAAACTCTCGACTTTTTCAAAAGAGTTTTACTTTTCTCAAGATATCTAAAATGTTTCTCAAAACGCCTTGGTAGCTGCAAAATCAAGTACGCCAAAGTGCGGTCCAAAGCACTCAAGTAAGCATTGAGAAAATATGCCCCAAAAATTTAAAATATGTTTCATATACCCAATGAACTATAATGTACTCAAGATTATCTATAGAAAAGAGTAGATATACTTGCTAGGTCAAAATATCTTGCAGTTAACAGAGAAAATATGGCAATAGAAATAATGAGATATGATGTGGCTTTCCCTTTACCGCGGCATTAGATCTGACTGACCTTTCTCTAGAAGGAAAACAGTTTGCACGAATCTTGTGACATCCTTCTGAACATCATCAACAACCAAAGCGTCGAAGTGCGTGGATTTCCATTGATTGACGAGCACCTCCCATTCTTCCATCGATTCCCAGAGCAACTTGCGAAGGGTCAGGTCGCGCTCTACTTCCGCTATGTCGTTTTGGAGAGCAGTGACTGATGCCGAGTTCATATTTGGGTCTGACAGGCCATAGCCGGTCTCCCTTCAAAGCAAAACCACTAGCATTACATTTGGAATAAAGCGACAACCGTTCACACTAACACTGCTTCGTCGATAGCCAAAGGCATCGATAATGTGACAACGGATGGTGCGATTCAACGCAGTTCTTAAGAGAAGGTCAGCATTGGCAGACTTACCCATCACTATGAGGTTAGTTAATAGCGGGCAGGTCAACAGCATATACACAATTAGTTGGTTTCCTAAATCTTGCTGTAAAGTAGTCAAGGAAATATGAACCTACTCTAGCAAGAGTGATCTCTTTTTGACGGCTGTGGACAAGGCGTCGCCGAATCTGTCTTGATAACTGGCATAGTTCCGTGATCTCTGTCCGATCAATTCGACGTCTTCCATCAGCATCGTGATGTTTTCCATTGCAGCTTGGGGAACCACGTCTTCGTCAAGAAGCACCGGCGAACGAACTTTGTTCTTGACGTTGTGCAAGTACTTCTGCAAGTCAGCAACCATATTCTTTAGGTCCTTCATGAATTTCTGAATGTGCTCATCTTTTTTCGCCTCACAGTATAGAATTGTTGCCTGCAAGATTAGTGGACGATGAACTGGTGGGTTAGACAATGACATAAATGATGGCATCTTCTAATTGAACTGTGACAAAATAGCCTCTTCTTAAGCATCAATGTCATTATTATCAAATGCCGTTAAAGATGAAAGAGCATCAAAGGGTCAAAATATGTTTCTTAATCTATCACCTTGAAGAAAAAACAATACTCTGAGAAGCATTTGCCAATTTCAACGAGTGCTATTGTAAGAACAGTCAAATTTTTTTCTTGTAAATTGCTCATGAGAGAAAAAGAGTGAGTGCATACCTTGAGTTGCGTGAAACTGGGACCAAGCGTTCTGTACAAGGCCCACTCTTCTGCATTGAAGTCCAATGAAAATTTGATGGCGATTTGAAACAAACCAGACACTACTTTGAATTCTTTGTCGAGAGACGGCACTTCGTTCGACATGCGAGCCAAGAAGGCTAAATGCTCGACGAATTCTTCTACTGTGAACGGTGTCCTTTCTAGTTTGAGTTCAGAGCTCTAAAAAACAAACAGGAAATGCGATTTCAAATCTGGTTCTCTCCCCATCATCCTTCTTTCTGGTTCTCTCCCCATCATCCTTCTTTCTGGTTCTCTCCCCATCATCCTTCTTTCTGGTTCTCTCCCCATCCTCATTCTTTCTGGTTGTCTCCCCATCATCCTTCTTTCTGGTTCTCTCCCCATCCTCCAGTGCAGATCTTTTTTTAAATTCTGCCAGAAAGTGTTGCAAAGAATTCGGGCTCTATGCCCAAAGCCCATACCTTGATTACTTTGAGAAGGGCCTCATTTCTTGAGCAGGAAATCTTCGGAAGATGACGACTAACGGCGGAGACGATGGTTTGAGGAAATGGCAAACAGGTGTCCCTGAACTTCACTGACTTCACCAGGAACATGCCAACCCTCTTCTCATCAGCCATGCTACTCATGGCAGATACCTTGGTGAAGGGAGCAGAACAGTTGCATCAAAATACTCAGCATCATATCATGAAAGGAGACAATAGCTTATTATTTGTGACTGGTACAAATGTTCAAGCACCTCTTAACAACCACAAAATAGGAAAAGAATCTAAAGGACAGATTTAGCACCAATTCCCTTAAGGCCTAACTAATCTCTAATCATATCCTCCTCCTTTATGAGCTTAGAGCTGCAATGTCTCCCTATTAGATTCAGCAGTGGAGCTCCAACCAACTACTAGTGTACAACATGTAAGCAATCAAGACTATTTTCTGCCAATATCCATGCCACCGTGGCACATTAGTAATGAAAGACCAGAAAACAAACGTACGAGGAAGGAAGCAGAAACAAGAGTAACATGATAACATTATTCTACGTAACCAGTTTACACAAGAAATACCAGAGGCCCAATGCTGCTACATACCTGATCTGTAAACTGCCCAAGCACTGCGTTGAACTGCTCCGCACTCCACTCCTGTTTCCCCAAGGCCTTCTCCACATTCACTTTACTTGCAGTATCAACCATGTTGCAAAACTGAACGAAGGTCTGCAGGAGGCAAATGTGTTCTTCAGAAATGAAACAACGTAGGTCATAAACAGAACAGCTTTGTTGATAGAAAACAGAAGACTGCTTCTAACACATAATAACGACCTGAAATTAGCCAAACTTTAACATGAATCAAAACCGATTTAAAATATTGGGTGATGGGTAATGGGCAAATGAACTGAAGGCGGTCAAAGGTCAAAGGCCAAAGGCACTAATAAGCACTTTGAGAACATCAGCAAATTTTCCATACACATCGATATGCAGAACAACTTAGTGAGAGACTAAAATTACTTAAACAGTACAGAATGAAAGCAATCAATTGACAGAACGCCATCTTACTTCTGCATACTCCTCCACATTCCTGATCTCCACGGAGACGTACTGCACAATGTCGGCGATGTTTCGCTGATAGTCGTCGTCAGAGCCGAAGAGCAGCTCGACACTCGGCCAGGGCTTCTCGTGAGCACGGCTAAACTCCATAGCCTCCTTATCGCATTCCAGTACGAGGATAGTCTCTCTTTCATCAATGAAGTGCTGCAGCCCAGGCTCCTTCAGCAAACTTGTGAATGACGTGATCGACTGTTCGAATTGGTAAATGACGTCCAGTATTTCGGATTCAAAGTCCTGTTCAAGAGCATATATCATTTACGCAGTGCATGACATAGAGCATCTAATTGTCTTGGTAGGTGGACTAAAAAAGCTGATATATGTAATTAGGCATGATAGCTGGTTACCAATTACGTGTCTGTACAAAAAGCTTCCACTTCAATATACTCTGATTAGGTAACCAAACTATAGCCTCTTTTTCTCCAACATACATTTCAATGATCCCACAGCTGAACACATGTGTAACAAATTTATCTAATGATTCATATTCTAACATTTGCAATCCAAGGAATGTGATGCAAGAAATTTTCAAGTGTTTTTCATTATAAGCGTATAAAGTATTGAGATTTAACCTGACAACTGGGTGAAAGCTGAACAACAGATATTTTTATCGACCGCATCGAGAGCTTTGAGGTGCTTCTCTCTGCCATTTCGTTGCCACCAATGCCAGAAGACTGCGACGACAGCTCGTCGTAATCATCTTCATCATACGAAGAACTTGATTCTTCATCTTCTCCAATGGCGTCGTAGTGTGACGAGAAGTGAACGCTTTTTCTTCCGGCCTTTTGCGAATCTTGACAAAGAATTTATTTCTTCTTATTAAAGAATTTACTTAATTCATTCATCAACAACAGGGTTAACATGAAATTTTATTTCTAAAATGCCACTTTGTGGTTCTAAAACTTACAATGTTTGACAAGCCTTGAAAAACACGGACTCGGGTTAGTTGTCCCTCGTCAATAAGTTGCAGAATCATAGTTTATCTTAACATCACACTATTTGAACAACAATGTCTCTCCCTATTCGAAAAGTGCCTTTTTAAATTTCAGTAGTGCAATAGCAACTCTTCGAAATTTAAAGATCCGCCTTTACTGAAAATACAAGATAACTTAAAGAAGGGTAATCAAGCCAAAAGCATCTGCTAGAAGACTTCACTCGCATCCTCTGAGGCGATGCTCCAAACAACCAAATAATGCGAAGTACCTGCCGATTTCCTTTTCGCGGAACACACGCGTTTCTCTTCGAGAACAAGATGCAGCTCGAACATCGCAGAGGTAATCTTCGATTCACTGGCAAATATATCGATCATGGTTCTGATCCGGGACTTCTTCTTTTCGTTCCAGTCGACGGCTCTCGACTTAGGCCGCTCATTCATGTTGACCGATGCTTCGATCTGCGCCACGAGACTGGATACAGAAACAGTGACCAGCCTCTTTAAAAGCTCCATCGCCATGAAGTCGACGCAGCGGATGAACGAGCGAAGTCTTTGGTGCACAGTCCGCCATTCCGCTAATTTTGTATACTTGTAAGGGTTTTTGTCCTTTCCCGTTTCCTTGTTTCGTTTTGACTTTGACTTTCCATCGTCTATCCCGTATTTCTCTGAGAAAATAAATTGAAAAGTATATTGTGATTGAAAAAATAATTAGATTGAATGAAATGTCTCTGAATGATGCAAGTTTTTGGACACACCCTCATAGCTTTTTTCATTAGTACTTCCATCTCAAATGTCTTAGCAGAAAGAAAATAGAGCAGTGGTCAATAGATGTCTAGCCTGAAGATAGATGGGTAGACCAATCAGAAATGTGGGCAAGTGTGAGAAATGCAACGGGTGTCGTAAGCTAAACCAATAGGTATTGTGGCTACAAAATAGCAGGCAAGCGATTAGATAGTGAGTGGTGCACCGAGAGGACATTATGGCATAACCCATCTCGAGAAATGGCATGTGCCCCAAATTCAATCGGATTCAGGCGCATGTAAATCAATATTGCTATCACGTACTACAGAAGTAAATCCTTCAGCCCCATCTTGATCGTAGTGGTTTGATCTTCATCTTGATCTCTATTGACAAGCCCGGGGTACTGACATTGACAGAAATCAACAAAAGATGATACACAAAAACCGGCAGCACAAATGATACCGTTTCATCCATATCAACAAGGGAATAGCACATTCCCTGTCAACTGATCACAAATTCCACGGTATTGGAACCTTGGTAGATGCCAAATGAAAATACCTTTGGTGAGTTGCAAAGACTTCGCTTTGGCTTTTGGGTTCACAGTTGCCCTCTTCGCCAAATTCTCGGCTTCACTTTTTCTAGTGGTGTCGATGCGTTCTTTTTCCAGCTGAACTGTTTTCTGTTTAAAATAACAAAGTATAGAAAATTATTGTGACAACCGTATGTACATATCTCTAGGGAAATGCAATTTCATTTGTGTAAAAGAGATTATGTACAATCATTGCAGCAATTTCAGGAGAACATGAGCCAGAATTTATTAACGCTTACTTTCAACGTTGTACAAAATAAAACACTTAAGCCTGAAACTAGAAAATTGAGAACAATGACCCGTGAGTAGAGAAGGTACTTTAAATTGTCTGGCACGAGCCAAAGGGCAAACGAAACGCGCTCCTAGAGAGTAAAATGACCAAAGTAATGATATCTACTTACCTCGCACGCATCTGTGACGATTTCAACGACCCTTTTACGAAGTGTAGCGAGCTTCTTGGCAGATACTTGAACCTGGGTTCGCTGGCTTCCGCAAAACGCATCCAGAACGGCGGTTTCATACCACTCGGTGCGGAGAAGCGTGATCTTATCCTCTTCGGTCGATTTGCCACTGCCGCTACTACAAGCGTCTTCGCACAGTGACCGTATCCTCAGCAAGGCCGTCTGGAAGATCACGTTTGACGTCAGAAGAGAATCCGCGAGCATGGATCTAAAGGAATATTGAGGATTGTTAGAATCAGTAGCGGTTGTTTAAAGAAAAGATCACGGACAGAGACGTCATCGACTAGTGAGTATAATGCAACAGCACAGTGACAAATTGCATAAATGCGACCTGTACCATACATAGTCCTGCCATCCATTTTACAAAATTCCCCTTTACCTTTCTAAAGTTCCCAGTTGGAAGAGCTACAACCACATACTCATTTCCTAAGTCTTTTAGAACAAAATAGGCACTAAAAAAGTAAACAATAGTAATGTAAGAGTAAAAGATTAAAATAAAAGTGACAAAGAAAATGAGGTAATGAAGGAATTTCTAGATTAAGTAATTCATTTGCAATATAGGACTTACTTGCTCTCAGTGTTTCGAGTTGATCGAACATTTCCCTTCCAGTTTTGAAAAGTTTTCCGGATTCTGAAAAGGATACAAAGGTGAAGCCAGCGTTGTATGTTCCTTTTTATTATAAATCAGCCTCATGGAAAGACTTGAGAGACAAATAAAACATGTTTTCAAAAATTCATGCATTTGTGAAAAAAATGTGTATTCTGTGTTTCTGATTTCTGTGTAAAAAAATAACCTTGTCATATAGTCAGTCTACAGATTTGTTTAACTGGGGGCAGATGAAATTATAGGTAGCACAAGCAAAGTCTGTAATGAATAAATTGAAAGCTTAAAGGAGCCCCATAACAGATTTATATATTTGTAGAGGGGTCTCCAAAATTCTGTATGAAAAACCGTTTACATCTCCTTGAAAAATGCACAGTTAAGCATAAATATAATGCATTGCATAGTTAAATCACCTGAACTGATCAAAGAATGGTATTTTGTAAATGCCAAAAAACAGCTTTCTCTCTTTCAGCCAATCCAAAACTGGGGTTACTTCTGTTTGATCTTTCTTTTTAACCTAAAATTTAGAATTGGACATGACTGTATAGAAACCTTCAAAATGCTTCTATAATACAAGATGAGGCATTTATCACCAATAACATACATTATTAAGGGAATCAACTGTTAATATATTTACAAAGAAACACACATATTAGCTTTTGTGGTAGGGTAAGTAAGCAAGCTCAGTATTTGTTACAAAATCTTGGAAAGTTTTCTGAAAGAAGATTCCAGGAAGTTCATTGTCTGGCAGTTGATTATCTCTCTTATACATCTGCATTAAAGATTCAACTGAGGAATAAGGGGGCAATCCCAGCAGATTCAACCCAGACTGTTGGCAAGAAAATTACATCTTCTAGGCTACTGTAGCTCCAAAAAATGCTAACATATTGAACTCTAAAGATCAGGTTTTGAAACAAGATACAACAAAAAGTAAGATACCCACTAACCATTGTAACATATGTTGCTGTAACGGTGAAATATCTGTCACTGGTTTCAATAATATCTGCCTTTGTCACAACCAGGTCATATGGGTTATATCTTGCTTTTGGTTTCTTGTAGCCTCTGTCAATGCAGTATTTGAATTCCCCATCATCCTTGACCTCCTTCTGTGTAGTATCAATTGTTTTCTTTGCAACTGGCATTTCTCCTAATTCAATCCCTTTATGGGGCCAGCCAAGGCGTTTTCTTAAGTTATAAATTACCAGCAAAATTTCATTAGGTAAACTCTCACAATACGGTTCTGTTGATGGAACAGCACCCTCGGCCATTTTACTATTGCTTAAGTGTGCTTGTGAAAAATCTTGTGCCTATAATATGAAAAAACTAAAAATAAATTTCTGTGACAAATAGAGTTTAAAAAAAGTTTTACCAATAAGTCAACAAGGAAGGCAGGAGATAGACACTGGGAATATGTACTAAAGAGCCTAGATCCTTTGACACCACCCAAATTGCTCCAATGCAAGCATTCCTTCAAGGAGGCAAAAGTCTCAACTCTTAAAATTACCACTCCTATATGCTTAAGTCCCTTCTCATATTCTAAGAGAATTTCAATTTTCTAAGAAAGACTACAGGACTTTCTAAATGTAATTTTCTAAAGTCCTGTGCATTTTTTACATTGAAACAATATTGAAATACACAAATGCTCACAGCTGGTTCTTCACTTGGGTTCTGCTCTGACTTGAGTTGCTTTTTCCTCAGTATCATGGTTTTGTATGGAACTTTAGATGGAGAACCATATGTTGGAGGATGTGGGAGGCACTGAAGTGAAGGGTGAAATAAATATCTCGATGAGGACTTTGTTTAGATGATAATTAACTGTGCCATCAAATAAGATGTAAAATCCTGTAACATGAAATAGTGGAAAAATCCATCAATCTTAATAAGGTATTAAAAGATTCTATTCAATAAATTTTAAAAAGGATCAATGTGTTACAAAAATTCATTTGCCCAGTTGTACTGCCTGTTTGTGGGCTAAATAATGATGTTGTCAAGTTGCAATTCTATAATTTTGGTATATACCTACTTAAAACTTTTATAAATATTTTTTTAATAGACATAAGAAGTCTGAGTTTAAAAATTCATTTTCTGATCTCCTTTAAAGGTTATGAATATTTTCCTCCTTTATTACCATTAAACAAAACACACCAGAGCATATATTTACCTTCCCCTTTGAATTCGAGTAAGCACTGCTATTATTTATGGTTTTAAAAACTTCGCTGTCAACAGGGCGATTATAAAGTCGGGATTTCAGTTCATGCATGGCAGAGTGACCACTTTGAAGCATTGAGGTGTCATATGGGATTTGGTTTGAGGAGACCTTTGGTACATAGTTGGTAGAAAAACTTGATCCATAAGCTGTAAGGGAAGTTCCACTAAGCTGTGTAATTGACCGCTCTTGCAAAAAAGTGTCATTTGTTTTGGATTTTAATGACTGTGGAGGTGTTCTTCCTGATTCTAAATATCTGCTATCCGTTTCCTCTTTTGGGACATTGTAAGTCGTTGGCGTTCCAAAGGAAGTTATAGTGGTTTTCCGTGATTTTGGAGAGTTAGAGAAATCTCTATCATCTGCAAAAGAATTTTGGGGTACCAGAAATTCTTCCTCTCCATCCATATTGCGTCCACAGTCTTTCAATTATTTGATCTTTGGACTAATTACCTAAATCTTTACATTTCGTTCATTGCTCAGGCCATTGCTCTTTTGGCGGTTTGTTGTTGTTAGGACAGTCTCGATTCCGTGCGTCACCAGGCAACAAGAATGCCCAGTCGCTGATCAAATAATCCTGACAACTCAACCTGCATTGTGGCTGTAACATTCTTGGTGGTCACAGATAATCACTCTGGTGCAACTTAATTACAGATGGCAACATGACAGTGCAGCATGAACCAAGGGAATAGAGTTTTTCGACTGTCAAAGGCTTTCTACTCCCGAAATACGACATCTCTCTCAATCATCGAAATAGGGAGTCATGTCCAAGAGAGATCTCCAAAGCCCTCCATTCAGCACTGTCTCGTATTTCATGTGGAAAAGCTTCTGAAAGTTCTTTTTCCGTGTTTCCTGATACTTCAAGAGACACTATTACACTATTTTATTGTCTCCTCCGACAAATTAAAGAGGCTAGCACAGAGCTAAGAAAAACCGTGCAGCATAATGAGATACTTCACGCTAGCTATGGCTAGAATTGTTGGCAATACACGTGTTTATTAAGTGGTTTAACAAACTGCTTAATAAAGATGGGAACTTACAATGATAACAGGTGGAAAAAACATTTAATTTGTAGTGAAAATTGTGTCAGAAAGTAGTGATTTGAAGGGGACAAGACAAAACGAGCGGTGTCAAGGAGCAAAGTTGAATGTTGAACTGCAGGGGACTCCATATTTCTTCTTCGTATTTCGGCTACAATAACGTATATTGTTCACAATAAGTAAGCAAATTTCGATGCTTTTAAAAGATCCCTAAAGGCATGTAGAAAACATTTTTAGTTACGGAGATTTGCATTGAAATCCAAGAAGTCCCTGGATTGGACTATCGATCACATTTTCTGGCCACTGTGTTCTAGACAGCTGCGTGAAAATGTCTCAAGATAAGTTCTATACCGACGTCATTTCTACTCGTTAATAGGAAAATCTCAATCTTTGTTAAATCCTAAATGAAGGCTGGCTTTTCAATGCGTTTTGACCGGTCTTTCCTTGGAGCCATAATCAATTTCTGTCTGCGTATCATTGGTCAGCAATTTGTCAACAACAATTTGGCCACAATTTTTCCGGTCTTCGTCCCTATTTCTGAACTTCTATAATCAAATATCAGCTTTAAAGCGCAACTCGTATTATGAAGGGCCGTTTATGAAATTTGAGGCCATCGCAAGGCAGATAATTCCTTCCCTGAATCTCAGCAGTTTAGAGACTTCCGCATTTTTCGATGTCATTGGGACATTGGGACAACTAAAAAGAAGACAACTGGCATCTACTACAATACCCCCGTTCCGTGTAAATGTTGCGCAGTATGAAACAGGGAAGCTTTAACGACAACAATACATGGTATAGCAAATTAATAACATACTTCAAGTAGAAATGACATCATCACATTAACAATACGTTTAAAAACTCGTGTAGTCATTGAAGCGGGAAACAACAACGAATAGGCAACTCTACTGTCATCCTTCATCTGCAAATCTCACTCTTTGTTGACATTGGTGTTGACAAATTTCGTGCACAAAGGCGCTAACTTTGACACGTTCCCTTCGAGTTTGGCTTCAGGACAGCCTTTCAATGTTACTGCCCAGTAATGAGTATAAGGGTACGATCTCACACGATGTATTTGTACGAAAGCATCTTGAAAATGATGTCTTTGAAAGAGACCGAATGACGACTGACTCGGTTACAAAATGACACCTTGTGTCATCTTGGTGATTGGTGAACCTATCTTTAATGATCTTCTGTGCTTTACACTCCAGACTCCAGATGAGATTCAGCAATGGTACAGTAATCAACTTTTATCTGTTCATAACTGCTAAGAAAACTGTCATCGACAACTCGACCACAACTCTCTTTCTCCTCAGCTTTTGATTTTGTTCTGTATATTCTAAAAGACAAACCAATCAATAAATGTTGATGAACCTCATCAAAAAGACAGAAGAGCCACATGTCCCATTTGGCACAAGACAAGCATTTCTTGAAACATCTAGCAAAGACATCTCAACTCAACAGTTGCCTAGTCCGATTCAAATTAAATTCGAGCTTAGATGATTCAAAGAATAAGACTATGGTGTGGAATGAGCATAGAGAAGTTACCTAAAATTGAACTAATGACATCACTTATGACATCATCAAATCATTATGTTGTCAACAAAACCAGACTCGCTATCAACCAAAGCAAATGTGACGTAACTAATGAGAAATCGAGCAATTATTCTAAATGCCAGTTGTTCGAACCATTCAATTAGTGTTTGAGTCTATAATGACGGAGCAATACTTACAACGTTAGGACGAATGGGAACAGAAATAGAGAATTAGCTAGGATGAATACTGCTCTCGGTTTCCCAAGTTTGTTGATGACTGCATACGCTTCGTTGAACAACAAGTTGCCAAAAGAAACAGCAATCATTTCAAGCGAAGTAACAGCTGAAAACAGAGCACCTGCGGAAGAGACACTTTTGACAGATTTCTGGCAGAAGATTGTGTTTCAATATATATTAATGTTTCAAAACTGAACTTAAGAAAAAAATAAAGAGGCAATCTAAAAATCTAAATCGATGAACCTTCAAAATGTTTTTATTAAATAATTTTATGGAATGGATTTGATGATTCGCTTTCCAATTACCTTGTTCATTTGGTCCGACGGTCTTCGAGAGGATGCTGCGAAAAACTGGCACAGACATTCCTGCAAATGCCCCAGCAAAACAACCTGAGGAGGTGGAAAAGGAGACCAGAATTAACCCTCCTGCATGTCTTTAATAAATGTAACCAGTGACAAGATAAGAAACATAATGAACGCAGATGTAAAAACTGGCACAGACATTCCTGCAAATGCCCCAGCAAAACAACCTGAGGAGGTGGAAAAGAAGACCAGAATTAACCCTCCTGCATGTCTTTAATAAATGTAACCAGTGACAAGATAAGAAACATAATGAACGCAGATGTAAAAACTGGCACAGACATTCCTGCAAATGCCCCAGCAAAACAACCTGAGGAGGTGGAAAAGAAGACCAGAATTAACCCTCCTGCATGTCTTTAATAAATGTAACCAGTGACAAGATAAGAAACACAATGAACGCAGATGTAAAGACTGGCACGTTGGCTGGGTCTGACGTTATTGTGAGTCCCAAAATAGATTAACAAGATTATAGACCATGATGTCACTGAAAATCGCATTCCTTAAATGAGGAAAACAGTTGTTTTTTTAAACATGAACAAAACAAACAGAACTTTTACGCTTTCGAAGTAATCTTTTCGAATGAAAAACTTCCTTGCTTTCGTCTACCCATAGAATCAGATAAAATCTTGAAGCTATAAACAGCATTCTTACGTTTCTGAAATAACACTATCGAATTTAAACTTTTTATAGTACTTTGCAAATGATAAATGAGGTGATCATGAAGCTGATTTTGGGACATACCGATGTAAACTGTTTCTGGGTCTTGTGCGATTGCCAGCACGGCGTAAAGGGCCATGAAAGACAAGATTCCAGTGAGGGCGATCATATAGGGCTGCATCACAAGAGCAAGGAATTTGATACCAAGGGCAATTCCAACACCCATGAGGAACAGGCGTGTGCCAATGAAATATCCAACTCTGATGGGGCTCATACAGAAGGGTGAATTCATGAGGTACAGTGCTCTCAAGGAAACACCACCCGCTGAAGGCATGAAGAAAATAAATATGGCTGGCAAAAGAAGTGCTATTTTCCACCTCCCTTGGCGTGACTTGGACAGTGTATCCCAAACTTGCAGCGGGTATTTCATACAGGCCTAGGTCAAATGAACATATATCAAGATGGATTTTGGCCAATTCTGCTGTTATCTGAGAAACAGCATAAAAGATTGGTTTTATATTCAACGGGGAAAAAGACATATACAGCCTGTTGCATTTATCTAAAATGTAATGAACAAATCCAGCGGAAGGTTCCTTAGGCATCATGACCCAGTTGGTTGGTCAAGTTGGTCAACTGAACTCAACAGAACTTTCCACAGAAGAACAACATATACAGCTACTTTATATACAGATACTTAAGCAAACGAAAACTACGCCAAAGGTATCTCAACAGAACTTACCAAAGTGAAACAACCGTTTGTTCTCTTTGCAGTCGATTTCACTGATTCTCGAATTGCGAAAATTGCATAGAGGCAGCATACGGCCTGACAAACAACTATCAGAACATATGGAATTGTAAAGCCAAAGGTGGAGATAAAATGGCCACTGGTTAGACTGCTTACTGTTGTTGCTATACAGAAGAAGGTCTCCATGATGCCTGGAAAAGAAAAGGTTGTTCGAGTGTCAGAGGCAACTAGGAACTGTGAAGCCTAGATGACAACTTCAAATCATCTTATTAACAATAACTCGCTTGAGAATATTCACAATTACAGAAACAAATCAAACAGATTTGATGATTAACATTGCTTGCTGTAAAATGCTACGTGGAAGGCTAAAGAATGATTAAATTAAGAAAAATATCGAATTATGAATGCAGTTACCCATCCAAAGAGCTCTTTGTTCTTCTGCCGTTGTGTCTGCAATGTATGCAATACTGGTGAGCTCGAGGCCAAAGAAATGTCCTCCAATTCCACTTACAAAGTAACCAATATACAGAACTGAAACGGGAAGATCCAGCACCATTGTAAACAAAACAATGATACTCTGTAGGAAGGTGAGAACGGTGTTCAATATGAACACGGGCTTTCTACCCACGTTGTCGGACCAAGAACCCATGTACATGCAAGCCACCAAGGATGGAACAGTGTTGAATGCGATCAGAGCAGTCTGGAAGTGAGCACTCTTCGCTTGCACCTATTCAAAAAGAACAGTAGACATGTATTGAGCGCCCAATTGAGCCAATCGCAGATCCACGTTTAAACATTGAGCTCGGAATCAAAAGACAAAGAGTTTGGTTTCGAAGACATTCTCATCATTGGTATCGAACACACATCACGTGACAGATAACCTTAGCAAAGCTTCTGGTGCATTCTTGTACAGCATTCATGATGAAAAATGTTTAATCATAATAGGCAACCTAATCGAAATGATACCAGAAACCAGGTAGAAACCAATGGCATGGGAGGGCTACAAGTTAAACCTACGTGAAATTGAGTGCCTTGAAAGGTGGTCTCGGAAAATTATGATCTCGGAAAGCAAACTATTCTTAAAGAAAATGTATCGAGCATTGAGAAATCTGACATTCGCCTTGCAAATTTGGCAAATGTTTAGATCCGCACCTGGGTGGAGTATATTGGAAGATCATCTCCACGCCAATCACGCCCTTAACGTCCTTAAACACGTGTTTATAGTCCGAAGCTGGTCCCGTGCAATATTTCAAAGAATAGAAGAATGATAATAACCAAGTGTATTGAAATAAAGACTGGTTCGGCCTTGTACCTTTGACTGCAAACTCTTCAGTGTCTGGTTCAGCTGCTCTTTTCCACAAGTGCTGTCTTCCACCTCGTAGTGGTAAGGAAAGTTCTCTTCCTCACTGAATCTCATGTAAGTGTATTGATGCAGAAGGGGCATCTGCAGCATCATCGCAAATGTATAAGCCAAGTATAAAAGCAACGGTGAGGTGCAGATGTCTCCTAGGATTGCTTTGAATCCTTTGCTTCCATTTTTCTCTTCTTTTCCACCAATCTGTCGATATTCATAATAAATCAATTGTCTAGTGCCAGGGGCGGCGCGAAGCCCTATAGAAGTACTATTGGAAGCAAAACGTTTTGGCGACCCCACCCTTTTTCACCTAGAAACGCCCATTTTGAGGATTGATGCCCGCTTACAAACAACGAGAAGTTAAACCAAGAGGTGGATTAAATTAAAATCGCCGTTTCTTAAATATAGAAATATGCATAGTCTCAACGAAATAATGCTACATCTATTGTACATGATTTATTTTCTAGAAAATCGTTCAAAGCAGTATTACATGCGTTTACAAAAAATTCTGTTCCACTAGTATTTTGCGTCTGATGGGTGCGAGGTTTAGAACATTTTTTTCTCGATTTGAGACTGTGAGGCCTGACTCAATTTTGATGCTATTTGATTCTCAAAACGAATAGTTCAGTAACTTCAAAAGCCTCCGACACAATAGTTGCATCGTCACCAACAATGGGGCAGATGACGAAATTTTCAATTGTTCTCCTTCAAATCCTATTGCGATTGCTAGACTTTTATGGGATTAAGGAATAATGGCACTTTACGTAACCAATATCAAGTAAACATTAGACCTGTCGTTTGATATTTTTTGCTATCGTTTTGTACTTTTTTCAAATTTCTTCAAAAAAAATAATTAGAAAAAATTATGGAAAAATTACTATTAGACTAATAGTATTAATAGTGCTCTCCGCCTCCCCTGTCTAGTGCAATTGTGAAGTTATTGTACAAGCCGCTAAATTATTGCTGGCCCTCCATATCAGCTGAAAAATTGAACCTATCTATTTTCGTATTGTTTGTAAAACATCCCTTTATGAAGTATTTTAGAAACTAAACAGCATTTAATCCCAATAACTTCATGTACAAATGTAAGTGACATAAAGATTGGGACAAAAACAGTCATCTAGCAAAATGTTGTGAAAGTTTACGAGATAAAAAACAAGATTTACCGAGCAATTCGCCTCGCCTTCTGTCATGACTGGTCTGTAGTGTAACGCAGTGGCGGATCCAGACCGGGTTCCAAGGGTTCCGGAACCCTGTAAGATTTTTTTAAGAAAAAATTCCTTAGATTAGTTATCTAAAAAGACTCCATCACCGATTACCTTCGTGAAGGTTGTCGTGAAAGGTTGATTGCCTTTTACTGGTTCAATATAATATGGATTCTAGGTTCCGTATTGGCTCTCCTTCGTAACGGATAGTTAAGTCTGCACTCAGGCAATATGGATTCCTTATACGGCATTATGTAGTCTCTAAATATGGTATTATAAAAGAAAGGAACCCTGTCGTAGCTATGGTGATCTTTTGTAACGTATTATATTCCTCTAAAGAAAGGAACCCTGTCGTAGCCATGGCAGCTCATTGTACCATATTGTATTTTGAAAGAAAGGAACCCTGTCGTAGCCATGGCAATTTATTGTAATAGATTGTTTTAGCCACAAACAAAGGAACCCTCTTGGAACCCATTTCAGGTTTCCATTCCAAGGTTCTGACCGCTGACCATGCGTGCTTCCGTGATCATAATGGCGACGTTAGAGCGTGACTACGAGGAGCTGCTTGCAGCACTTGTAGGTGAAGATTACCAAACTTTAGACAAAATGAAAAAGTCACATTAAAAGGTTATCGAAGTAAAGAACTTTGATATTTCAAAACTTCCTGAGGACTAGGTTTCCACAGGATTTGTGAACGAGGATATGAAATATTCAATGTTTTCTCTTGCTCAAAAGGAGAGCAAAGTATTTGCGGCAAGGTTCGTTAAGACTTTTTGTTTCTGACTATGAAGCCTTGCTAAATTTAACGAAGACACTCTCTTATAAAACTGTAAAAAACCCGAGACTGACAAAATGCACGGTTAGGTCTATAACTATGAGCAGGGGTACTGTCCTAAAAGTCACACTTTGGCAACTTCTAAATGCCACACCTGTCTTTCCTCTTTACTTACATTTGTGTTGAATATTGTATGTTGTGTATACAAAGTCATTTAAAACTGCTCATTCACACAATAGACGGTTACCAGCTCAGAATTCATTCATTGACCTGCCAGCCTGAAGTCACCCTGAATTTCAACAAGGTCAAGGAAGATGAGCCCTCCTCCTTGGCACCCCATGAGTATTAGTATTAATTTACACGTAGTATGAGCTGAAGTAATTATTTTTGCACTCCATTCCATAGTTCCTGCATCCTTGGTGGTCTTTTCTCATCATCATATTACCAGGCATATGCATACAGCAAACTAAAAGCTTTAGTGTTATGATAATTTGACTATCAGAGTGAAATAATTTTTCATTTTAGAACAACTGGTGATGGGAATTGTCTTTTTAATGCTTGCTCTATTGCTTTATGTGGAAATGAAAGTCTCAGTTCATCTCTAAGAATTCTCACAGCCATTGAATTATTTGTTAATTCTGAATTTTATGCAAACCATCCTTGCACCTTGGTCTTCATTCTGCTATTTCCACCAAAATCTATTCCCATTACCCTAAAGGCAACAATGCAACTAATCATTTTTTAAACAGAGAAATATTGCCACAATTTGTTACAGATGTTAAAGGTCAGCAATTGGTTCACGTTCTTTGGAGAAGGTGTGGCTATGTCAGCACAGCTTCAAATTATACTTTTAATCCAAACCACTTTGTCCCAATCCTTCTTATTGGTGAAGATTCTCAAGGCAAAACATGTAAATCCCATGCTTCTGTATCAGCACCTAAATTTGTTCAAACAAAGTTGAATCTGCCTCCCAAAAGACTCTCTAAAGAAATAATCACTCATTAGAAAAAAGTATTTCCAAGGGAGCAAAGCGAATACAAGAGTTTGATTGTATCATTGGTGACTCAGCAACCCCTGAAAAGAAACCTTACTTTCCTCTTTTTTTCTGGAAGTGTTAGTTCTTTTGATATCAATTGGCCACTTTGTCTTTTCTGGAATACATCTACTAGAAGATTCTGAGCTTGCAGATTTCCTAAAGGTTGGGTCCCTCCACAAGATTTTGAATTTCCTCTTAAACTGGAGTGTGGCAAATCCAGAAAATTCCTACTCAGTTGGCTGAATGATTTTCCTTGGCTTGCTATTTCAAAATTTTCAAATGGGTGTTTTTGTGTTCCATGTTTATTCTTTGCAAAGAAAATTGGTCATTCTGAAGCAAGAATAAAGGAATTAAAAATAAAGGAATAAAGCAAGAAATTGATATTTGCCTTTTCAGTTATTACAGTGTTTTAAAGAACTGTTGCTGATCATTGATATTTGCCTTGCCTTGTCAATTATTACCCTGTTTTAAAGAGCTGTTGCTGCAACAAATAAATCCTGCAACAAAGAGTGGGTGGCACCCCATGGGACCCCTGCTTTAAGCAAATAATACAAATGGTTGTTATTGTACCATTTGGGGGACAGGAAGCCAAAATGATCTTTTCGTTACACTTTGCTTTCTATCGTAACATTTCATTCATCTTCTTTTCTCTCGACAAGCTCATTTCGCTAGTGAATATGGGCGTTGCCACTATCTCCCGCGATTTTAAGGGCGTGGTCTCTAAAAAATTCCCGGGGCTACGCCCTCGCCCCCCTTTGGAACCCGCTCAAAATTAATTCCTGTATCCGCCACTGGTGTAACGTGTAGGAGAATCGGTGCCAGAGGTCTTAGAACATGCGTGAAGATTGCGAAACAAAACCAAAACAGACTTAAATTGTTTGCCAAAAATAAAGAGCTAATTCTTTCAGCGACGCACTCTTTTGCTTACACACTTTGAGGCTTTTATGTCATTTATAACAGTAAAATCATAATTGTATTCCCAGTCTTCACTCAAATTTACATTTCCATAGAAATACTTTCAAGGAAATTCAAGGCATTTGTATTTCAAGTATGAACATAAACCAATTTTTTTCCACGAAAGGGTAAGCAACTCCAACATTAAAACTGATAACTGGATTAAACCATAATATTGATGTAAACCATCACACATCGAAATATTAAAGCTATTAGACAGTTTGAGATTAAACTACAAGTCATTGACTTACCAACGAAACCTCGCCACTTTCCGGAGGTATAAAACATCCCTGATTTAGGGATTTATCCACCCAACGAAAACCTCGTATCTTAATATCTCCTGTGCCAATAGGAGGCCAGACATTCCCAAGTTTGTTCATTTAACAGCATTTGCCAATGAGACACCGAAACAATCTTTCACTCAGTTACTCAATTGTGGTTCGTATGAACTGAAACAATCAACACAGACGAAGAAAATGTTGTGCATCCCACTGCAGTTAACCATGACGAAGCGGCGATACAAGTAACGCATCCTCCTTGGGTAAGTTGCAACGGCCTAAGATTTTTTTTCGAAAAACCTTTTTAAGGATATGAATTCTCCACTTGTATTTTTATATTTTTGGTGGAATTGTTTTAAGGTCCTTTTCTAGTGGTAATCCTGTAATTTTTTCTAAATCACCTTGAAAGCAATATCGTATGCGATAGCAGTAAAATTTTGACTAAAAACGTCATCCTATAGCTCTTGTGCGATTTTTCCAGGAAGATGTTATTAGAAACTACATTATACGTGAAAACTGCAAGCTTTCCATCCAAGTACGCTAAAGTGTCAGTTTCCAGCAGGAATACCCTGAACACGAATGTACTGATTCCAGAGGTGAGAAAGAATTTCGTTGTCCAACGCAAATTTGGTATTTTTTGCACTAGTGATGGTTTAAACAAAATGGTCTCCATTAACAATTTGAATTGCAGTACATTTTTTATTCCAATAAGCTGCCTCTAAGATGCTTTGTTAAATAACAAATAGAAATAAGCCAATTTTTTACCCTTTCAGTGTTACACATAGCTGGAAATTCTAGTACCTAAATTGGGCAAATAATGGTCACTCACCCTGACACAGCATTGAATAAATATTTCCATCTATTTGTTTATTTTTAGCTCATTGCTTATTGCATTCACAAACAAGACAAAATCAGATGATTTCCGAAGTCGGATGTTTACAGGAAAACTTGAAAGAATCTTTTTTGATTAGAATTGAGATTATGATGGATGCTCTCATTTCCTCTTTTTTACAAATAATAATGAGGAAGCTATAACTCTTTTTCATTAAAAACTTAATGACTCTATCAATTTAATAATTAAAACTAATATATGAACACAAATATGTAATATACATCAATAAATTTATGATTATAATACCATACAATTTGTTGTTGATGATTATCAGCTATCAAAACGATCCTACTAAAGGGTTTGCTTTCTGTTTCCTTATTCTGCCAAAAAGCCCTAAATACATGGTGGATGTACGCTCCAAACTATTTGAAGAATACTATTCAAGGCGCCTTAAGAGCACAAAACCTATTTAGAAAAATTCGTGTATTTAAACTTAGAATTACCCTTTTGTTTCTCAGAAGCAAATTATAACTTGGTGGTTCCAGAAGAAAGTGGGTGCATGAACACACTTTTAAGAGATAGCCAAGTCTGTTAATTGACGTCATGAAAAACAAGCCATTTCAGAACCTGTTTTTCAAAGTGATGAATTTTTAGTTCAGGAAATTGTCAAAAGTAAATTCTATTCAACTTCCATAAAACCTAGGCACTATTTAATTTTGTTTCTAACTTTTCAAATTTAAGTAATAAAATTGGTAGGGGCGGCAGAACTAAACAACTTTTTTAAGTGGTGAGGGAGATAAAAAGAGCTAAAAGCTAAATGAAATTACATTGGAGCAGAGAAAAAAGTTAATGGCATTTGCATGGCATCATATGTTAGTTCTTTAGGATATAGTATTTTCAGCTGAATATATGAGCATATTTTTGTGAAACTAGAATAAAAGACTAATCTGAAAAAAAACTGGCCTGTGACTTATTTGAACTCATTATAATCTTAGCTTAAAAATTCATTTAATTTACATATCCTGTCTATGTGAAACTATGAAATGGTGGAAAAACTTGTACATTTCTGTTCTTCTTACTTTTTCAATGCAAATTTTCTTTTGGTTATTGAAGAACAGTGTTATTTGAAGGGTGTTATGGCAAGTGGACGACATGTGCCAAAATGAGGAACTGCAATGCCCAGTCTAAGTAAAACACTGAAACAAAAGATTTTTGTTTGTTACTTTTTCAAAGCATATTCTCTTTTGGTTATTCATTGATGTCTAATGAAGATCAGTGTGGTTTGTGGATGTTATGGCGATTGGGCATGTGCCAAATTTTGGTACTGGAATGCCCAGTCTAAGTAAAACACTGAAATGGAAGAAAACTTGCACCTTTTGTTTGTCGTTTTCAAATCATACTCTCTTTTGGTTTTCATGATGTCTAACGAAGATCAGTGTGGTTTGTGGGATTTATGGCGATTGGGCAACATGTGCCAATTTTGGTACTGGATGCCCAGTCTAAGTAAAACACTGAAATAAGAAACTGGCACCTTTTTGTTTGCCACGTTTTAAAAATATTTCTCTTTTGGTTATTCTCGATGTCTGAAGATCAGTGTGGTTTGTGGGATGTTATGGCGATTGGGCAACATGTGCCAAATTTTGGTACTGGAATGCCCAGTCTAAGTAAAACACTGAAATGAAAACTTGCACCTTTTTGTTTGCCACGTTTTCAAAGCATATTCTCTTTTGGTTATTCATCGATGTCTAATGAAGATCAGTGTGGTTTGTGGGATGTTATGGCGATTGGGCGACATGTGCCAAATTTTGGTACTGGAATGCCCAGTCTAAGTAAAACACTGAAATGGAAGAATATTGTTTTGGAAAGCATTGAATGTTAAGCTATCTAAAAGCAAAGATATGAAGTTATTATTCAATAATCTTGTACCATGTCATTTTCAGTTACATTGTTTCACCTCAAAGAGAATTCATGCTGAGATATAAGGAAGCCAATGTTATGGAAGTTAAGGAGGAATGTGATTCTTAATATTGTTCGATATTGAGGTTTAGTAGGACAAGAAACACTGTTTCTTTTTAGGATCTTTTTACGTTTATTTTCTTTCCTTCGAAATAGTTGAAGCCCTAAAATACAGAAAAAATCTCAGAATTAGAGCAGATGTCAAATAAAATGCCTATCGTTACGTCTTTTTTATGATTACTTTGCTTCGTTAATCGGTTTCTTGCTTCTCTCTCCAATTGGCAACCTAAGCTCATTTTGGAAATTTTAGGTACATTGCGGATAATTTCCAAGGAACCCAAATGCGTATAGGACATTGGCGCAGGAAAGGCTGGGAATATTACACCGGGTTTATCACTATCATTTCAGAGCTATTCGGTAGTTCCCTCTGAATAAAGCCACAATAATCTAGAAAGCAACCCTTGAGCCTTCAGAACTTGCTACGTAGGTGATTCCAGTACAGATTATTCTACTTATTCCAATATTTTCGAGTTTCCCATTTTTTCAGGTCTTCGCCAGTCTAGAATTTATTAACATTGCTTTCTTATACAAGGGATTGCGGGATATTACTGTACAAAACTTTTTTCAGTGCTTCACATAAACTTGGACATTGCCGAATCTAAATTTAAAACTTCCATTTCGTGTTTTACTTAGACTGGGCATTCCAGTACCAAAATTTGGCACATTTCGCCCAATTGCCATAACATCTCACAAACCACACTGATCTTCATTAGACATCGATGAATAACCAAAAGAGAATATGCTTTGAAAACATGGCAGACAAAAAGGTGCAAGTTTTCGCCATTTCAGTGTTTTACTTAGACTGGCATTCCAGTACCAAAATTTGGCACATGTTGCCCAATCGCCATAACATCCACAAACCACACTGATCTTCATTAGACAACGATGAATAACCAAAAGAGTATGATTTGAACGTGGCAAACAAAAAGGTGCCAGTTTTCTTCCATTTCAGTGTTTTACTTAGACTGGGCATTCAGTACCAAATTTGGCACATGTTGCCCAATCGCCATAACATCCCACAAACCAACTGATCTTCTTTAGACATCGATGAATAACCAAAAGAGAGTATGATTTAAAACGTGGCAAACAAAAAGGTGCAAGTATTCGGCCATTTCAGTGTTTTACTTAGACTGGGCATTCCAGTACCAAAATTTGCACATTCGCCCAATCGCCATAACATCCCACAAACCACACTGATCTTCGTTAGACATCGATGATACCAAAAGAGAATATGCTTTGAAAACGTGGCAAACAAAAAGGTGCCAGTTTTCTTCCATTTCAGTGTTTTACTTAGACTGGGCATTCCAGTACCAAAATTTGGCACATTTGCCCAATCGCCATAACATCCCACAAACCACACTGATCTTCGTTAGACATCGATGAATAACCAAAAGAGATATGTTTGAAAACGTGGCAAACAAAAAGGTGCCAGTTTTCTTCCATTTCAGTGTTTTACTTAGACTGGGCATTCCAGTACCAAAATTTGGCACATTTGCCCAATCGCCATAACATCCCACAAACCACACTGATCTTCGTTAGACATCGATGAATGACCAAAAGAGAGTATGATTTGAAAACTGGCAAACAAAAAGGTGCAGTTTTCTTCCATTTCAGTGTTTTACTTAGACTGGGCATTCCAGTACCAAAATTTGGCACATGTTGCCCAATCGCCATAACATCCCACAAACCACACTGATCTTTTAGACATCGATGAATAACCAAAAGAGAATATGCTTTGAAAACGTGGCAAACAAAAAGGTGCCAGTTTTCTTCCATTTCAGTGTTTTACTTAGACTGGGCATTCCAGTACCAAAATTTGGCACATGTTGCCCAATCGCCATAACATCCCACAAACCACACTGATCGTTAGACATCGATGAATAACCAAAAGAGAATATGCTTTGAAAACATGGCAAACAAAAAGGTGCAAGTTTTCCCATTTCAGTGTTTTACTTAGACTGGGCATTCCAGTACCAAAATTTGGCACATTCGCCCAATCGCCATAACATCCCACAAACCACACTGATCTTCATTAGACATCGATGAATAACCAAAAGAGAATATGCTTTGAAAACGTGGCAAACAAAAATGCAGTTTTCTCCATTTCAGTGTTTTACTTAGACTGGGCATTCCAGTACCAAAATTTGGCACATGTTGCCCAATCGCCATAACATCCCACAAACCACACTGATCTTCATTAGACATCATGAATAACCAAAAGAGAAATATGCTTTGAAACGTGGCAAACAAAAAGGTACCAGTTTTCTTCCATTTCAGTGTTTTACTTAGACTGGGCATTTCAGTACCTGAATTTGGAACATGTCCCCTTCTTCGCTTAACATGAAAGAGCCATATTTCTTCACAATGATCTTCCATAAGGAAATTTGCTCTAATCAATACTAAAAACAAATGTATCCATTTTATACCATTGTGCATAATTATTCTTGAAGTTAAGTGTTCAATTATTCATTAAAGAATGCAGGAATGGAGTAGTCTGTATAGGGAAAGATCTTTTTCTGATTATTTTGTAAGGAAATTTTAATCAAAATAATTGTGAAAATTTGATGAGAAACAGCAAAAGGGGACAACAAAGATAACAAGAAATTCATAGGCTCTTTCAACCTTCTACTGAGTCTTTTTTGCTACGTTTCTAAAATACACAATGGTTCAATACACAATGCATGCAATGGTTCATAATATTGGTAGGTTTTTTTAATTTGTGTGTTCAGTTTGTTATAGTTGGGATACAGGGATATGCTTTAGCTATTAGCACAACCTGCAAAGAATTTGGGTTAATCAAAAAAAGAGATATATTGAAAAATATCCACCAAAAAGTTGGTTCTGGGAATTTTGCTTTCTGTTCCCAAACTAATCACCAAATTTCTTTACTGCTGCTAGTTCATTGTAGAAATATTATGCAGATATTTGATACCCTTCCTATTAGGGGCGGCCTTTGAAGATATTGCTGTTATTAGTCTAATACCTCTTTTGAGGCATGAATTTTCTTTCAGGTGTGTTTTTTATTTATTGTGCACTGTTCTTGAAAGCAATGAAAAATTGCACCATTCTGCATTTGCAATGAGCTTTGTATCTAAAAGTCATTATAAGGGCATTTCCTATTTAAAAGAAAGGTGTGGCCAAAAACTCCATGTTGTTTTATTTGGGAAAGTAATACCACTCCGGCAGCGCTACGCACCACCCCTGCTTCCTATTTACAGTCTAGTCAAAAAAGTGTCACTTATTTTGGCAATATAAAGCTAAAATGGAATATGTGCCAATAAAGAATAGAAAAACAATGGGAAATTGTCATTTGATACAGATATCTCTGGTGCAAGGTACATTGATTCAACACACTGGTGCCTGATTAAAGGCAACTACAAATCAGAACAGCTGAAGAAATTTAAATTTGTATCCTCCCACGTTATACACGCTTTTTTATAAGGAACCTACCACAAGGCCTAGTTCCAAAAGTTCCTTATTCGTAGACCTCAAGTCATCAGATTTTAGTAACAAAGTTTCTTAAAAGTTCCTTAATTTTCACTGCACATCAATAAGCCGTAACACTTTATAGAGAGAGGGGCGAGATAGAATATGCGGAAACTACTCCATAAAGCACTTGACACACAAATAGCAAACAATCTATGCGAGTATTGGCTGCAAATTAATGGAACGGGCTTTTAAGCCCTTGATGCTTGCAGTTATAAACAATTTTCAAATCGAAAAGTTCCTTAGGGATTTCGTTTTTTATATATTTCGGCCTTCTACATGTAGGTTCCTTATAAAGTGGTTCCTTATAAAAAGCGTGTGGTATAGGTATGAGGAACCAGGGGAAGATTAGTTGTTAGGCTAACCAGGTTTTTCCTCTCTTTAAATAAAGTTCATCTATCAAACTAAGAAAAATAACTGTTTAGCTTTCTATTTAGGTTTTTTGCCCCACTGACCACCCTCTATTTACGCCAATTTTGTTTACGAGTTTTGTGTAAAATAAAAAAATACGATATTCCAGTGACAGGGTTGCTGATGCCCCGGTCCCAGTGAACTTTCAGCTGCCTTTTTTGGCCTCGTCCTTCGTCGAGAAGATAACTTTGGGCCTTTATCGAAGGTACTGTATATGGGACTACTAGTTCTTGAACGCGAAGGTGCAAAACAAAAGTTGCAGTTGAACCTTTGCATGTAGAGGCTGTCCACTGGGTTCCCTGTTACCGAGAGAATGCAACAGAATAGAAAGAACCAAGCTCTGGCCCACTGGCAATATTTCGTATATTTCTATCCAAAGGTTCCATCTGCCAGATCACGAGAAAAGTACGAAGGAGGGTCGATTCCGTGCCATTGCTAGGCCTACAGCATCAACAGAGTGGCCTCATATTGACTGCATTTTCTATTTAAACGAGGTTTTCGTTGGGTGGATAAATCCCTAAATCAGGGACGTTTCATTCCTGCTTTCCGCCATTGTATGCTGCCCCTCACAGCAGAAAACTGTTCAGTCACGCGAACGAGGGCTGTTATGACGTAATTCGAACGTCTGCAGGCAAAATGCTGTCACGACTGTCAACATCCCAATAAAAAGGAAAGACCAGACCAACTCCAAACGGAAGTCCTCCACTCTCAGAAGAACTCCAGAAGTAACACTTGATACTACAGCTCAACTAGACACGGTGCCTTAAAGCACATAATACCCATAAATGTTTATTCGTTTCACTTCTTTGCAAAATTTTCACTTTTCTTCGCAGGAAATCCTCACTTTTCCACTCTAGACCCTATACCTGAACAGGAGCAATGTCTACTTTTGAGGTTTTCTTCTATCGACGTTGAAACAATCTTAGCTTTAGGACTATTTCAGTTTATTTCGCTAAAAGACTACACTCTAATTATGTAAATGCTTTTCTCGCGCTAGTTAAGGTTCAAAGGCCAGGGGCCATCTATACCAGGGCAATTTTGCCGATTTATCACGGAAAAGAAGGGCACTGGCTTTAGGAACAAAAACAAGCTGCAGATACTTACAACTTATATTTTTGTGTGGCAAACTTTAGCATGTGCTGCATGACAAAAATTAACCCGTCTGCTGCCTTCTAACCTCGGAAGCTTCTTTCCGGAACGTTTTTCTCCTTTTCCCCATGTGATGGCGAGCCGAAAAAAGGAAGCAACGTTGGCAAGCTGAAATAGCACTTTTATTCACGCCGAAACACGCCTCAGAGGCCCTAAATGTGCGCAACGGGGGCCATGACCCCCTCACTTGTTTGTATACCAATAGAAATTTTTCAAAAATCTTTGATTATGATTGTTAAAATCTCCCTTGGCCCCTCCACTTTCCGGTGTCGGAGTTCATGCATGCTGCATGGGAAAATCAAAGACTGTAAACCAAGGCTCGATTTCAAATTGTGATAAAATGTATCCAGCGAACTGCGTTCCAAAGGCCTTGTATTTCACGCTTCCCTTCGTGTTTGTCATCCATTCTAGTCGCTCGGAATTCTTTTGTCCCCAGGCAAAAGCACCAAGACTGGTCGCAGAGTCTTTCTGACTCTTTTCAACCCAGCAGGAGGATCTCATCCTTAAGTAAACAGGAATAATTATAAAAAACGTTGACAGCTGGATACGAGACGCTTATACGTTTGAAATTTTGTTTGCTACACATCAATAAAGTATTAAAAAAGTTTAAGACATCAATTATGATGATCATCAAGATCACCATTAAGTGACTATTTGGCTATTATTCATTTAAATCAAATTAACTATTCTTGTAATCATATTCTAGTCATTTTTTACAGTTCAAAGTTCACATGGAGGCGCAGCAGCCACTTCAACGATAAAATAGAAAGGTCAAAAAGAGGTCAAGAGGTCAATGGTTTAGAGGTCACAGCATAATATCCAACAGTATCTTGTACACTGCTGGTTTCTAGGAGGGGAACATAGTGATCTGCTTTGTTGCAAAATATTTCTTGACATACATGAAGACAACGCTGTCCGCTTATCATTAATCATTTGCAGACCTTTATTTTCAAATATTTACGGCTTTTTGTGACTTAGTGCAGTTATTTTTAACAGCAGAAAAATCTGTAGCCCTGGCTCAACGCATCGAATAATAAAAAAACACCTTTTCAAGCTACATTGCACAGAAACGTTTCCAAAACATTCGGAATGTTTTGCATATATTCAACTACATAAACACGTTTATGGTAATTATGGCTAAAACATCTGCTTGCAAAATCTGACTAAAAACATCGCAGAAGAAGAATTATGTTTCAAAGTGACGATACAACGCTACCAGGTCCATTGCACTTGTCCTGGACGTCATAATAGAAATGGAAGAGGGTAATCTTTCCTGCAGATACCCACTCTCCCGAATAATAATTTGAACGGCTCGTTTTCACCATAGCGTTCTTTTGCAGCCAGTGGCGGCCTGGCAGGAGGGCCTGGGAAGCATGACCCAACGAGTGCGGCGTAGGGCACAATTATAAGGTGCCTTTTGCTGCTACTTAAAGACATGGCGCATTTGTCAATCAAATGCAGCAAAACAATCTGTTTTAATGTTAGATTGGTGCTTTTATTCACAAAAATAAAGTTATGGAACGATGCACTTCAGCTATCTTCAAAAGTAAATTTTGGGATATTGTTTAGAAAAATATAAAAATCGATTGAATAATATTCTCGAGTAATCCTCCTTTCTTTCACACATATTCGTTGCTTTTCAAAGAAACTTTTTGAAGGTAATATAGTCATTCGTTTAATGAATTTTCTGCCAATCCTAAAGACAAAGTTACAAAATTGTTCAGAAAGTCTCAACATATACCCAACAAATAATCTCACCATCCCCCCTCATAACCACTACGGTTCTATCATAAAGGGATGCTGTTTCTTTGATTTCATTTCATTTGATCATTGAGTACAAAAGCCAGGCCACCACTGTTCACAACGAGTCGAAAAATGAGCTGCAAAGTTAGCAGCCTAAAAGGGACTATTTATGTTTCTTTCACGTTTCATAGCACATGTTGATATAGACATTGACATTGGAGTAGACATTGCATTAGGCTTCATTCGAAGAGTGTTGGGGACTGCTGTCACAGGAGCCATAGTCGCTTGCAACATCGTTTACATGCGTGGCCGAATCATCGACGATCTTGGCAAGGTCATCTGGAACACTGTGGTCTCTTTTTATTTTGTACACGTAGAGCCTAGGTGACATTAGAAAACAACAGATCTAGAATGGGTGCGACTGTACTGGGAGGCTTTCATAGAAAGAGGTGACAAATTTCATTGAAACTCGTACATGGAAACAAAATGGTTGCGAAATGTAGAATAATAAGAAAGAGGATGTAGAATGTAGAAGAAAGAAATAGCATAAGGAAGAGGAACTGTGAAAATCTTCACAGAAGACAACGGCAGAAGTCTCAAAGGTGATCGAGCCTTCAATTTACAGAAACGTTCAATACTTCTCTACCTTCAATATTCTTTATTTTTGTTAAATTTTCATGGACTTGCAAAAAAGTTGCACTGGAAGGTTGAAACCTACTCTCCATCAAATTTTGAAAACAGTTGAATGATCAATTGAAAAGAGACTTACACATTTAAAAGGAATGGCAGTAGTAAAAAAGAATCAACTAGAAAGAAAATGGCCCCAGGGTGACCACGCTTGTTGACGACAGGATAAACAGCGTTGAAGATGAAGTTGCCGATGAAGACTGCCAGCATCTCCAATGACGACACAGCTGAAAACAGGGCACCTGCGAGAGAAGAGATTGTTTTGGTGCACCTGTGGACACTTTCAGACGAAGTTCTTGGGAACAAAAATTGTCACTAAATAGTCTGAGGAAATAATTCATTTTACGATAATTTATACATAAAACAAAACAACTATAGCGAAAATCCTGAATCATTTGTGGTAATATTCTGATAAACGTGTTGTATTGCTGAAAATGTGTGTAAACTTTATTCGATATACTTTTTAGTCAAAGCACAAAAAGGTCTTATACAGAAGAGGAGACAGTAAACCGTGCAATCAACCCAAGACATTTTGTATGGCGCATGCAGTTGATTTCCGAAGTGATTAATGGCAAATTGGTATACGATTGTAAATCTCTGCCTGTAATCATTGTAAATCCATAACATGATGTTAGTATGGTACTTTTGCCATCGCAAGAAAAGACAAAGTGAAGAGAGTCTAGGCACATTCTACCAAAATCCACGTGACAGTAGCCATGTTTTCGAAAGCCTCATCTTCCAAACAAACAAACCAACAGGATGAAGCTCAACTTTTAGTTACCTTGCTCAGTTGCAGAAACTGTGTTTGAAAGTATGCTGCGAAAAATTGGACTAACCGTTCCAGAAAGAGCACCAGCCAAACAAACTGTTGAGAGAGAAGTAAGAAAAAATCACCAACACTGCAAAGATATGAGTTGGTATTTTAAACCTACAAATATAGAAATGGCTGGCTAGAATGCAGCACTTAATATTCTTTTAAACTCGATTTTTGAAGTTTAAGAAAATTCCCAAAAAAGTGATTTGATAAAATAATTCAACAATATGGCCTAATTCGTTGGTGATAAGGCATAATTATAAAATGTAAAAGGAAGATTATGGAAGAACGTGAAGAAAAAAGGAGTAGAAAATACATAAAAGGAAATAATGAAGGTGTAGAAGAAACAGAACAAGGTGAAAAGAAAAAGAAAACGAAGGTGAATAAGAGGAAGTAATATAACAAGAAAAAAACCAAAATAAAGACGGGAAGAGTAATAAAGAAAGAAATAGTGGAAAAAGGTATAAAGAAACGAAAATTAAAATTTAAAGCAAAAAAAGCTGTACTTTTTTAGCATCTTCATACCTGCGTATATAGCATTTGGTTCCTTTACGAAAGCCAGCAGCGTGTAAAAGGCAAAATAAGATAAGAGTCCCATAAAGGCCACAGAATGGGGTTTCATAAAAAAACCAAGAAACTTGATGCCAATTGCAGCACCGATGCCCATGAGAAACAAGCGGGTGCCAGTGAAATATCCAACATGGATTGGGCTCAGGCAGAAGGGTGAATTCATGAGGTACAGTGTTATAAGGGAACTGATGCCCATTGAGAGCATGTTGACAATAAGCGAGGCAGGCATCAACACAATGATCTTCCATTTTCCAATTCGTGGCTTTGATATGGTTGACCAAACGTGCAGTGGATATTTCAAAAAAGCCTGCAAAAAACAAGCATCAGATATCAAGCATCAGATAAAGCAAGCTAAAGGTAAGGCTCTTCTCCCAGCTTCAGATGAGGGGCAAATCTCATACACCTTTTGTGCAAATCTTATTGTTTATTTGAAAATCCCCAGAAATCCTATTGTTTTAGGAAAAATCTTGTACGCTATTTGTGAATTGCCCCTCGGCTTCAGGCATGGGAAAGATTCCTTCTCTCAAGAATTAGTATATCCAAGAAAAAATGCTATACAAATTTTGATCATCAATGAATTGACCTTTGTAGCAGCTCTTTTTGCAAAAAAAACTGTTTACAGTTCATGTACTGCAAAAGTTATAATAATTGGATTGAACATAATGATAAAACAACAACCAGTCTAGCTAAAAAGTGAATTTTAGTTAAGCCCTAGCCTTGAGTTTAGTCGAGTGTAACTCTACGGAACTTACCAATGAACAGCACCCAATGCCTACTTTTGCTTTGTGGGTAACTGATTCTGGCATTGCAAAAATGGCAAGGAGACAGGATGCACCAAGACAACCAACTACAAGAATATACGGG